>JAILYF010000065.1:0-673562 GCA_025491095.1 Brachionus asplanchnoidis
AAAATGACTTTGCCCAAACAATTGTAATGACTTTGCCAACCACTGTTAATCGCTTATCCGACTCTAAAAATGACTTTGCCCAACAATGTAATGACTTGCCAACCACTGTTATTCACTTATCCACCTCTAAAAAGACTTTTCCCAACAATTGTAATGACTTTGCTTACCCTTGTTAATCACTTATCGGCTCTTGAAATGACTTTGCCACACAAATGTAATGACTTTGCCAACTACTGTTTCACTTATCCGAACTCAAAAATGACTTTGCCCAACAATTGTAATGACTTTGCCAACCACTGCTAATCACTTATCCGACCTCTAAAAATGACTTTGTCCCACATTGTAAATGACTTGCCAACCACTGTTATTCACTTATCCGAACTCTAAAAATGACTTTGCCCAACAATTGTAATGACTTTGCTAACCCTTGATTATCACTTATCCGAACTCTAAAAATGACTTTGCCACACAAATGTAATGACTTTGCAAACTACTGTTAATCACTTATCCGAACTCTAAAAATGACTTTGCTCAACAATGTAATGACTTTGCCAACCCTTCATTATCACTTATCCGATCCCTAGAAATGACTTTGCCAACAATAATGCCTTGCCAACACTGTTAATCACTTATCCGAACTCTAAAAATGACTTTGCCCAACAATTGTAATGACTTTGCGAACCCTTGATAATCACTTATCCGATCTCTAAAAATGACTTGCCCAACAATTGTGATGACTTTGCTAACCCACTTTTAATCACTTATCCGATCCTAGAAATGACTTTGCCCAACAATTATAATGCCTTTGCAACCACTGTTATCACTTATCCGACCTCTAAAAATGACTTTGCCCAACAATTGTAATGACTTTGCCAACCACTGTTATTCACTTATCCGAACTCGTAAAATGACTTTGCCCAACAATTGTAATGACTTTGCTACCCTTGATACACTTATCCGACTCTAAAAATGACTTTGCCACAATGTAATGACTTTGCAAACTACTGTTAATCACTTATCCGAACTCTAAAAATGACTTTGCTCAACAATTTAATGACTTTGCCAACCCTTCATAATCACTTATCCGAACTCTAAAAGATTTGCCCAACAATTGTAATGAATTTGCCAACCACTGTTAATCACTTATCCGACCTCTAAAATGACTTTGCCCAACAATTGTAATGACTTTGCCAACCCTTGATTATCACTTATCCGAACTCTAAAAATGACTTTGCCCAACAATTGTAATGACTTTGCCAACCACTGTTAATCACTTATCCGGACTCTAAAAATGACTTTGCCCAACAATTGTAATGACATTTGCCAACCACTGTTAATCACTTATCCGAACTCTAAAATGACTTTGCCCAACAATAATGACTTTGCCAACCTGTTATCACTTATCCGAACTCTAAAAATGACTTTGCCAACAATTGTAATGACATTTGCCAACCACTGTTATCACTTATCCGAACTCTAAAAATGACTTTGCCCAACAATTGTAATGACTTTGCCAACCACTGTTAATCACTTATCCGACTCTAAAAATGACTTTGCCCAACAATTATAATGACTTTGCCAACCACTGTTAATCACTTATCCGACTCTAAATGACTTTGCCCAACAATTGTAATACTTGCCAACCATGTTATCACTTATCCGACTCTAAAAATGACTTTGCCCAACAATTGTAATGACTTTGCCAACCATGTTATTCACTTATCCGAACTCTAAAATGACTTTGCCCAATTGTAATGACTTTGCTAACCACTGTTAATCACTTATCGGATCTCTAAAATGACTTTGCCACACAATTAATGACTTTGCCAACACTGTTAATCACTTATCCGAACTCTAAAAATGACTTTGCCCAACAATTGTAATGACTTTGCCAACCCTTCATTATCACTTATCCGAACTCTAAAATGACTTTGCCCAACAATTGTAATGACTTTGCCAACCACTGTTAATCACTTATCCGACCTCTAAAAATGACTTTGCCCAACATTGTAAGACTTTGCCAACCCTGATTACACTTATCCGGACTCTAAAATGACTTTGCCCACAATTGTAATGACTTTGCCAACCTGTTAATTACTATCCGACTCTAAAAATGACTTTGCCCAACAATTGTAATGACTTTGCCAACCATTATCACTTATCCGAACTCTAAAAATGACTTTGCCCAACATTGTAATGACTTTGCCAACCCTGTTATCACTTATCCGACCTAAAAATGACTTTGCCCAACAATTGTAATGACTTTGCCAACCCTGTTATCACTTATCCGAACTCTAAAAATGACTTTGCCCAACAATTGTAATGACTTTGCCAACCACTGTTAATCACTTATCCGACTCTAAAAATGACTTTGCCAACAATTGTAATGACTTGCCAACCACTGTTTCACTTATCCGAACTCTAAAATGACTTTGCCCAACAATTGTAATGACTTTGCCAACCACTGTTAATCACTTATCCGACTCTAAAAATGACTTTGCCCAACAATTATAATGACTTTGCCAACCACTGTTAATCACTTATCCGAACTCTAAAAATGACTTTGCCCAACAATTGTAATGACTTTGCCAACCACTGTTCACTTATCCGACTCTAAAAATGACTTTGCCCAATGTAATGACTTTTGCCAACCACTGTTATCACTTATCCGAACTCTAAAATGACTTTGCCCAACAATTGTAATGACTTTGCCAACCTGTTAATCACTTATCGGACTCTAAAATGACTTTGCCCACAATTGTAATGACTTTGCCAACCACTGTTAATCACTTATCCGAACTCTAAAAATGACTTTGCCCAACAATTGTAATGACTTTGCCAACCCTTTTATCACTTATCCGACTCTAAAAATGACTTTGCCCAACAATTGTAATGACTTGCCAACCACTGTTAATCACATCCGACCTCTAAAAATGACTTTGCCCAACAATTGTAATGACTTTGCCAACCCTGATTATCACTTATCGACTCTAAAATGACTTTGCCCACAATTGTAATGACTTTGCCAACCACTGTTAATCACTTATCCGACTCTAAAATGACTTTGCCCAACAATTGTAATGACTTTGCCAACCCTTCTTCACTTATCCGAACTCTAAAATGACTTTGCCCAACAATTGTAATGACTTTGCCAACCACTGTATCACTTATCCGACTCTAAAAATGACTTTGCCCAACAATTGTAATGACTTTGCCAACCACTGTTAATCACTTATCCGACTCTAAAAGACTTTGCCAACAATTAATGACTTTGCCAACCTGTTAATCACTTATCCGACTCTAAAAATGACTTTGCCCAACAATTGTAATACTTTGCCAACCATGTTAATCACTTATCCGAACTCTAAAAATGACTTTGCCCAACAATTGTAATGACTTTGCCAACCACTGTTATCACTTATCCGAACTCTAAAAGACTTTGCCCAACAATTGTAATGACTTTGCCAACCCTGTTAATCACTTATCCGGACTCTAAAAATGACTTTGCCACACAATTAATGACTTTGCCAACCACTGTTAATCACTTATCCGACTCTAAAAATGACTTTGCCCAACAATTGTAATGACTTTGCCAACCATGTTAATCACTTATCCGAACTCTAAAATGACTTTGCCCAACAATTGTAATGACTTTGCCAACCACTGTTAATCACTTATCCGACTCTAAAAATGACTTTGCCCACAATTGTAATGACTTTGCCAACCCTTTATCACTTATCGGACTCTAAAAGACTTTGCCACACAATTGTAATGACTTTGCCAACCACTGTTATCACTTATCCGACTCTAAAAATGACTTTGCCCAACAATTGTAATGACTTGCCAACCTGTTTATCACTTATCCGAACTCTAAAAATGACTTTGCCCAACAATTGTAATGACTTTGCCAACCATGTTAATCACTTATCCGACCTCTAAAAATGACTTTGCCCAACAATTGTAATGACTTTGCCAACCCTTGTTATCACTTATCCGAACTCTAAAAATGACTTTGCCCAACAATTGTAATGACTTTGCCAACCACTGTTAATCGCTTATCCGGACTCTAAAAATGACTTTGCCCAACAATTGTAATGACTTGCCAACCACTGTTATTCACTTATCCGAACTCTAAAATGACTTGCCCAACAATTGTAATGACTTTGCCAACCCTGTTAATCACTTATCCGACTCTAAAAATGACTTTGCCCAACAATTGTAATGACTTTGCCAACCACTGTTAATCACTTATCCGACTCTAAAAATGACTTTGCCCAACAATTGTAATGACTTTGCCAACCACTGTTAATCACTTATCCGAACTCTAAAAATGACTTTGCCCAACAATTGTAATGACTTTGCCACCTGTTAATCACTTATCCGACTCTAAAAGACTTTGCCCACAATTGTAATGACTTTGCCAACCACTGTTAATCACTTATCCGACTCTAAAAATGACTTTGCCCAACAATTGTAATGACTTTGCCAACCAATGTTAATCACTTATCCGAACTCTAAAAATGACTTTGCCCAACAATTGTAATGACTTTGCCAACCACTGTTAATCACTTATCCGAACTCTAAAAATGACTTTGCCCAACAATTGTAATGACTTTGCCAACCGTTATATCACTTATCCGAACTCTAAAAATGACTTTGCCCAACATAATGACTTTGCCAACCCTTGTTAATCACTTATCCGATCTCTAGAAATGACTTTGCAACACAAATGTAATGACTTTGCCAACCACTATTAATCACTTATCCGAACTCTAAAAATGACTTTGCCCAACAATTGTAATGACTTGCCAACCAAGTTAATCACTTATCCGACTCTAAAAATGACTTTGCCCACAATTGTAATGACTTTGCCAACCACTGTTAATCACTTATCCGACTCTAAAAATGACTTTGCCCAACAATTGTAATGACTTGCCAACCACTGTTATCACTTATCCAACCTCTAAAATGACTTTGCCCAACAATTGTAATGACTTTGCTTACCCTTGTTAATCACTTATCGGATCTCTTGAAATGACTTTGCCACACAATGTAATGACTTTGCCAACTACTGTTAATCACTTATCCGAACTCTAAAAATGACTTTGCCCAACAATTGTAATGACTTTGCCAACCAATGCTAATCACTTATCCGACCTAAAAATGACTTTGCCCAACAATTGTAATGACTTTGCCAACCACTGTTATCACTTATCCGAACTCTAAAAATGACTTTGCCCAACAATTGTAATGACTTTGCTAACCCTGATTAATCACTTATCCGACTCTAAAAATGACTTTGCCACAATGTAATGACTTTGCAACTGTTAATCACTTATCCGAACTCTAAAATGACTTTGCCAACAATTGTAATGACTTGCCAACCCTTTAATCACTTATCCGACTCTAAAATGACTTTGCCCAATTGTAATGACTTTGCCAACCAATGTTAATCACTTATCCGAACTCTAAAATGACTTTGCCCCAATTGTAATGACTTTGCCAACCCTGATTATCACTTATCCGAACTCTAAAAATGACTTTGCCCAACAATTGTAATGACTTTGCCAACCACTGTTAATCACTTATCCGACTCTAAAAATGACTTTGCCCAACAATTGAATGACTTGCCAACCACTGTTATCACTTATCCGAACTCTAAAATGACTTTGCCCAACAATTATAATGACTTTGCCAACACTGTTAATCACTTATCCGAACTCTAAAATGACTTTGCCCAACAATTGTAATGACTTTGCCAACCCTTGATAATCACTTATCCGATCTCTAAAATGACTTTGCCCAACAATTGTAATGACTTTGCTAACCACTGTTAATCACTTATCCGATCCCTAAATGACTTTGCCCAACAATTGTAATCTTTGCCAACCACTGTTATCACTTATCCGACCTCTAAAAATGACTTTGCCCAACAATTGTAATGACTTTGCCAACCACTGTTATCACTTATCCGAACTCGTAAAATGACTTTGCCCAACAATTGTAATGACTTTGCTAACCCTTGATTCACTTATCCGAACTCTAAAAATGACTTGCCACACAATTAATGACTTTGCAAACTACTGTTAACACTTATCCGAACTCTAAAAATGACTTTGCTCCAATTGTAATGACTTTGCCAACCCTTTAATCACTTATCCGAACTCTAAAAATGACTTTGCCCAACAATTGTAATGACTTTGCCAACCAATGTTAATCACTTATCCGACCTCTAAAATGACTTTGCCCAACAATTGTAATGACTTTGCCAACCCTTGATTATCACTTATCCGAACTCTAAAATGACTTTGCCCAACAATTGTATGACTTTGCCAACCACGTTAATCACTTATCCGCTCTAAAAATGACTTTGCCCAACAATTGAATGACATTGCCAACCACTGTTATTCACTTATCCGAACTCTAAATGACTTTGCCCAACAATTATAATGACTTTGCCAACCCTGATTAATCACTTATCCGACTCTAAAAATGACTTTGCCAACATTGTAATGACTTTGCCAACCACTGTTTCACTTATCCGGACTCTAAAAATGACTTGTCCAACAATTGTAATGACATGCCAACCATGTTATTCACTATCCGAACTCTAAAAATGACTTTGCCCAACAATGTAATGACTTTGCCAACCACTGTTAATCACGTATCCGGACTCTAAAAATGACTTTGTCCAACAATTATAATGACTTTGCCAACCACTGTTAATCACTTATCCGAGCTCTAAAAATGACTTTGCCCAACAATTGTAATAACTTTTGCCAACCAATGTTAATCACTTATCCGAACTCTAAAAATGACTTTGCCCAAACAATTGTAATGTTTTTGCCAACCACTGTTATTCACTTATCCGAACTCGTAAAATGACTTTGCCCAACAATTGTAATGACTTGCTAACCCCTTGTTAATCACTTATCGGATCTCTAGAAATGACTTTGCCCACACAAATGTAATGACTTTGCCAACTACTGTAATCACTTATCCGAACTCTAAAATGACTTTGCCCAACAATTGTAATGACTTTGCCAACCCTTCATTATCACTTATCCGAACTCTAAAAATGACTTTGCCCAACAATTGTAATGACTTTGCCAACCACTGTTAATCACTTATCCGACCTCTAAAATGACTTGCCCAACAATTGTAATGACTTTGCCAACCCTTGATTATCACTTATCGGATCTCTAGAAATGACTTTGCCACACAATTGTAATGACTTTGCCAACCACTGTTAATTACTTATCCGGACTCTAAAAATGACTTTGCCTAACAATTGTAATGACTTTGCCAACCCTTCATTATCACTTATCCGAACTCTAAAAATGACTTTGCCCAACAATTGTAATGACTTTGCCAACCAATGTTAATCACTTATCCGACCTCTAAAATGACTTTGCCCAACAATTGTAATGACTTTGCCAACCCTTGATTATCACTTATCCGAACTCTAAAAATGACTTCGCCCAACAATTGTAATGACTTTGCCAACCACTGTTAATCACTTATCCGGACTCTAAAAATGACTTTGTCCAACAATTGTAATGACATTGCCAACACTGTTATTCACTTATCCGAACTCTAAAAATGACTTTGCCCAACAATTGTAATGACTTTGCCAACCACTGTTAATCACTTATCCGGACTCTAAAAATGACTTTGTCCAACAATTATAATGACTTTGCCAACCACTGTTAATCACTTATCCGAGCTCTAAAAAAGACTTTGCCCAACAATTGTAATAACTTGCCAACCAATGTTAATCACTTATCCGAACTCTAAAAATGACTTTGCCCAACAATTGTAATGTTTTGCCAACCACTGTTATTCACTTATCCGAACTCGTAAAATGACTTTGCCCAACAATTGTAATGACTTTGCTAACCCTTGTTAATCACTTATCGGATCTCTAGAAATGACTTTGCCACACAAATGTAATGACTTTGCCAACTACTGTTAATCACTTATCCGAACTCTAAAAATGACTTTGCCCAACAATTGTAATGACTTTGCCAACCCTTCATTATCACTTATCTGAACTCTAAAAATGACTTTGCCCAACAATTGTAATGACTTTGCCAACCACTGTTAATCACATATCCGACCTCTAAAAATGACTTTGCCCAACAATTGTAATGACTTTGCCAACCCTTGATTATCACTTATCGGATCTCTAGAAATGACTTTGCCACACAATTGTAATGACTTTGCCAACCACTGTTAATCACTTATCCGGACTCTAAAAATGACTTTGCCCAACAATTGTAATGACTTTTCCAACCCTTCATTATCACTTATCCGAACTCTAAAAATGACTTTGCCCAACAATTGTAATGACTTTGCCAACCCTTCATTATCACTTATCCGAACTCTAAAAATGACTTTGCCCAACAATTGTAATGACTTTGCCAACCACTGTTAATCACTTATCCGGACTCTAAAAAATGACTTTGTCCAACAATTATAATGACTTTGCCAACCAATGTTTATCACTTATCCGAGCTCTAAAAATGACTTTGCCCAACAATTGTAATAACTTTGCCAACCAATGTTAATCACTTATCCGAACTCTAAAATGACTTTGCCCAACAATTGTAATGTTTTTGCCAAACACTGTTATTCACTTATCCGAACTCGTAAAATGACTTTGCCCAACAATTGTAATGACTTTGCGAACCCTTGTTAATCACTTATCGGATCTCTAGAAATGACTTTGCCACACAAATGTAATGACTTTGCCAACAACTGTTAATCACTTATCCGAACTCTAAAAATGACTTTGCCCAACAATTGTAATGACTTTGCCAAACCTTCATTATCACTTATCCGAACTCTAAAAATGACTTTGCCCAACAATTGTAATGACTTTGCCAACCACTGTTAATCACTTATCCGACCTCTAAAAATGACTCTGCCCAACAATTGTAATGACTTTGCCAACCCTTGATTATCACTTATCGGATCTCTAGAAATGACTTTGCCACACAATTGTAATGACTTTGCCAACCACTGTTAATCACTTATCCGGACTCTAAAAATGACTTTGCCCAACAATTGTAATGACTTTGCCAACTTTTCATTATCACTTATCCGGACTCTAAAAATGACTTTGCACAACAATTGTAATAACTTTGCCAACCCTTGATTATCACTTATCCGAACTCTAAAAATGACTTTGTCCAACAATTGTAATGACTTTGCCAACCACTGTTATTCACTTATCCGAACTCTTAAAATGACTTTGCTTAACAATTGTAATGACTTTGCTAACCCTTGTTAATCAATTATCGGATCTCTAGAAATGACTTTGCAACACAATTGTAATGACTTTGCCAACCCTTGATTATCACTTATCCGAACTCTAAAAATGACTTTGCCCAACAATTGTAATGACTTTGCCAACCACTGTTTATCACTTATCCGGACTCTTAAAATGACTTTGTCCAACAATTGTAATGACATTGCCAACCACTGTTATTCACTTATCCGAACTCAAAAAATGACTTTGCCCAACAATTGTAATGACTTTGCCAACCAGTGTTAATCACTTATCCGGACTCTAAAATGACTTTGTCCAACAATTATAATGACTTTGCCAACCACTGTTAATCACTTATCCGAGCTCTAAAAATGACTTTGCCCAACAATTGTAGTAACTTTGCCAACCAATGTTAATCACTTATCCGAACTCTAAAAATGACTTTGCCCAACAATTGTAATGTTTTTGCCAACCACTGTCATTCACTTATCCGAACTCGTAAAATGACTTTGCCCAACAATTGTAATGACTTTGCTAAACCTTGTTAATCACTTATCGGATCTCTAGAAATGACTTTGCCACACAAATGTAATGACTTTGCCAACTACTGTTAATCACTTATCCGAACTCTAAAATGACTTTGCCCAACAATTGTAATGACTTTGCCAACCCTTCATTATCACTTATCCGAACTCTAAAAATGACTTTGCCCAACAATTGTAATGACTTTGCCAACCACTGTTAATCACTTATCCGACCTCTAAAAATGACTTTGCCCAACAATTGTAATGACTTTGCCAACCCTTGATTATCACTTATCGGATCTCTAGAAATGACTTTGCCACACAATTGTAATGACTTTGCCAACCACTGTTAATCACTTATCCGGACTCTAAAAATGACTTTGCCCAACAATTGTAATGACATTGCCAACCACTGTTATTCACTTATCCGAACTCAAAAAATGACTTTGCCCAACAATTGTAATGACTTTGCCAACCACTGTTAATCACTTATCCGGACTCTAAAAATGACTTTGCCCAACAATTGTAATGACATTGCCAACCACTGTTATTCACTTATCCGAACTCAAAAAATGACTTTGCCCAACAATTGTAATGACTTTGCCAACCACTGTTAATCACTTATCCGGATTCTAAAAATGACTTTGCCCAACAATTGTAATGACTTTGCCATCCACTGTTAATCACTTATCCGGACTCTAAAAATGACTTTGTCCAACAATTGTAATGACATTGCCAACCACTGTTATTCACTTATCCGAACTCTAAAAATGACTTGCCCAACAATTGTAATGACTTTGCTTACCCTTGTTAATCACTTATCGGATCTCTAGAAATGACTTTGCCACACAAATGTAATGACTTTGCCAACTACTGTTAATCACTTATCCGGACTCTAAAAATGACTTTGCCCAACAATTGTAATGACTTTGCCAACCCTTCATTATCACTTATCCGAACTCTAAAAATGACTTTGCCCAACAATTGTAATGACTTTGCCAACCAATGTTAATCACTTATCCGACCTCTAAAAATGACTTTGCCCAACAATTGTAATGACTTTGCCAACCCTTGATTATCACTTATCCGAACTCTAAAAATGACTTTGCCCAACAATTGTAATGACTTTGCCAACCACTGTTAATCACTTATCCGGACTCTAAAAATGACTTTGTCCAACAATTGTAATGACATTGCCAACCACTGTTATTCACTTATCCGAACTCTAAAAATGACTTTGCCCAACAATTGTAATGACTTTGCTTACCCTTGTTAATCACTTATCGGATCTCTAGAAATGACTTTGCCACACAAATGTAATGACTTTGCCAACTACTGTTAATCACTTATCCGAACTCTAAAAATGACTTTGCCCAACAATTGTAATGACTTTGCCAACCAATGCTAATCACTTATCCGACCTCTAAAAATGACTTTGCCCAACAATTGTAATGACTTTGCCAACCACTGTTAATCACTTATCCGGACTCTGAAAATTACTTTTCCCAACAATTGTAATGACTTTGCCAACCCTTGATTATCACTTATCCGAACTCAAAAAATGACTTTGCCCAACAATTGTAATGACTTTGCCAACCACTGTTAATCACTTATCCGGACTCTAAAAATGACTTTGTCCAACAATTGTAATGACTTTGCCAACCACTGTTATTCACTTATCCGAACTCTAAAAATGTCTTTGCCCAACAATAGTAATGACTTTGCTAACCCTTGTTAATCACTTATCGGATCTCTAGAAATGACTTTGCAACACAAATGTAATGACTTTGCCAACTACTATTAATCACTTATCCGAACTCTAAAAATGACTTTGCCCAACAATTGTAATGACTTGCCAACCAATGTTAATCACTTACCCGACCTCTAAAAATGACTTTGCCCAACAATTGTAATGACTTTGCCAACCCTTGTTAATCACTTATCGGATCTCTTGAAATGACTTTGCCACACAAATGTAATGACATTGCCAACCACTGTTATTCTATTATCCGAACTCTAAAAATGACTTTGCCCAACAATTGTAATGACTTTGCCAACCCTTGATTATCACTTATCCGAACTCTAAAAATGACTTTGCCCAACAATTGTAATGACTTTGCCAACCACTGTTAATCACTTATCCGGACTCTAAAAATGACTTTGCCCAACAATTGTAATGACTGCCAACCAATGTTAATCACTTATCCGACCTCTAAAAATGACTTTGCCCATCAATTGTAATAACTTTGCCAACCAATGTTAATCACTTATCCGAACTCTAAAAATGACTTTGCCCAACAAATGTAATGTTTTTGCCAACCACTGTTATTCACTTATCCGAACTCGTAAAATGACTTTGCCCAACAATTGTAATGACTTTGCTAACCCTTGTTAATCACTTATCGGATCTCTAGAAATGACTTTGCCACACAAATGTAATGACTTTGCCAACTACTGTTAATCACTTATCCGAACTCTAAAAATGACTTTGCCCAACAATTGTAATGGACTTTGCCAACCCTTCATTATCACTTATCCGAACTCTAAAAATGACTTTGCCCAACAATTGTAATGACTTTGCCAACCACTGTTAATCACTTATCCGACCTCTAAAAATGACTTTGCCCAACAATTGTAATGACTTTGCCAACCCTTGATTATCACTTATCGGATCTCTAGAAATGACTTTGCCACACAATTGTAATGACTTTGCCAACCACTGTTAATCACTTATCCGGACTCTAAAAATGACTTTGCCCAACAATTGTAATGACTTTGCCAACCCTTCATTATCACTTATCCGAACTCTAAAAATGACTTTGCCCAACAATTGTAATGACTTTGCCAACCCTTCATTATCACTTATCCGAACTCTAAAAATGACTTTGCCCAACAATTGTAATGACTTTGCCAACCAATGTTAATCACTTATCCGACCTCTAAAAATGACTTTGCCCAACAATTGTAATGACTTTGCCAACCCTTGATTATCACTTATCCGAACTCTAAAAATGACTTTGTCCAACAATTGTAATGACTTTGCCAACCACTGTTATTCACTTATCCGGACTCTAAAAATGACTTTGTCCAACAATTGTAATGACATTGCCAACCACTGTTATTCACTTATCCGAACTCTAAAAATGACTTTGCCCAACAATTGTAATGACTTTGCCAACCACTGTTAATCACTTATCCGAACTCTAAAAATGACTTTGCCCAACAATTGTAATGACTTTGCCAACCACTGTTAATCACTTATCCGGACTCTAAAAATGACTTTGTCCAACAATTGTAATGACATTGCCAACCACTGTTATTCACTTATCCGAACTCTAAAAATGACTTTGCCCAACAATTGTAATGACTTTGCCAACCACTGTTAATCACTTATCCGGACTCTAAAAATGACTTTGTCCAACAATTATAATGACTTTGCCAACCACTGTTAATCACTTATCCGAGCTCTAAAAATGACTTTGCCCAACAATTGTAATAACTTTGCCAACCAATGTTAATCACTTATCCGAACTCTAAAAATGACTTTGCCCAACAATTGTAATGACTTTGCCAACCACTGTCAATCACTTATCCGACCTCTAAAAATGACTTTGCCCAACAATTGTAATGACTTTGCCAACCCTTGATTATCACTTATCGGATCTCTAGAAATGACTTTGCCACACAATTGTAATGACTTTGCCAACCACTGTTAATCACTTATCCGGACTCTAAAAATGACTTTGCCCAACAATTGTAATGACTGTGCCAACCCTTCATTATCACTTATCCGAACTCTAAAAATGACTTTGCCCAACAATTGTAATGACTTTGCCAACCAATGTTAATCACTTATCCGACCTCTAAAAATGACTTTGCCCAACAATTGTAATGACTTTGCCAACCCTTGATTATCACTTATCCGAACTCTAAAAATGACTTTGCCCAACAATTGTAATGACTTTGCCAACCAATGCTAATCACTTATCCGAACTCTAAAAATGACTTTGCCCAACAATTGTAATGACTTTGCCAACCACTGTTAACCACTTATCCGGACTCTGAAAATTACTTTTCCCAACAATTGTAATGACTTTGCCAACCCTTGTTAATCACTTATCGGATCTCTAGAAATGACTTTGCCACACAATTGTAATGACTTTGCCAACCACTGTTAATCACTTATCCGGACTCTAAAAATGACTTTGTCCAACAATTGTAATGACTTTGCCAACCACTGTTATTCACTTATCCGAACTCGAAAAATGTCTTTGCCCAACAATAGTAATGACTTTGCTAACCCTTGTTAATCACTTATCGGATCTCTAGAAATGACTTTGCAACACAAATGTAATGACTTTGCCAACTACTATTAATCACTTATCCGAACTCTAAAAATGACTTTGCCCAACAATTGTAATGACTTGCCAACCAATGTTAATCACTTACCCGACCTCTAAAAATGACTTTGCCCAACAATTGTAATGACTTTGCCAACCACTGTTAATCGCTTATCCGGACTCTAAAATAGCTTTGCCCAACAATTGTAATGACTTGCCAACCACTGTTATTCACTTATCCAACCTCTAAAAATGACTTTTCCCAACAATTGTAATGACTTTGCTTGCCCTTGTTAATCACTTATCGGATCTCTTGAAATGACTTTGCCACACAAATGTAATGACTTTGCCAACTCCTGTTAATCACTTATCCGAACTCTAAAAATGACTTTGCCCAACAATTGTAATGACTTTGCCAACCAATGCTAATCACTTATCCGACCTCTAAAAATGACTTTGTCCAACAATTGTAATGACTTTGCCAACCACTGTTATTCACTTATCCGAATTCTAAAAATGACTTTGCCCAACAATTGTAATGACTTTGCTAACCCTTGTTAATCACTTATCGGATCTCTAGAAATGACTTTGCAACACAAATGTAATTACTTTGCCAACTACTGTTAATCACTTATCCGAACTCTAAAAATGACTTTGCCCAACAATTGTAATGACTTGCCAACCAATGTTAATCACTTATCCGACCTCTAAAAATGACTTTGCCCAACATTTGTAATGACTTTGCCAACCACTGTTAATCACTTATCCGGACTCTAAAAATGACTTTGCCCAACAATTGTAATGACTTTGCCAACCACTGTTATTCACTTATCCGAACTCTAAAAATGACTTTGCCCAACAATTGTAATGACTTTGCCAACCACTGTTAATCACTTATCCGGACTCTAAAAATGACTTTGTCCAACAATTGTAATGACTTTGCCAACCAATGCTAATCACTTATCCGACCTCTAAAAATGACTTTGTCCAACAATTGTAATAACTTTGCCAACCCTTGATTATCACTTATCCGAACTCTAAAAATGACTTTGCCCAACAATTGTAATGACTTTGCTAACCCTTGTTAATCACTTATCGGATCTCTAGAAATGACTTTGCAACACAAATGTAATTACTTTGCCAACTACTGTTAATCACTTATCCGAACTCTAAAAATGACTTTGCCCAACAATTGTAATGACTTGCCAACCAATGTTAATCACTTATCCGACCTCTAAAAATGACTTTGCCCAACAATTGTAATGACTTTGCCAACCACTGTTAATCACTTATCCGACCTCTAAAAATGACTTTGCCCAACAATTGTAATGACTTTGCCAACCCTTGATTATCACTTATCGGATTTTAGAAATGACTTTGCCACACAATTGTAATGACTTTGCCAACCACTGTTAATCACTTATCCGGACTCTAAAAATGACTTTGCCCAACAATTGTAATGACTTTGCCAACCCTTCATTATCACTTATCCGAACTCTAAAAATGACTTTGCCCAACAATTGTAATGACTTGCCAACCACTGTTATTCACTTATCCGAACTCTAAAAATGACTTTGCCCAACAATTGTAATGACTTGCCAACCACTGTTATTCACTTATCCAACCTCTAAATATGACTTTTCCCAACAATTGTAATGACTTTGCTTACCCTTGTTAATCACTTATCGGATCTCTAGAAATGACTTTGCAACACAAATGTAATTACTTTGCCAACTACTGTTAATCACTTATCCGAACTCTAAAAATGACTTTGCCCAACAATTGTAATGACTTGCCAACCAATGTTAATCACTTATCCGACCTCTAAAAATGACTTTGCCCAACAATTGTAATGACTTTGCCAACCACTGTTAATCACTTATCCGGACTCTAAAAATGACTTTGCCCAACAATTGTAATGACTTGCCAACCACTGTTATTCACTTATCCAACCTCTAAAAATGACTTTTCCCAACAATTGTAATGACTTTGCTTACCCTTGTTAATCACTTATCGGATCTCTTGAAATGACTTTGCCACACAAATGTAATGACTTTGCCAACTACTGTTAATCACTTATCCGAACTCTAAAAATGACTTTGCCCAACAATTGTAATGACTTTGCCAACCAATGCTAATCACTTATCCGACCTCTAAAAATGACTTTGTCCAACAATTGTAATGACTTTGCCAACCACTGTTATTCACTTATCCGAACTCTAAAAATGACTTTGCCCAACAATTGTAATGACTTTGCTAACCCTTGTTAATCACCTATCCGGACTCTAAAAATGACTTTGCCCAACAATTGTAATGACTTGCCAACCACTGTTATTCACTTATCCAACCTCTAAAAATGACTTTTCCCAACAATTGTAATGACTTTGCTTACCCTTGTTAATCACTTATCGGATCTCTAGAAATGACTTTGCAACACAAATGTAATTACTTTGCCAACTACTGTTAATCACTTATCCGAACTCTAAAAATGACTTTGCCCAACAATTGTAATGACTTGCCAACCAATGTTAATCACTTATCCGACCTCTAAAAATGACTTTGCCCAACATTTGTAATGACTTTGCCAACCACTGTTAATCACTTATCCGGACTCTAAAAATGACTTTGCCCAACAATTGTAATGACTTTGCCAACCACTGTTATTCACTTATCCGAACTCTAAAAATGACTTTGCCCAACAATTGTAATGACTTGCCAACCAATGTTAATCACTTACCCGACCTCTAAAAATGACTTTGCCCAACAATTGTAATGACTTTGCCAACCACTGTTAATCACTTATCCAACCTCTAAAAATGACTTTTCCCAACAATTGTAATGACTTTGCTTACCCTTGTTAATCACTTATCGGATCTCTTGAAATGACTTTGCCACACAAATGTAATGACTTTTCCAACTACTGTTAATCACTTATCCGAACTCTAAAAATGACTTTGCCCAACAATTGTAATGACTTTACCAACCAATGCTAATCACTTATCCGACCTCTAAAAATGACTTTGTCTAACAATTGTAATGACTTTGCCAACCACTGTTATTCACTTATCCGAACTCTAAAAATGACTTTGCCCAACAATTGTAATGACTTTGCTAACCCTTGTTAATCACTTATCGGATCTCTAGAAATGACTTTGCAACACAAATGTAATTACTTTGCCAACTACTGTTAATCACTTATCCGAACTCTAAAAATGACTTTGCCCAACAATTGTAATGACTTTGCCAACCAATGCTAATCACTTATCCGACCTCTAAAAATGACTTTGTCTAACAATTGTAATGACTTTGCAAACCACTGTTATTCACTTATCCGAACTCTAAAAATGACTTTGCCCAACAATTGTAATGACTTTGCTAACCCTTGTTAATCACTTATCGGATCTCTAGAAATGACTTTGCAACACAAATGTAATTACTTTGCCAACTACTGTTAATCACTTATCCGAACTCTAAAAATGACTTTGCCCAACAATTGTAATGACTTGCCAACCAATGTTAATCACTTATCCGACCTCTAAAAATGACTTTGCCCAACATTTGTAATGACTTTGCCAACCACTGTTAATCACTTATCCGGACTCTAAAAATGACTTTGCCCAACAATTGTAATGACTTTGCCAACCACTGTTATTCACTTATCCGAACTCTAAAAATGACTTTGCCCAACAATTGTAATGACTTTGCCAACCACTGTTAATCACTTATCCGGACTCTAAAAATGACTTTGTCCAACAATTGTAATGACTTTGCTAACCCTTGTTAATCACTTATCGGATCTCTAGAAATGACTTTGCCCAACAATTGTAATGACTTTGCTTACCCTTGTTAATCACTTATCGGATCTCTAGAAATGACTTTGCCACACAAATGTAATGACTTTGCCAACTACTGTTAATCACTTATCCGAACTCTAAAAATGACTTTGCCCAACAATTGTAATGACTTTGCCAACCAATGCTAATCACTTATCCGACCTCTAAAAATGACTTTGCCCAACAATTGTAATGACTTTGCCAACCCTTGATTATCACTTATCCGAACTCTAAAAATGACTTTGTCCAACAATTGTAATGACTTTGCCAACCACTGTTATTCACTTATCCGAACTCTAAAAATGACTTTGTCCAACAATTGTAATGACTTTGCTAACCCTTGTTAATCACTTATCGGATCTCTAAAAATGACTTTGCCCAACAATTGTAATGACTTTGCCAACCACTGTTAATCACTTATCCGGACTCTAAAAATGACTTTGTCCAACAATTGTAATGACATTGCCAACCACTGTTATACACTTATCCGAACTCTAAAAATGACTTTGCCCAACAATTGTAATAACTTTGCCAACCAATGTTAATCACTTATCCGACCTCTAAAAATGACTTTGCCCAACAATTGTAATGTTTTTGCCAACCACTGTTATTCACTTATCCGAACTCGTAAAATGACTTTGCCCAACAATTTTAATGACTTTGCTAACCCTTGTTAATCACTTATCGGAACTCTAGAAATGACTTTGCCACACAAATGTAATGACTTTGCCATCTACTGTTAATCACTTATCCGAACTCTAAAAATGACTTTGCCCAACAATTGTAATGACTTTGCCAACCCTTCATTATCACTTATCCGAACTCTAAAAATGACTTTGCCCAACAATTGTAATGACTTTGCCAACCACTGTTAATCACTTATCCGACCTCTAAAATGACTTTGCCCAACAATTGTAATGACTTTGCCAACCCTTGATTATCACTTATCGGATCTCTAGAAATGACTTTGCCACACAATTGTAATGACTTTGCCAACCACTGTTAATCACTTATCTGACCTCTAAAAATGACTTTGCCCAACAATTGTAATGACTGTGCCAACCCTTCATTATCACTTATCCGAACTCTAAAAATGACTTTGCCCAACAATTGTAATGACTTTGCCAACCAATGTTAATCACTTATCCGACCTCTAAAATGACTTTGCCCAACAATTGTAATGACTTTGCCAACCCTTGATTATCACTTATCCGAACTCTAAAAATGACTTTGCCCAACAATTGTAATGACTTTGCCAACCCTTGATTATCACTTATCGGATCTCTAGAAATGACTTTGCCACACAATTGTAATGACTTTGCCAACCACTGTTAATCACCTATCCGGACTCTAAAAATGACTTTGCCCAACAATTGTAATGACTGTGCCAACCCTTCATTATCACTTATCCGAACTCTAAAAATGACTTTGCCCAACAATTGTAATGACTTTGCCAACCAATGTTAATCACTTATCCGACCTCTAAAAATGACTTTGCCCAACAATTGTAATGACTTTGCCAACCCTTGATTATCACTTATCCGAACTCTAAAAATGACTTTGCCCAACAATTGTAATGACTTTGCCAACCACTGTTAATCACTTATCCGGACTCTAAAAATGACTTTGTCCAACAATTGTAATGACATTGCCAACCACTGTTATTCACTTATCCGAACTCTAAAAATGACTTTGCCCAACAATTGTAATGACTTTGCCAACCCTTGATTATCACTTATCCGAACTCTAAAAATGACTTTGCCCAACAATTGTAATGACTTTGCCAACCACTGTTAATCACTTATCCGGACTCTAAAAATGACTTTGTCCAACAATTGTAATGACATTGCCAACCACTGTTATTCACTTATCCGAACTCTAAAATGACTTTGCCCAACAATTGTAATGACTTTGCTTACCCTTGTTAATCACTTATCGGATCTCTAGAAATGACTTTGCCACACAAATGTAATGACTTTGCCAACTACTTTTAATCACTTATCCGAACTCTAAAAATGACTTTGCCCAACAATTGTAATGACTTTGCCAACCAATGCTAATCACTTATCCGACCTCTAAAAATGACTTTGCCCAACAATTGTAATGACTTTGCCAACCACTGTTAATCACTTATCCGGACTCTGAAAATTACTTTTCCCAACAATTGTAATGACTTTGCCAACCCTTGTAAATCACTTATCGGATCTCTAGAAATGACTTTGCCACACAATTGTAATGACTTTGCCAACCACTGTTAATCACTTATCCGGACTCTAAAAATGACTTTGTCCAACAATTGTAATGACTTTGCCAACCACTGTTATTCACTTATCCGAACTCTAAAAATGTCTTTGCCCAACAATAGTAATGACTTTGCTAACCCTTGTTAATCACTTATCGGATCTCTAGAAATGACTTTGCAACACAAATGTAATGACTTTGCCAACTACTATTAATCACTTATCCGAACTCTAAAAATGACTTTGCCCAACAATTGTAATGACTTGCCAACCAATGTTAATCACTTACCCGACCTCTAAAAATGACTTTGCCCAACAATTGTAATGACTTTGCCAACCACTGTTAATCACTTATCCGGACTCTAAAAATGACTTTGCCCAACAATTGTAATGACTTGCCAACCACTGTTATTCACTTATCCAACCTCTAAAAATGACTTTTCCCAACAATTGTAATGACTTTGCTTACCCTTGTTAATCACTTATCGGATCTCTTGAAATGACTTTGCCACACAAATGTAATGACTTTGCCAACTACTGTTAATCACTTATCCGAACCTTAAAAATGACTTTGCCCAACAATTGTAATGACTTTGCCAACCAATGCTAATCACTTATCCGACCTCTAAAAATGACTTTGTCCAACAATTGTAATGACTTTGCCAACCACTGTTATTCACTTATCCGAACTCTAAAAATGACTTTGCCCAACAATTGTAATGACTTTGCTAACCCTTGTTAATCACTTATCGGATCTCTAGAAATGACTTTGCATTACAAATGTTATTACTTTGCCAACTACTGTTAATCACCTATCCGAACTCTAAAAATGACTTTGCCCAACAATTGTAATGACTTGCCAACCAATGTTAATCACTTATCCGACCTCTAAAAATGACTTTGCCCAACATTTGTAATGACTTTGCCAACCACTGTTAATCACTTATCCGGACTGTAAAAATGACTTTGCCCAACAATTGTAATGACCTTGCCAACCACTGTTATTCACTTATCCGAACTCTAAAAATGACTTTGCCCAACAATTGTAATGACTTTGCCAACCACTGTTAATCACTTATCCGGACTCTAAAAATGACTTTGTCCAACAATTGTAATGACTTTGCCAACCAATGCTAATCACTTATCCGACCTCTAAAAATGACTTTGTCCAACAATTGTAATGACTTTGCCAACCACTGTTATTCACTTATCCGGACTCTAAAATAGCTTTGCCCAACAATTGTAATGACTTTGCTAACCCTTGTTAATCACTTATCGGATCTCTAGAAATGACTTTGCAACACAAATGTAATTTCTTTGCCAACTACTGTTAATCACTTATCCGAACTCTAAAAATGACTTTTCCCAACAATTGTAATGACTTTGCCAACCACTGTTATTCACTTATCCGAACTCTAAAAATGACTTTGCCCAACAATTGTAATGACTTTGCCAACCACTGTTAATCACTTATCCGACCTCTAAAAATGACTTTGCCCAACAATTGTAATGACTTTGCCAACCCTTGATTATCACTTATCGGATCTCTAGAAATGACTTTGCCACACAATTGTAATGACTTTGCCAACCACTGTTAATCACTTATCCGGACTCTAAAAATGACTTTGCCCAACAATTGTAATGACTTTGCCAACCCTTCATTATCACTTATCCGAACTCTAAAAATGACTTTGCCCAACAATTGTAATGACTTGCCAACCAATGTTAATCACTTATCCGACCTCTAAAAATGACTTTGCCCAACATTTGTAATGACTTTGCCAACCACTGTTAATCACTTATCCGGACTCTAAAAATGACTTTGCCTAACAATTGTAATGACTTTGCCAACCACTGTTATTCACTTATCCGAACTCTAAAAATGACTTTGCCCAACAATTGTAATGACTTTGCCAACCACTGTTAATCACTTATCCGGATTCTAAAAATGACTTTGTCCAACAATTGTAATGACTTTGCCAACCACTGTTATTCACTTATCCGAACTCTAAAAATGACTTTGCCCAACAATTGTAATGACTTGCCAACCAATGTTAATCACTTACCCGACCTCTAAAAATGACTTTGCCCAACAATTGTAATGACTTTGCCAACCACTGTTAATCACTTATCCGGACTCTAAAAATGACTTTGCCCAACAATTGTAATGACTTGCCAACCAATGTTATTCACTTATCCAACCTCTAAAAATGACTTTTCCCAACAATTGGAATGACTTTGCTTACCCTTGTTAATCACTTATCGGATCTCTTGAAATGACTTTGCCACACAAATGTAATGACTTTGCCAACTACTGTTAATCACTTATCCGAACTCTAAAAATGACTTTGCCCAACAATTGTAATGACTTTGCCAACCAATGCTAATCACTTATCCGACCTCTAAAAATGACTTTGTCCAACAATTGTAATGACTTTGCCAACCACTGTTATTCACTTATCCGAACTCTAAAAATGACTTTGCCCAACAATTGTAATGACTTTGCTAACCCTTGTTAATCACTTATCCGGACTCTAAAAATGACTTTGCCCAACAATTGTAATGACTTGCCAACCACTGTTATTCACTTATCCAACCTCTAAAAATGACTTTTCCCAACAATTGTAATGACTTTGCTTACCCTTGTTAATCACTTATCGGATCTCTAGAAATGACTTTGCAACACAAATGTAATTACTTTGCCAACTACTGTTAATCACTTATCCGAACTCTAAAAATGACTTTGCCCAACAATTGTAATGACTTGCCAACCAATGTTAATCACTTATCCGACCTCTAAAAATGACTTTGCCCAACATTTGTAATGACTTTGCCAACCACTGTTAATCACTTATCCGGACTCTAAAAATGACTTTGCCCAACAATTGTAATGACTTTGCCAACCACTGTTATTCACTTATCCGAACTCTAAAAATGACTTTGCCCAACAATTGTAATGACTTGCCAACCAATGTTAATCACTTACCCGACCTCTAAAAATGACTTTGCCCAACAATTGTAATGACTTTGCCAACCACTGTTAATCACTTATCCGGACTCTAAAAATGACTTTGCCCAACAATTGTAATGACTTGCCAACCACTGTTATTCACTTATCCAACCTCTAAAAATGACTTTTCCCAACAATTGTAATGACTTTGCTTACCCTTGTTAATCACTTATCGGATCTCTTGAAATGACTTTGCCCAACAATTGTAATGACTTTGCCAACCCTTGATTATCACTTATCCGAACTCTAAAAATGACTTTGCCCAACAATTGTAATGACTTTGCCAACCAATGCTAATCACTTATCCGACCTCTAAAAATGACTTTGTCCAACAATTGTAATGACTTTGCCAACCACTGTTATTCACTTATCCGAACTCTAAAAATGACTTTGCCCAACAATTGTAATGACTTTGCTAACCCTTGTTAATCACTTATCGGATCTCTAGAAATGACTTTGCAACACAAATGTAATTACTTTGCCAACTACTGTTAATCACTTATCCGAACTCTAAAAATGACTTTGCCCAACAATTGTAATGACTTGCCAACCAATGTTAATCACTTATCCGACCTCTAGAAATGACTTTGCAACACAAATGTAATTACTTTGCCAACTACTGTTAATCACTTATCCGGACTCTAAAAATGACTTTGCCCAACAATTGTAATGACTTTGCCAACCAATGTTAATCACTTATCCGACCTCTAAAAATGACTTTGCCCAACATTTGTAATGACTTTGCCAACCACTGTTATTCACTTATCCGGACTCTAAAAATGACTTTGCCCAACAATTGTAATGACTTTGCCAACCACTGTTATTCACTTATCCGAACTCTAAAAATGACTTTGCCCAACAATTGTAATGACTTTGCTAACCCTTGTTAATCACTTATCCGAACTCTAAAAATGACTTTGCCCAACAATTGTAATGACTTTGCCAACCACTGTTAATCACTTATCCGAACTCTAAAAATGACTTTGCCCAACAATTGTAATGACTTGCCAACCACTGTTATTCACTTATCCAACCTCTAAAAATGACTTTTCCCAACAATCGTAATGACTTTGCTTACCCTTGTTAATCACTTATCGGATCTCTTGAAATGACTTTGCCACACAAATGTAATGACTTTGCCAACTACTGTTAATCACTTATCCGAACTCTAAAAATGACTTTGCCCAACAATTGTAATGACTTTGCCAACCAATGCTAATCACTTATCCGACCTCTAAAAATGACTTTGTCAAACAATTGTAATGACTTTGCCAACCACTGTTATTCACTTATCCGAACTCTAAAAATGACTTTGCCCAACAATTGTAATGACTTTGCTAACCCTTGTTAATCACTTATCGGATCTCTAGAAATGACTTTGCAACACAAATGTAATTACTTTGCCAACTACTGTTAATCACTTATCCGAACTCTAAAAATGACTTTGCCCAACAATTGTAATGACTTGCCAACCAATGTTAATCACTTATCCGACCTCTAAAAATGACTTTGCCCAACATTTGTAATGACTTTGCCAACCACTGTTAATCACTTATCCGGACTCTAAAAATGACTTTGCCCAACAATTGTAATGACTTTGCCAACCAATGTTAATCACTTATCCGACCTCTAAAAATGACTTTGCCCAACATTTGTAATGACTTTGCCAACCACTGTTATTCACTTATCCGGACTCTAAAAATGACTTTGCCCAACAATTGTAATGACTTTGCCAACCCTTGATTATCACTTATCCGAACTCTAAAAATGACTTTGCCCAACAATTGTAATGACTTTGCCAACCACTGTTAATCACTTATCCGGACTCTAAAAATGACTTTGCCCAACAATTGTAATGACTTTGCCAACCAATGTTAATCACTTATCCGACCTCTAAAAATGACTTTGCCCAACATTTGTAATGACTTTGCCAACCACTGTTATTCACTTATCCGGACTCTAAAAATGACTTTGCCCAACAATTGTAATGACTTTGCCAACCAATGTTAATCACTTATCCGACCTCTAAAAATGACTTTGCCCAACAATTGTAATGACTTGCCAACCAATGTTAATCACTTATCCGACCTCTAAAAATGACTTTGCCCAACATTTGTAATGACTTTGCCAACCACTGTTAATCACTTATCGGATCTCTAGAAATGACTTTGCCACACAATTGTAATGACTTTGCCAACCACTGTTAATCACTTATCCGGACTCTAAAAATGACTTTGCCCAACAATTGTAATGACTTTGCCAACCCTTCATTATCACTTATCCGAACTCTAAAAATGACTTTGCCCAACAATTGTAATGACTTGCCAACCAATGTTAATCACTTATCCGACCTCTAAAAATGACTTTGCCCAACATTTGTAATGACTTTGCCAACCACTGTTAATCACTTATCCGGACTCTAAAAATGACTTTGCCTAACAATTGTAATGACTTTGCCAACCACTGTTATTCACTTATCCGAACTCTAAAAATGACTTTGCCCAACAATTGTAATGACTTTGCCAACCACTGTTAATCACTTATCCGGACTCTAAAAATGACTTTGTCCAACAATTGTAATGACTTTGCCAACCACTGTTATTCACTTATCCGAACTCTAAAAATGACTTTGCCCAACAATTGTAATGACTTGCCAACCAATGTTAATCACTTACCCGACCTCTAAAAATGACTTTGCCCAACAATTGTAATGACTTTGCCAACCACTGTTAATCACTTATCCGGACTCTAAAAATGACTTTGCCCAACAATTGTAATGACTTGCCAACCACTGTTATTCACTTATCCAACCTCTAAAAATGACTTTTCCCAACAATTGTAATGACTTTGCTTACCCTTGTTAATCACTTATCGGATCTCTTGAAATGACTTTGCCACACAAATGTAATGACTTTGCCAACTACTGTTAATCACTTATCCGAACTCTAAAAATGACTTTGCCCAACAATTGTAATGACTTTGCCAACCAATGCTAATCACTTATCCGACCTCTAAAAATGACTTTGTCAAACAATTGTAATGACTTTGCCAACCACTGTTATTCACTTATCCGAACTCTAAAAATGACTTTGCCCAACAATTGTAATGACTTTGCTAACCCTTGTTAATCACTTATCGGATCTCTAGAAATGACTTTGCAACACAAATGTAATTACTTTGCCAACTACTGTTAATCACTTATCCGAACTCTAAAAATGACTTTGCCCAACAATTGTAATGACTTGCCAACCAATGTTAATCACTTATCCGACCTCTAAAAATGACTTTGCCCAACATTTGTAATGACTTTGCCAACCACTGTTAATCACTTATCCGGACTCTAAAAATGACTTTGCCCAACAATTGTAATGACTTTGCCAACCAATGTTAATCACTTATCCGGACTCTAAAAATGACTTTGTCCAACAATTGTAATGACATTGCCAACCACTGTTATTCACTTATCCGAACTCTAAAAATGACTTTGCCCAACAATTGTAATGACTTTGCCAACCCTTGATTATCACTTATCCGAACTCTAAAAATGACTTTGCCCAACAATTGTAATGACTTTGCCAACCCTTGATTATCACTTATCCGAACTCTAAAAATGACTTTGCCCAACAATTGTAATGACTTTGCCAACCACTGTTAATCACTTATCCGGACTCTAAAAATGACTTTGTCCAACAATTGTAATGACATTGCCAACCACTGTTATTCACTTATCCGAACTCTAAAAATGACTTTGCCCAACAATTGTAATGACTTTGCCAACCCTTGATTATCACTTATCCGAACTCTAAAAATGACTTTGCCCAACAATTGTAATGACTTGCCAACCAATGTTAATCACTTATCCGACCTCTAAAAATGACTTTGCCCAACATTTGTAATGACTTTGCCAACCACTGTTAATCACTTATCGGATCTCTAGAAATGACTTTGCCACACAATTGTAATGACTTTGCCAACCACTGTTAATCACTTATCCGGACTCTAAAAATGACTTTGCCCAACAATTGTAATGACTTTGCCAACCCTTCATTATCACTTATCCGAACTCTAAAAATGACTTTGCCCAACAATTGTAATGACTTGCCAACCAATGTTAATCACTTATCCGACCTCTAAAAATGACTTTGCCCAACATTTGTAATGACTTTGCCAACCACTGTTAATCACTTATCCGGACTCTAAAAATGACTTTGCCTAACAATTGTAATGACTTTGCCAACCACTGTTATTCACTTATCCGAACTCTAAAAATGACTTTGCCCAACAATTGTAATGACTTTGCCAACCACTGTTAATCACTTATCCGGACTCTAAAAATGACTTTGTCCAACAATTGTAATGACTTTGCCAACCACTGTTATTCACTTATCCGAACTCTAAAAATGACTTTGCCCAACAATTGTAATGACTTGCCAACCAATGTTAATCACTTACCCGACCTCTAAAAATGACTTTGCCCAACAATTGTAATGACTTTGCCAACCACTGTTAATCACTTATCCGGACTCTAAAAATGACTTTGCCCAACAATTGTAATGACTTGCCAACCACTGTTATTCACTTATCCAACCTCTAAAAATGACTTTGCCCAACAATTGTAATGACTTGCCAACCAATGTTAATCACTTACCCGACCTCTAAAAATGACTTTGCCCAACAATTGTAATGACTTTGCCAACCACTGTTAATCACTTATCCGGACTCTAAAAATGACTTTGCCCAACAATTGTAATGACTTGCCAACTACTGTTAATCACTTATCCGAACTCTAAAAATGACTTTGCCCAACAATTGTAATGACTTGCCAACCAATGTTAATCACTTATCCGACCTCTAAAAATGACTTTGCCCAACATTTGTAATGACTTTGCCAACCACTGTTAATCACTTATCCGGACTCTAAAAATGACTTTGCCCAACAATTGTAATGACTTTGCCAACCAATGTTAATCACTTATCCGGACTCTAAAAATGACTTTGTCCAACAATTGTAATGACATTGCCAACCACTGTTATTCACTTATCCGAACTCTAAAAATGACTTTGCCCAACAATTGTAATGACTTTGCCAACCCTTGATTATCACTTATCCGAACTCTAAAAATGACTTTGCCCAACAATTGTAATGACTTTGCCAACCCTTGATTATCACTTATCCGAACTCTAAAAATGACTTTGCCCAACAATTGTAATGACTTTGCCAACCACTGTTAATCACTTATCCGGACTCTAAAAATGACTTTGTCCAACAATTGTAATGACATTGCCAACCACTGTTATTCACTTATCCGAACTCTAAAAATGACTTTGCCCAACAATTGTAATGACTTTGCCAACCCTTGATTATCACTTATCCGAACTCTAAAAATGACTTTGCCCAACAATTGTAATGACTTGCCAACCAATGTTAATCACTTATCCGACCTCTAAAAATGACTTTGCCCAACATTTGTAATGACTTTGCCAACCACTGTTAATCACTTATCGGATCTCTAGAAATGACTTTGCCACACAATTGTAATGACTTTGCCAACCACTGTTAATCACTTATCCGGACTCTAAAAATGACTTTGCCCAACAATTGTAATGACTTTGCCAACCCTTCATTATCACTTATCCGAACTCTAAAAATGACTTTGCCCAACAATTGTAATGACTTGCCAACCAATGTTAATCACTTATCCGACCTCTAAAAATGACTTTGCCCAACATTTGTAATGACTTTGCCAACCACTGTTAATCACTTATCCGGACTCTAAAAATGACTTTGCCTAACAATTGTAATGACTTTGCCAACCACTGTTATTCACTTATCCGAACTCTAAAAATGACTTTGCCCAACAATTGTAATGACTTTGCCAACCACTGTTAATCACTTATCCGGACTCTAAAAATGACTTTGTCCAACAATTGTAATGACTTTGCCAACCACTGTTATTCACTTATCCGAACTCTAAAAATGACTTTGCCCAACAATTGTAATGACTTGCCAACCAATGTTAATCACTTACCCGACCTCTAAAAATGACTTTGCCCAACAATTGTAATGACTTTGCCAACCACTGTTAATCACTTATCCGGACTCTAAAAATGACTTTGCCCAACAATTGTAATGACTTGCCAACCACTGTTATTCACTTATCCAACCTCTAAAAATGACTTTTCCCAACAATTGTAATGACTTTGCTTACCCTTGTTAATCACTTATCGGATCTCTTGAAATGACTTTGCCACACAAATGTAATGACTTTGCCAACTACTGTTAATCACTTATCCGAACTCTAAAAATGACTTTGCCCAACAATTGTAATGACTTTGCCAACCAATGCTAATCACTTATCCGACCTCTAAAATGACTTTGTCCAACAATTGTAATGACTTTGCCAACCACTGTTATTCACTTATCCGAACTCTAAAAATGACTTTGCCCAACAATTGTAATGACTTTGCTAACCCTTGTTAATCACTTATCCGGACTCTAAAAATGACTTTGCCCAACAATTGTAATGACTTGCCAACCACTGTTATTCACTTATCCAACCTCTAAAAATGACTTTTCCCAACAATTGTAATGACTTTGCTTACCCTTGTTAATCACTTATCGGATCTCTAGAAATGACTTTGCAACACAAATGTAATTACTTTGCCAACTACTGTTAATCACTTATCCGAACTCTAAAAATGACTTTGCCCAACAATTGTAATGACTTGCCAACCAATGTTAATCACTTATCCGACCTCTAAAAATGACTTTGCCCAACATTTGTAATGACTTTGCCAACCACTGTTAATCACTTATCCGGACTCTAAAAATGACTTTGCCCAACAATTGTAATGACTTTGCCAACCACTGTTATTCACTTATCCGAACTCTAAAAATGACTTTGCCCAACAATTGTAATGACTTGCCAACCAATGTTAATCACTTACCCGACCTCTAAAAATGACTTTGCCCAACAATTGTAATGACTTTGCCAACCACTGTTAATCACTAATCCGGACTCTAAAAATGACTTTGCCCAACAATTGTAATGACTTGCCAACCACTGTTATTCACTTATCCAACCTCTAAAAATGACTTTTCCCAACAATTGTAATGACTTTGCTTACCCTTGTTAATCACTTATCGGATCTCTTGAAATGACTTTGCCACACAAATGTAATGACTTTGCCAACTACTGTTAATCACTTATCCGAACTCTAAAAATGACTTTGCCCAACAATTGTAATGACTTTGCCAACCAATGCTAATCACTTATCCGACCTCTAAAATGACTTTGTCCAACAATTGTAATGACTTTGCCAACCACTGTTATTCACTTATCCGAACTCTAAAAATGACTTTGCCCAACAATTGTAATGACTTTGCTAACCCTTGTTAATCACTTATCGGATCTCTAGAAATGACTTTGCAACACAAATGTAATTACTTTGCCAACTACTGTTAATCACTTATCCGAACTCTAAAAATGACTTTGCCCAACAATTGTAATGACTTGCCAACCAATGTTAATCACTTATCCGACCTCTAAAAATGACTTTGCCCAACATTTGTAATGACTTTGCCAACCACTGTTAATCACTTATCCGGACTCTAAAAATGACTTTGCCCAACAATTGTAATGACTTTGCCAACCAATGTTAATCACTTATCCGACCTCTAAAAATGACTTTGCCCAACATTTGTAATGACTTTGCCAACCACTGTTATTCACTTATCCGGACTCTAAAAATGACTTTGCCCAACAATTGTAATGACTTTGCCAACCACTGTTATTCACTTATCCGAACTCTAAAAATGACTTTGCCCAACAATTGTAATGACTTTGCTAACCCTTGTTAATCACTTATCGGATCTCTAGAAATGACTTTGCAACACAAATGTAATGACTTTGCCAACTACTGTTAATCACTTATCCGAACTCTAAAAATGACTTTGCCCAACAATTGTAATGACTTTGCCAACCAATGCTAATCACTTATCCGACCTCTAAAAATGACTTTGTCCAACAATTGTAATGAATTTGCCAACCACTGTTATTCACTTATCCGAACTCTAAAAATGACTTTGCCCAACAATTGTAATGACTTTGCCAACCAATGCTAATCACTTATCCGACCTCTAAAAATGACTTTGTCCAACAATTGTAATGACTTTGCCAACCACTGTTATTCACTTATCCGAACTCTAAAAATGACTTTGCCCAACAATTGTAATGACTTTGCCAACCACTGTTAATCACTTATCCGGACTCTAAAAATGACTTTGTCCAACAATTGAAATGACATTGCCAACCACTGTTATTCACTTATCCGGACTCTAAAAATGACTTTGCCCAACAATTGTAATGACTTTGCCAACCAATGTTAATCACTTATCCGACCTCTAAAAATGACTTTGCCCAACAATTGTAATGACTTTGCCAACCCTTGATTATCACTTATCCGAACTCTAAAAATGACTTTGCCCAACAATTGTAATGACTTTGCCAACCACTGTTAATCACTTATCCGGACTCTAAAAATGACTTTGTCCAACAATTGTAATGACATTGCCAACCACTGTTATTCACTTATCCGAACTCTAAAAATGACTTTGCCCAACAATTGTAATGACTTTGCCAACCCTTGATTATCACTTATCCGAACTCTAAAAATGACTTTGCCCAACAATTGTAATGACTTGCCAACCAATGTTAATCACTTATCCGACCTCTAAAAATGACTTTGCCCAACATTTGTAATGACTTTGCCAACCACTGTTAATCACTTATCGGATCTCTAGAAATGACTTTGCCACACAATTGTAATGACTTTGCCAACCACTGTTAATCACTTATCCGGACTCTAAAAATGACTTTGCCCAACAATTGTAATGACTTTGCCAACCCTTCATTATCACTTATCCGAACTCTAAAAATGACTTTGCCCAACAATTGTAATGACTTGCCAACCAATGTTAATCACTTATCCGACCTCTAAAAATGACTTTGCCCAACATTTGTAATGACTTTGCCAACCACTGTTAATCACTTATCCGGACTCTAAAAATGACTTTGCCTAACAATTGTAATGACTTTGCCAACCACTGTTATTCACTTATCCGAACTCTAAAAATGACTTTGCCCAACAATTGTAATGACTTTGCCAACCACTGTTAATCACTTATCCGGACTCTAAAAATGACTTTGTCCAACAATTGTAATGACTTTGCCAACCACTGTTATTCACTTATCCGAACTCTAAAAATGACTTTGCCCAACAATTGTAATGACTTGCCAACCAATGTTAATCACTTACCCGACCTCTAAAAATGACTTTGCCCAACAATTGTAATGACTTTGCCAACCACTGTTAATCACTTATCCGGACTCTAAAAATGACTTTGCCCAACAATTGTAATGACTTGCCAACCACTGTTATTCACTTATCCAACCTCTAAAAATGACTTTTCCCAACAATTGTAATGACTTTGCTTACCCTTGTTAATCACTTATCGGATCTCTTGAAATGACTTTGCCACACAAATGTAATGACTTTGCCAACTACTGTTAATCACTTATCCGAACTCTAAAAATGACTTTGCCCAACAATTGTAATGACTTTGCCAACCAATGCTAATCACTTATCCGACCTCTAAAAATGACTTTGTCCAACAATTGTAATGACTTTGCCAACCACTGTTATTCACTTATCCGAACTCTAAAAATGACTTTGCCCAACAATTGTAATGACTTTGCTAACCCTTGTTAATCACTTATCCGGACTCTAAAAATGACTTTGCCCAACAATTGTAATGACTTGCCAACCACTGTTATTCACTTATCCAACCTCTAAAAATGACTTTTCCCAACAATTGTAATGACTTTGCTTACCCTTGTTAATCACTTATCGGATCTCTAGAAATGACTTTGCAACACAAATGTAATTACTTTGCCAACTACTGTTAATCACTTATCCGAACTCTAAAAATGACTTTGCCCAACAATTGTAATGACTTGCCAACCAATGTTAATCACTTATCCGACCTCTAAAAATGACTTTGCCCAACATTTGTAATGACTTTGCCAACCACTGTTAATCACTTATCCGGACTCTAAAAATGACTTTGCCCAACAATTGTAATGACTTTGCCAACCACTGTTATTCACTTATCCGAACTCTAAAAATGACTTTGCCCAACAATTGTAATGACTTGCCAACCAATGTTAATCACTTACCCGACCTCTAAAAATGACTTTGCCCAACAATTGTAATGACTTTGCCAACCACTGTTAATCACTAATCCGGACTCTAAAAATGACTTTGCCCAACAATTGTAATGACTTGCCAACCACTGTTATTCACTTATCCAACCTCTAAAAATGACTTTTCCCAACAATTGTAATGACTTTGCTTACCCTTGTTAATCACTTATCGGATCTCTTGAAATGACTTTGCCACACAAATGTAATGACTTTGCCAACTACTGTTAATCACTTATCCGAACTCTAAAAATGACTTTGCCCAACAATTGTAATGACTTTGCCAACCAATGCTAATCACTTATCCGACCTCTAAAAATGACTTTGTCCAACAATTGTAATGACTTTGCCAACCACTGTTATTCACTTATCCGAACTCTAAAAATGACTTTGCCCAACAATTGTAATGACTTTGCTAACCCTTGTTAATCACTTATCGGATCTCTAGAAATGACTTTGCAACACAAATGTAATTACTTTGCCAACTACTGTTAATCACTTATCCGAACTCTAAAAATGACTTTGCCCAACAATTGTAATGACTTGCCAACCAATGTTAATCACTTATCCGACCTCTAAAAATGACTTTGCCCAACATTTGTAATGACTTTGCCAACCACTGTTAATCACTTATCCGGACTCTAAAAATGACTTTGCCCAACAATTGTAATGACTTTGCCAACCAATGCTAATCACTTATCCGACCTCTAAAAAGGACTTTGTCCAACAATTGTAATGACTTTGCCAACCACTGTTATTCACTTATCCGAACTCTAAAAATGACTTTGCCCAACAATTGTAATGACTTTGCCAACCACTGTTAATCACTTATCCGGACTCTAAAAATGACTTTGTCCAACAATTGAAATGACATTGCCAACCACTGTTATTCACTTATCCGAACTCTAAAAATGACTTTCCCCAACAATTGTAATGACTTTGCCAACCACTGTTAATCACTTATCCGGACTCTGAAAATTACTTTTCCCAACAATTGTAATGACTTTGCCAACCCTTGATTATCACTTATCCGACCTCTAAAAATGACTTTGCCCAACATTTGTAATGACTTTGCCAACCACTGTTATTCACTTATCCGGACTCTAAAAATGACTTTGCCCAACAATTGTAATGACTTTGCCAACCACTGTTATTCACTTATCCGAACTCTAAAAATGACTTTGCCCAACAATTGTAATGACTTTGCTAACCCTTGTTAATCACTTATCGGATCTCTAGAAATGACTTTGCAACACAAATGTAATGACTTTGCCAACTACTGTTAATCACTTATCCGAACTCTAAAAATGACTTTGCCCAACAATTGTAATGACTTTGCCAACCAATGCTAATCACTTATCCGACCTCTAAAAATGACTTTGTCCAACAATTGTAATGAATTTGCCAACCACTGTTATTCACTTATCCGAACTCTAAAAATGACTTTGCCCAACAATTGTAATGACTTTGCCAACCAATGCTAATCACTTATCCGACCTCTAAAAAGGACTTTGTCCAACAATTGTAATGACTTTGCCAACCACTGTTATTCACTTATCCGAACTCTAAAAATGACTTTGCCCAACAATTGTAATGACTTTGCCAACCACTGTTAATCACTTATCCGGACTCTAAAAATGACTTTGTCCAACAATTGAAATGACATTGCCAACCACTGTTATTCACTTATCCGAACTCTAAAAATGACTTTCCCCAACAATTGTAATGACTTTGCCAACCACTGTTAATCACTTATCCGGACTCTGAAAATTACTTTTCCCAACAATTGTAATGACTTTGCCAACCCTTGATTATCACTTATCCGAACTCTAAAAATGACTTTGCCCAACAATTGTAATGACTTTGCCAACCACTGTTAATCACTTATCCGAACTCTAAAAATGACTTTGTCCAACAATTGTAATGACTTTGCCAACCACTGTTATTCACTTATCCGAACTCTAAAAATGTCTTTGCCCAACAATAGAAATGACTTTGCTAACCCTTGTTAATCACTTATCGGAACTCTAGAAATGACTTTGCAACACAAATGTAATGACTTTGCCCAACAATTGTAATGACTTTGCCAACCACTGTTAATCACTTATCCGGACTCTAAAAATGACTTTGTCCAACAATTGTAATGACATTGCCAACCACTGTTATTCACTTATCCGAACTCTAAAAATGACTTTGCCCAACAATTGTAATGACTTTGCCAACCACTGTTAATCACTTATCCGGACTCTGAAAATTACTTTTCCCAACAAATGTAATGACTTTGCCAACTACTGTTAATCACTTATCCGAACTCTAAAAATGACTTTGCCCAACAATTGTAATGACTTTGCCAACCAATGCTAATCACTTATCGGATCTCTAGAAATGACTTTGCAACACAATTGTAATGACTTTGCCAACCACTGTTATTCACTTATCCGAACTCTAAAAATGTCTTTGCCCAACAATAGTAATGACTTTGCTAACCCTTGTTAATCACTTATCGGATCTCTAGAAATGACTTTGCAACACAAATGTAATGACTTTGCCAACTACTATTAATCACTTATCCGAACTCTAAAAATGACTTTGTCCAACAATTGTAATGACTTTGCCAACCACTGTTATTCACTTATCCGAACTCTAAAAATGACTTTGCCCAACAATTGTAATGACTTTGCCAACCACTGTTATTCACTTATCCAACCTCTAAAAATGACTTTTCCCAACAATTGTAATGACTTTGCTTACCCTTGTTAATCACTTATCGGATCTCTTGAAATGACTTTGCCACACAAATGTAATTACTTTGCCAACTACTGTTAATCACTTATCCGAACTCTAAACATGACTTTGCCCAACAATTGTAATGACTTTGCCAACCACTGTTATTCACTTATCCAACCTCTAAAAATGACTTTTCCCAACAATTGTAATGACTTTGCCAACCACTGTTATTCACTTATCCGAACTCTAAAAATGACTTTGCCCAACAATTGTAATGACTTTGCTAACCCTTGTTAATCACTTATCGGATCTCTAGAAATGACTTTGCAACACAAATGTAATTACTTTGCCAACTACTGTTAATCACTTATCCGAACTCTAAAAATGACTTTGCCCAACAATTGTAATGACTTTGCCAACCACTGTTATTCACTTATCCGAACTCTAAAAATGTCTTTGCCCAACAATAGTAATGACTTTGCTAACCCTTGTTAATCACTTATCGGATCTCTAGAAATGACTTTGCAACACAAATGTAATGACTTTGCCAACTACTATTAATCACTTATCCGAACTCTAAAAATGACTTTGCCCAACAATTGTAATGACTTTGCCAACCACTGTTAATCACTTATCCGGACTCTAAAAATGACTTTGTCCAACAATTGTAAAGACATTGCCAACCACTGTTATTCACTTATCCGAACTCTAAAAATGACTTTTCCCAACAATTGTAATGACTTTGCTTACCCTTGTTAATCACTTATCGGATCTCTTGAAATGACTTTGCCACACAAATGTAATGACTTTGCCAACTACTGTTAATTACTTATCCGAACTCTAAAAATGACTTTGCCCAACAATTGTAATGACTTTGCCAACCACTGTTATTCACTTATCCGAACTCTAAAAATGACTTTGCCCAACAATTGTAATGACTTTGCTAACCCTTGTTAATCACTTATCGGATCTCTAGAAATGACTTTGCAACACAAATGTAATTACTTTGCCAACTACTGTTAATCACTTATCCGAACTCTAAAAATGATTTGCCCAACTATTGTAATGACTTGCCAACCAATGTTAATCACTTATCCGAACTCTAAAAATGACTTTGCCCAACAATTGTAATGACTTTGCTTACCCTTGTTAATCACTTATCGGATCTCTAGAAATGACTTTGCCACACAAATGTAATGACTTTGCCAACTACTGTTAATCACTTATCCGAACTCTAAAAATGACTTTGCCCAACAATTGTAATGACTTTGCCAACCAATGCTAATCACTTATCGGATCTCTAGAAATGACTTTGCAACACAAATGTAATGACTTTGCCAACTACTGTTAATCACTTATCCGAACTCTAAAAATGACTTTGCCCAACAATTGTAATGACTTGCCAACCAATGTTAATCACTTATCCGACCTCTAAAAATGACTTTGCCCAACATTTGTAATGACTTTGCCAACCACTGTTAATCACTTATCCGGACTCTAAAAATGACTTTGCCCAACAATTGTAATGACTTTGCCAACCACTGTTATTCACTTATCCGAACTCTAAAAATGACTTTGCCCAACAATTGTAATGACTTTGCTAACCCTTGTTAATCACTTATCGGATCTCTAGAAATGACTTTGCAACACAAATGTAATGACTTTGCCAACTACTGTTAATCACTTATCCGAACTCTAAAAATGACTTTGCCCAACAATTGTAATGACTTGCCAACCAATGTTAATCACTTATCCGACCTCTAAAAATGACTTTGCCCAACATTTGTAATGACTTTTCCAACCACTGTTAATCACTTATCCGGACTCTAAAAATGACTTTGCCCAACAATTGTAATGACTTTGCCAACCACTGTTATTCACTTATCCGAACTCTAAAAATGACTTTGCCCAACAATTGTAATGACTTTGCTTACCCTTGTAAATAGTTTATCGGATCTCTAGAAATGACTTTGCCCAACAATTGTAGTGACTTTGCTGACCCTTGTTAATCACTAATCGGATCTCTAGAAATGACTTTGTCCAACAATTGTAATGACATTGCCAACCACTGTTATTCACTTATCCGAACTCTAAAAATGACTTTGCCCAACAATTGTAATGACTTTGCTAACCCTTGTTAATCACTTATCGGATCTCTAGAAATGACTTTGCAACACAAATGTAATGACTTTGCCAACTATTGTTAATCACTTATCCGAACTGTAAAAATGACTTTGCCCAACAATTGTAATGACTTGCCAACCAATGTTAATCACTTATCCGACCTCTAAAAATGACTTTGCCCAACATTTGAAATGACTTTGCCAACCACTGTTAATCACTTATCCGGACTCTAAAAATGACTTTGCCCAACAATTGTAATGACTTTGCCAACCACTGTTATTCACTTATCCGAACTCTAAAAATGACTTTGCCCAACAATTGTAATGACTTTGCTTACCCTTGTTAATAGTTTATCGGATCTCTAGAAATGACTTTGCCCGACAATTGTAATGACTTTGCCAACCAATGTTAATCACTTATCCGGACTCTAAAAATGACTTTGCCCAACAATTGTAATGACTTTGCCAACCACTGTTATTCACTTATCCGAACTCTAAAAATGACTTTGCCCAACAATTGTAATGACTTTGCCAACCACTGTTAATCACTTATCCGGACTCTAAAAATGACTTTGTCCAACAATTGTAATGACATTGCCAACCACTGTTATTCACTTATCCGAACTCTAAAAATGACTTTGCCCAACAATTGTAATGACTTTGCTTACCCTTGTTAATCACTTATCGGATCTCTAGAAATGACTTCGCCACACAAATGTAATGACTTTGCCAACTACTGTTAATCACTTATCCGAACTCTAAAAATGACTTTGCCCAACAATTGTAATGACTTTGCCAACCAATGCTAATCACTTATCCGACCTCTAAAAATGACTTTGTCCAATAATTGTAATGACTTTGCCAACTACTGTTAATCACTTATCCGAACTCTAAAAATGACTTTGCCCAACAATTGTAATGACTTGCCAACCAATGTTAGTCACTTATCCGACCTCTAAAAATGACTTTGCCCAACATTTGGAATGACTTTGCCAACCACTGTTAATCACTTATCCGGACTCTAAAAATGACTTTGCCCAACAATTGTAATGACTTTGCCAACCACTGTTATTCACTTATCCGAACTCTAAAAATGACTTTGCCCAACAATTGTAATCTCTTTGCCAACCACTGGTAATCACTTATCCGACCTCTAAAAATGACTTTGCCCAACAATTGTAATGACTTTGCCAACTACTGTTAATCACTTATCCGAACTCTAAAAATGACTTTGCCCAACAATTGTAATGACTTGCCAACCAATGTTAATCACTTATCCGACCTCTAAAAATGACTTTGCCCAACATTTGTAATGACTTTGCCAACCACTGTTAATCACTTATCCGGACTCTAAAAATGACTTTGCCCAACAATTGTAATGACTTTGCCAACCACTGTTATTCACTTATCCGAACTCTAAAAATGACTTTGCCCAACAATTGTAATGACTTTGCTTACCCTTGTTAATCGTTTATCGGATCTCTAGAAATGACTTCGCCACACAAATGTAATGACTTTGCCAACTACTGTTAATCACTTATCCGAACTCTAAAAATGACTTTGCCCAACAATTGTAATGACTTTGCCAACCAATGCTAATCACTTATCCGACCTCTAAAAATGACTTTGTCCAATAATTGTAATGACTTTGCCAACTACTGTTAATCACTTATCCGAACTCTAAAAATGACTTTGCCCAACAATTGTAATGACTTGCCAACCAATGTTAGTCACTTATCCGACCTCTAAAAATGACTTTGCCCAACATTTGTAATGACTTTGCCAACCACTGTTAATCACTTATCCGGACTCTAAAAATGACTTTGCCCAACAATTGTAATGACTTTGCCAACCACTGTTATTCACTTATCCGAACTCTAAAAATGACTTTGCCCAACAATTGTAATGACTTTGCTTACCCTTGTTAATCGTTTATCGGATCTCTAGAAATGACTTCGCCACACAAATGTAATGACTTTGCCAACTACTGTTAATCACTTATCCGAACTCTAAAAATGACTTTGCCCAACAATTGTAATGACTTTGCCAACCAATGCTAATCACTTATCCGACCTCTAAAAATGACTTTGTCCAATAATTGTAATGACTTTGCCAACTACTGTTAATCACTTATCCGAACTCTAAAAATGACTTTGCCCAACAATTGAAATGACTTGCCAACCAATGTTAGTCACTTATCCGACCTCTAAAAATGACTTTGCCCAACATTTGGAATGACTTTGCTTACCCTTGTTAATCGTTTATCGGATCTCTAGAAATGACTTTGCACAACAATTGAAATGACTTTGCCAACCACTGTTATTCACTTATCCGAACTCTAAAAATGACTTTGCCCAACAATTGTAATGACTTTGCCAACCAATGTTAATCACTTATCCGACCTCTAAAAATGACTTTGCCCAACAATTGTAATGACTTTGCCAACTACTGTTAATCACTTATCCGAACTCTAAAAATGACTTTGCCCAACAATTGTAATGACTTGCCAACCAATGTTAATCACTTATCCGACCTCTAAAAATGACTTTGCCCAACATTTGTAATGACTTTGCCAACCACTGTTAATCACTTATCCGGACTCTAAAAATGACTTTGCCCAACAATTGTAATGACTTTGCCAACCACTGTTATTCACTTATCCGAACTCTAAAAATGACTTTGCCCAACAATTGTAATGACTTTGCTTACCCTTGTTAATCGTTTATCGGATCTCTAGAAATGACTTTGCACAACAATTGAAATGACTTTGCCAACCACTGTTATTCACTTATCCGAACTCTAAAAATGACTTTGCCCAACAATTGTAATGACTTTGCCAACCAATGTTAATCACTTATCCGACCTCTAAAAATGACTTTGCCCAACAATTGTAATGACTTTGCCAACTACTGTTAATCACTTATCCGAACTCTAAAAATGACTTTGCCCAACAATTGTAATGACTTGCCAACCAATGTTAATCACTTATCCGACCTCTAAAAATGACTTTGCCCAACATTTGTAATGACTTTGCCAACCACTGTTAATCACTTATCCGGACTCTAAAATGACTTTGCCCAACAATTGTAATGACTTTGCCAACCACTGTTATTTACTTATCCGAACTCTAAAAATGACTTTGCCCAACAATTGTAATGACTTTGCTTACCCTTGTTAATCGTTTATCGGATCTCTAGAAATGACTTTGCACAACAATTGTAATGACTTTGCTAACCCTTGTTAATCAATTATCGGATCTCTAGAAATGACTTTGCGCAACAATTGTAATGACTTTGCCAACTACTGTTAATCACTCATTCGAACTCTAAAAATGACTTTGCCCAACAATTGTAATGACTTTGCCAACCCTTGATTATCACTTATCCGAACTCTAAAAATGACTTTGCCCAACAATTGTAATGACTTTGCCAACTACTGTTAATCACTTATCAGACCTCTAAAAATGACTTTGCCCAACATTTGTAATGACTTTGCCAACCACTGTTAATCACTTATCCGGACTCTAAAAATGACTTTGCCCAACAATTGTAATGACTTTGCCAACCACTGTTATTCACTTATCCGAACTCTAAAAATGACTTTGCCCAACAATTGTAATGACTTTGCTTACCCTTGTTAATCGTTTATCGGATCTCTAGAAATGACTTTGCACAACAATTGAAATGACTTTGCCAACCACTGTTATTCACTTATCCGAACTCTAAAAATGACTTTGCCCAACAATTGTAATGACTTTGCCAACCAATGTTAATCACTTATCCGACCTCTAAAAATGACTTTGCCCAACAATTGTAATGACTTTGCCAACTACTGTTAATCACTTATCCGAACTCTAAAAATGACTTTGCCCAACAATTGTAATGACTTGCCAACCAATGTTAATCACTTATCCGACCTCTAAAAATGACTTTGCCCAACATTTGTAATGACTTTGCCAACCACTGTTAATCACTTATCCGGACTCTAAAAATGACTTTGCCCAACAATTGTAATGACTTTGCCAACCACTGTTATTTACTTATCCGAACTCTAAAAATGACTTTGCCCAACAATTGTAATGACTTTGCTTACCCTTGTTAATCGTTTATCGGATCTCTAGAAATGACTTTGCACAACAATTGAAATGACTTTGCCAACCACTGTTATTCACTTATCCGAACTCTAAAAATGACTTTGCCCAACAATTGTAATGACTTTGCCAACCAATGTTAATCACTTATCCGACCTCTAAAAATGACTTTGCCCAACAATTGTAATGACTTTGCCAACTTCTGTTAATCACTTATCCGAACTCTAAAAATGACTTTGCCCAACAATTGTAATGACTTGCCAACCAATGTTAATCACTTATCCGACCTCTAAAAATGACTTTGCCCAACATTTGTAATGACTTTGCCAACCACTGTTAATCACTTATCCGGACTCTAAAAATGACTTTGCCCAACAATTGTAATGACTTTGCCAACCACTGTTATTTACTTATCCGAACTCTAAAAATGACTTTGCCCAACAATTGTAATGACTTTGCTTACCCTTGTTAATCGTTTATCGGATCTCTAGAAATGACTTTGCACAACAATTGTAATGACTTTGCCAACTACTGTTAATCACTCATTCGAACTCTAAAAATGACTTTGCCCAACAATTGTAATGACTTTGCCAACCCTTGATTATCACTTATCCGAACTCTAAAAATGACTTTGCCCAACAATTGTAATGACTTTGCTTACCCTTGTTAATCGTTTATCGGATCTCTAGAAATGACTTTGCACAACAATTGTAATGACTTTGCTAACCCTTGTTAATCAATTATCGGATCTCTAGAAATGACTTTGCGCAACAATTGTAATGACTCTGCCAACTACTGTTAATCACTCATTCGAACTCTAAAAATGACTTTGCCCAACAATTGTAATGACTTTGCCAACCCTTGATTATCACTTATCCGAACTCTAAAAATGACTTTGCCCAACAATTGTAATGACTTGCCAACCAATGTTAATCACTTATCCGACCTCTAAAAATGACTTTGCCCAACATTTGTAATGACTTTGCCAACCACTGTTAATCACTTATCCGGACTCTAAAAATGACTTTCCCCAACAATTGTAATGACTTTGCCAACCACTGTTATTCACTTATCCGAACTCTAAAAATGACTTTGCCCAACAATTGTAATGACTTTGCTTACCCTTGTTAATCGTTTATCGGATCTCTAGAAATGACTTTGCACAACAATTGTAATGACTTGCTAACCCTTGTTAATCACTTATCGGATCTCTAGAAATGACTTTGCCCAACAATTGTAATGACTTTGCCAACTACTGTTAATCACTCATCCGAACTCTAAAAATGACTTTGCCCAACAATTGTAATGACTTTGCCAACCCTTGATTATCACTTATCCGAACTCTAAAAATGACTTTGCCCAACAATTGTAATGACTTTGCCAACTACTGTTAATCACTTATCCGAACTCTAAAATTGACTTTGCCCAACAATTGTAATGACTTGCCAACCAATGTTAATCACTTATCCGACCTCTAAAAATGACTTTGCCCAACATTTGTAATGACTTTGCCAACCACTGTTAATCACTTATCCGGACTCTAAAAATTACTTTGCCCAACAATTGTAATGACTTTGCCAACCACTGTTATTCACTTATCCGAACTCTAAAAATGACTTTGCCCAACAATTGTAATGACTTTGCTTACCCTTTTTAATCGTTTATCGGATCTCTAGAAATGACTTTGCACAACAATTGTAATGACTTTGCTAACCCTTGTTAATCACTTATCGGATCTCTAGAAATGACTTTGCCCAACAATTGTAATGACTTTGCCAACTACTGTTAATCACTCATCCGAACTCTAAAAATGACTTTGCCCAACAATTGTAATGACTTTGCCAACCCTTGATTATCACTTATCCGAACTCTAAAAATGACTTTGCCCAACAATTGTAATGACTTGCCAACCAATGTTAATCACTTATCCGACCTCTAAAAATGACTTTGCCCAACATTTGTAATGACTTTGCCAACCACTGTTAATCACTTATCCGGACTCTAAAAATGACTTTCCCCAACAATTGTAAAGACTTTGCTTACCCTTGTTAATCGTTTATGGGATCTCTAGAAATGACTTTGCCCAACAATTGTAATGACTTTGCTTACCCTTGTTAATCACTTATCGGATCTCAAGAAATGACTTCGCCACACAAATGTAATGACTTTGCCAACTACTGTTAATCACTTATCCGAACTCTAAAAATGACTTTGCCCAACAATTGTAATGACTTTGCCAACCCTTGATTATCACTTATTCGAACACTAAAAATGACTTTGCCCAACAATTGTAATGACTTTGCCAACCCTTGATTATCACTTATCCGAACTCTAAAAATGACTTTGCCCAACAATTGTAATGACTTTGCCAACTACTGTTAATCACTCATCCGAACTCTAAAAATGACTTTGCCCAACAATTGTAATGACTTTGCCAACCCTTGATTATCACTTATCCTAACTCTAAAAATGACTTTGCCCAACAATTGTAATGACTTTGCCAACCACTGTTATTCACTTATCCGAACTCTAAAAATGACTTTGCCCAACAATTGTAATGACTTTGCTAACCCTTGTTAATCAATTATCGGATCTCTAGAAATGACTTTGCGCAACAATTGTAATGACTTTGCCAACTACTGTTAATCACTTATCCGAACTCTAAAAATGACTTTGCCAAACAATTGTATTGACTTGCCAACCAATGTTAATCACTTATCCGACCTCTAAAAATGACTTTGCCCAACATTTGTAATGACTTTGCCAACCACTGTTAATCACTTATCCGGACTCTAAAAATGACTTTGCCCAACAATTGTAATGACTTTGCCAACCACTGTTATTCACTTATCCGAACTCTAAAAATGACTTTGCCCAACAATTGTAATGACTTTGCTTACCCTTGTTAATCGTTTATCGGATCTCTAGAAATGACTTTGCACAACAATTGTAATGACTTTGCTAACCCTTGTTAATCAATTATCGGATCTCTAGAAATGACTTTGCCCAACAATTGTAATGACTTTGCCAACTACTGTTAATCACTCATTCGAACTCTAAAAATGACTTTGCCCAACAATTGTAATGACTTTGCCAACCCTTGATTATCACTTATCCGACCTCTAAAAATGACTTTGCCCAACAATTGTAATGACTTTGCCAACTACTGTTAATCACTTATCCGAACTCTAAAAATGACTTTGCCCAACAATTGTAATGACTTGCCAACCAATGTTAATCACTTATCCGACCTCTAAAAATGACTTTGCCCAACATTTGTAATGACTTTGCCAACCACTGTTAATCACTTATCCGGACTCTAAAAATGACTTTGCCCAACAATTGTAATGACTTTGCCAACCACTGTTATTCACTTATCCGAACTCTAAAAATGACTTTGCCCAACAATTGTAATGACTTTGCTTACAATTGTTAATCGTTTATCGGATCTCTAGAAATGACTTTGCACAACAAATGTAATGACTTTGCTAACCCTTGTTAATCACTTATCGGATCTCTAGAAATGACTTTGCCCAACAATTGTAATGACTTTGCCAACTACTGTTAATCACTCATCCGAACTCTAAAAATGACTTTGCCCAACAATTGTAATGACTTTGCCAACCCTTGATTATCACTTATCCGAACTCTAAAAATGACGTTGCCCAACAATTGTAATGACTTTGCCAACCCTTGATTATCACTTATCCTAACTCTAAAAATGACTTTGCTTAACAATTGTAATGACTTTGCCAACCACTGTTATTCACTTATCCGAACTCTAAAAATGACTTTGCCCAACAATTGTAATGACTTTGCTAACCCTTGTTAATCACTTATCGGATCTCTAGAAATGACTTTGCCCAACAATTGTAATGACTTTGCCAACTACTGTTAATCACTCATCCGAACTCAAAAAATGACTTTGCCCAACAATTGTAATGACTTTGCCAACCCTTGATTATCACTTATCCGAACACTAAAAATGACTTTGCCCAACAATTGTAATGACTTTGCCAACCCTTGATTATCACTTATCCGAACACTAAAAATGACTTTGCCCAACAATTGTAATGACTTTGCCAACCCTTGATTATCACTTATCCGAACTCTAAAAATGACTTTGCCCTACAATTGTAATGACTTTGCTTACCCTTGTTAATCGTTTATCGGATCTCTAGAAATGACTTTGCCCAACAATTGTAATGACTTTGCTAACCCTTGTTAATCACTTATCGGATCTCTAAAAATGACTTTGCCCAGCAATTGTAATGACTTTGCCAACCAATGTTAATCACTTATCCGACCTCTAAAAATGACTTTGCCACACAAATGTAATGACTTTGCCAACTACTGCTAATAACTTATCCGAACTCTAAAAATGACTTTGCCCAACAATTGTAATGACTTTGCCAACCACTGTTAATTACTAATCCGACCTCTAAAAATGACTTTGCCCAACAATTGTAATGACTTTGCCAACCACTGTCAATCACTCATCCGACCTCTAAAAATGACTTTGCCCAACAATCGTAATGACTTTGCCGACTTCTTTAAATCATTTATCCGAACTCTAAAAATGACTTTGCCAAACTATTGTAATGACTTTGCCACACACTGTTAATCACTTATCAGACCTCTAAAAATGAGTTTGCTCAACAATTGTATTGACTTTGCAAACCTCTGTCAATTACATATCCGACCTCTAAAAATGACTTTGCCCAACAATTGTAATGACTTTGCAAACCACTGTCAATCACTTTTCCGACCTCTAAAAATGACTTTGCCCAGCAATTATAATGACTTTGCCTACCACTGTAATTCACTTATCCGAACTCTGAAAATTACTTTTCCCAACAATTGTAATGACTTTGCCAACCCTTGTTAATCACTTATCCGATCTCTAGAAATGACTTTGCCCAACAATTGAAATGACTTTGCCAACTACTTTAAATCACTTATCCGAACTCTAAAAATGACTTTGCCCAGCAATTATAATGACTTTGCCTACCACTGTTATTCACTTATCCGAACTCTGAAAATTACTTTTCCCAACAATTGTAATGACTTTGCCAACCCTTGTTAATCACTTATCCGATCTCTAGAAATGACTTTGCCCAACAATTGTAATGACTTTGCCAACTACTTTAAATCACTTATCCGAACTCTAAAAATGACTTTGCCAAACTATTGTAATGACTTTGCCAACCACTGTTATTCACTTATCCGAACTCTAAAAATGACTTTGCCCAACAATTGAAATGACTTTGCAAACCACTGTCAATCACATATCCGACCTCTAAAAATGACTTTGCCCAACAATTGTAATGACTTTCCAACCACTGTTAATCACTTATCCGAGCTCTAGAAATGACTCTGCCCAACAATTTTAATGACTTTGCCAACCACTGTTAATCACTTATCCGAACTCTAAAAATGACTTTGCCCAACAATTGTAATGACTTTGCCAACCACTATTAATCACTTATCCGAACTTTAAAAATGACTTTGCCAACCCTTGATTATCACTTATCCTAACTCTAAAAATGACTTTGCCCAACAATTGTAATGACTTTGCCAACCCTTGATTATCACTTATCCGAACTCTAAAAATGACTTTGCCCAACAATTGTAATGACTTTGCCAACCACTGTTAATTACTAATCCGACCTCTAAAAATGACTTTGCCCAACAATTGTAATGACTTTGCCAACCACTGTCAATCACTCATCAGACCTCTAAAAATGACTTTGCCCAACAATTATAATGACTTTGCCTACCACTGTTATTCACTTATCCGAACTCTGAAAATTACTTTTCCCAACAATTGAAATGACTTTGCCAACCAATGTTAATCACTTATCCGATCTCTAGAAATGACTTTGCCCAACAATTGTAATGACTTTGCCAACTTCTTTAAATCATTTATCCGAACTCTAAAAATGACTTTGCCAAACTATTGTAATGACTTTGCCACACACTGTTAATCACTTATCCGACCTCTAAAAATGACTTTGCCCAACAATTGAAATGACTTTGCCAACCACTGTTTATCACTTATCCGACCTCTAAAAATGAGTTTGCTCAACAATTGTATTGACTTTGCAAACCACTGTCAATCACATATCCGACCTCTAAAAATGACTTTGCCCAACAATTGTAATGACTTTGCAAACCACTGTCAATCATTTTTCCGACCTTTAAAAATGACTTTGCCCAGCAATTATAATGACTTTGCCTACCACTGTTATTCACTTATCCGAACTCTGAAAATTACTTTTCCCAACAATTGTAATGACTTTGCCAACCAATGTTAATCACTTATCCGATCTCTAGAAATGACTTTGCCCAACAATTGTAATGACTTTGCCAACTTCTTTAAATCATTTATCCGAACTCTAAAAATGACTTTGCCAAACTATTGTAATGACTTTGCCACACACTGTTAATCACTTATCCGACCTCTAAAAATGACTTTGCCCAACAATTGAAATGACTTTGCCAACCACTGTTTATCACTTATCCGACCTCTAAAAATGAGTTTGCTCAACAATTGTATTGACTTTGCAAACCACTGTCAATCACATATCCGACCTCTAAAAATGACTTTGCCCAACAATTGTAATGACTTTGCAAACCACTGTCAATCATTTTTCCGACCTTTAAAAATGACTTTGCCCAGCAATTATAATGACTTTGCCTACCACTGTTATTCACTTATCCGAACTCTGAAAATTACTTTGCCCAACAATTGTAATGACTTTGCCAACTACTTTAAATCACTTATCCGAACTCTAAAAATGACTTTGCCAAACTATTGTAATGACTTTGCCAACCACTGTTATTCACTTATCCGAACTCTAAAAATGACTTTGCCCAACAATTGAAATGACTTTGCCAACCACTGTTAATCACTTATCCGACCTCTAAAAATGAGTTTGCTCAACAATTGTATTGACTTTGCAAACCACTGTCAATCACATATCCGACCCCTAAAAATGACTTTGCCCAACAATTGTAATGACTTTGCCAACCACTGTCAACTACTTATCCGACCTCTAAAAATGACTTTGCCAACCCTTGTTAATCACTGATCTGATCTCTAGAAATGACTCTGCCCAACAATTGTAATGACTTTGCCAACTACTGTTAATGACTTATCCGATCTCTAGAAATGACTCTGCCCAACAATTTTAATGACTTTGCCAACCACTGTTAATCACTTATCCGAACTCTAAAAATGACTTTGCCCAACAATTGTAATGACTTTGCAAACCACTGTCAATCATTTTTCCGACCTCTAAAAATGACTTTGCCCAGCAATTATAATGACTTTGCCTACCACTGTTATTCACTTATCCGAACTCTGAAAATTACTTTTCCCAACAATTGTAATGACTTTGCCAACCCTTGTTAATCACTTATCCGATCTCTAGAAATGACTTTGCCCAACAATTGTAATGATTTTGCCAACCACTGTTATTCACTTCTCCGAACTCTAAAAATGACTTTGCCCAACAATTGAAATGACTTTGCCAACCACTGTTAATCACTTATCCGACCTCTAAAAATGAGTTTGCTCAACAATTGTATTGACTTTGCAAACCACTGTCAATCACATATCCGACCTCTAAAAATGACTTTGCCCAACAATTGTAATGACTTTGCAAACCACTGTCAATCATTTTTCCGACCTCTAAAAATGACTTTGCCCAGCAATTATAATGACTTTGCCTACCACTGTTATTCACTTATCCGAACTCTGAAAATTACTTTTCCCAACAATTGTAATGACTTTGCCAACCCTTGTTAATCACTTATCCGATCTCTAGAAATGACTTTGCCCAACAATTGTAATGACTTTGCCAACTACTTTAAATCACTTATCCGATCTCTAGAAATGACTTTGCCCAACAATTGAAATGACTTTGCCAACCACTGTTAATCACTTATCCGACCTCTAAAAATGAGTTTGCTCAACAATTGTATTGACTTTGCAAACCACTGTTAATCACTTATCCGACCTCTAAAAATGAGTTTGCTCAACAATTGTATTGACTTTGCAAACCACTGTCAATCACATATCCGACCTCTAAAAATGACTTTGCCCAACAATTGTAATGACTTTGCCAACCACTGTTAATTACTTATCCGACCTCTAAAAATGACTTTTCAACCCTTGTTTATCACTGATCAGATCTCTAGAAATGACTTTGCCCAACAATTGTAATGACTTTGCCAACTACTATTAATGACTTATCCGATCTCTAGAAATGACTCTGCCCAACAATTGTAATGACTTTGCCTACCACTGTTAATCACTTATCCGATCTCTAGAAATGACTCTGCCCAACAATTTTAATGACTTTGCCAACCACTGTTAATCACTTATCCGAACTCTAAAAATGACTTTGCCCAACAATTGTAATGACTTTGCCAACCACTATTAATCACTTATACGAACTTTAAAAATGACTTTGCCAACCACTGTTAATAACTTATCCGGACTCTAAAAATGACTTTTCTTAAAAATTGTAATGACTTTGCCACACACTGTAAATTACTTATCCGGACTCTAAAAATGACTTTTCTTAAAAATTGTAATGACTTTGTCAACCACTGTTAATCACTAATCCGACCTCTAAAAATGACTTTGCCCAAGAATTGTAATGACTCTGCCAACCACTGTTAATCACTAATCCGAGCTTTAAAAATGACTTTGCCCAAGAATTGTAATGACTCTGCCAACCACTGTTTATCACTTATCCGACGTCTAAAAATGACTCTGCCCAACAATTGAAATGACTTTGCCAACCCTTGATTATCACTTATCCGAACTCTAAAAATGACTTTGCCCAACAATTGTAATGACTTTGCCAACCACTGTTAATTACTAATCCGACCTCTAAAAATGACTTTGCCCAACAATTGTAATGACTTTGCCAACCACTGTCAATCACTCATCAGACCTCTAAAAATGACTTTGCCCAACAATTATAATGACTTTGCCTACCACTGTTATTCACTTATCCGAACTCTGAAAATTACTTTTCCCAACAATTGTAATGACTTTGCCAACCCATGTTAATCACTTATCCGATCTCTAGAAATGACTTTGCCCAACAATTGTAATGACTTTGCCAACTTCTTTAAATCATTTATCCGAACTCTAAAAATGACTTTCCCAAACTATTGTAATGACTTTGCCACACACTGTTAATCACTTATCCGACCTCTAAAAATGACTTTGCCCAACAATTGAAATGACTTTGCCAACCACTGTTTATCACTTATCCGACCTCTAAAAATGAGTTTGCTCAACAATTGTATTGACTTTGCAAACCACTGTCAATCACATATCCGACCTCTAAAAATGACTTTGCCCAACAATTGTAATGACTTTGCAAACCACTGTCGATCATTTTTCCGACCTTTAAAAATGACTTTGCCCAGCAATTATAATGACTTTGCCTCCCACTGTTATTCACTTATCCGAACTCTGAAAATTACTTTTCCCAACAATTGTAATGACTTTGCCAACCCTTGTTAATCACTTATCCGATCTCTAGAAATGACTTTGCCCAACAATTGTAATGACTTTGCCAACTACTTTAAATCACTTATCCGAACTCTAAAAATGACTTTGCCAAACTATTGTAATGACTTTGCCAACCACTGTTATTCACTTATCCGAACTCTAAAAATGACTTTGCCCAACAATTGAAATGACTTTGCCAACCACTGTTAATCACTTATCCGACCTCTAAAAATGAGTTTGCTCAACAATTGTATTGACTTTGCAAACCACTGTCAATCACATATCCGACCTCTAAAAATGACTTTGCCCAACAATTGTAATGACTTTGCCAACCACTGTCAACTACTTATCCGACCTCTAAAAATGACTTTGCCAACCCTTGTTAATCACTGATCCGATCTCTAGAAATGACTCTGCCCAACAATTGTAATGACTTTGACAACTACTGTTAATGACTTATCCGATCTCTAGAAATAACTCTGCCCAACAATTGTAATGACTTTGCCAACCACTGTTAATCACTTATCCGATCTCTAGAAATGACTCTGCCCAACAATTTTAATGACTTTGCCAACCACTGTTAATCACTTATCCGAACTCTAAAAATGACTTTGCCCAACAATTGTAATGACTTTGCCAACCACTATTAATCACTTATACGAACTTTAAAAATGACTTTGCCAACCACTGTTAATAACTAATCCGGACTCTAAAAATGACTTTTCTTAAAAATTGTAATGACTTTGCCAACCACTGTTAATCACTAATCCGACCTCTAAAAATGACTTTGCCCAAGAATTGTAATGACTCTGCCAACCACTGTTAATCACTAATTCGAACTTTAAAAATGACTTTGCCCAAGAATTGTAATGACTCTGCCAACCACTGTTTATCACTCATCCGACGTCTAAAAATGACTCTGCCCAACAATTGAAATGAATTTGCCAACCCTTGATAATCACTTATCCGATCTCTAAAAATTACTTTGCCCAACAATTGTGATGACTTTTCTTACCACTGTTAATCACTCATCCGACCTCTAAAAATGACTTTGCCCAACAGTTATAATGACTTTGCCTACCACTGTTATTCACTTATCCGAACTCTGAAAATTACTTTTCCCAACAATTGTAATGACTTTGCCAACCCTTGTTAATCACTTATCCGATCTCTAGAAATGACTTTGCCCAACAATTGTAATGACTTTGCCAACTACTTTAAATCACTTATCCGAACTCTAAAAATGACTTTGCCAAACTATTGTAATGACTTTGCCACACACTGTTAATCACTTATCCGACCTCTAAAAATGACTTTGCCCAACAATAGAAATGACTTTGCCAACCACTGTTTATCACTTATCCGACCTCTAAAAATGAGTTTGCTCAACAATTGTATTGACTTTGCAAACCACTGTCAATCACATATCCGACCTCTAAAAATGACTTTGCCCAACAATTGTAATGACTTTGCAAACCACTGTCAATCATTTTTCCGACCTCTAAAAATGACTTTGCCCAGCAATTATAATGACTTTGCCTACCACTGTTATTCACTTATCCGAACTCTGAAAATTACTTTTCCCAACAATTGTAATGACTTTGCCAACCCTTGTTAATCACTTATCCGATCTCTAAAATGACTTTGCCCAACAATTGTAATGACTTTGCCAACTACTTTAAATCACTTATCCGAACTCTAAAAATGACTTTGCCAAACTATTGTAATGACTTTGCCAACCACTGTTATTCACTTCTCCGAACTCTAAAAATGACTTTGCCCAACAATTGAAATGACTTTGCCAACCACTGTTAATCACTTATCCGACCTCTAAAAATGAGTTTGCTCAACCATTGTATTGACTTTGCAAACCACTGTCAATCACATATCCGACCTCTAAAAATGACTTTGCCCAACAATTGTAATGACTTTGCAAACCACTGTCAATCATTTTTCCGACCTCTAAAAATGACTTTGCCCAGCAATTATAATGACTTTGCCTACCACTGTTATTCACTTATCCGAACTCTGATAATTACTTTTTCCCAACAATTGTAATGACTTTGCCAACCCTTGTTAATCACTTATCCGATCTCTAGAAATGACTTTGCCCAACAATTGTAATGACTTTGCCAACTACTTTAAATCACTTATCCGAACTCTAAAAATGACTTTGCCAAACTATTGTAATGACTTTGCCAACCACTGTTATTCACTTCTCCGAACTCTAAAAATGACTTTGCCCAACAATTGAAATGACTTTGCCAACCACTGTTAATCACTTATCCGACCTCTAAAAATGAGTTTGCTCAACCATTGTATTGACTTTGCAAACCACTGTCAATCACATATCCGACCTCCAAAAATGACTTTGCCCAACAATTGTAATGACTTTGCCAACCACTGTTAATTACTTATCCGACCTCTAAAAATGACTTTTCAACCCTTGTTAATCACTGATCCGATCTCTAGAAATGACTTTGCCCAACAATTGTAATGACTTTGCCAACTACTATTAATGACTTATCCGATCTCTAGAAATGACTCTGCCCAACAATTGTAATGACTTTGCCAACCACTGTTAATCACTTATCCGATCTCTAGAAATGACTCTGCCCAACAATTTTAATGACTTTGCCAACCACTGTTAATCACTTATCCGAACTCTAAAAATGACTTTGCCCAACAATTGTAATGACTTTGCCAACCACTATTAATCACTTATACGAACTTTAAAAATGACTTTGCCAACCACTGTTAATAACTTATCCGGACTCTAAAAATGACTTTTCTTAAAAATTGTAATGACTTTGCCACACACTGTTAATAACTTATCCGGACTCTAAAAATGACTTTCTTAAAAATTGTAATGACTTTGCCAACCACTGTTAATCACTAATCCGACCTCTAAAAATGACTTTGCCCAAGAATTGTAATGACTCTGCCAACCACTGTTAATCACTAATCCGAACTTTAAAAATGACTTTGCCCAAGAATTGTAATGACTCTGCCAACCACTGTTTATCACTTATCCGACGTCTAAAAATGACTCTGCCCAACAATTGAAATGACTTTGCCAACCCTTGATAATCACTTATCCGATCTCTAAAAATTACTTTGCCCAACAATTGTGATGACTTTTCTAACCACTGTTAATCACTTATCCGAACTCTAAAAATGACTTTGCAAAACAATTGTAATGACTTTGCCAACCACTGTTAATGACTTATCCGATCTCTAAAAATGACTTTGCCCAACAATTTTAATGACTTTGCCAACCACTGTCAATCACTCATCCGACCTCTAAAAATGACTTTGCCCAACAATTGTAATGACTTTGCCAACCACTGTTAATCACTTATCCGATCTCTAGAAATGACTCTGCCCAACAATTTTAATGACTTTGCCAACCACTGTTAATCACTTATCCGAACTCTAAAAAAGACTTTGCCCAACAATTGTAATGACTTTGCCAACCACTATTAATCACTTATCCGAACTTTAAAAATGACTTTGCTAACCACTGTTAATAACTTATCGGGACTCTAAAAATGACTTTTCTTAAAAATTGTAATGACTTTGCCACACACTGTTAATAACTTATCCGGACTCTAAAAATGACTTTTCTTAAAAATTGTAATGACCTTGCCAACCACTGTTAATCACTTATCCGACCTCTAAAATGACTTTGCCCAAGAATTGTAATGACTCTGCCAACCACTGTTAATCACTAATCCGAACTCTAAAAATGACTTTGCCCAAGAATTGTAATGACTCTGCCAACCACTGTTAATCACTTATCCGACGTCTAAAAATGACTCTGCCCAACAATTGAAATGACTTTGCCTACTCTTGATAATCACTTATCCGGCCTCTAAAAATGACTTTTCTTAAAAATTGTAATGACTTTGCCACACACTGTTAATAACTTATCCGGACTCTAAAAATGACTTTTCTTAAAAATTGTAATGACTTTGCCAACCACTGTTAATCACTTATCCGACCTCTAAAAATGACTTTGCCCAAGAATTGTAATGACTCTGCCAACCACTGTTAATCACTAATCCGAACTCTAAAAATGACTTTGCCCAACAATTGAAATGACTTTGCCAACCCTTGATAATCACTTATCCGATCTCTAGAAATGACTCTGCCCAACAATTTTAATGACTTTGCCAACCACTGTTAATCACTTATCCGAACTCTAAAAAAGACTTTGCCCAACAATTGTAATGACTTTGCCAACCACTATTAATCACTTATCCGAACTTTAAAAATGACTTTGCTAACCACTGTTAATAACTTATCGGGACTCTAAAAATGACTTTTCTTAAAAATTGTAATGACTTTGCCACACACTGTTAATAACTTATCCGGACTCTAAAAATGACTTTTCTTAAAAATTGTAATGACCTTGCCAACCACTGTTAATCACTTATCCGACCTCTAAAAATGACTTTGCCCAAGAATTGTAATGACTCTGCCAACCACTGTTAATAATTAATCCGAACTTTAAAAATGACTTTGCCCAAGAATTGTAATGACTCTGCCAACCACTGTTAATCACTTATCCGACGTCTAAAAATGACTCTGCCCAACAATTGAAATGACTTTGCCTACTCTTGATAATCACTTATCCGATCTCTAAAAATTACTTTGCCAAACAATTGTGATGACTTTTCTAACCACTGTTAATCATTTATCCGAACTCTAAAAATGACTTTGCCCAAGAATTGTAATGACTCTGCCAACCACTGTTAATCACTTATCCGACGTCTAAAAATGACTCTGCCCAACAATTGAAATGACTTTGCCTACTCTTGATAATCACTTATCCGGCCTCTAAAAATGACTTTTCTTAAAAATTGTAATGACTTTGCCACACACTGTTAATAACTTATCCGGACTCTAAAAATGACTTTTCTTAAAAATTGTAATGACTTTGCCAACCACTGTTAATCACTTATCCGACCTCTAAAAATGACTTTGCCCAAGAATTGTAATGACTCTGCCAACCACTGTTAATCACTAATCCGAACTCTAAAAATGACTTTGCCCAACAATTGAAATGACTTTGCCAACCCTTGATAATCACTTATCCGATCTCTAGAAATGACTCTGCCCAACAATTTTAATGACTTTGCCAACCACTGTTAATCACTTATCCGAACTCTAAAAAAGACTTTGCCCAACAATTGTAATGACTTTGCCAACCACTATTAATCACTTATCCGAACTTTAAAAATGACTTTGCTAACCACTGTTAATAACTTATCGGGACTCTAAAAATGACTTTTCTTAAAAATTGTAATGACTTTGCCACACACTGTTAATAACTTATCCGGACTCTAAAAATGACTTTTCTTAAAAATTGTAATGACCTTGCCAACCACTGTTAATCACTTATCCGACCTCTAAAAATGACTTTGCCCAAGAATTGTAATGACTCTGCCAACCACTGTTAATAATTAATCCGAACTCTAAAAATGACTTTGCCCAAGAAATGTAATGACTCTGCCAACCACTGTTAATCACTTATCCGACGTCTAAAAATGACTCTGCCCAACAATTGAAATGACTTTGCCTACTCTTGATAATCACTTATCCGATCTCTAAAAATTACTTTGCCAAACAATTGTGATGACTTTTCTAACCACTGTTAATCATTTATCCGAACTCTAAAAATGACTTTGCAAAACAATTGTAATGACTTTGCCAACCACTGTTAATGACTTTTCCAACCACTGTCAATCACTCATCCGACCTCTAAAAATGACTTTGCCCAACAGTTATAATGACTTTGCCAACCCTTGTTAATCACTTATCCGATCTCTAGAAATGACTTTGCCCAACAATTGTAATGACTTTGCCAACTTCTTTAAATCACTTATCCGAACTCTAAAAATGACTTTGCCAAACTATTGTAATGACTTTGCCACACACTGTTTATCACTTATCCGACCTCTAAAAATGACTTTGCCCAACAATTGAAATGACTTTGCCAACCACTGTTAATCACATATCCGACCTCTAAAAATGAGTTTGCTCAACAATTGTATTGACTTTGCAAACCACTGTCAATCAAATATCCGACCTCTAAAAATGACTTTGCCCAACAATTGTAATGACTTTGCAAACCACTGTCAATCACTTATCCGACCTCTAAAAATGACTTTGCCCGGCAATTATAATGACTTTGCCTACCACTGTTATTCACTTATCCTAACTCTGAAAATTACTTTTCCCAACAATTGTAATGACTTTGCCAACCCTTGTTAATCACTTATCCGATCTCTAGAAATGACTTTGCCCAACAATTGTAATGACTTTGCCAACTACTTTAAATCACTTATCCGAACTCTAAAAATGACTTTGCCAAACTATTGTAATGACTTTGCCAACCACTGTTATTCACTTATCCGAACTCTAAAAATGACTTTGCCCAACAATTGAAAAGACTTTGCCAACCACTGTTAATCACTTATCCGACCTCTATAAATGAGTTTGCTAAACAATTGTATTGACTTTGCAAACAACTGTCAATCACATATCCGACCTCTAAAAATGACTATGCCCAACAATTGTAATGACTTTGCCAACCACTGTTAATTACTTATCCGACCTCTAAAAATGACTTTGCCAACCCTTGTTAATCACTTATCCGATCTCTAGAAATGACTTTGCCCAACAATTGTAATGACTTTGCCAACCACTGTTAATGACTTATCCGATCTCTAGAAATGACTCTGCCCAACAATTGTAATGACTTTGCCAACCACTGTTAATCACTTATCCGATCTCTAGAAATGACTCTGCCCAACGATTTTAATGACTTTGCCAACCACTGTTAATCACTTATCCGAACTCTAAAAATGACTTTGCCCAACAATTGTAATGACTTTGCCAACCACTATTAATCACTAATCCGAACTTTAAAAATGACTTTGCCAACCACTGTTAATAACTTATCCGATCTCTAGAAATGACTCTGCCCAACAATTGTAATGACTTTGCCAACCACTGTTAATCACTTATCCGATCTCTAGAAATGACTCTGCCCAACAATTTTAATGACTTTTCCAACCACTGTTAATCACTTATCCGGCCTCTAAAAATGACTTTTCTTAAAAATTGTAATGACTTTGCCACACACTGTTAATAACTTATCCGGACTCTAAAAATGACTTTTCTTAAAAATTGTAATGACTTTGCCAACCACTGTTAATCACTTATCCGACCTCTAAAAATGACTTTGCCCAAGAATTGTAATGACTCTGCCAACCACTGTTAATCACTAATCCGAACTCTAAAAATGACTTTGCCCAAGAATTGTAATGACTCTGCCAACCACTGTTTATCACTTATCCGACGTCTAAAAATGACTCTGCCCCACAATTGAAATGACTTTGCCTACTCTTGATAATCACTTATCCGATCTCTAAAAATTACTTTGCCAAACAATTGTGATGACTTTTCTAACCACTGTTAATCATTTATCCGAACTCTAAAAATGACTTTGCAAAACAATTGTAATGACTTTGCCAACCACTGTTAATGACTTTGCCAACCACTGTCAATCACTCATCCGACCTCTAAAAATGACTTTGCCCAAAAGTTATAATGACTTTGCCAACCCTTGTTAATCACTTATCCGATCTCTAGAAATGACTTTGCCCAACAATTGTAATGACTTTGCCAACTTCTTTAAATCACTTATCCGAACTCTAAAAATGACTTTGCCAAACTATTGTAATGACTTTGCCACACACTGTTTATCACTTATCCGACCTCTAAAAATGACTTTGCCCAACAATTGAAATGACTTTGCCAACCACTGTTAATCACATATCCGACCTCTAAAAATGAGTTTGCTCAACAATTGTATTGACTTTGCAAACCACTGTCAATCAAATATCCGACCTCTAAAAATGACTTTGCCCAACAATTGTAATGACTTTGCAAACCACTGTCAATCACTTATCCGACCTCTAAAAATGACTTTGCCCGGCAATTATAATGACTTTGCCTACCACTGTTATTCACTCATCCTAACTCTGAAAATTACTTTTCCCAACAATTGTAATGACTTTGCCAACCCTTGTTAATCACTTATCCGATCTCTAGAAATGACTTTGCCCAACAATTGTAATGACTTTGCCAACTACTTTAAATCACTTATCCGAACTCTAAAAATGACTTTGCCAAACTATTGTAATGACTTTGCCAACCACTGTTATTCACTTATCCGAACTCTAAAAATGACTTTGCCCAACAATTGAAAAGACTTTGCCAACCACTGTTAATCACTTATCCGACCTCTATAAATGAGTTTGCTAAACAATTGTATTGACTTTGCAAACAACTGTCAATCACATATCCGACCTCTAAAAATGACTTTGCCCAACAATTGTAATGACTTTGCCAACCACTGTTAATTACTTATCCGACCTCTAAAAATGACTTTGCCAACCCTTGTTAATCACTTATCCGATCTCTAGAAATGACTTTGCCCAACAATTGTAATGACTTTGCCAACCACTGTTAATGACTTATCCGATCTCTAGAAATGACTCTGCCCAACAATTGTAATGACTTTGCCAACCACTGTTAATCACTTATCCGATCTCTAGAAATGACTCTGCCCAACGATTTTAATGACTTTGCCAACCATTGTTAATCACTTATCCGAACTCTAAAAATGACTTTGCCCAACAATTGTAATGACTTTGCCAACCACTATTAATCACTAATCCGAACTTTAAAAATAACTTTGCCAACCACTGTTAATAACTTATCCGATCTCTAGAAATGACTCTGCCCAACAATTGTAATGACTTTGCCAACCACTGTTAATCACTTATCCGATCTCTAGAAATGACTCTGCCCAACAATTTTAATGACTTTGCCAACCACTGTTAATCACTTATCCGGCCTCTAAAAATGACTTTTCTTAAAAATTGTAATGACTTTGCCACACACTGTTAATAACTTATCCGGACTCTAAAAATGACTTTTCTTAAAAATTGTAATGACTTTGCCAACCACTGTTAATCACTTATCCGACCTCTAAAAATGACTTTGCCCAAGAATTGTAATGACTCTGCCAACCACTGTTAATCACTAATCCGAACTCTAAAAATGACTTTGCCCAACAATTGAAATGACTTTGCCAACCCTTGATAATCACTTATCCGATCTCTAAAAATTACTTTGCCCAACAATTGTAATGACTTTGCCAACCACTGTTAGTGACTTATTCGATCTCTAGAAATGACACTGCCCAACAATTGTAATGACTTTGCCAACTACTTTAAATCACTTATCCGAACTCTAAAAATGACTTTGCCAAACTATTGTAATGACTTTGCCACACACTGTTAATCACTTATCCGACCTCTAAAAATGACTTTGCCCAACAATTGAAATGACTTTGCCAACCACTGTTAATCACTTATCCGACCTATAAAAATGAGTTTGCTCAACAATTGTAATGAATTTGCAAACCACTGTCAATCACATATCCGACCTCTTAAAATGACTTTGCCCAACAATTGTAATGACTTTGCAAACCACTGTCAATCACTTATCCGACCTCTAAAAATGACTTTGCCCAACAATTATAATGACTTTGCCAACCACTGTTAATCACTTATCCGACCTCTAAAAATGAGTTTGCCAACCCTTGTTTATCACTTATCCGATCTCTAGAAATGACTTTGCCCACCAATTTTAATGACCTTGCCAACTACTGTTAATCACTTATCCGAACTCTAAAAATGACTTTGGCAAACAATTGTAATGACTTTGCCAACCACTGTTAATCACTTATCCGATCTCTAGATATGACTCTGCCCAACAATTTTAATGACTTTGCCAACCACTGTTAATCACTTATCCGATCTCTAGAAATTACTCTGCCCAACAATTTTAATGACTTTGTCAACCACTGTTAATCACTTATCCGAACTCTAAAAATGACTTTTCCAACCACTGTTAATAACTCATCCGGACTCTAAAAATGACTTTTCTTAAAAATTGTAATGACTTTGCCACACACTGTTAATAGATTATCCGGACTCTAAAAATGAGTTTGCTCAACAATTGTAATGACTTTGCAAACCACTGTCAATCACATATCCGACCTCTAAAAATGACTTAGCCAACCCTTGTTAATAACTTATCCGGACTCTAAAAATGACTTTTCTTAAAAATTGTAATGACTTTGCCAACCACTGTTAATCACTTATCCGACCTCTAAAAATGACTTTGCCCAACAATTGTAATGACTTTGCCAACCACTGTTAATCACTAATCCGAACTCTAAAAATGACTTTGCCTAACAATTGTAATAACTTTTCCAACCACTGTTAATCACTTATCCGACGTCTAAAAATGACTTTGCCAACCACTGTGAATAACTTATCCGGACTATAAAAATGACTTTTCTTAAAAATTGTAATGACTTTGCCAACCATTGTTAATCTCTTATCCGACCTCTAAAAATGACTTTGCCAAATAATTGTAATGACTTTGCCAACCACTGTTAATCACTAATCCGAACTCTAAAAATGACTTTGCCCAACAATTGTAATGACTGTTCCAACCACTGTTAATCACTTATCCGACGTCTAAAAATGACTTTACCCAACAATTGTAATGACTTTGCAAACCACTGTCAATCACATATCCGACCTCTAAAAATTACTTTGCGCAAAAATTGTAATGACTTTGCCAACCCTTGTTAATCACTTATCCGATCTCTAGAAATGACTTTTCTTAAAAATTGTAATGACTTTGCCAACCACTGTTAATCACTTATCCGAACTCTAAAAATGACTTAGCCCAACAATTGTAATGACTTTGCCAACCACTTTTAATGACTTATCCGATCTCTAGAAATGACTCTGCCCAACAATTGTAATGACTTTGCCAACTACTTTAAATCACTTATCCGACCTCTAAAAATGACTTTGCCTAACAATTGAAATGACTTTGCCAACCCTTGCTAATCACTTATCCGATCTCTAAAAATTACTTTGCCCAACAATTGTGATGACTTCTCTAACCACTGTTAATCACTTATCCGAACTCTAAAAATGACTTTGCCAAACTATTGTAATGACTTTGCCACACACTGACAATCGCTTATCCGAACTCTAAAAATTACTTTGCCCAACAATTGAAATGACTTTGCCAACCACTGTGAATCACATATCCGATCACTAAAAATGAGTTTGCTCAACAATTGTAATGACTTTGCAAACCACTGTCAATCACATATCCGACCTCTAAAAATTACTTTGCGCAACAATTGTAATGACTTTGCCAACTACTTTAAATCACTTATCCGACGTCTAAAAATGACTTTGCCAACCACTGTTAATAACTTATCCGGACTATAAAAATGACTTTTCTTTAAAATTGTAATGACTTTGCCACACACTGTTAATCACTTATCCGGACTATATAAATGACTTTTCTTAAAAATTGTAATGACTTTGCCAACCACTGTTAATCTCTTATCCGACCTCTAAAAATGACTTTGCCAAACAATTGTAATGACTTTGCCAACCCTTGTTAATCACTTATCCGATCTCTAGAAATGACTTTTCTTAAAAATTGTAATGACTTTGCCAACCACTGTTAATCACTTATCCGAACTCTAAAAATGACTTAGCCCAACAATTGTAATGACTTTGCCAACCACTGTTAATGACTTATCCGATCTCTAGAAATGACTCTGCCCAACAATTGTAATGACTTTGCCAACTACTTTAAATCACTTATCCGACCTCTAAAAATGACTTTGCCTAACAATTGAAATGACTTTGCCAACCCTTGCTAATCACTTATCCGATCTCTAAAAATTACTTTGCCCAACAATTGTGATGACTTCTCTAACCACTGTTAATCACTTATCCGAACTCTAAAAATGACTTTGCCAAACTATTGTAATGACTTTGCCACACACTGACAATCGCTTATCCGAACTCTAAAAATTACTTTGCCCAACAATTGAAATGACTTTGCCAACCACTGTTAATCACATATCCGATCACTAAAAATGAGTTTGCTCAACAATTGTAATGACTTTGCAAACCACTGTCAATCACATATCCGACCTCTAAAAATTACTTTGCGCAACAATTGTAATGACTTTGCCAACTACTTTAAATCACTTATCCGACGTCTAAAAATGACTTTGCCAACCACTGTTAATAACTTATCCGGACTATAAAAATGACTTTTCTTTAAAATTGTAATGACTTTGCCACACACTGTTAATCACTTATCCGGACTATATAAATGACTTTTCTTAAAAATTGTAATGACTTTGCCAACCACTGTTAATCTCTTATCCGACCTCTAAAAATGACTTTGCCAAACAATTGTAATGACTTTGCCAACCACTGTTAATCACTAATCCGAACTCTAAAAATGACTTTGCCCAACAATTGTAATGACTGTTCCAACCACTGTTAATCACTTATCCGACGTCTAAAAATGACTTTACCCAACAATTGTAATGACTTTGCAAACCACTGTCAATCACATATCCGACCTCTAAAAATTACTTTGCGCAAAAATTGTAATGACTTTGCCAACCCTTGTTAATCACTTATCCGATCTCTAGAAATGACTTTTCTTAAAAATTGTAATGACTTTGCCAACCACTGTTAATCACTTATCCGAACTCTAAAAATGACTTAGCCCAACAATTGTAATGACTTTGCCAACCACTGTTAATGACTTATCCGATCTCTAGAAATGACTCTGCCCAACAATTGTAATGACTTTGCCAACTACTTTAAATCACTTATCCGACCTCTAAAAATGACTTTGCCTAACAATTGAAATGACTTTGCCAACCCTTGCTAATCACTTATCCGATCTCTAAAAATTACTTTGCCCAACAATTGTGATGACTTCTCTAACCACTGTTAATCACTTATCCGAACTCTAAAAATGACTTTGCCAAACTATTGTAATGACTTTGCCACACACTGTCAATCACTTATCCGAACTCTAAAAATTACTTTGCCCAACAATTGAAATGACTTTGCCAACCACTGTTAATCACATATCCGATCACTAAAAATGAGTTTGCTCAACAATTGTAAGGACTTTGCAAACCACTGTCAATCACTTATCCGACCTCTAAAAATGACTTTGCCAACCTTTGTTAATCACCAATCCGATCTCTAGAAATGACTTTTCTTAAAAATTGTAATGACTTTGCCAACCACTGTTAATCACTTATCCGACCTCTAAAAATGACTTTGCCAAACAATTGTAATGACTTTGCCAACCCTTGTTAATCACTTATCCGATCTCTAGAAATGACTTTTCTTAAAAATTGTAATGACTTTGCCAACCACTGTTAATCACTTATCCGAACTCTAAAAATGACTTAGCCCAACAATTGTAATGACTTTGCCAACCACTGTTAATGACTTATCCGATCTCTAGAAATGACTCTGCCCAACAATTGTAATGACTTTGCCAACTACTTTAAATCACTTATCCGACCTCTAAAAATGACTTTGCCTAACAATTGAAATGACTTTGCCAACCCTTGCTAATCACTTATCCGATCTCTAAAAATTACTTTGCCCAACAATTGTGATGACTTCTCTAACCACTGTTAATCACTTATCCGAACTCTAAAAATGACTTTGCCAAACTATTGTAATGACTTTGCCACACACTGACAATCGCTTATCCGAACTCTAAAAATTACTTTGCCCAACAATTGAAATGACTTTGCCAACCACTGTTAATCACATATCCGATCACTAAAAATGAGTTTGCTCAACAATTGTAATGACTTTGCAAACCACTGTCAATCACATATCCGACCTCTAAAAATTACTTTGCGCAACAATTGTAATGACTTTGCCAACTACTTTAAATCACTTATCCGACGTCTAAAAATGACTTTGCCAACCACTGTTAATAACTTATCCGGACTATAAAAATGACTTTTCTTTAAAATTGTAATGACTTTGCCACACACTGTTAATCACTTATCCGGACTATATAAATGACTTTTCTTAAAAATTGTAATGACTTTGCCAACCACTGTTAATCTCTTATCCGACCTCTAAAAATGACTTTGCCAAACAATTGTAATGACTTTGCCAACCACTGTTAATCACTAATCCGAACTCTAAAAATGACTTTGCCCAACAATTGTAATGACTGTTCCAACCACTGTTAATCACTTATCCGACGTCTAAAAATGACTTTACCCAACAATTGTAATGACTTTGCAAACCACTGTCAATCACATATCCGACCTCTAAAAATTACTTTGCGCAAAAATTGTAATGACTTTGCCAACCCTTGTTAATCACTTATCCGATCTCTAGAAATGACTTTTCTTAAAAATTGTAATGACTTTGCCAACCACTGTTAATCACTTATCCGAACTCTAAAAATGACTTAGCCCAACAATTGTAATGACTTTGCCAACCACTGTTAATGACTTATCCGATCTCTAGAAATGACTCTGCCCAACAATTGTAATGACTTTGCCAACTACTTTAAATCACTTATCCGACCTCTAAAAATGACTTTGCCTAACAATTGAAATGACTTTGCCAACCCTTGCTAATCACTTATCCGATCTCTAAAAATTACTTTGCCCAACAATTGTGATGACTTCTCTAACCACTGTTAATCACTTATCCGAACTCTAAAAATGACTTTGCCAAACTATTGTAATGACTTTGCCACACACTGTCAATCACTTATCCGAACTCTAAAAATTACTTTGCCCAACAATTGAAATGACTTTGCCAACCACTGTTAATCACATATCCGATCACTAAAAATGAGTTTGCTCAACAATTGTAAGGACTTTGCAAACCACTGTCAATCACTTATCCGACCTCTAAAAATGACTTTGCCAACCTTTGTTAATCACCAATCCGATCTCTAGAAATGACTTTTCTTAAAAATTGTAATGACTTTGCCAACCACTGTTAATCACTTATCCGACCTCTAAAAATGACTTTGCCCAACAATTGTAATGACTTTGCCAACCACTGTTAATGACTTATCCGATCTCTAGAAATGACTGTGCCCAACAATTGTAATGACTTTGCCAACTACTTTAAATCACTTATCCGACCTCTAAAAATGACTTTGCCTAACAATTGAAATGACTTTGCCAACCATTGCTAATCACTTATCCGATCTCTAAAAATTACTTTGCCCAACAATTGTGATGACTTCTCTAACCAATGTTAATCACTTATCCGAACTCTAAAAATGACTCTGCCAAACTATTGTAATGACTTTGCCACACACTGTCAATCACTTATCCGAACTCTAAAAATTACTTTGCCCAACAATTGAAATGACTTTGCCAACCACTGTTAATCACATATCCGATCACTAAAAATGAGTTTGCTCAACAATTGTAATGACTTTGCAAACCACTGTCAATCACATATCCGGCCTCTAAAAATTACTTTGCGCAAAAATTGTAAGGACTTTGCAAACCACTGTCAATCACTTATCCGACCTCTAAAAATGACTTTGCCAACCTTTGTTAATCACCAATCCGATCTCTAGAAATGACTTTTCTTAAAAATTGTAATGACTTTGCCAACCACTGTTAATCACTTATCCGACCTCTAAAAATGACTTTGCCCAACAATTGTAATGACTTTGCCAACCACTGTTAATGACTTATCCGATCTCTAGAAATGACTCTGCCCAACAATTGTAATGACTTTGCCAACTACTTTAAATCACTTATCCGACCTCTAAAAATGACTTTGCCTAACAATTGAAATGACTTTGCCAACCCTTGCTAATCACTTATCCGATCTCTAAAAATTACTTTGCCCAACAATTGTGATGACTTCTCTAACCAATGTTAATCACTTATCCGAACTCTAAAAATGACTTTGCCAAACTATTGTAATGACGTTGCCACACACTGTCAATCACTTATCCGAACTCTAAAAATTACTTTGCGCAAAAATTGTAAGGACTTTGCAAACCACTGTCAATCACTTATCCGACCTCTAAAAATGACTTTGCCAACCTTTGTTAATCACCAATCCGATCTCTAGAAATGACTTTTCTTAAAAATTGTAATGACTTTGCCAACCACTGTTAATCACTTATCCGACCTCTAAAAATGACTTTGCCCAACAATTGTAATGACTTTGCCAACCACTGTTAATGACTTATCCGATCTCTAGAAATGACTCTGCCCAACAATTGAAATGACTTTGCCAACCACTGTTAATCACATATCCGATCACTAAAAATGACTTTGCCTAACAATTGAAATGACTTTGCCAACCCTTGCTAATCACTTATCCGATCGCTAAAAATTACTTTGCCCGGCAATTATAATGACTTTGCCTACCACTGTTATTCACTTATCCTAACTCTGAAAATTACTTTTCCAAACAATTGAAAAGACTTTGCCAACCACTGTTAATCACTTATCCGACCTCTAAAAATGAGTTTGCTAAACAATTGTATTGACTTTGCAAACAACTGTCAATCACATATCCGACCTCTAAAAATGACTTTGCCCAACAATTGTAATGACTTTGCCAACCACTGTTAATCACTTATCCGACCTCTAAAAATGACTTTGCCAACCCTTGTTAATCACTTATCCGATCTCTAGAAATGACTTTGCCCAACAATTGTAATGACTTTGCAAACCACTGTTAATGACTTATCCTATCTCTAGAAATGACTCTGCCCAACAATTTTAATGACTTTGCCAACCACTGTTAATCACTTATCCGAACTCTAAAAATGACTTTGCCAAACAATTGTAATGACTTTGCCAACCACTATTAATCACTAATCCGAACTTTAAAAATGACTTTGCCAACCACTGTTAATAACTTATCCGGACTCTAAAAATGACTTTTCTTAAAAATTGTAATGACTTTGCCAACCACTGTTAATGACTTATCCGATCTCTAGAAATGACTCTGCCCAACAATTGTAATGACTTTTCCAACTACTTTATATCACTTATCCGACCTCTAAAAATGACTTTGCCTTACAATTGAAATGACTTTGCCAACCCTTGCTAATCACTTATCCGATCTCTAAAAATTACTTTGCCCGGCAATTATAATGACTTTGCCTACCACTGTTATTCACTTATCCTAACTCTGAAAATTACTTTTCCCAACAATTGTAATGACTTTGCCAACCCTTGTTAATCACTTATCCGATCTTTAGAAATGACTTTGCCCAACAATTGTAATGACTTTGCCAACTACTTTAAATCACTTATCCGAACTCTAAAAATGACTTTGCCAAACTATTGTAATGACTTTGCCAACCAATGTTATTCACTAATCCGAACTCTAAAAATGACTTTGCCCAACAATTGAAAAGACTTTGCCAACCACTGTTAATCACTTATCCGACCTCTAAAAATGAGTTTGCTAAACAATTGTATTGACTTTGCAAACAACTGTCAATCACATATCCGACCTCTAAAAATGACTTTGCCCAACAATTGTAATGACTTTGCCAACCACTGTTAATTACTTATCCGACCTCTAAAAATGACTTTGCCAACCCTTGTTAATCACTTATCCGATCTCTAGAAATGACTTTGCCCAACAATTGTAATGACTTTGCCAACCACTGTTAATGACTTATCCGATCTCTAGAAATGACTCTGCCCAACAATTGTAATGACTTTGCCAACCACTGTTAATCACTTATCCGATCTCTAGAAATGACTCTGCCCAACAATTTTAATGACTTTGCCAACCACTGTTAATCACTTATCCGAACTCTAAAAATGACTTTGCCCAACAATTGTAATGACTTTGCCAAACACTATTAATCACTAATCCGAACTTTAAAAATGACTTTGCCAACCACTGTTAATAACTTATCCGGACTCTAAAAATGACTTTTCTTAAAAATTGTAATGACTTTGCCACACACTGTTAATAACTTATCCGGACTCTAAAAATGACTTTTCTTAAAAATTGTAATGACTTTGCCAACCACTGTTAATCACTTATCCGATCTCTAGAAATGACTCTGCCCAACAATTTTAATGACTTTGCCAACCACTGTTAATCACTTATCCGAACTCTAAAAATGACTTTGCCCAACAATTGTAATGACTTTGCCAAACACTATTAATCACTAATCCGAACTTTAAAAATGACTTTGCCACACACTGTTAATAACTTATCCGGACTCTAAAAATGACTTTTCTTAAAAATTGTAATGACTTTGCCAACCACTGTTAATCACTTATCCGACCTCTAAAAATGACTTTGCCCAAGAATTGTAATGACTCTGCCAACCACTGTTAATCACTAATCCGAACTCTAAAAATGACTTTGCCCAAGAATTGTAATGACTTTGCCAACCACTGTTAATCACTTATCCGACGTCTAAAAATGACTCTGCCCAACAATTGAAATGACTTTGCCAACCCTTGATAATCACTTATCCGATCTCTAAAAATTACTTTGCCCAACAATTGTAATGACTTTGCCAACTACTTTAAATCACTTATCCGAACTCTAAAAATGACTTTGCCAAACTATTGTAATGACTTTGCCACACACTGTTAATCACTTATCCGACCTCTAAAAATGACTTTGCCCAACAATTGAAATGACTTTGCCAACCACTGTTAATCACTTATCCGACCTATAAAATGAGTTTGCTCAACAATTGTAATGAATTTGCAAACCACTGTCAATCACATATCCGACCTCTTAAAATGACTTTGACCAACAATTGTAATGACTTTGCAAACCACTGTCAATCACTTATCCGACCTCTAAAAATGAATTTTCTTAAAAATTGTAATGACTTTGCCAACCACTGTTAATCACTTATCCGACCTCTAAAAATGACTTTGCCAACCACTGTTAATCACTAATCCGAACTCTAAAAATGACTTTGCCTAACAATTGTAATGACTTTTCCAACCACTGTTAATCACTTATCCGACGTCTAAAAATGACTTTGCCAACCACTGTTAATAACTTATCCGGACTATAAAAATGACTTTTCTTTAAAATTGTAATGACTTTGCCACACACTGTTAATCACTTATCCGGACTATATAAATGACTTTTCTTAAAAATTGTAATGACTTTGCCAACCACTGTTAATCTCTTATCCGACCTCTAAAAATGACTTTGCCAAACAATTGTAATGACTTTGCCAACCACTGTTAATCACTAATCCGAACTCTAAAAATGACTTTGCCCAACAATTGTGATGACTTTTCTAACCACTGTTAATCACTTATCCGAACTCTAAAAATGACTTTGCCCAACAATTTTAATGACTTTGCCAACCACTGTTAATCACTTATCCGAACTCTAAAAATGACTTTGCCCAACAATTGTAATGACTTTGCCAAACACTATTAATCACTAATCCGAACTTTAAAAATGACTTTGCCAACCACTGTTAATAACTTATCCGGACTCTAAAAATGACTTTTCTTAAAAATTGTAATGACTTTGCCACACACTGTTAATAACTTATCCGGACTCTAAAAATGACTTTTCTTAAAAATTGTAATGACTTTGCCAACCACTGTAAATCACTTATCCGATCTCTAGAAATGACTCTGCCCAACAATTTTAATGACTTTGCCAACCACTGTTAATCACTTATCCGAACTCTAAAAATGACTTTGCCCAACAATTGTAATGACTTTGCCAAACACTATTAATCACTAATCCGAACTTTAAAAATGACTTTGCCAACCACTGTTAATAACTTATCCGGACTCTAAAAATGACTTTTCTTAAAAATTGTAATGACTTTGCCACACACTGTTAATAACTTATCCGGACTCTAAAAATGACTTTTCTTAAAAATTGTAATGACTTTGCCAACCACTGTTAATCACTTATCCGACCTCTAAAAATGACTTTGCCCAAGAATTGTAATGACTCTGCCAACCACTGTTAATCACTAATCCGAACTCTAAAAATGACTTTGCCCAAGAATTGTAATGACTCTGCCAACCACTGTTAATCACTTATCCGACGTCTAAAAATGACTCTGCCCAACAATTGAAATGACTTTGCCAACCCTTGATAATCACTTATCCGATCTCTAAAAATTACTTTGCCCAACAATTGTAATGACTTTGCCAACTACTTTAAATCACTTATCCGAACTCTAAAAATGACTTTGCCAAACTATTGTAATGACTTTGCCACACACTGTTAATCACTTATCCGACCTCTATAAATGACTTTGCCCAACAATTGAAATGACTTTGCCAACCACTGTTAATCACTTATCCGACCTATAAAAATGAGTTTGCTCAACAATTGTAATGAATTTGCAAACCACTGTCAATCACATATCCGACCTCTTAAAATGACTTTGACCAACAATTGTAATGACTTTGCAAACCACTCTCAATCACTTATCCGACCTCTAAAAATGACTTTGCCCAACAATTATAATGACTTTGCCAACCACTGTTAATCACTTATCCGACCTCAAAAAATGAGTTTGCCAACCCTTGTTAATCACTTATCCGATCTCTAGAAATGACTTTGCCCAACAATTGTAATGACCTTGCCAACTACTGTTAATCACTTATCCGAACTCTAAAAATGACTTTGGCAAACAATTGTAATGACTTTGCCAACCACTGTTAATCACTTATCCGATCTCTAGAAATGACTCTGCCCAACAATTTTAATGTATTTGCGAACCACTGTTAATCACTTATCCGATCTCTAGAAATTACTCTGCCCAACAATTTTAATGACTTTGTCAACCACTGTTAATCACTTATCCGACCTCTAAAAATGAGTTTGCTCAACAATTGTAATGACTTTGCAAACCACTGACAATCACATATCCGACCTCTAAAAATGACTTAGCCAACCCTTGTTAATAACTTATCCGGACTCTAAAAATGAATTTTCTTAAAAATTGTAATGACTTTGCCAACCACTGTTAATCACTTATCCGACCTCTAAAAATGACTTTGCCAACCACTGTTAATCACTAATCCGAACTCTAAAAATGACTTTGCCTAACAATTGTAATGACTTTTCCAACCACTGTTAATCACTTATCCGACGTCTAAAAATGACTTTGCCAACCACTGTTAATAACTTATCCGGACTATAAAAATGACTTTTCTTTAAAATTGTAATGACTTTGCCACACACTGTTAATCACTTATCCGGACTATATAAATGACTTTTCTTAAAAATTGTAATGACTTTGCCAACCACTGTTAATCTCTTATCCGACCTCTAAAAATGACTTTGCCAAACAATTGTAATGACTTTGCCAACCACTGTTAATCACTAATCCGAACTCTAAAAATGACTTTGCCCAACAATTGTGATGACTTTTCTAACCACTGTTAATCACTTATCCGAACTCTAAAAATGACTTTGCCAAACTATTGTAATGACTTTGCCACACACTGTCAATCACTTATCCGAACTCTAAAAATTACTTTGCCCAACAATTGAAATGACTTTGCCAACCACTGTTAATCACTTATCCGATCACTAAAAATGAGTTTGCTCAACAATTGTAATGACTTTGCAAACCACTGTCAATCACATATCCGACCTCTAAAAATTACTTTGCGCAAAAATTGTAATGACTTTGCCAACCCTTGTTAATCACTTATCCGATCTCTAGAAATGACTTTTCTTAAAAATTGTAATGACTTTGCCAACCACTGTTAATCACTTATCCGAACTCTAAAAATGACTTAGCCCAACAATTGTAATGACTTTGCCAACCACTGTTAATGACTTATCCGATCTCTAGAAATGACTCTGCCCAACAATTGTAATGACTTTGCCAACTACTTTAAATCACTTATCCGACCTCTAAAAATGACTTTGCCTAACAATTGAAATGACTTTGCCAACCCTTGCTAATCACTTATCCGATCTCTAAAAATTACTTTGCCCAACAATTGTGATGACTTCTCTAACCACTGTTAATCACTTATCCGAACTCTAAAAATGACTTTGCCAAACTATTGTAATGACTTTGCCACACACTGTCAATCACTTATCCGAACTCTAAAAATTACTTTGCCCAGCAATTGAAATGACTTTGCCAACCACTGTTAATCACATATCCGATCACTAAAAATGAGTTTGCTCAACAATTGTAATGACTTTGCAAACCACTGTCAATCACATATCCGACCTCTAAAAATTACTTTGCGCAAAAATTGTAATGACTTTGCCAACCCTTGTAAATCACTTATCCGATCTCTAGAAATGACTTTTCTTAAAAATTGTAATGACTTTGCCAACCACTGTTAATCACTTATCCGAACTCTAAAAATGACTTAGCCCAACAATTGTAATGACTTTGCCAACCACTGTTAATGACTTATCCGATCTCTAGAAATGACTCTGCCCAACAATTGTAATGACTTTGCCAACTACTTTAAATCACTTATCCGACCTCTAAAAATGACTTTGCCTAACAATTGAAATGACTTTGCCAACCCTTGCTAATCACTTATCCGATCTCTAAAAATTACTTTGCCCAACAATTGTGATGACTTCTCTTACCACTGATAATCACTTATCCGAACTCTAAAAATGACTTTGCCAAACTATTGTAATGACTTTGCCACACACTGTCAATCACTTATCCGAACTCTAAAAATTACTTTGCCCAACAATTGAAATGACTTTGCCAACCACTGTTAATCACATATCCGATCACTAAAAATGAGTTTGCTCAACAATTGTAATGACTTTGCAAACCACTGTCAATCACATATCCGACCTCTAAAAATTACTTTGCGCAAAAATTGTAAGGACTTTGCAAACCACTGTCAATCACTTATCCGACCTCTAAAAATGACTTTGCCAACCTTTGTTAATCACCAATCCGATCTCTAGAAATGACTTTTCTTAAAAATTGTAATGACTTTGCCAACCACTGTTAATCACTTATCCGACCTCTAAAAATGACTTTGCCCAACAATTGTAATGACTTTGCCAACCACTGTTAATGACTTATCCGATCTCTAGAAATGACTCTGCCCAACAATTGTAATGACTTTGCCAACTACTTTAAATCACTTATCCGACCTCTAAAAATGACTTTGCCTAACAATTGAAATGACTTTGCCAACCCTTGCTAATCACTTATCCGATCTCTAAAATTACTTTGCCCAACAATTGTGATGACTTCTCTAACCACTGTTAATCACTTATCCGAACTCTAAAAATGACTTTGCCAAACTATTGTAATGACTTTGCCACACACTGTCAATCACTAATCCGAACTCTAAAAATTACTTTGCCCAACAATTGAAATGACTTTGCCAACCACTGTTAATCACATATCCGATCACTAAAAATGAGTTTGCTCAACAATTGTAATGACTTTGCAAACCACTGTCAATCACATATCCGACCTCTAAAAATTACTTTGCGCAAAAATTGTAAGGACTTTGCAAACCACTGTCAATCACTTATCCGACCTCTAAAAATGACTTTGCCCAACAATTGAAATGACCTTGCAAACCACTTTTAATCACTTATCCGACCTCTAAAAATGACTTTGCCCAACAATTGAAATGACTTTGCAAACCACTGTTAATCACATATCCGACCTCTTAATATTGCTTTGCGCAACAATTGAAATGACTTTGCAAACCACTGTCAATCACTTATCCGACCTCTAAAAATGACTTTGCCAACCCTTGTTAATCACTTATCCGATCTCAAGAAATGACTCTGCCCAACAATTGAAATGACTTTGCCAACCCTTGTTAATCACTTATCCGACCTCTAAAAATGACTTTGCCAAACTATTGTAATGACTTTGCCACACACTGTCAATCACTTATCCGAACTCTAAAAATTACTTTGCCCAACAATTGAAATGACTTTGCAAACCACTGTCAATCACATATCCGACCTCTAAAAATTACTTTGCGCAAAAATTGTAATGACTTTGCCAACCACTGTTAATCACTAATCCGAACTCTAAAAATGAATTTGCCCAACAATTGTAATGACTTTTCCACACACTGTAAATCACTGATCCGACCTCTAAAAATGACTTTGCCCAACAATTGAAATGACTTTGCCAACCCTTGATAATCCCTTATCCGATCTCTAAAAATTACTTTGCCCAACAATTGTGATGACTTTTCTAACCACTGTTAATCACTTATACGAACTCTAAAAATGACTTTGCCAAACAATTGTAATGACTTTGCCAACCACCGTTAATGACTTATCCGATCTCTAGAAATGACTCTGCACAACATTTGTAATGACTTTGCCAACTACTTTATATCACTTATCCGACCTCTAAAAATGACTTTCTCCAACAATTGAAATGACTTTGCCAACCCTTGATAATCACTTATCCGATCTCTAAAAATTACTTTGCCCAACAATTGTGATGACTTTTCTAACCACTGTTAATCACTTATCCGAACTCTAAAAATGACTTTGCTCAACAATTGTAATGACTTTGCAAACCACTGTCAATCACATATCCGACCTCTAAAAATGACTTTTCTTAAAAATTGAAATGAATTTGCCACACACTGTAAATCACTGATCCGACCTCTAAAAATGACTTTGCCCAACAATTGAAATGACTTTGCCAACCCTTGATAATCACTTATCCGATCTCTAAAAATTACTTTGCCCAACAATTGTGATGACTTTTCTAACCACTGTTAATCACTTATACGAACTCTAAAAATGACTTTGCCAAACAATTGTAATGACTTTGCCAACCACTGTTATTGACTTATCCGATCTCTAGAAATGACTCTGCCCAACAATTGTAATGACTTTTCCAACTACTTTATATCACTTATCCGACCTCTAAAAATGACTTTCTCCAACAATTGAAATGATTTTGCCAACCCTTGATAATCACTTATCCGATCTCTAAAAATTACTTTGCCCAACAATTGTGATGACTTTTCTAACCACTGTTAATCACTTATCCGAACTCTAAAAATGACTTTGCTCAACAATTGTAATGACTTTGCAAACCACTGTCAATCACATATCCGACCTCTAAAAATGACTTTGCCCAGCAATTGAAATGAATTTGCCAACCACTGTTAATCACTTTTCCGATCACTAAAAATGAGTTTGCTCAACAATTGTAATGACTTTTCCAACCACTGTTAAACACTTATCCGACGTCTAAAAATGACTTTGCCCAACAATTGTAATGACATTGCCAACCACTGTTAATCACTTATCCGGACTCTAAAAATGACTTTTCTTAAAAATTGAAATGAATTTGCCACACACTGTAAATCACTGATCCGACCTCTAAAAATGACTTTGCCCAACAATTGAAATGACTTTGCCAACCCTTGATAATCCCTTATCCGATCTCTAAAAATTACTTTGCCCAACAATTGTGATGACTTTTCTAACCACTGTTAATCACTTATACGAACTCTAAAAATGACTTTGCCAAACAATTGTAATGACTTTGCCAACCACCGTTAATGACTTATCCGATCTCTAGAAATGACTCTGCACAACATTTGTAATGACTTTGCCAACTACTTTAAATCACTTATCCGAACTCTAAAAATGACTTTGCCAAACTATTGTAATGACTTTGCCACACACTGTTAATCACTTATCCAACCTCTAAAAATGACTTTGCCCAACAATTGAAATGACTTTGCCAACCACTGTTAATCACTTATCCGACCTCTAAAAATGAGTTTGCTCAACAATTGTAATGACTTTGCAAACCACTGTCAATCACATATCCGACCTCTAAAAATGACTTTGCCCAACAATTGTAATGACTTTGCCAACTACTTTAAATCACTTATCCGAACTCTAAAAATGACTTTGCCAAACTATTGTAATGACTTTGCCACACACTGTTAATCACTTATCCAACCTCTAAAAATGACTTTGCCCAACAATTGAAATGACTTTGCCAACCACTGTTAATCACTTATCCGACCTCTAAAAATGACTTTGCCCAACAATTATAATGACTTTGCCAACCACTGTTAAACACTTATCCGACGTCTAAAAATGACTTTGCCCAACAATTGTAATGACATTGCCAACCACTGTTAATCACTTATCCGGACTCTAAAAATGACTTTTCTTAAAAATTGAAATGAATTTGCCACACACTGTAAATCACTGATCCGACCTCTAAAAATGACTTTGCCCAACAATTGAAAAGACTTTGCCAACCCTTGATAATCCCTTATCCGATCTCTAAAAATAACTTTGCCCAACAATTGTGATGACTTTTCTAACCATCTGTTAATCACTTATACGAACTCTAAAAATGACTTTGCCAAACTATTGTAATGACTTTGCCACACACTGTTAATCACTTATCCAACCTCTAAAAATGACTTTGCCCAACAATTGAAATGACTTTGCCAACCACTGTTAATCACTTATCCGACCTCTAAAAATGAGTTTGCTCAACAATTGTAATGACTTTGCAAACCACTGTCAATCACATATCCGACCTCTAAAAATGACTTTGCCCAACAATTGTAATGACTTTGCCAACTACTTTAAATCACTTATCCGAACTCTAAAAATAACTTTGCCAAACTATTGTAATGACTTTGCCACACACTGTTAATCACTTATCCAACCTCTAAAAATGACTTTGCCCAACAATTGAAATGACTTTGCCAACCACTGTTGATCACTTATCCGACCTCTAAAAATGACCTTGCCCAACAATTTTAATGACTTTGCCAACCACTGTTAATCACTTATCCGACCTCTATAAATTACTTAGCCAACCCTTGTTAATCACTTATCCAATCTCTAGAAATGACTTTGCCCAACAATTATAATGACTTTGCCAACTACTGTAAATCACTTATCCGAACTCTAAAAATGATTTTGCCAAACTATTGTAATGACTTTGCCACACACTGTTAATCACTTATCCGACCTCTAAAAATGACTTTGCCCAACAATTGTAATGACTTTGCAAACCACTGTCAATCACATATCCGACCTCTATAAATGACTTTGCCCAACAATTATAATGACTTTGCCAACCACTGTTAATCACTTATCCGACCTCTATAAATTACTTAGCCAACCCTTGTTAATCACTTATCCGATCTCTAGAAATGACTTTGCCAAACAATTATAATGACTTTGCCAACTACTGTTAATCACTTATCCGAACTCTAAAAATGACTTTGCCAAACTATTGTAATGACTTTGCCACACACTGTTAATCACTTATCCTACCTCTAAAAATGACTTTGCCCAACAATTGAAATGAATTTGCCAACCACTGTTAATCACTTATCCGACCTTTAAAAATGAGTCTGCTCAACAATTGTAATGACTTTGCAAACCACTGTCAATCACATATCCGACCTCTAAAAATGACTTTGCCCAACAATTATAATGACTTTGCCAACCACTGTTAATGACTTATCCGATCTCTAGAAATGACTCTGCCCAACAATTGTAATGACTTTGCCAACTACTTTATATCACTAATCCGATCACTATAAATGAGTTTGCTCAACAATTGTAATGACTTTGCAAACCACTGTCAATCACGTATCCGACCTCTAAAAATTACTTTGCGCAACAATTGAAATGACTTTGCAAACCACTGTTAATCACTTATCCGAACTCTAAAAATGACTTTGCCAAACTATTGTAATGACTTTGCCACACACTGTTAATCACTTATCCTACCTCTAAAAATGACTTTGCCCAACAATTGAAATGAATTTGCCAACCACTGTTAATCACTTATCCGATCACTAAAAATGAGTTTGCTCAACAATTGTAATGACTTTGCAAACCACTGTCAATCACGTATCCGACCTCTAAAAATTACTTTGCGCAACAATTGTAATGACTTTGCAAACCACTGTCAATCACTTATCCGACCTCTAAAAATGACTTTGCCCAACAATTATAATGACTTTGCCAACCACTGTTAATCACTTATCCGACCTCTAAAAATGACTTTGCCAACCCTTGTTAATCACTTATCCGATCTCTAGAAATGACTTTGCCCAACTATTGTAATGACTTTGCCAACTACTGTTAATCACTTATCCGAACTCTAAAAATGACTTTGCCCAACAATTGTAATGACTTTGCCAACCACTGTTAATCACTAATCCGAACTCTAAAAATGAATTTGCCCAACAATTGTAATGACTTTGCCAACTACTTTATATCACTAATCCGATCACTAAAAATGAGTTTGCTCAACAATTGTAATGACTTTGCAAACCACTGTCAATCACGTATCCGACCTCTAAAAATTACTTTGCGCAACAATTGAAATGACTTTGCAAACCACTGTTAATCACTTATCCGAACTCTAAAAATGACTTTGCCAAACTATTGTAATGACTATGCCACACACTGTTAATCACTTATCCTACCTCTAAAAATGACTTTGCCCAACAATTGAAATGAATTTGCCAACCACTGTTAATCACTTATCCGATCACTAAAAATGAGTTTGCTCAACAATTGTAATGACTTTGCAAACCACTGTCAATCACGTATCCGACCTCTAAAAATTACTTTGCGCAACAATTGTAATGACTTTGCAAACCACTGTCAATCACTTATCCGACCTCTAAAAATGACTTTGCCCAACAATTATAATGACTTTGCCAACCACTGTTAATCACTTATCCGACCTCTAAAAATGACTTTGCCAACCCTTGTTAATCACTTATCCGATCTCTAGAAATGACTTTGCCCAACTATTGTAATGACTTTGCCAACTACTGTTAATCACTTATCCGAACTCTAAAAATGACTTTGCCCAACAATTGTAATGACTTTGCCAACCACTGTTAATCACTAATCCGAACTCTAAAAATGAATTTGCCCAACAATTGTAATGACTTTTCCAACAACTGTTAATCACTTATCCGTCGTCTAAAAATGACTTTGCCCAACAATTGTAATGACATTGCCAACCACTGTTAATCACTTATCCGGACTCTAAAAATGACTTTTCTTAAAAATTGAAATGAATTTGCCACACACTGTAAATCACTGATCCGATCTCTAAAAATGACTTTGCCCAACAATTAAAATGACTTTGCCAACCCTTGATAATCACTTATCCGATCTCTAAAAATTACTTTGCCCAACAATTGTGATGACTTTTAAAACCACTGTTAATCACTTATACGAACTCTAAAAATGACTTTGCCAAACAATTGTAATGACTTTGCCAACCACTTTTAATGACTTATCCGATCTCTAGAAATGACTCTGCCCAACAATTGTAATGACTTTGCCAACCACTGTTAATCACTTATCCGATCTCTAGAAATGACCTTGCCCAACAATTTTAATGACTTTGCCAACCACTGTTAATCACTTATCCGAACTCTAAAAATGACTTTGCCCAACAATTGTAATGACTTTGCCAACCACTTTTAATCACTTATACGAACTTTAAAAATGAATTTGCCAACCACTGTTAATAACTTATTCGGACTCTAAAAATGACTTTTCTTAAAAATTGTAATGACTTTGCCACACACTGTTAATAACTTATCCGGACTCTAAAAATGACTTTTCTTAAAAATTGTAATGACTTTGCCAACCACTGTTAATCACTTATCCGACCTCTAAAAATGACTTTGCCCAACAATTGTAATGACTTTGACAACCACTGTTAATCACTAATCCGAACTCTAAAAATTACTTTGCCCAACAATTGTAATGACTTTTCCAACCACTGTTAATCACTCATCCGACTTCTATAAATGACTTTGCCCAAAAATTGTAATGAATTTGCCACACACTGTTAATAACTTATCCGGACTCTAAAAATGACTTTTCTTAAAAATTGTAATGACTTTGCCAACCACTGTTAATCACTTATCCGACCTCTAAAAATGACTTTGCCCAACAATTGTAATGACTTTGACAACCACTGTTAATCACTAATCCGAACTCTAAAAATTACTTTGCCCAACAATTGTAATGACTTTTCCAACCACTGTTAATCACTCATCCGACTTCTATAAATGACTTTGCCCAAAAATTGTAATGAATTTGCCACACACTGTAAATCACTTATCCGGACTCTTAAAATTACTTTGCCCAACAATTGTGATGACTTTTCTAACCACTGTTAATCACTTATTCGAGCTCTAAAAATGACTTTAACAAACAATTGTAATGACTTTGCCAACCACTGTTAATGACTTATCCGATCTCTAGAAATGACTCTGCCCAACAATTATAATGACTTTGCCAACTACTGTTAATCACTTATCCGAACTCTAAAAATGACTTTGCCAAACTATTGTAATGACTTTGCCACAGACTGTTAATCACTTATCCGACCTCTAAAAATTACTTTGCCCAACAATTGAAATGACTTTGCCAACCACTGTTGATCACTTATCCGACCTCTAAAAATGACCTTGCCCAACAATTTTAATGACTTTGCCAACCACTGTTAATCACTTATCCGATCTCTAGAAATGACCTTGCCCAACAATTTTAATGACTTTGCCAACCACTGTTAATCACTTATCCGAACTCTAAAAATGACTTTGCCCAACAATTGTAATGACTTTGCCAACCACTTTTAATCACTTATACGAACTTTAAAAATGAATTTGCCAACCACTGTTAATAACTTATTCGGACTCTAAAAATGACTTTTCTTAAAAATTGTAATGACTTTGCCACACACTGTTAATAACTTATCCGGACTCTAAAAATGACTTTTCTTAAAAATTGTAATGACTTTGCCAACCACTGTTAATCACTTATCCGACCTCTAAAAATGACTTTGCCCAACAATTGTAATGACTTTGATAACCACTGTTAATCACTAATCCGAACTCTAAAAATTACTTTGCCCAACAATTGTAATGACTTTTCCAACCACTGTTAATCACTCATCCGACTTCTATAAATGACTTTGCCCAACAATTGTAATGAATTTGCCACACACTGTAAATCACTTATCCGGACTCTAAAAATGACTTTGCCCAACAATTGAAAAGACTTTGCCAACCCTTGATAATCACTTTTTCGATCTCTTAAAATTACTTTGCCCAACAATTGTGATGACTTTTCTAACCACTGTTAATCACTTATTCGAGCTCTAAAAATGACTTTAACAAACAATTGTAATGACTTTGCCAACCACTGTTAATGACTTATCCGATCTCTAGAAATGACTCTGCCCAACAATTATAATGACTTTGCCAACTACTGTTAATCACTTATCCGAACTCTAAAAATGACTTTGCCAAACTATTGTAATGACTTTGCCACAGACTGTTAATCACTTATCCGACCTCTAAAAATTACTTTGCCCAACAATTGAAATGACTTTGCCAACCACTGTTGATCAGTTATCCGACCTCTAAAAATGACCTTGCCCAACAATTTTAATGACTTTGCCAACCACTGTTAATCACTTATCCGAACTCTAAAAATGACTTTGCCCAACAATTGTAATGACTTTGCCAACTACTTTATATCACTAATCCGATCACTAAAAATGAGTTTGCTCAACAATTGTAATGACTTTGCAAACCACTGTCAATCACGTATCCGACCTCTAAAAATTACTTTGCGCAACAATTGAAATGACTTTGCAAACCACTGTTAATCACTTATCCGAACTCTAAAAATGACTTTGCCAAACTATTGTAATGACTTTGCCACACACTGTTAATCACTTATCCTACCTCTAAAAATGACTTTGCCCAACAATTGAAATGAATTTGCCAACCACTGTTAATCACTTATCCGATCACTAAAAATGAGTTTGCTCAACAATTGTAATGACTTTGCAAACCACTGTCAATCACGTATCCGACCTCTAAAAATTACTTTGCGCAACAATTGTAATGACTTTGCAAACCACTGTCAATCACTTATCCGACCTCTAAAAATGACTTTGCCCAACAATTATAATGACTTTGCCAACCACTGTTAATCACTTATCCGACCTCTAAAAATGACTTTGCCAACCCTTGTTAATCACTTATCCGATCTCTAGAAATGACTTTGGCCAACTATTGTAATGACTTTGCCAACTACTGTTAATCACTTATCCGAACTCTAAAAATGACTTTGCCCAACAATTGTAATGACTTTGCCAACCACTGTTAATCACTAATCCGAACTCTAAAAATGAATTTGCCCAACAATTGTAATGACTTTTCCAACAACTGTTAATCACTTATCCGTCGTCTAAAAATGACTTTGCCCAACAATTGTAATGACATTGCCAACCACTGTTAATCACTTATCCGGACTCTAAAAATGACTTTTCTTAAAAATTGAAATGAATTTGCCACACACTGTAAATCACTGATCCGATCTCTAAAAATGACTTTGCCCAACAATTAAAATGACTTTGCCAACCCTTGATAATCACTTATCCGATCTCTAAAAATTACTTTGCCCAACAATTGTGATGACTTTTCAAACCACTGTTAATCACTTATACGAACTCTAAAAATGACTTTGCCAAACAATTGTAATGACTTTGCCAACCACTTTTAATGACTTATCCGATCTCTAGAAATGACTCTGCCCAACAATTGTAATGACTTTGCCAACCACTGTTAATCACTTATCCGATCTCTAGAAATGACCTTGCCCAACAATTTTAATGACTTTGCCAACCACTGTTAATCACTTATCCGAACTCTAAAAATGACTTTGCCCAACAATTGTAATGACTTTGCCAACCACTTTTAATCACTTATACGAACTTTAAAAATGAATTTGCCAACCACTGTTAATAACTTATTCGGACTCTAAAAATGACTTTTCTTAAAAATTGTAATGACTTTGCCACACACTGTTAATAACTTATCCGGACTGTAAAAATGACTTTTCTTAAAAATTGTAATGACTTTGCCAACCACTGTTAATCACTTATCCGACCTCTAAAAATGACTTTGCCCAACAATTGTAATGACTTTGACAACCACTGTTAATCACTAATCCGAACTCTAAAAATTACTTTGCCCAACAATTGTAATGACTTTTCCAACCACTGTTAATCACTCATCCGACTTCTATAAATGACTTTGCCCAACTATTGTAATGACTTTGCCAACTACTGTTAATCACTTATCCGAACTCTAAAAATGACTTTGCCCAACAATTGTAATGACTTTGCCAACCACTGTTAATCACTAATCCGAACTCTAAAATGAATTTGCCCAACAATTGTAATGACTTTTCCAACAACTGTTAATCACTTATCCGTCGTCTAAAAATGACTTTGCCCAACAATTGTAATGACATTGCCAACCACTGTTAATCACTTATCCGGACTCTAAAAATGACTTTTCTTAAAAATTGAAATGAATTTGCCACACACTGTAAATCACTGATCCGATCTCTAAAAATGACTTTGCCCAACAATTAAAATGACTTTGCCAACCCTTGATAATCACTTATCCGATCTCTAAAAATTACTTTGCCCAACAATTGTGATGACTTTTCAAACCACTGTTAATCACTTATACGAACTCTAAAAATGACTTTGCCAAACAATTGTAATGACTTTGCCAACCACTTTTAATGACTTATCCGATCTCTAGAAATGACTCTGCCCAACAATTGTAATGACTTTGCCAACCACTGTTAATCACTTATCCGATCTCTAGAAATGACCTTGCCCAACAATTTTAATGACTTTGCCAACCACTGTTAATCACTTATCCGAACTCTAAAAATGACTTTGCCCAACAATTGTAATGACTTTGCCAACCACTTTTAATCACTTATACGAACTTTAAAAATGAATTTGCCAACCACTGTTAATAACTTATTCGGACTCTAAAAATGACTTTTCTTAAAAATTGTAATGACTTTGCCACACACTGTTAATAACTTATCCGGACTGTAAAAATGACTTTTCTTAAAATTGTAATGACTTTGCCAACCACTGTTAATCACTTATCCGACCTCTAAAAATGACTTTGCCCAACAATTGTAATGACTTTGACAACCACTGTTAATCACTAATCCGAACTCTAAAAATTACTTTGCCCAACAATTGTAATGACTTTTCCAACCACTGTTAATCACTCATCCGACTTCTATAAATGACTTTGCCCAACTATTGTAATGACTTTGCCAACTACTGTTAATCACTTATCCGAACTCTAAAAATGACTTTGCCCAACAATTGTAATGACTTTGCCAACCACTGTTAATCACTAATCCGAACTCTAAAAATGAATTTGCCCAACAATTGTAATGACTTTTCCAACAACTGTTAATCACTTATCCGTCGTCTAAAAATGACTTTGCCCAACAATTGTAATGACATTGCCAACCACTGTTAATCACTTATCCGGACTCTAAAAATGACTTTTCTTAAAAATTGAAATGAATTTGCCACACACTGTAAATCACTGATCCGATCTCTAAAAATGACTTTGCCCAACAATTAAAATGACTTTGCCAACCCTTGATAATCACTTATCCGATCTCTAAAAATTACTTTGCCCAACAATTGTGATGACTTTTCAAACCACTGTTAATCACTTATACGAACTCTAAAATGACTTTGCCAAACAATTGTAATGACTTTGCCAACCACTTTTAATGACTTATCCGATCTCTAGAAATGACTCTGCCCAACAATTGTAATGACTTTGCCAACCACTGTTAATCACTTATCCGATCTCTAGAAATGACCTTGCCCAACAATTTTAATGACTTTGCCAACCACTGTTAATCACTTATCCGAACTCTAAAAATGACTTTGCCCAACAATTGTAATGACTTTGCCAACCACTTTTAATCACTTATACGAACTTTAAAAATGAATTTGCCAACCACTGTTAATAACTTATTCGGACTCTAAAAATGACTTTTCTTAAAAATTGTAATGACTTTGCCACACACTGTTAATAACTTATCCGGACTGTAAAAATGACTTTTCTTAAAAATTGTAATGACTTTGCCAACCACTGTTAATCACTTATCCGACCTCTAAAAATGACTTTGCCCAACAATTGTAATGACTTTGACAACCACTGTTAATCACTAATCCGAACTCTAAAAATTACTTTGCCCAACAATTGTAATGACTTTTCCAACCACTGTTAATCACTCATCCGACTTCTATAAATGACTTTGCCCAAAAATTGTAATGAATTTGCCACACACTGTAAATCACTTATCCGGACTCTAAAAATGACTTTGCCCAACAATTGAAAAGACTTTGCCAACCCTTGATAATAACTTTTTCGATCTCTTAAAATTACTTTGCCCAACAATTGTGATGACTTTTCTAACCACTGTTAATCACTTATTCGAGCTCTAAAAATGACTTTAACAAACAATTGTAATGACTTTGCCAACCACTGTTAATGACTTATCCGATCTCTAGAAATGACTCTGCCCAACAATTATAATGACTTTGCCAACTACTGTTAATCACTTATCCGAACTCTAAAAATGACTTTGCCAAACTATTGTAATGACTTTGCCACAGACTGTTAATCACTTATCCGACCTCTAAAAATTACTTTGCCCAACAATTGAAATGACTTTGCCAACCACTGTTGATCACTTATCCGACCTTAAAAAATGACCTTGCCCAACAATTTTAATGACTTTGCCAACCACTGTTAATCACTTATCCGATCTCTAGAAATGACCTTGCCCAACAATTTTAATGACTTTGCCAACCACTGTTAATCACTTATCCGAACTCTAAAAATGACTTTGCCCAACAATTGTAATGACTTTGCCAACCACTTTTAATCACTTATACGAACTTTAAAAATGAATTTGCCAACCACTGTTAATAACTTATTCGGACTCTAAAAATGACTTTTCTTAAAAATTGTAATGACTTTTCCACACACTGTTAATAACTTATCCGGACTCTAAAAATGACTTTTCTTAAAAATTGTAATGACTTTGCCAACCACTGTTAATCACTTATCCGACCTCTAAAAATGACTTTGCCCAACAATTGTAATGACTTTGATAACCACTGTTAATCACTAATCCGAACTCTAAAAATTACTTTGCCCAACAATTGTAATGACTTTTCCAACCACTGTTAATCACTCATCCGACTTCTATAAATGACTTTGCCCAACAATTGTAATGAATTTGCCACACACTGTAAATCACTTATCCGGACTCTAAAAATGACTTTGCCCAACAATTGAAAAGACTTTGCCAACCCTTGATAATCACTTTTTCGATCTCTTAAAATTACTTTGCCCAACAATTGTGATGACTTTTCTAACCACTGTTAATCACTTATTCGAGCTCTAAAAATGACTTTAACAAACAATTGTAATGACTTTGCCAACCACTGTTAATGACTTATCCGATCTCTAGAAATGACTCTGCCCAACAATTATAATGACTTTGCCAACTACTGTTAATCACTTATCCGAACTCTAAAAATGACTTTGCCAAACTATTGTAATGACTTTGCCACAGACTGTTAATCACTTATCCGACCTCTAAAAATTACTTTGCCCAACAATTGAAATGACTTTGCCAACCACTGTTGATCAGTTATCCGACCTCTAAAAATGACCTTGCCCAACAATTTTAATGACTTTGCCAACCACTGTTAATCACTTATCCGAACTCTAAAAATGACTTTGCCCAACAATTGTAATGACTTTGCAAACCACAGTCAATCACATATCCGACCTCTATAAATTACTTAGCCAACCCTTGTTAATCACTTATCCGATCTCTAGAAATGACTTTGCCCAACAATTGTAATGACTTTGCAAACTACTGTTAATCACTTATCCGAACTCTAAAAATGACTTTGCCCAACAATTATAATGACTTTGCCAACCACTGTTAATCACTTATCCGACCTCTATAAATTACTTAGCCAACCCTTGTTAATCACTTATCCGATCTCTAGAAATGACTTTGCCCAACAATTATAATGACTTTGCCAACTACTGTTAATCACTTATCCGAACTCTAAAAATGACTTTGCCAAACTATTGTAATGACTTTGCCACACACTGTTAATCACTTATCCGACCTCTAAAAATGACTTTGCCCAACAATTATAATGACTTTGCTAACCACTTTTAATCACTTATCCGACATCTATAAATTACTTAGCCAAACAATTGTAATGACTTTGCCAACCACTGTTAATGACTTATCCGATCTCTAGAAAAGACTCTGCCCAACAATTGTAATGACTTTGCAAACCACTGTCAATCACATATCCGACCTCTATAAATTACTTAGCCAACCCTTGTTAATCACTTATCCGATCTCTAGAAATGATTTGCCCAACAATTGTAATGACTTTGCCAACCACTTTTAATGACTTATCCGATCTCTAGAAATGACTCTGCCCAACAATTGTAATGACTTTGCCAACCACTGTTAATCACTTATCCGATCTCTAGAAATGACCTTGCCCAACAATTTTAATGACTTTGCCAACCACTGTTAATCACTTATCCGAACTCTAAAAATGACTTTCCCAACAATTGTAATGACTTTGCCAACCACTTTTAATCACTTATACGAACCTTAAAAATGACTTTGCCAACCACTGTTAATAACTTATTCGGACTCTAAAAATGACTTTTCTTAAAAATTGTAATGACTTTGCCACACACTGTTAATAACTTATCCGGACTCTAAAAATGACTTTTCTTAAAAATTGTAATGACTTTGCCAACCACTGTTAATCACTTATCCGACCTCTAAAAATGACTTTGCCCAACAATTGTAATGACTTTGCCAACCATTGTTAATCACTAATCCGAACTCTAAAAATTACTTTGCCCAACAATTGTAATGACTTTTCCAACCACTGTTAATCACTCATCCGACTTCTATAAATGACTTTGCCCAACAATTGTAATGAATTTGCCACACACTGTAAATCACTTATCCGGACTCTAAAAATTACTTTGCCCAACAATTGAAAAGACTTTGCCAACCCTTGATAATCACTTTTTCGATCTCTTAAAATTACTTTGCCCAACAATTGTGATGACTTTTCTAACCACTGTTAATCACTTATTCGAGCTCTAAAAATGACTTTAACAAACAATTGTAAAGACTTTGCCAACCACTGTTAACCTTATCCGATCTCTAGAAATGACTCTGCCCAACAATTATAATGACTTTGCCAACTACTGTTAATCACTTATCCGAACTCTAAAAATGACTTTGCCAAACTATTGTAATGACTTTGCCACACACTGTTAATCACTTATCCGACCTCTAAAAATTACTTTGCCCAACAATTGAAATGACTTTTCCAACCACTGTTGATCACTTATCCGACCTCTAAAAATGACCTTGCCCAACAATTTTAATGACTTTGCCAACCACTGTTAATCACTTATCCGAACTCTAAAAATGACTTTGCCCAACAATTGTAATGACTTTGCAAATCACTGTCAATCACATATCCGACCTCTATAAATTACTTAGCCAACCCTTGTTAATCACTTATCCGATCTCTAGAAATGACTTTGCCAAACAATTGTAATGACTTTGCAAACTACTGTTAATCACTTATCCGAACTCTAAAAATGACTTTGCCCAACAATTATAATGACTTTGCCAACCACTGTTAATCACTTATCCGACCTCTATAAATTACTTAGCCAACCCTTGTTAATCACTTATCCGATCTCTAGAAATGACTTTGCCAAACAATTGTAATGACTTTGCCAACTACTGTTAATCACTTATCCGAACTCTAAAAATGACTCTGCCCAACAATTGTAATGACTTTGCCAACCACTTTTAATCACTTATACGAACTTTAAAAATGACTTTGCCAACCACTTCTAATAACTTATTCGGACTCTAAAAATGACTTTTCTTAAAAATTGTAATGACTTTGCCACACACTGTTAATAACTTATCCGGACTCTAAAAATGACTTTTCTTAAAAATTGTAATGACTTTGCCAACCACTGTTAATCACTTATCCGATCTCTAGAAATGACCTTGCCCAACAATTTTAATGACTTTGCCAACCACTGTTAATCACTTATCCGAACTCTAAAATGACTTTCCCAACAATTGTAATGACTTTGCCAACCACTTTTAATCACTTATACGAACTTTAAAAATTACTTTGCCAACCACTGTTAATAACTTATTCGGACTCTAAAAATGACTTTTCTTAAAAATTGTAATGACTTTGCCACACACTGTAAATAACTTATCCGGACTCTAAAAATGACTTTTCTTAAAAATTGTAATGACTTTGCCAACCACTGTTAATCACTTATCCGACCTCTAAAAATGACTTTGCCCAACAATTGTAATGACTTTTCCAACCACTGTTAATCACTAATCCGAACTCTAAAAATTACTTTGCCCAACAATTGTTATGACTTTTCCAACCAATGTTAATCACTCATCCGACGTCTATAAATGACTTTGCCCAACAATTGTAATGAATTTGCCACACACTGTAAATCACTTATCCGGACTCTAAAAATGACTTTGCCCAACAATTGAAATGACTTTGCCAACCCTTGATAATCACTTTTTCGATCTCTTAAAATTACTTTGCCCAACAATTGTGATGACTTTTCTAACCACTGTTAATCACTTATCCGAACTCTAAAAATGACTTTCCCAACAATTGTAATGACTTTGCCAACCACTTTTAATCACTTATACGAACTTTAAAAATGACTTTGCCAACCACTGTTAATAACTTATTCGGACTCTAAAAATGACTTTTCTTAAAAATTGTAATGACTTTGCCACACACTGTTAATAACTTATCCGGACTCTAAAAATGACTTTTCTTAAAAATTTTAATGACTTTGCCAACCACTGTTAATCACTTATCCGACCTCTAAAAATGACTTTGCCCAACAATTGTAATGACTTTGCCAACCATAGTTAATTACTTATCCGATCTCTAGAAATGACTCTGCCCAACAATTGTAATGACTTTGCCAACCACTGTTAATCACTTATCCGAACTCTAAAAATGACTTTGCCCAACAATTGTAATGACTTTGCCAACCACTGTTAATCGATTATACGAACTCTAAAAATGACTTTGCCACACACTGTTAATAACTTATCCGGACTCTAAAAATGACTTTTCTTAAAAATTGTAATGACTTTGCCAACCACTGTTAATGACTTATCCGATCTCTAGAAATGACTCTGCCCAACAATTGTAATGACTTTGCCAACCACTGTTAATCACTTATCCGAACTCTAAAAATGACTTTCCCAACAATTGTAATGACTTTGCCAACCACTTTTAATCACTTATACGAACTTTAAAAATGACTTTGCCAACCACTGTTAATAACTTATTCGGACTCTAAAAATGACTTTTCTTAAAAATTGTAATGATATTGCCACACACTGTTAATAACTTATCCGGACTCTAAAAATGACTTTTCTTAAAAATTGTAATGACTTTGCCAACCACTGTTAATCACTTATCCGACCTCTAAAAATGACTTTGCCCAACAATTGTAATGACTTTGCCAACCACTGTTAATCACTAATCCGAACTCTAAAAATTACTTTGCCCAACAATTGTAATGACTTTTCCAACCACTGTTAATCACTCATCCGACGTCTATAAATGACTTTGCCCAACAATTGTAATGAATTTGCCACACACTGTAAATCACTTATCCGGACTCTAAAAATGACTTTGCCCAACAATTGAAATGACTTTGCCAACCCTTGATAATCACTTTTTCGATCTCTTAAAATTACTTTGCCCAACAATTGTGATGACTTTTCTAACCACTGTAAATCACTTATTCGAGCTCTAAAAATGACTTTAACAAACAATTGTAATGACTTTGCCAACCATAGTTAATGACTTATCCGATCTCTAGAAATGACTCTGCCCAACAATTGTAATGACTTTGCCAACCACTGTTAATCACTTATCCGAACTCTAAAAATGACTTTGCCCAACAATTGTAATGACTTTGCCAACCACTGTTAATCGATTATACGAACTCTAAAAATGACTTTGCCAACCACTGTTAATTACTTGTCCGGACTCTAAAAATGACTTTTCTTAAAAATTGTAATGACTTTGCCACACACTGTTAATAACTTATCCGGACTCTAAAAATGACTTTTCTTAAAAATTGTAATGACTTTGCCAGCCACTGTTAATCACTTATCCGACCTCTAAAAATGACTTTGCCCAACAATTGTAATGACTTTGCAAACCACTGTCAATCACATATCCGACCTCTATAAATTACTTAGCCAACCCTTGTTAATCACTTATCCGATCTCTAGAAATGACTTTGCCCAACAATTGTAATGACTTTGCAAACTACTGTTAATCACTTATCCGAACTCTAAAAATGACTTTGCCCAACAATTATAATGACTTTGCCAACCACTGTTAATCACTTATCCGACCTCTATAAATTACTTAGCCAACCCTTGTTAATCACTTATCCGATCTCTAGAAATGATTTGCCCAACAATTGTAATGACTTTGCCAACTACTGTTAATCTCTTATCCGAACTCTAAAAATGACTCTGCCCAACAATTGTAATGACTTTGCCAACCACTGTTAATCACTTATCCGATCTCTAGAAATGACCTTGCCCAACAATTTTAATGACTTTGCCAACCACTGTTAATCACTTATCCGAACTCTAAAAATGACTTTCCCAACAATTGTAATGACTTTGCCAACCACTTTTAATCACTTATACGAACTTTAAAAATGACTTTGCCAACCACTGTAAATAACTTATTCGGACTCTAAAAATGACTTTTCTTAAAAATTGTAATGACTTTGCCAACCACTGTTAATCACTTATCCGAACTCTAAAAATGACTTTGCCCAACAATTGTAAAGACTTTGCCAACCACTGTTAATCACTCATCCGACCTCTATAAATTACTTAGCCAACCCTTGTTAATCACTTATCCGATCTCTAGAAATGACTTTGCCCAACAATTGTAATGACTTTGCAAACTACTGTTAATCACTTATCCGAACTCTAAAAATGACTTTGCCCAACAATTATAATGACTTTGCCAACCACTGTTAATCACTTATCCGACCTCTATAAATTACTTAGCCAACCCTTGTTAATCACTTATCCGATCTCTAGAAATGATTTGCCCAACAATTGTAATGACTTTGCCAACTACTGTTAATCACTTATCCGATCTCTAGAAATGACCTTGCCCAACAATTTTAATGACTTTGCCAACCACTGTTAATCACTTATCCGAACTCTAAAAATGACTTTCCCAACAATTGTAATGACTTTGCCAACCACTTTTAATCACTTATACGAACTTTAAAAATGACTTTGCCAACCACTGTTAATAACTTATTCGGACTCTAAAAATGGCTTTTCTTAAAAATTGTAATGACTTTGCCAACCACTGTTAATCACTTATCCGAACTCTAAAAATGACTTTGCCAAACAATTGTAATGACTTTGCCAACCACTTTTAATGACTTATCCGATCTCTAGAAATGACTCTGCCCAACAATTGTAATGACTTTGCCAACCACTGTTAATCACTTATCCGATCTCTAGAAATGACCTTGCCCAACAATTTTAATGACTTTGCCAACCACTGTTAATCACTTATCCGAACTCTAAAAATGACTTTCCCAACAATTGTAATGACTTTGCCAACCACTTTTAATCACTTATACGAACTTTAAAAATGACTTTGCCAACCACTGTTAATAACTTATTCGGACTCTAAAAATGACTTTTCTTAAAAATTGTAATGACTTTGCCAACCACTGTTAATCACTTATCCGAACTCTAAAAATGACTTTGCCCAACAATTGTAAAGACTTTGCCAACCACTGTTAATCACTCATCCGACGTCTATAAATGACTTTGCCCAACAGTTGTAATGAATTTGCCACACACTGTAAATCACTTATCCGGACTCTAAAAATGACTTTGCCCAACAATTGAAATGACTTTGCCAACCCTTGATAATCACTTTTTCGATCTCTTAAAATTACTTTGCCCAACAATTGTGATGACTTTTCTAACCACTGTTAATCACTTATTCGAGCTCTAAAAATGACTTTAACAAACAATTGTAATGACTTTGCCAACCACTGTTAATGACTTATCCGATCTCTAGAAATGACTCTGCCCAACAATTGTAATGACTTTGGCAAACACTGTTAATCGATTATACGAACTCTAAAAATGACTTTGCCAACAACTGTTAATTACTTGTCCGGACTCTAAAAATGACTTTTCTTAAAAATTGTAATGACTTTGCCACACACTGTTAATAACTTATCCGGACTCTAAAAATGACTTTTCTTAAAAATTGTAATGACTTTGCCAACCACTGTTAATCACTTATCCGACCTCTAAAAATGACTTTGCCCAACAATTGTCAAGACTTTGCCAACCACTGTTAATCGCTTAACCGATCTCTAGAAATGACTCTGCCCAACAATTGTAATGACTTTGCCAACCACTGTTAATCACTTATCCGATCTCTAGAAATGACCTTGCACAACAATTTTAATGACTTTGCCAACCACTGTTAATCACTTATCCGAACTCTAAAAATGACTTTGCCCAACAATTGTAATGACTTTGCCAACCACTTTTAATCACTTATACGAACTTTAAAAATGACTTTGCCAACCACTGTTAATAACTTATCCGGACTCTAAAAATGACTTTTCTTAAAAATTGTAATGACTTTGCCACACACTGTTAATAACTTATCCGGACTCTAAAAATGACTTTCTTAAAAATTGTAATGACTTTGCAAACCACTGTTAATCACTTATCCGACCTCTAAAAATGACTTTGCCCAACAATTGTAATGACTTTGCCAACCACTGTTAATCACTAATCCGAACTCTAAAAATGACTTTGCCCAACAATTGTAATGACTTTTTCAACCACTGTTAATCACTCATCCGACGTCTATAAATGACTTTGCCCAACAATTGAAATGACTTTGCCAACCCTTGATAATCACTTTTTCGATCTCTTAAAATTACTTTGCCCAACAATTGTGATGACTTTTCTAACCACTGTTAATCACTTTTTCGAACTCTAAAAATGACTTCGCCAAACAATTGTAAAAGTCATTACAATTGTTGGGCAAAGTCATTTTTAGAGTTCGGATAAGTGATTAACAGTAGTTTGCAAAGTCATTTCAATTGTTGGGCAAAGTCATTTTTAGAGGTCGGATAAGTGATTGACAGTGGTTTGCAAAGTCATTACAATTGTTGGGCAAAGCCATTATTAGAGGTCGGATATGTGATTGACAGTGGTTTGCAAAGTCATTACAATTGTTGAGCAAACTCATTTTTAGAGGTCGGATAAGTGATTAACAGTGGTTGGCAAAGTCATTTCAATTGTTGGGCAAAGTCATTTTTAGAGGTCGGATAAGTGATTAACAGTGTCTGGCAAAGTCATTACAATAGTTTGGCAAAGTAATTTCTAGAGATCGGATAAGTGATTAACAAGGGTTGGCAAAGTCATTTTTAGAGGTCGGATAAGTGATTAACAGTGGTTGGCAAAGTCATTATAATTGTTGGGCAAAGTCATTTTTAGAGGTCGGATAAGTGATTAACAGTAGTTGGCAAAGTCATTACAATTGTTGGGCAAAGTCATTTTTAGAGTTCGGATAAGTGATTAACAGTAGTTGGCAAAGTCATTACAATTGTTGGGCAAAGTCATTTCTAGAGATCGGATAAGTGATTAACAAGGGTTGGCTAAGTAATTTATAGAGGTCGGATAAGTGATTAACAGTGGTTGGCAAAGTCATTATAATTGTTGGGCAAAGTCATTTTTAGAGGTCGGATAAGTGATTGACAGTGGTTTGCAAAGTCATTACAATTGTTGGGCAAAGTAATTTTTAGAGGTCGGATATGTGATTGACAGTGGTTGGCAAAGTCATTACAATTGTTGGGCACAGTCATTTTTAGAGTTCGGATAAGTGATTAACAGTAGTTGGCAAAGTCATTACAATTGTTGGGCAAAGTAATTTCTAGAGATCGGATAAGTGATTAACAAGGGTTGGCAAAGTCATTTTTAGAGGTCGGATAAGTGATTAACAGTGGTTGGCAAAGTCATTATAATTGTTGGGCAAAGTCATTTTTAGAGGTCGGATAAGTGATTGACAGTGGTTTGCAAAGTCATTACAATTGTTGCGCAAAGTAATTTTTAGAGGTCGGATACGTGATTGACAGTGGTTTGCAAAGTCATTACAATTGTTGAGCAAACTCATTTTTAGTGATCGGATAAGTGATTAACAGTGGTTGGCAAATTCATTTCAATTGTTGGGCAAAGTCATTTTTAGAGTTCGGATAAGTGATTAACAGTGGTTAGAAAAGTCATCACAATTGTTGGGCAAAGTAATTTTTAGAGATCGGATAAGTGATTATCAAGGGCTGGCAAAGTCATTTCAATTGTTGGAGAAAGTCATTTTTAGAGGTCGGATAAGTGATATAAAGTAGTTGGCAAAGTCATTACAATTGTTGGGCAGAGTCATTTCTAGAGATCGGATAAGTCATTAACAGTGGTTGGCAAAGTCATTACAATTGTAGGGCAAAGTCATTTTTAGACGTCGGATAAGTGATTTACAGTGGTTGGAAAAGTCATTACAATTGCTGGGCAAAGTCATTTTTAGAGTTCGGATTTTTGATTAACAGTGGTTGGCAAAGTCATTACAATTGTTGCGCAAAGTAATTTTAAGAGGTCGGATATGTGATTGACAGTGGTTTGCAAAGTCATTACAATTGTTTAGCCAACTCATTTTTAGTGATCGTATAAGTGATTAACAGTGTGTGGCAAAGTCATTACAATAGTTGGGCAAAGTAATTTTTAGAGTTCGGATAAGTGATTGACAGTGTGTGGCAAAGTCATTACAATAGTTTGATAAAGTCATTTTTTGAGTTCGGATAAGTGATTAACAGTGGTTAGAAAAGTCATCACAATTGTTGGGCAAAGTAATTTTTAGAGATCGGATAAGTGATTAGCAAGGGTTGACAAATTCATTTCAATTGTTAGGCAAAGTCATTTTTAGAGGTCGGATAAGTGATATAAAGTAGTTCGCAAAGTCATTACAATTGTTGGGCAGAGTCATTTTTAGAGATCGGATAAGTGATTAGCAAGGGTTGACAAATTCATTTCAATTGTTAGGCAAAGTCATTTTTAGACGTCGGATAAGTGATTTACAGTGGTGTGAAGAGTCATTACAATTGTTGGGCAAAGTCATTTTTAGAGTTCGGATTAGTGATTAACAGTGGTTGGCAAAGTCATTACAATTTTTAAGAAAAGTCATTTTTATAGTCCGGATAAATTCTTAACAGTGTGTGGCAAAGTCATTACAATTTAAAAGAAAAGTCATTTTAAGAGTCCGGATAAGTTATTAACAGTGGTTGGCAAAGTCATTTTTAGACGTCGGATAAGTGATTAACAGTGGTTGGAAAAGTGTTTACAATTGTTGGGCAAAGTCATTTTTAGAGTTCGGATTAGTGATTAACAGTGGTTGGCAAAGTCATTACAATTGTTGGGCAAAGTCATTTTTAGAGGTCGGATAAGTGATTAACAGTGGTTGGCAAAGTCATTACAATTGTTTGCTAAAGTCATTTTTAGAGTTCGGATAAGTGATTAACAGTAGTTGGCAAAGTCATTACAATTGTTGGGCAAAGTCATTTCTAGAGTTCGGATAAGTGATTAACAAGGGTTGGCAAACTCATTTTAAGATGTCGGATAAGTGATTAACAGTGGTTGGCAAAGTCATTATAATTGTTGGACAAAGTCATTTTTAGAGGTCGGATAAGTGATTGACAGTGGTTTGCAAAGTCATTACAATTGTTGGGCAAAGACATTTTAAGAGGTCGGATATGTGATTGACAGTGGTTGGCAAAGTCATTACAATTTTTAAAAAAAGTCATTTTTAGAGTCCGGATAAGTTTTTTACAGTGTGTGGCAAATTCATTACAATTTTTAAGAAAAGTCATTTTTAGAGTCCGGATAAGTTATTAACAGTGGTTGGCAAAGTCATTTTTAGAGTTCGGATAAGTGATTAACAGTGGTTGGCAAAGTCATTAAAATTGTTGGGCAGAGTCATTTCTAGAGATCGGATAAGTGATTAACAGTGGTTGGCAAAGTCATTAAAATTGTTGGGCAGAGTCATTTCTAGAAATCGGATAAGTGATTAACAGTGGTTGGCAAAGTCATTACAATTGTTTTCCAAAGTCATTTTTAGAGATCGCATAAGTGATTAACAGTAGTTGGCAAAGTCATTACAATTGTTGGGCAAAGTCATTTCTAGAGATCGGATAAGTGATTAACAAGGGTTGGCAAACTCATTTTTAATGGTCGGATAAGTGATTAACAGTGGTTGGCAAAGTCATTTCAATTGTTAGGCAAAGTCATTTTTAGAGGTCGGATAAGTGATATAAAGTAGTTGGCAAAGTCATTACAATTGTTGGGCAGAGTCATTTTTAGAGATCGGATAAGTGATTAGCAAGGGTTGACAAATTCATTTCAATTGTTAGGCAAAGTCATTTTTAGACGCCGGATAAGTGATTAACAGTGGTTGGAAGAGTCATTACAATTGTTGGGCAAAGTCATTTTTAGAGTTCGGATTAGTGATTAACAGTGGTGGGCAAAGTCATTACAATTGTTTGCCAAAGTCATTTTTAGAGGTCGGATAAGAGATTAACAGTGGTTGGCAAAGTCATTACAATTTTTAAGAAAAGTCATTTTTATAGTCCGGATAAGTTATTAACAGTGTGTGGCAAAGTCATTACAATTTAAAAGAAAAGTCATTTTAAGAGTCCGGATAAGTTATTAGCAGTGGTTGGCAAAGTCATTTTTAGACGTCGGATAAGTGATTAACAGTGGTTGGAAAAGTGTTTACAATTGTTTGGCAAAGTCATTTTTAGAGTTCGGATTAGTGATTAACAGTGGTTGGCAAAGTCATTACAATTGTTGGGCAAAGTCATTTTTAGAGGTCGGATAAGTGATTAACAGTGGTTGGCAAAGTCATTACAATTGTTTGCCAAAATCATTTTTAGAGTTCGGATAAGTGATTAACAGTAGTTGGCAAAGTCATTACAATTGTTGGGCAAAGTCATTTCTAGAGATCGGATAAGTGTTTAACAAGGGTTGGCAAACTCATTTTAAGAGGTCGGATAAGTGATTAACAGTGGTTGGCAAAGTCATTATAATTGTTGGACAAAGTCATTTTTAGAGGTCGGATAAGTGATTGACAGTGGTTTGCAAAGTCATTACAATTGTTGGGCAAAGACATTTTAAGAGGTCGGATGTGTGATTGACAGTGGTTTGCAAATTCATTACAATTGTTGAGCAAACTTATTTTTAGAGGTCGGATAAGTGATTAACAGTGGTTGGCAAAGTCATTACAATTTTTAAAAAAAGTCATTTTTAGAGTCCGGATAAGTTATTTACAGTGTGTGGCAAATTCATTACAATTTTTAAGAAAAGTCATTTTTAGAGTCCGGATAAGTTATTAACAGTGGTTGGCAAAGTCATTTTTAGAGTTCGGATAAGTGATTAACAGTGGTTGGCAAAGTCATTAAAATTGTTGGGCAGAGTCATTTCTAGAGATCGGATAAGTGATTAACAGTGGTTGGCAAAGTCATTACAATTGTTTTCCAAAGTCATTTTTAGAGTTCGGATAGGTGATTAACAGTAGTTGGCAAAGTCATTACAATTGTTGGGCAAAGTCATTTCTAGAGATCGGATAAGTGATTAACAAGGGTTGGCAAACTCATTTTTAATGGTCGGATAAGTGATTAACATTGGTTGGCAAAGTCATTATAATTGTTGGGCAAAGTCATTTTTAGAGGTCGGATTAGTGATTGACAGTGGTTTGCAAAGTCATTACAATTGTTGGGCAAAGTCATTTTAAGAGGTCGGATATGTGATTGACAGTGGTTTGCAAATTCATTACAATTGTTGAGCAAACTCATTTTTAGAGGTCGGATAAGTGATTAACAGTGGTTGGCAAAGTCATTTCAATTGTTGGGCAAAGTCATTTTTAGAGGTCGGATAAGTGATTAACAGTGTGTGGCAAAGTCATTACAATAGTTTGGCAAAGTCATTTTTAGAGTTCGGATAAGTGATTTAAAGTAGTTGGCAAAGTCATTACAATTTTTGGGCAAAGTCATTTTTAGAGTTCGGATTAGTGATTAACAGTGGTTGGCAGAGTCATTACAATTCTTGGGCAAAGTCATTTTTAGAGGTCGAATAAGTGATTAACAGTGGTTGGCAAAGTCATTACAATTTTTAAGAAAAGTCATTTCTAGAGATCGGATAAGTGATTAACAAGGGTTGGCAAACCTATTTTTAGAGATCGGATAAGTGATTAATAGTGGTTGGCAAAGTCATTATAATTGTTGGACAAAGTCATTTTTAGAGGTCGGATAAGTGATTGACAGTGGTTTGCAAAGTCATTACAATTGTTGGGCAAAGTCATTTTAAGAGGTCGGATATGTGATTGACAGTGGTTTGTAAATTCATTACAATTGTTGAGCAAACTCATTTTTAGAGGTAGGATAAGTGATTAACAGTGGTTGGCAAAGTCATTACAATTTTTAAGAAAAGTCATTTTTAGAGTCCGGATAAGTTATTTAACAGTGGTTGGCAAAGTCATTAAAGTTGTTGGGCAGAGTCATTTCTAGAGATCGGATAAGTGATTAACAGTGGTTGGCAAAGTCATTAAAATTGTTGGGCAGAGTCATTTCTAGAGATCGGATAAGTCATTAACAGTGGTTGGCAAAGTCATTACAATTGTAGGGCAAAGTCATTTTTAGACGTCGGATAAGTGATTAACAGTGGTTGGCAAAGTCATTAAAATTGTTGGGCAGAGTCATTTCTAGAGATCGGATAAGTGATTAACAGTGGTTGGCAAAGTCATTACAATTGTTTTCCAAAGTCATTTTTAGAGTTCGCATTAGTGATTAACAGTAGTTGGCAAAGTCATTACAATTGTTGGGCAAAGTCATTTCTAGAGATCGGATAAGTGATTAACAGTGGTTGGCAAAGTCATTAAAATTGTTGGGCAGAGTCATTTCTAGAGATCGGATAAGTGATTAACAGTGGTTGGCAAAGTCATTAAAATTGTTGGGCAGAGTCATTTCTAGAGATCGGATAAGTGATTAACAGTGGTTGGCAAAGTCATTACAATTGTTTTCCAATGTCATTTTTAGAGTTCGCATAAGTGATTAACAGTAGTTGGCAAAGTCATTACAATTGTTGGGCAAAGTCATTTCTAGATATCGGATAAGTGATTAACAAGGGTTGGCAAACTCATTTTTAATGGTCGGATAAGTGATTAACAGTGGTTGGCAAAGTCATTTCAATTGTTAGGCAAAGTCATTTTTAGAGGTCGGATAAGTGATATAAAGTAGTTGGCAAAGTCATTACAATTGTTGGGCAGAGTCATTTTTAGAGATCGGATAAGTGATTAGCAAGGGTTGACAAATTCATTTCAATTGTTAGGCAAAGTCATTTTTAGACGTTGGATAATTGATTAACAGTGGTTGGAAGAGTCATTACAATTGTTGGGCAAAGTCATTTTTAGAGCTCGGATTAGTGATTAACAGTGGTGGGCAAAGTCATTACAATTGTTTGCCAAAGTCATTTTTAGAGGTCGGATAAGAGATTAACAGTGGTTGGCAAAGTCATTACAATTTTTAAGAAAAGTCATTTTTATAGTCCGGATAAGTTATTAACAGTGCGTGGCAAAGTCATTACAATTTAAAAGAAAAGTCATTTTAAGAGTCCGGATAAGTTATTAACAGTGGTTGGCAAAGTCATTTTTAGACGTCGGATAAGTGATTAACAGTGGTTGGAAAAGTGTTTACAATTGTTTGGCAAAGTCATTTTTAGAGTTCGGATTAGTGATTAACAGTGGTTGGCAAAGTCATTACAATTGTTGGGCAAAGTCATTTTTAGAGGTCGGATAAGTGATTAACAGTGGTTGGCAAAGTCATTACAATTGTTTGCCAAAATCATTTTTAGAGTTCGGATAAGTGATCAACAGTAGTTGGCAAAATATTACAATTGTTGGGCAAAGTCATTTCTAGAGATCGGATAAGTGTTTAACAAGGGTTGGCAAACTCATTTTAAGAGGTCGGATAAGTGATTAACAGTGGTTGGCAAAGTCATTATAATTGTTGGACAAAGTCATTTTTAGAGGTCGGATAAGTGATTGACAGTGGTTTGCAAAGTCATTACAATTGTTGGGCAAAGATATTTTAAGAGGTCGGATATGTGATTGACAGTGGTTTGCAAATTCTTTACAATTGTTGAGCAAACTTATTTTTAGAGGTCGGATAAGTGATTAACAGTGGTTGGCAAAGTCATTACAATTTTTAAAAAAGGTCATTTTTAGAGTCCGGATAAGTTATTTACAGTGTGTGGCAAATTCATTACAATTTTTAAGAAAAGTCATTTTTAGAGTCCGGATAAGTTATTAACAGTGGTTGGCAAAGTCATTTTTAGAGTTCGGATAAGTGATTAACAGTGGTTGGCAAAGTCATTAAAATTGTTGGGCAGAGTCATTTCTAGAGATCGGATAAGTGATTAACAGTGGTTGGCAAAGTCATTACAATTGTTTTCCAAAGTCATTTTTAGAGTTCGGATAAGTGATTAACAGTAGTTGGCAAAGTCATTACAATTGTTGGGCAAAGTCATTTCTAGAGATCGGATAAGTGATTAACAAGGGTTGGCAAACTCATTTTTAATAGTCGGATAAGTGATTAACAGTGGTTGGCAAAGTCATTATAATTGTTGCGCAAAGTCATTTTTAGAGGTCGGATTAGTGATTGACAGTGGTTTGCAAAGTCATTACAATTGTTGGGCAAAGTCATTTTAAGAGGTCGGATATGTGATTGACAGTGGTTTGCAAATTCATTAAAATTGTTGAGCAAACTCATTTTTAGAGGTCGGATAAGTGATTAACAGTGGTTGGCAAAGTCATTTCAATTGTTGGGCAAAGTCATTTTTAGAGTTCGGATTAGTGATTAACAGTGGTTGGCAGAGTCATTACAATTCTTGGGCAAAGTCATTTTTAGAGGTCGGATAAGTGATTAACAGTGGTTGGCAAAGTCATTACAATTTTTAAGAAAAGTCATTTCTAGAGATCGGATAAGTGATTAACAAGGGATGGAAAACCTATTTTTAGAGATCGGAAAAGTGATTAATAGTGGTTGGCAAAGTCATTATAATTGTTGGACAAAGTCATTTTTAGAGGTCGGATAAGTGATTGACAGTGGTTTGCAAAGTCATTACAATTGTTGGGCAAAGTCATTTTAAGAGGTCGGATATGTGATTGACAGTGGTTTGTAAATTCATTACAATTGTTGAGCAAACTCATTTTTAGAGGTAGGATAAGTGATTAACAGTGGTTGGCAAAGTCATTACAATTTTTAAGAAAAGTCATTTTTAGAGTCCGGATAAGTTATTAACAGTGGTTGGCAAAGTCATTAAAATTGTTGGGCAGAGTCATTTCTAGAGATCGGATAAGTGATTAACAGTGGTTGGCAAAGTCATTAAAATTGTTGGGCAGAGTCATTTCTAGAGATCGGATAAGTGATTAACAGTGGTTGGCAAAGTCATTACAATTGTTTTCCAAAGTCATTTTTAGTGTTCGGATAAGTGATTAACAGTAGTTGGCAAAGTCATCACAATTGTTGGGCAAAGTCAATTCCAGAGATCGGATAAGTGATTAACAAGGGTTGGCAAACTCATTTTTAGAGGTCGGATAAGTGATTAACAGTGGTTTGCAAAGTCATTACAATTGTTGAGCAAACTCATTTTTAGTGATCGGATAAGTGATTAACAGTGGTTGGCAAATTCATTTCAATTGTTGGGCAAAGTCATTTTTAGAGGTAGGATAAGTGATTAACAGTGGTTGGCAAATTCATTTCAATTGTTGGGCAAAGTCATTTTTAGAGGTAGGATAAGTGATTAACAGTGTGTGGCAAAGTCATTACAATAGTTTGGCAAAGTCATTTTTAGAGTTCGGATAAGTGATTAACAGTGGTTAGAAAAGTCATCACAATTGTTGGGCAAAGTAATTTTTAGAGATCGGATAAGTGATTATCAAGGGCTGGCAAAGTCATTTCAATTATTGGAGAAAGTCATTTTTAGAGGTCTGATAAGTGATATAAAGTAGTTGGCAAAGTCATTAAAATTGTTGGGCAGAGTCATTTCTAGAGATCGGATAAGTCATTAACAGTGGTTGGCAAGGTCATTACAATTGTAGGGCAAAGTCATTTTTAGACGTCGGATTAGTGATTGACAGTGGTTTGCAAAGTCATTACAATTGCTGGGCAAAGTCATTTTTAGAGTTCGGATTAGTGATTAACAGTGGTTGGCAAAGTCATTACAATTGTAGGGCAAAGTCATTTTTAGACGTCGGATAAGTGATTAACAGTGGTTGGCAAAGTCATTACAATTGTTGGGCAAAGTCATTTTTAGAGTTCGGATAAGTGATTAACAGTGGTTGGCAAAAACATTACAATTTTTAAGAAAAGTCATTTCTAGAGATCGGATACGTGATTAACAAGGGTTGGCAAAGTCATTTTTAGAGGTCGGATAAGTGATTGACAGTGGTTTGCAAAGTCATTACAATTGTTGCGCAAAGTAATTTTAAGAGGTCGGATAAGTGATTAACAGTGGTTGGAAAAGTCATTACAATTGCTGGGCAAAGTCATTTTTAGAGTTCAGATTAGTGATTAACAGTGGTTGGCAAAGTCATTACAATTGTTGGGCAAAGTCATTTTTAGAGGTCGGATAAGTGATTAACAGTGGTTGGCAAAGTCATTACAATTTTTAAGAAAAGTCATTTCTAGAGATCGGATACGTGATTAACAAGGGTTGGCAAAGTCATTTTTAGAGGTCGGATAAGTGATTGACAGTGGTTTGCAAAGTCATTACAGTTGTTGCGCAAAGTAATTTTAAGAGGTCGGATAAGTGATTAACAGTGGTTGGAAAAGTCATTACAATTGCTGGGCAAAGTCATTTTTAGAGTTCAGATTAGTGATTAACAGTGGTTGGCAAAGTCATTACAATTGTTGGTTAAAGTCATTTTTAGAGGTCGGATAAGTGATTAACAGTGGTTGGCAAAGTCATTATAATTTTTAAGAAAAGTCATTTCTAGAGATCGGATACGTGATTAACAAGGGTTGGCAAAGTCATTTCAATTGATGGGCAAAGTAATTTTAAGAGTTCGGATAAGTGATTGACAGTGTGTGGCAAAGTCATTACAATAGTTTGATAAAGTCATTTTTTGAGTTCGGATAAGTGATTAACAGTGGTTAGAAAAGTCATCACAATTGTTGGGCAAAGTAATTTTTAGAGATCGGATAAGTGATTAGCAAGGGTTGACAAATTCATTTCAATTGTTAGGCAAAGTCATTTTTAGAGGTCGGATAAGTGATATAAAGTAGTTCGCAAAGTCATTACAATTGTTGGGCAGAGTCATTTTTAGAGATCGGATAAGTGATTAGCAAGGGTTGACAAATTCATTTCAATTGTTAGGCAAAGTCATTTTTAGAAGTCGGATAAGTGATTTACAGTGGTTGGAAGAGTCATTACAATTGTTGGGCAAAGTCATTTTTAGAGTTCGGATTAGTGATTAACAGTGGTTGGCAAAGTCATTACAATTGTTTGGCAAAGTCATTTTTTGAGGCCGGATAAGAGATTAACAGTGGTTGGCAAAGTCATTACAATTTTTAAGAAAAGTCATTTTTATAGTCCGGATAAGTTATTTACAGTGTGTGGCAAATTCATTACAATTTAAAAGAAAAGTCATTTTAAGAGTCCGGATAAGTTATTAACAGTGGTTGGCAAAGTCATTTTTAGACGTCGGATAAGTGATTAACAGTGGTTGGAAAAGTGTTTACAATTGTTTGGCAAAGTCATTTTTAGAGTTCGGATTAGTGATTAACAGTGGTTGGCAAAGTCATTACAATTGTTGGGCAAAGTCATTTTTAGAGGTCGGATAAGTGATTAACAGTGGTTGGCAAAGTCATTACAATTGTTTGCCAAAGTCATTTTAGAGTTCGGATAAGTGATTAACAGTAGTTGGCAAAGTCATTACAATTGTTGGGCAAAGTCATTTCTAGAGATCGGATAAGTGATTAACAAGGGTTGGCAAACTCATTTTAAGAGGTCAGATAAGTGATTAACAGTGGTTGGCAAAGTCATTATAATTGTTGGACAAAGTCATTTTTAGAGGTCGGATAAGTGATTGACAGTGGTTTGCAAAGTCATTACAATTGTTGGGCAAAGACATTTTAAGAGGTCGGATATGTGATTGACAGTGGTTTGCAAATTCATTACAATTGTTGAGCAAACTAATTTTTAGAGGTCGGATAAGTGATTAACAGTGGTTGGCAAAGTCATTACAATTTTTAAAAAAAGTCATTTTTAGAGTCCGGATAAGTTATTTACAGTGTGTGGCAAATTCATTACAATTTTTAAGAAAAGTCATTTTTAGAGTCCGGATAAGTTATTAACAGTGGTTGGCAAAGTCATTTTTAGAGTTCGGATAAGTGATTAACAGTGGTTGGCAAAGTCATTAAAATTGTTGGGCAGAGTCATTTCTAGAGATCGGATAAGTGATTAACAGTGGTTGGCAAAGTCATTAAAATTGTTGGGCAGAGTCATTTCTAGAGATCGGATAAGTGATTAACAGTGGTTGGCAAAGTCATTACACTTGTTTGCCAAAGTCATTTTTAGAGTTCGGATAAGTGATTAACAGTAGTTGGCAAAGTCATTACAATTGTTGGGCAGAGTCATTTCTAGAGATCGGATAAGTGATTAACAGTGGTTGGCAAAGTCATTACAATTGTTGGGCAAAGACATTTTAAGAGGTCGGATATGTGATTGACAGTGGTTTGAAAATTCATTACAATTGTTGAGCAAACTAATTTTTAGAGGTCGGATAAGTGATTAACAGTGGTTGGCAAAGTCATTACAATTTTTAAAAAAAGTCATTTTTAGAGTCCGGATAAGTTATTTACAGTGTGTGGCAAATTCATTACAATTTTTAAGAAAAGTCATTTTTAGAGTCCGGATAAGTTATTAACAGTTGTTGGCAAAGTCATTTTTAGAGTTCGGATAAGTGATTAACAGTGGTTGGCAAAGTCATTAAAATTGTTAGGCAGAGTCATTTTTAGAGTTCGGATTAGTGATTAACAGTGGTTGGCAAAGTCATTACAATTGTTGGGCAAAGTCATTTTTAGAGGTCGGATAAGTGATTAACAGTGGTTGGCAAAGTCATTACAATTGTTTGCCAAAGTCATTTTTAGAGTTCGGATAAGTGATTAACAGTAGTTGGCAAAGTCATTACAATTGTTGGGCAAAATCATTTCTAGAGATCGGATAAGTGATTAACAAGGGTTGGCAAACTCATTTTAAGAGGTCGGATAAGTGATTAACAGTGGTTGGCAAAGTCATTATAATTGTTGGACAAAGTCATTTTTAGAGGTCGGATAAGTGATTGACAGTGGTTTGCAAAGTCATTACAATTGTTGGGCAAAGACATTTTAAGAGGTCGGATATGTGATTGACAGTGGTTTGCAAATTCATTACAATTGTTGAGCAAACTAATTTTTAGAGGTCGGATAAGTGATTAACAGTGGTTGGCAAAGTCATTACAATTGTTGGGCAAAGTCATTTTTAGAGGTCGGATAAGTGATTAACAGTGGTTGGCAAAGTCATTACAATTGTTTGCCAAAGTCATTTTTAGAGTTCGGATAAGTGATTAACAGTAGTTGGCAAAGTCATTACAATTGTTGGGCAAAATCATTTCTAGAGATCGGATAAGTGATTAACAAGGGTTGGCAAACTCATTTTAAGAGGTCGGATAAGTGATTAACAGTGGTTGGCAAAGTCATTATAATTGTTGGACAAAGTCATTTTTAGAGGTCGGATAAGTGATTGACAGTGGTTTGCAAAGTCATTACAATTGTTGGGCAAAGACATTTTAAGAGGTCGGATATGTGATTGACAGTGGTTTGCAAATTCATTACAATTGTTGAGCAAACTAATTTTTAGAGGTCGGATAAGTGATTAACAGTGGTTGGCAAAGTCATTACAATTTTTAAAAAAAGTCATTTTTAGAGTCCGGATAAGTTATTTACAGTGTGTGGCAAATTCATTACAATTTTTAAGAAAAGTCATTTTTAGAGTCCGGATAAGTTATTAACAGTGGTTGGCAAAGTCATTTTTAGAGTTCGGATAAGTGATTAACAGTGGTTGGCAAAGTCATTAAAATTGTTGGGCAGAGTCATTTCTAGAGATCGGATAAGTGATTAACAGTGGTTGGCAAAGTCATTAAAATTGTTGGGCAGAGTCATTTCTAGAGATCGGATAAGTGATTAACAAGGGTTGGCAAACTCATTTTTAATGGTCGGATAAGTGATTAACAGTGGTTGGCAAAGTCATTTCAATTGTTAGGCAAAGTCATTTTTAGAGGTCGGATAAGTGATATAAAGTAGTTGGCAAAGTCATTACAATTGTTGGGCAGAGTCGTTTTTAGAGATCGGATAAGTGATTAGCAAGGGTTGACAAATTCATTTCAATTGTTAGGCAAAGTCATTTTTAGACGTCGGATAAGTGATTAACAGTGGTTGGAAGAGTCATTACAATTGTTGGGCAAAGTCATTTTTAGAGTTCGGATTAGTGATTAACAGTGTTTGGCAAAGTCATTACAATTGTTTGGCAAAGTCATTTTTAGAGGTCGGATAAGAGATTAACAGTGGTTGGCAAAGTCATTACAATTGTTTTCCAAAGTCATTTTTAGAGTTCGGATAAGTGATTAACAGTAGTTGGCAAAGACATTACAATTGTTGGGCAAAGTCATTTCTAGAGATCGGATAAGTGATTAACAAGGGTTGGCAAACTCATTTTTAATGGTCGGATAAGTGATTAACAGTGGTTGGCAAAGTCATTTCAATTGTTAGGCAAAGTCATTTTTAGAGGTCGGATAAGTGATATAAAGTAGTTGGCAAAGTCATTACAATTGTTGGGCAGAGTCATTTTTAGAGATCGGATAAGTGATTAGCAAGGGTTGACAAATTCATTTCAATTGTTAGGCAAAGTCATTTTTAGACGTCGGATAAGTGATTAACAGTGGTTGGAAGAGTCATTACAATTGTTGGGCAAAGTCATTTTTAGAGTTCGGATTAGTGATTAACAGTGGTTGGCAAAGTCATTACAATTGTTTGGCAAAGTCATTTTTAGAGGTCGGATAAGAGATTAACAGTGGTTGGCAAAGTCATTACAATTTTTAAGAAAAGTCATTTTATAGTCCGGATAAGTTATTAACAGTGTGTGGCAAAGTCATTACAATTTAAAAGAAAAGTCATTTTAAGAGTCCGGATAAGTTATTAACAGTGGTTGGCAAAGTCATTTTTAGACGTCGGATAAGTGATTAACAGTGGTTGGAAAAGTGTTTACAATTGTTTGGCAAAGTCATTTTTAGAGTTCGGATTAGTGATTAACAGTGGTTGGCAAAGTCATTACAATTGTTGGGAAAAGTCATTTTTAGAGGTCGGATAAGTGATTAACAGTGGTTGGCAAAGTCATTACAATTGTTGAGCAAACTAATTTTTAGAGGTCGGATAAGTGATTAACAGTGGTTGGCAAAGTCATTACAATTTTTAAAAAAAGTCATTTTTAGAGTCCGGATAAGTGATTAACAGTAGTTGGCAAAGTCATTACAATTGTTGGGCAAAGTCATTTCTAGAGATCGGATAAGTTATTAACAGTGGTTGGCAAAGTCATTTTTAGAGTTCGGATAAGTGATTAACAGTGGTTGGCAAAGTCATTAAAATTGTTGGGCAGAGTCATTTCTAGAGATCGGATAAGTGATTAACAGTGGTTGGCAAAGTCATTAAAATTGTTGGGCAGAGTCATTTCTAGAGATCGGATAAGTGATTAACAGTGGTTGGCAAAGTCATTACACTTGTTTGCCAAAGTCATTTTTAGAGTTCGGATAAGTGATTAACAGTAGTTGGCAAAGTCATTACAATTGTTGGGCAGAGTCATTTCTAGAGATCGGATAAGTGATTAACAGTGGTTGGCAAAGTCATTACAATTGTTGGGCAAAGACATTTTAAGAGGTCGGATATGTGATTGACAGTGGTTTGAAAATTCATTACAATTGTTGAGCAAACTAATTTTTAGAGGTCGGATAAGTGATTAACAGTGGTTGGCAAAGTCATTACAATTTTTAAAAAAAGTCATTTTTAGAGTCCGGATAAGTTATTTACAGTGTGTGGCAAATTCATTACAATTTTTAAGAAAAGTCATTTTTAGAGTCCGGATAAGTTATTAACAGTTGTTGGCAAAGTCATTTTTAGAGTTCGGATAAGTGATTAACAGTGGTTGGCAAAGTCATTAAAATTGTTGGGCAGAGTCATTTTTAGAGTTCGGATTAGTGATTAACAGTGGTTGGCAAAGTCATTACAATTGTTGGGCAAAGTCATTTTTAGAGGTCGGATAAGTGATTAACAGTGGTTGGCAAAGTCATTACAATTGTTTGCCAAAGTCATTTTTAGAGTTCGGATAAGTGATTAACAGTAGTTGGCAAAGTCATTACAATTGTTGGGCAAAATCATTTCTAGAGATCGGATAAGTGATTAACAAGGGTTGGCAAACTCATTTTAAGAGGTCGGATAAGTGATTAACAGTGGTTGGCAAAGTCATTATAATTGTTGGACAAAGTCATTTTTAGAGGTCGGATAAGTGATTGACAGTGGTTTGCAAAGTCATTACAATTGTTGGGCAAAGACATTTTAAGAGGTCGGATATGTGATTGACAGTGGTTTGCAAATTCATTACAATTGTTGAGCAAACTAATTTTTAGAGGTCGGATAAGTGATTAACAGTGGTTGGCAAAGTCATTACAATTTTTAAAAAAAGTCATTTTAGAGTCCGGATAAGTTATTTACAGTGTGTGGCAAATTCATTACAATTTTTAAGAAAAGTCATTTTTAGAGTCCGGATAAGTTATTAACAGTGGTTGGCAAAGTCATTTTTAGAGTTCGGATAAGTGATTAACAGTGGTTGGCAAAGTCATTAAAATTGTTGGGCAGAGTCATTTCTAGAGATCGGATAAGTGATTAACAGTGGTTGGCAAAGTCATTAAAATTGTTGGGCAGAGTCATTTCTAGAGATCGGATAAGTGATTAACAAGGGTTGGCAAACTCATTTTTAATGGTCGGATAAGTGATTAACAGTGGTTGGCAAAGTCATTTCAATTGTTAGGCAAAGTCATTTTTAGAGGTCGGATAAGTGATATAAAGTAGTTGGCAAAGTCATTACAATTGTTGGGCAGAGTCGTTTTTAGAGATCGGATAAGTGATTAGCAAGGGTTGACAAATTCATTTCAATTGTTAGGCAAAGTCATTTTTAGACGTCGGATAAGTGATTAACAGTGGTTGGAAGAGTCATTACAATTGTTGGGCAAAGTCATTTTTAGAGTTCGGATTAGTGATTAACAGTGTTTGGCAAAGTCATTACAATTGTTTGGCAAAGTCATTTTTAGAGGTCGGATAAGAGATTAACAGTGGTTGGCAAAGTCATTACAATTGTTTTCCAAAGTCATTTTTAGAGTTCGGATAAGTGATTAACAGTAGTTGGCAAAGACATTACAATTGTTGGGCAAAGTCATTTCTAGAGATCGGATAAGTGATTAACAAGGGTTGGCAAACTCATTTTTAATGGTCGGATAAGTGATTAACAGTGGTTGGCAAAGTCATTTCAATTGTTAGGCAAAGTCATTTTTAGAGGTCGGATAAGTGATATAAAGTAGTTGGCAAAGTCATTACAATTGTTGGGCAGAGTCATTTTAGAGATCGGATAAGTGATTAGCAAGGGTTGACAAATTCATTTCAATTGTTAGGCAAAGTCATTTTTAGACGTCGGATAAGTGATTAACAGTGGTTGGAAGAGTCATTACAATTGTTGGGCAAAGTCATTTTTAGAGTTCGGATTAGTGATTAACAGTGGTTGGCAAAGTCATTACAATTGTTTGGCAAAGTCATTTTTAGAGGTCGGATAAGAGATTAACAGTGGTTGGCAAAGTCATTACAATTTTTAAGAAAAGTCATTTTTATAGTCCGGATAAGTTATTAACAGTGTGTGGCAAAGTCATTACAATTTAAAAGAAAAGTCATTTTAAGAGTCCGGATAAGTTATTAACAGTGGTTGGCAAAGTCATTTTTAGACGTCGGATAAGTGATTAACAGTGGTTGGAAAAGTGTTTACAATTGTTTGGCAAAGTCATTTTTAGAGTTCGGATTAGTGATTAACAGTGGTTGGCAAAGTCATTACAATTGTTGGGAAAAGTCATTTTTAGAGGTCGGATAAGTGATTAACAGTGGTTGGCAAAGTCATTACAATTGTTGAGCAAACTAATTTTTAGAGGTCGGATAAGTGATTAACAGTGGTTGGCAAAGTCATTACAATTTTTAAAAAAAGTCATTTTTAGAGTCCGGATAAGTGATTAACAGTAGTTGGCAAAGTCATTACAATTGTTGGGCAAAGTCATTTCTAGAGATCGGATAAGTGATTAACAAGGGTTGGCAAACTCATTTTAAGAGGTCGGATAAGTGATTAACAGTGGTTGGCAAAGTCATTATAATTGTTGGACAAAGTCATTTTTAGAGGTCGGATAAGTGATTGACAGTGGTTTGCAAAGTCATTACAATTGTTGGGCAAAGACATTTTAAGAGGTCGGATATGTGATTGACAGTGGTTTGCAAATTCATTACAATTGTTGAGCAAACTAATTTTTAGAGGTCGGATAAGTGATTAACAGTGGTTGGCAAAGTCATTACAATTTTTAAAAAAAGTCATTTTTAGAGTCCGGATAAGTTATTTACAGTGTGTGGCAAATTCATTACAATTTTTAAGAAAAGTCATTTTTAGAGTCCGGATAAGTTATTAACAGTGGTTGGCAAAGTCATTTTTAGAGTTCGGATAAGTGATTAACAGTGGTTGGCAAAGTCATTAAAATTGTTGGGCAGAGTCATTTCTAGAGATCGGATAAGTGATTAACAGTGGTTGGCAAAGTCATTAAAATTGTTGGGCAGAGTCATTTCTAGAGATCGGATAAGTGATTAACAAGGGTTGGCAAACTCATTTTTAATGGTCGGATAAGTGATTAACAGTGGTTGGCAAAGTCATTTCAATTGTTAGGCAAAGTCATTTTTAGAGGTCGGATAAGTGATATAAAGTAGTTGGCAAAGTCATTACAATTGTTGGGCAGAGTCATTTTTAGAGATCGGATAAGTGATTAACAAGGGTTGGCAAACTCATTTTTAATGGTCGGATAAGTGATTAACAGTGGTTGGCAAAGTCGTTTCAATTGTTAGGCAAAGTCATTTTTAGAGGTCGGATAAGTGATATAAAGTAGTTGGCAAAGTCATTACAATTGTTGGGCAGAGTCATTTTTAGAGATCGGATAAGTGATAAGCAAGGGTTGACAAATTCATTTCAATTGTTAGGCAAAGTCATTTTTAGACGTCGGATAAGTGATTAACAGTGGTTGGAAGAGTCATTACAATTGTTGGGCAAAGTCATTTTTAGAGGTCGGATAAGAGATTAACAGTGGTTGGCAAAGTCATTACAATTGTTTTCCAAAGTCATTTTTAGAGTTCGGATAAGTGATTAACAGTAGTTGGCAAAGACATTACAATTGTTGGGCAAAGTCATTTCTAGAGATCGGATAAGTGATTAACAAGGGTTGGCAAACTCATTTTTAATGGTCGGATAAGTGATTAACAGTGGTTGGCAAAGTCATTTCAATTGAAAGGCAAAGTCATTTTAAGAGGTCGGATAAGTGATTAACAGTGGTTGGAAGAGTCATTACAATTGTTGGGCAAAGTCATTTTTAGAGTTCGGATTAGTGATTAACAGTGGTTGGCAAAGTCATTACAATTGTTTGGCAAAGTCATTTTTAGAGGTCGGATAAGAGATTAACAGTGGTTGGCAAAGTCATTACAATTTTCAAGAAAAGTCATTTTTATAGTCCGGATAAGTTATTAACAGTGGTTGGCAAAGTCATTTTTAGACGTCGGATAAGTGATTAACAGTGGTTGGAAAAGTGTTTACAATTGTTTGGCAAAGTCATTTTTAGAGTTCGGATTAGTGATTAACAGTGGTTGGCAAAGTCATTACAATTGTTGGGCAAAGTCATTTTTAGAGGTCGGATAAGTGATTAACAGTGGTTGGCAAAGTCATTAAAATTGTTGGGCAGAGTCATTTCTGGAGATCGGATAAATGATTAACAGTGGTTGGCAAAGTCATTAAAATTGTTGGGCAGAGTCATTTCTAGAGATCGGATAAGTGATTAACAAGGGTTGGCAAACTCATTTTTAATGGTCGGATAAGTGATTAACAGTGGTTGGCAAAGTCATTTCAATTGTTAGGCAAAGTCATTTTTAGAGGTCGGATAAGTAATATAAAGTAGTTGGCAAAGTCATTACAATTGTTGGGCAGAGTCATTTTTAGAGATCGGATAAGTGATTAGCAAGGGTTGACAAATTCATTTCAATTGTTAGGCAAAGTCATTTTTAGACGTCGGATAAGTGATTAACAGTGGTTGGAAGAGTCATTACAATTGTTGGGCAAAGTCATTTTTAGAGTTCGGATTAGTGATTAACAGTGGTTGGCAAAGTCATTACAATTGTTTGGCAAAGTCATTTTTAGACGTCGGATAAGTGATTAACAGTGGTTGGCAAAGTCATTACAATTGTTTGGCAAAGTCATTTTTAGAGTTCGGATAAGTGATTAACAGTAGTTGGCAAAGACATTACAATTGTTGGGCAAAGTCATTTCTAGAGATCGGATAAGTGATTAACAAGGGTTGGCAAACTCATTTTTAATGGTCGGATAAGTGATTAACAGTGGTTGGCAAAGTCATTTCAATTGTTAGGCAAAGTCATTTTTAGAGGTCGGATAAGTGATATAAAGTAGTTGGCAAAGTCATTACAATTGTTGGGCAGAGTCATTTTTAGAGATCGGATAAGTGATTAGCAAGGGTTGACAAATTCATTTCAATTGTTAGGCAAAGTCATTTTTAGACGTCGGATAAGTGATTAACAGTGGTTGGAAGAGTCATTACAATTGTTGGGCAAAGTCATTTTTAGAGTTCGGATTAGTGATTAACAGTGGTTGGCAAAGTCATTACAATTGTTTGGCAAAGTCATTTTTAGACGTCGGATAAGTGATTAACAGTGGTTGGCAAAGTCATTACAATTGTTTGGCAAAGTCATTTTTAGAGTTCGGATAAGTGATTAACAGTAGTTGGCAAAGACATTACAATTGTTGGGCAAAGTCATTTCTAGAGATCGGATAAGTGATATAAAGTAGTTGGCAAAGTCATTACAATTGTTGGGCAGAGTCATTTTTAGAGATCGGATAAGTGATTAGCAAGGGTTGACAAATTCATTTCAATTGTTAGGCAAAGTCATTTTTAGACGTCGGATAAGTGATTAACAGTGGTTGGAAGAGTCATTACAATTGTTGGGCAAAGTCATTTTTAGAGTTCGGATTAGTGATTAACAGTGGTTGGCAAAGTCATTACAATTGTTTGGCAAAGTCATTTTTAGAGGTCGGATAAGAGATTAACAGTGGTTGGCAAAGTCATTACAATTTTTAAGAAAAGTCATTTTTATAGTCCGGATAAGTTATTAACAGTGTGTGGCAAAGTCATTACAATTTAAAAGAAAAGTCATTTTAAGAGTCCGGATAAGTTATTAACAGTGGTTGGCAAAGTCATTTTTAGACGTCGGATAAGTGATTAACAGTGGTTGGAAAAGTGTTTACAATTGTTTGGCAAAGTCATTTTTAGAGTTCGGATTAGTGATTAACAGTGGTTGGCAAAGTCATTACAATTGTTGGGCAAAGTCATTTTTAGAGTTCGGATAAGTGATTAACAGTAGTTGGCAAAGTCATTACAATTGTTGGGCAAAGTCATTTCTAGAGATCGGATAAGTGATTAACAAGGATGGCAATCTGATTTTAAGAGGTCGGATAAGTGATTAACAGTGGTTGGCAAAGTCATTATAATTGTTGGACAAAGTCATTTTTAGAGGTCGGATAAGTGATTGACAGTGGTTTGCAAAGTCATTACAATTGTTGGGCAAAGTCATTTTTAGAGTTCGGATTAGTGATTAACAGTGGTTGGCAAAGTCATTACAATTGTTTGGCAAAGTCATTTTTAGAGGTCGGATAAGAGATTAACAGTGGTTGGCAAAGTCATTACAATTTTTAAGAAAAGTCATTTTTATAGTCCGGATAAGTTATTAACAGTGTGTGGCAAATTCATTACAATTTTTAAGAAAAGTCATTTTTAGAGTCCGGATAAGTTATTAACAGTGGTTGGCAAAGTCATTTTTAGAGTTCGGATAAGTGATTAACAGTGGTTGGCAAAGTCATTAAAATTGTTGGGCAGAGTCATTTCTAGAGATCGGATAAGTGATTAACAGTGGTTGGCAAAGTCATTAAAATTGTTGGGCAGAGTCATTTCTAGAGATCGGATAAGTGATTAACAGTGGTTGGCAAAGTCATTACAATTGTTTTCCAAAGTCATTTTTAGAGTTCGGATAAGTGATTAACAGTAGTTGGCAAAGTCATTACAATTCTTGGGCAAAGTCATTTCTAGAGATCGGATAAGTGATTAACAAGGGTTGGCAAACTCATTTTTAATGGTCGGATAAGTGATTAACAGTGGTTGGCAAAGTCATTATAATTGTTTGGCAAAGTCATTTTTAGAGGTCGGATAAGTGATTCACAGTGGTTTGCAAAGTCATTACAATTGTTGGGCAAAGTCATTTTAAGAGGTCGGATATGTGATTGACAGTGGTTTGCAAATTCATTACAATTGTTGAGCAAACTCATTTTTAGAGGTCGGATAAGTGATTAACAGTGGTTGGCAAAGTAATTTCAATTGTTGGGCAAAGTCATTTTTAGAGGTCGGATAAGTGATTAACAGTGTGTGGCAAATGCATTACAATAGCTTGGCAAAGTCATTTTTAGAGTTCGGATAAGTGATTTAAAGTAGTTGGCAAAGTCATTACAATTGTTGGGCAGAGTCATTTCTAGAGATCGGATAAGTCACTAACAGTGGTTGGCAAAGTCATTACAATTGTTTTGCAAAGTCATTTTTAGAGATCGGATAAGTGATTATCAAGGTTTGGCAAAGTCATTTCAATTGTTGGGCAGAGTCATTTTTAGACGTCGGATAAGTGATTAACAGTGGTTGGCAGAGTCATTTCAATTTTTGGGCAAAGTCATTTTTAGAGTTCGGATTAGTGATTAACAGTGGTTGGCAGAGTCATTACAATTCTTGGGCAAAGTCATTTTTAGAGGTCGGATAAGTGATTAACAGTGGTTGGCAAAGTCATTACAATTTTTAAGAAAAGTCATTTCTAGAGATCGGATAAGTGATTTACAAGGGTTGGCAAACTCATTTTTAGAGGTCGGATAAGTGATTAAGAGTGGTTAGCAAAGTCATTATAATTGTTGGACAAAGTCATTTTTAGAGGTCGGATAAGTGATTGACAGTGGTTTGCAAAGTCATTACAATTGTTGGGCAAAGTCATTTTAAGAGGTCGGATATGTGATTGACAGTGGTTTGTAAATTCATTACAATTGTTGAGCAAACTCATTTTTAGAGGTCGGATAAGTGATTAACAGTGGTTGGCAAAGTCATTACAATTTTTAAAAAAAGTCATTTTTAGAGTCCGGATAAGTTATTTACAGTGTGTGGCAAAGTCATTACAATTTTTAAGAAAAGTCATTTTTAGAGTCCGGATAAGTTATTAACAGTGGTTGGCAAATTCATTTTTAGAGTTCGGATAAGTGATTAACAGTGGTTTGCAAAGTCATTAAAATTGTTGGGCAGAGTCATTTCTAGAGATCGGATAAGTGATTAACAGTGGTTGGAAGAGTCATTACAATTGTTGGGCAAAGTCATTTTTAGAGTTCGGATTAGTGATTAACAGTGGTTGGCAAAGTCATTACAATTGTTTGGCAAAGTCATTTTTAGAGGTCGGATAAGAGATTAACAGTGGTTGGCAAAGTCATTACAATTGTTTTCCAAAGTCATTTTTAGAGTTCGGATAAGAGATTAACAAGGGTTGGCAAACTCATTTTTAGAGGTCGGATAAGTGATTAACAGTGGTTGGCAAAGTCATTATAATTGTTGGGCAAAGTCATTTTTAGAGGTCGGATAAGTGATTGACAGTGGTTTGCAAAGTCATTACAATTGTTGGGCAAAGTCAATTTAAGAGGTCGGATATTTGATTGACAGTGGTTTGCAAATTCATTACAATTGTTGAGCAAACTCATCTTTAGAGGCCGGATAAGTGATTAACAGTGGTTGGCAAAGTCATTTCAATTGTTGGGCAAAGTCATTTTTAGAGTTCGGATAAGTGATTTAAAGTAGTTTGCAAAGTCATTACAATTGTTGGGCAGAGTCATTTCTAGAGATCGGATACGTCACTAACAGTGGTTGGCAAAGTCATTACAATTGTTTTGCAAAGTCATTTTTAGAGATCGGATTAGTGATTAACAGTGGTTGGCAGAGTCATTACAATTCTTGGGCAAAGTCATTTTTAGAGTTCGGATTAGTGATTAACAGTGGTTGGCAGAGTCATTACAATTCTTGGGCAAAGTCATTTTTAGACGTCGGATAAGTGATTAACAGTGGTTGGCAGAGTCATTACAATTCTAAGGCAAAGTCATTTTTAGAGGTCGGATAAGTGATTAACAGTGGTTGGCAAAGTCATTACAATTTTTAAGAAAAGTCATTTTTAGAGTCCGGATAAGTGATTAACAAGGGTTGGCAAACTCATTTTTAGAGGTCGGATAAGTGATTAACAGTGGTTGGCAAAGTCATTATAATTGTTGGGCAACGTCATTTTTAGAGGTCGGATAAGTGATTGACAGTGGTTTGCAAAGTCATTACAATTGTTGGGCAAAGTCATTTTAATAGGTCGGATATGTGATTGACAGTGGTTTGCAAATTCATTACAATTGTTGAGCAAACTCATTTTTAGAGGTCGGATAAGTGATTAACAGTGGTTGGCAAAGTAATTTCAATTGTTGGGCAAAGTCATTTTTAGAGGTCGGATAAGTGATTAACAGTGTGTGGCAAATGCATTACAATAGCTTGGCAAAGTCATTTTTAGAGTTCGGATAAGTGATTTAAAGTAGTTGGCAAAGTCATTACAATTGTTGGGCAGAGTCATTTCTAGAGATCGCATAAGTCACTAACAGTGGTTGGCAAAGTCATTACAATTGTTTTGCAAAGTCATTTTTAGAGATCGGATAAGTGATTATCAAGGTTTGGCAAAGTCATTTCAATTGTTGGGCAGAGTCATTTTTAGACGTCGGATAAGTGATTAACAGTGGTTGGCAGAGTCATTACAATTTTTGGGCAAAGTCATTTTTAGAGTTCGGATTAGTGATTAACAGTGGTTGGCAGAGTCATTACAATTCTTGGGCAAAGTCATTTTTAGAGGTCGGATAAGTGATTAACAGTGGTTGGCAAAGTCATTACAATTTTTAAGAAAAGTCATTTCTAGAGATCGGATAAGTGATTTACAAGGGTTGGCAAACTCATTTTTAGAGGTCGGATAAGTGATTAAGAGTGGTTAGCAAAGTCATTATAATTGTTGGACAAAGTCATTTTTAGAGGTCGGATAAGTGATTGACAGTGGTTTGCAAAGTCATTACAATTGTTGGGCAAAGTCATTTTAAGAGGTCGGATATGTGATTGACAGTGGTTTGTAAATTCATTACAATTGTTGAGCAAACTCATTTTTAGAGGTCGGATAAGTGATTAACAGTGGTTGGCAAAGTCATTACAATTTTTAAAAAAAGTCATTTTTAGAGTCCGGATAAGTTATTTACAGTGTGTGGCAAAGTCATTACAATTTTTAAGAAAAGTCATTTTTAGAGTCCGGATAAGTTATTAACAGTGGTTGGCAAATTCATTTTTAGAGTTCGGATAAGTGATTAACAGTGGTTTGCAAAGTCATTAAAATTGTTGGGCAGAGTCATTTCTAGAGATCGGATAAGTGATTAACAGTGGTTGGAAGAGTCATTACAATTGTTGGGCAAAGTCATTTTTAGAGTTCGGATTAGTGATTAACAGTGGTTGGCAAAGTCATTACAATTGTTTGGCAAAGTCATTTTTAGAGGTCGGATAAGAGATTAACAGTGGTTGGCAAAGTCATTACAATTGTTTTCCAAAGTCATTTTTAGAGTTCGGATAAGTGATTAACAAGGGTTGGCAAACTCATTTTTAGAGGTCGGATAAGTGATTAACAGTGGTTGGCAAAGTCATTATAATTGTTGGGCAAAGTCATTTTTAGAGGTCGGATAAGTGATTGACAGTGGTTTGCAAAGTCATTACAATTGTTGGGCAAAGTCAATTTAAGAGGTCGGATATTTGATTGACAGTGGTTTGCAAATTCATTACAATTGTTGAGCAAACTCATCTTTAGAGGCCGGATAAGTGATTAACAGTGGTTGGCAAAGTCATTTCAATTGTTGGGCAAAGTCATTTTTAGAGTTCGGATAAGTGATTTAAAGTAGTTTGCAAAGTCATTACAATTGTTGGGCAGAGTCATTTCTAGAGATCGGATACGTCACTAACAGTGGTTGGCAAAGTCATTACAATTGTTTTGCAAAGTCATTTTTAGAGATCGGATTAGTGATTAACAGTGGTTGGCAGAGTCATTACAATTCTTGGGCAAAGTCATTTTTAGAGTTCGGATTAGTGATTAACAGTGGTTGGCAGAGTCATTACAATTCTTGGGCAAAGTCATTTTTAGACGTCGGATAAGTGATTAACAGTGGTTGGCAGAGTCATTACAATTCTAAGGCAAAGTCATTTTTAGAGGTCGGATAAGTGATTAACAGTGGTTGGCAAAGTCATTACAATTTTTAAGAAAAGTCATTTTTAGAGTCCGGATAAGTGATTAACAAGGGTTGGCAAACTCATTTTTAGAGGTCGGATAAGTGATTAACAGTGGTTGGCAAAGTCATTATAATTGTTGGGCAACGTCATTTTTAGAGGTCGGATAAGTGATTGACAGTGGTTTGCAAAGTCATTACAATTGTTGGGCAAAGTCATTTTAATAGGTCGGATATGTGATTGACAGTGGTTTGCAAATTCATTACAATTGTTGAGCAAACTCATTTTTAGAGGTCGGATAAGTGATTAACAGTGGTTGGCAAAGTCATTTCTATTGTTGGGCAAAGTCATTTTTAGAGGTCGGATAAGTGATTAACAGTGTGTGGCAAAGTCATTACAATAGTTTGGCAAAGTCATTTTTAGAGGTAGGATAAGTGATTTAAAGTAGTTGGCAAAGTCATTACAATTGTTGGGCAGAGTCATTTTTAGACGTCGGATAAGTGATTAACAGTGGTTGGCAGAGTCATTACAATCCTTGGGCAAAGTCATTTTTAGAGTTCGGATTAGTGATTAACAGTGGTTGGCAGAGTCATTACAATTCTTGGGCAAAGTCATTTTTAGAGGTCGGATAAGTGATTAACAGTGGTTGGCAAAGTTATTACAATTTTTAAGAAAAGTCATTTTTAGAGTCCGGATAAGTTATTAACAGTGTGTGGCAAAGTAATTACAATTTTTAAGAAAAGTCATTTTTAGAGTCCGGATAAGTTATTAACAGTGGTTGGCAAAGTCATTTTTAAAGTTCGGATAAGTGATTAATAGTGGTTGGCAAAGTCATTACAATTGTTGGGCAAAGTCATTTTTAGAGTTCGGATAAGTGATTAACAGTGGTTGGCAAAGTCATTAAAAATGTTGGGCAGAGTCATTTCTAGAGATCGGATAAGTGATTAACAGTGGTTGGCAAAGTCATTAGAATTGTTGGGCAAAGTCATTTTAAGAGGTCGGATATGTGATTGACAGTGGTTTGCAAATTCATTACAATTGTTGAGCAAACTCATTTTTAGAGGTCGGATAAGTGATTAACAGTGGTTGGCAAAGTCATTTCAATTGTTGGGCAGAGTCATTTTTAGAGCTCGGATAAGTTATTAACAGTGGTTGGCAAAGTCATTTCAATTGTTTGGCAAAGTCATTTTTAGAGTTCGGATAAGTGATTAACAGTGTGTGGCAAAGTCATTACAATAGTTTGGCAAAGTCATTTTTAGAGTTCGGATAAGTGATTTAAAGAAGTTGGCAAAGTCATTACAATTGTTGGGCAAAGTCATTTTAAGAGGTCGGATATGTGATTGACAGTGGTTTGCAAATTCATTACAATTGTTGAGCAAACTCATTTCTAGAGATCGGATAAGTCATTAACAGTGGTTGGCAAAGTCATTACAATTGTTTTGCAAAGTCATTTTTAGAGTTCGGATAAGTTATTAACAGTGGTTAGAAAAGTCATCACAATTGTTGGGCGAAGTAATTTTTAGAGATCGGATAAGTGATTATCAAGGGATGGCAAAGTCATTTAAATTGTTGGGAAGAGTCATTTTTAGACGTCGGATAAGTGATTAACAGTGGTTGGCAAAGTCATTTCAATTGTTTGGCAAAGTCATTTTTAGAGGTCGGATAAGTGATTAACAGTGTGTGGCAAAGTCATTACAATAGTTTGGCAAAGTCATTTTTAGAGTTCGGATAAGTGATTTAAAGAAGTTGGCAAAGTTTTTACAATTGTTGGGCAAAGTCATTTCTAGAGATCGGATAAGGGATTAACAAGGGTTGGCAAAGTCATTGCAATTGTTGGGAAAAGTAATTTTCAGAGTTCGGATAAATGAATAACAGTGGTATGCAAAGTCATTATAATTGTTGGGCAAAGTCATTTTTAGAGGTCGGATGAGTGATTGACAGTGGTTGGCAAAGTCATTACAATTGTTGGGCAAAGTCATTTCTAGAGATCGGATAAGTAATTAACAGTGGTTGGCAAAGTCATTACAATTGTTTTGCAAAGACATTTTTAGAGTTCGGATAAGTGATTAACAGTAATTAGAAAAGTCATCACAATTGTTGGGCAAAGTAATTTTTAGAGAACGGATAAGTGATTATCAAGGGTTGGCAAAGTCATTTAAATTGTTGGGCAGAGTCATTTATAGACGTCGGATTAGTGATTAACAGTGGTTGGCAGAGTCATTACAATTCTTGGGCAAAGTCATTTTTAGAGGTCGGATAAGTGATTAGCAGTGGTTGGCAAAGTCATTACAATTGTTGGGCAGAGTCATTTCTAGAGATCGGATAAGTCATAAACAGTGGTTTGCAAAGTCAATACAATTGTTGAGCAAACTCATTTTTAGAGGTCGGATAAGTGATTAACAGTGGTTGGCAAAGTCATTACAATAGTTTGGCAAAGTCATTTTAATAGGTCGGATAAGTGATTTAAAGAAGTTGGCAAAGTCATTACAATTGTTGGGCAAAGTCATTTCTAGAGATCGGATAAGTGATTTACAAGGGTTGGCAAAGTCATTACAATTGTTGGGAAAAGTAATTTTCAGAGTTCGGATAAGTGAATAACAGTGGTAGGCAAAGTCATTATAATTGTTGGGCAAAGTCATTTTTAGAGGTCGGATGAGTGATTGACAGTGGTTGGCAAAGTCATTACAATTATTGGCCAAAGTCATTTTTAGAGGTCGGATTAGTAATTAACAGTGGTTGGCAAAGTCATTACATTTGTTGGGCAAAGTCATTTTTAGAGTTTGGATTAGTGATTAACAGTAGTTGGCAAAGTCATTACAATTCTTGGGCAAAGTCATTTTTAGAGGTCGGATTAGTGTTTAACATTGGTTGGCAAAGTCATTACAATTGTTGGGCAAAGTCATTTTTAGAGTTCGGATAAGTGATAATCAAGGGTTGGCAAAGTCATTACAATTGTTGGGCAAAGTCATTTTTAGAGTTTGGATAAGTGATTAACAGTAGTTGGCAAAGTCATTACAATTCTTGGGCAAAGTCATTTTTAGAGGTCGGATTAGTGTTTAACAGTGGTTGGCAGAGTCATTACAATTCTTGGGCAAAGTCATTTTTAGAGGTCAGATAAGTGATTAACAGTGGTTGGCAAAATCATTTTTAAAGTTCGGATAAGTGATTAATAGTGGTTGGCAAAGTCATTACAATATTTAAGAAAAGTCATTTTTTGAGTCCGGATAAGTTATTAACAGTGTGTGGCAAAGTCATTACAATTTTTAAGAAAAGTCATTTTTAGAGTCCGGATAAGTTATTAACAGTGGTTGGCAAAGTCATTTTTAAAGTTCGGATAAGTGATTAATAGTGGTTGGCAAAGTCATTACAATTGTTGGGCAAAGTCATTTTTAGAGGTCGGATGAGTGATTGACAGTGGTTGGCAAAGTCATTACAATTATTGGGCAAAGTCATTTTTAGAGGTCGGATTAGTAATTAACAGTGGTTGGCAAAGTCATTACAATTGTTGGGCAGAGTCATTTCTAGAGATCGGATAAGTCATAAACAGTGGTTTGCAAAGTCAATACAATTGTTGAGCAAACTCATTTTTAGAGGTCGGATAAGTGATTAACAGTGGTTGGCAAAGTCATTACAATAGTTTGGCAAAGTCATTTTAATAGGTCGGATAAGTGATTTAAAGAAGTTGGCAAAGTCATTACAATTGTTGGGCAAAGTCATTTCTAGAGATCGGATAAGTGATTTACAGGGGTTGGCAAAGTCATTACAATTGTTGGGAAAAGTAATTTTCAGAGTTCGGATAAGTGAATAACAGTGGTAGGCAAAGTCATTATAATTGTTGGGCAAAGTCATTTTTAGAGGTCGGATGAGTGATTGACAGTGGTTGGCAAAGTCATTACAATTATTGGGCAAAGTCATTTTTAGAGGTCGGATTAGTAATTAACAGTGGTTGGCAAAGTCATTACAATTGTTGGGCAAAGTCATTTTAAGAGGTCGGATATGTGATTGACAGTGGTTTGCAAATTCATTACAATTGTTGAGCAAACTAATTTTTAGAGGTCGGATAAGTGATTAACAGTGGTTGGCAAAGTCATTACAATTGTTGGGCAAAGTCATTTTTAGAGTTCGGATAAGTGATAATCAAGGGTTGGCAAAGTCATTACAATTGTTGGGCAAAGTCATTTTTAGAGTTTGGATAAGTGATTAACAGTAGTTGGCAAAGTCATTACAATTCTTGGGCAAAGTCATTTTTAGAGGTCGGATTAGTGTTTAACAGTGGTTGGCAGAGTCATTACAATTCTTGGGCAAAGTCATTTTTAGAGGTCGGATAAGTGATTAACAGTGGTTGGCAAAATCATTTTTAAAGTTCGGATAAGTGATTAATAGTGGTTGGCAAAGTCATTACAATTGTTGGGCAAAGTCATTTTTAGAGTTCGGATAAGTGATTAACAGGAGTTGGCAAAGTCATTAAAATTGTTGGGCAGAGTCATTTCTAGAGATCGGATAAGTGATTAACAGCAGTTGGGAAAGTCATTACAATTGTTGGGCAGAGTCATTTCTAGAGATCGGATAAGTCATTAACAGTGGTTTGCAAAGTCAATACAATTGTTGAGCAAACTCATTTTTAGAGGTCTGATAAGTGATTAACAGTGGTTGGCAAAGTCATTACAATAGTTTGGCAAAGTCATTTTTAGAGTTCGGATAAGTGATTTAAAGAAGTTGGAAAAGTCATTACAATTGTTGGGCAAAGTCATTTCTAGAGATCGGATAAGTTATTTACAAGGGTTGGCAAAGTCATTACAATTGTTGGGAAAAGTAATTTTCAGAGTTCGGATAAGTGAATAACAGTGGTATGCAAAGTCATTTTAATTGTTGGGTAAAGTCATTTTTAGAGGTCGGATGAGTGATTGACAGTGGTTGGCAAAGTCATTACTATTATTGGGCAAAGTCATTTTTAGAGGTCGGATTAGTAATTAACAGTGTTTGGCAAAGTCATTACAATTGTTGGGCAAAGTCATTTTTAGAGTTCGGATTAGTTATTAACAGTAGTTGGCAAAGTCATTACATTTGTGTGGCAAAGTCATTTTTAGAGGTCGGATAAGTGTTTAACATTGGTTGGCAAAGTCATTACAATTGCTGGGCAAAGTCATTTTTAGAGTTCGGATTAGTGATAATCAAGGGTTGGCAAAGTCATTACAATTGTTGGGCAAAGTCATTTTTAGAGTCCGGATAAGTTATTAACAATGGTTGGCAAAGTCATTTTTAAAGTTCGGATTATTGATTAATAGTGGTTGGCAAAGTCATTACAATTGTTGGGCAAAGTCATTTTTAGAGTTCGGATAAGTGATTAACAGTGGTTGGCAAAGTCATTAAAATTGTTGGGCAAAGTCATTTTTAGAGTTCGGATAAGTGATTAACAGTAGTTGGCAAAGTCATTACAATTGTTGGGCAAAGTCATTTTTAGAGGTCGGATAAGTGATTAACATTGGTTGGCAAAGTCAATACAATAGTTTGGCAAAGTCATTTATAGAGTTCGGATAAGTGATTTAAAGAAGTTGGAAAAGTCATTACAATTATTGGGCAAAGTCATTTTTAGAGGTCGGATTAGTAATTAACAGTGGTTGGCAAAGTCATTACAATTGTTGGGCAAAGTCATTTTTAGAGTTCGGATAAGTAATTAAAAGTAGTTGGCAAAGTCATTACATTTGTGTGGCAAAGTCATTTATGGAGGTCGGATAAGTGATTAACATTGGTTGGCAAAGTCATTACAATTGCTGGGCAAAGTCATTTTTAGAGTTCGGATAAGTGATAATCAAGGGTTGGCAAAGTCATTACAATTGTTGGGCAAAGTCATTTTTAGAGTTCGGATAAGTGATTAACAGTAGTTGGCAAAGTCATTATAATTGTTGGGCAAAGTCATTTTTAGAGTTCGGATAAGTGATTAACATTGGTTGGCAAAGTCATTACAATTGTTGGGCAAAGTCATTTCTAGAGATCCGATAAGTGATTAACAAGGGTTAGCAAAGTCATTACAATTGTTGGGCAAAGTCATTTCTAGAGATCTGATAAACGATTAACAAGGGTAAGCAAAGTCATTACAATTGTTGGGCAAAGTCATTTTTAGAGTTCGGATAAGTAATTAACAGTGTGTGGCAAAGTCATTACAATAGTTTGGCAAAGTCATTTTTAGAGTTCGGATAAGTGATTAACAGGAGTTGGCAAAGTCATTAAAATTGTTGGGCAGAGTCATTTCTAGAGTTCGGATATGTGATAATCAAGGGTTGGCAAAGTCATTACAATTGTTGGGCAAACACATTTTTAGAGTTCGGATAAGTGATTAACAGTAGTTGGCAAAGTCATTACAATTGTTGGGCAAAGTCATTTTTAGAGGTCGGATAAGTGATTAACATTGGTTGGCAAAGTCATTACAATTGTTGGGCAAAGTCATTTCTAGAGATCCGATAAGTGATTAACAAGGGTAAGCAAAGTCATTACAATTGTTGGGCAAAGTCATTTCTAGAGATCCGATAAACGATTAACAAGGGTAAGCAAAGTCATTACAATTGTTGGGCAAAGTCATTTTTAGAGTTCGGATAAGTGATTAACAGTAGTTGGCAAAGTCATTACAATTGTTGGGCAGAGTCATTTCTAGAGATCGGATAAGTCATTAACAGTGGTTTGCAAAGTCAATACAATTGTTGAGCAAACTCATTTTTAGAGGTCGGATAAGTGATTAACAGTGGTTGGCAAAGTCATTACAATAGTTTGGCAAAGTCATTTTTAGAGTTCGGATAAGTGATTTAAAGAAGTTGGAAAAGTCATTACAATTGTTGGGCAAAGTCATTTCTAGAGATCGGATAAGTGATTTACAAGGGTTGGCAAAGTCATTACAATTGTTGGGAAAAGTAATTTTCAGAGTTCGGATAAGTGAATAACAGTGGTAGGCAAAGTCATTATAATTGTTGGGCAAAGTCATTTTTAGAGGTCGGATGAGTGATTGACAGTGGTTGGCAAAGTCATTACAATTATTGGGCAAAGTCATTTTTAGAGGTCGGATTAGTAATTAACAGTGGTTGGCAAAGTCATTACAATTGTTGGGCAAAGTCATTTTTAGAGTTCGGATAAGTTATTAACAGTAGTTGGCAAAGTCATTACATTTGTGTGGCAAAGTCATTTTTAGAGGTCGGATAAGTGTTTAACATTGGTTGGCAAAGTCATTACAATTGCTGGGCAAAGTCATTTTTAGAGTTCGGATTAGTGATAATCAAGGGTTGGCAAAGTCATTACAATTGTTGGGCAAAGTCATTTTTAGAGTCCGGATAATTGATTAATAGTGGTTGGCAAAGTCATTACAATTGTTGGGCAGAGTCATTTCTAGAGATCGGATAAGTCATTAACAGTGGTTTGCAAAGTCAATACAATTGTTGAGCAAAGTCATTTTTAGAGGTCGGATATGTGATTGACAGTGGTTGGCAAAGTCATTACAATTGTTGAGCATAGTCATTTTTAGAGGACGGATTAGTGATTAACAGTGGTTGGCAAAGTCATTTTTAAAGTTCGGATAATTGATTAATAGTGGTTGGCAAAGTCATTACAATTGTTGGGCAGAGTCATTTCTAGAGATCGGATAAGTCATTAACAGTGGTTTGCAAAGTCAATACAATTGTTGAGCAAAGTCATTTTTAGAGGTCGGATATGTGATTGACAGTGGTTGGCAAAGTCATTACAATTGTTGAGCATAGTCATTTTTAGAGGACGGATTAGTGATTAACAGTGGTTGGCAAAGTCATTACAATTTTTGGGCAAAGTCATTTTTAGAGTTCGGATCAGTGATTAACAGGAGTTGGCAAAGTCATTAAAATTGTTGGGCAGAGTCATTTCTAGAGTTCGGATATGTGATAATCAAGGGTTGGCAAAGTCATTACAATTGTTGGGCAAACACATTTTTAGAGTTCGGATAAGTGATTAACAGTAGTTGGCAAAGTCATTACAATTGTTGGGCAAAGTCATTTTTAGAGGTCGGATAAGTGATTAACATTGGTTGGCAAAGTCATTACAATTGTTGGGCAAAGTCATTTCTAGAGATCCGATAAGTGATTAACAAGGGTTAGCAAAGTCATTACAATTGTTGGGCAAAGTCATTTCTAGAGATCCGATAAACGATTAACAAGGGTAAGCAAAGTCATTAAAATTGTTGGGCAGAGTCATTTCTAGAGATCGGATAAGTGATTAACAGTAGTTGGCAAAGTCATTACAATTGTTGGGCAGAGTCATTTCTAGAGATCGGATAAGTCATTAACAGTGGTTTGCAAAGTCAATACAATTGTTGAGCAAACTCATTTTTAGAGGTCGGATAAGTGATTAACAGTGGTTGGCAAAGTCATTACAATAGTTTGGCAAAGTCATTTTTAGAGTTCGGATAAGTGATTTAAAGAAGTTGGAAAAGTCATTACAATTGTTGGGCAAAGTCATTTCTAGAGATCGGATAAGTGATATACAAGGGTTGGCAAAGTCATTACAATTGTTGGGAAAAATAATTTTCAGAGTTCGGATAAGTGAATAACAGTGGTAGGCAAAGTCATTATAATTGTTGGGCAAAGTCATTTTAGAGGTCGGATGAGTGATTGACAGTGGTTGGCAAAGTCATTACAATTATTGGGCAAAGTCATTTTTAGAGGTCGGATTAGTAATTAACAGTGGTTGGCAAAGTCATTACAATTGATGGGCAAAGTCATTTTTAGAGTTCGGATAAGTTATTAACAGTAGTTGGCAAAGTCATTACATTTGTGTGGCAAAGTCATTTTTAGAGGTCGGATAAGTGTTTAACATTGGTTGGCAAAGTCATTACAATTGCTGGGCAAAGTCATTTTTAGAGTTCGGATTAGTGATAATCAAGGGTTGGCAAAGTCATTACAATTGTTGGGCAAAGTCATTTTTAGAGTCCGGATAAGTTATTAACAGTGGTTGGCAAAGTCAATTTTAAAGTTCGGATAATTGATTAATAGTGGTTGGCAAAGTCATTACAATTGTTGGGCAGAGTCATTTCTAGAGATCGGATAAGTCATTAACAGTGGTTTGCAAAGTCAATACAATTGTTGAGCAAAGTCATTTTTAGAGGTCGGATATGTGATTGACAGTGGTTGGCAAAGTCATTACAATTGTTGAGCATAGTCATTTTTAGAGGACGGATTAGTGATTAACAGTGGTTGGCAAAGTCATTACAATTTTTGGGCAAAGTCATTTTTAGAGTCCGGATAAGTGATTGACAGTGGTTGGCAAAGTCATTACAATTGTGAGGCAAAGTCATTTTTAGAGTTCTGATAAGTGATTAACAGTGGTTGGCAAAGTAATTACAATTGTTGGGCAAACTCATTTTTAGAGGTCGGTTATATGATTGACAGTGGTTGTGCAAAGTCTTTACAATTGTTGAGCAAAGTCATTTTTAGAGGTCGGTTAAGCGATTAACAGTGATTGGCAAAGTCATTACAATTGTTGGGCAAAGTCATTTTTAGATTTCGGATAAGTGAATAACAGTGGTTTGCAAAGTCATTACAATTGTTGGGCAGAGTCATTTCTAGAGTTCGGATATGTGATAATCAAGGGTTGGCAAAGTCATTACAATTGTTGGGCAAACACATTTTTAGAGTTCGGATAAGTGATTAACAGTAGTTGGCAAAGTCATTACAATTGTTGGGCAAAGTCATTTTTAGAGGTCGGATAAGTGATTAACATTGGTTGGCAAAGTCATTACAATTGTTGGGCAAAGTCATTTCTAGAGATCCGATAAGTGATTAACAAGGGTTAGCAAAGTCATTACAATTGTTGGGCAAAGTCATTTCTAGAGATCCGATAAACGATTAACAAGGGTAAGCAAAGTCATTACAATTGTTGGGCAAAGTCATTTTTAGAGTTCGGATAAGTGATTAACAGTAGTTGGCAAAGTCATTACAATTGTTGGGCAGAGTCATTTCTAGAGATCGGATAAGTCATTAACAGTGGTTTGCAAAGTCAATACAATTGTTGAGCAAACTCATTTTTAGAGGTCGGATAAGTGATTAACAGTGGTTGGCAAAGTCATTACAATAGTTTGGCAAAGTCATTTTTAGAGTTCGGATAAGTGATTTAAAGAAGTTGGAAAAGTCATTACAATTGTTGGGCAAAGTCATTTCTAGAGATCGGATAAGTGATTTACAAGGGTTGGCAAAGTCATTACAATTGTTGGGAAAAGTAATTTTCAGAGTTCGGATAAGTGAATAACAGTGGTAGGCAAAGTCATTATAATTGTTGGGCAAAGTCATTTTTAGAGGTCGGATGAGTGATTGACAGTGGTTGGCAAAGTCATTACAATTATTGGGCAAAGTCATTTTTAGAGGTCGGATTAGTAATTAACAGTGGTTGGCAAAGTCATTACAATTGTTGGGCAAAGTCATTTTTAGAGTTCGGATAAGTTATTAACAGTAGTTGGCAAAGTCATTACATTTGTGTGGCAAAGTCATTTTTAGAGGTCGGATAAGTGTTTAACATTGGTTGGCAAAGTCATTACAATTGCTGGGCAAAGTCATTTTTAGAGTTCGGATTAGTGATAATCAAGGGTTGGCAAAGTCATTACAATTGTTGGGCAAAGTCATTTTTAGAGTCCGGATAATTGATTAATAGTGGTTGGCAAAGTCATTACAATTGTTGGGCAGAGTCATTTCTAGAGATCGGATAAGTCATTAACAGTGGTTTGCAAAGTCAATACAATTGTTGAGCAAAGTCATTTTTAGAGGTCGGATATGTGATTGACAGTGGTTGGCAAAGTCATTACAATTGTTGAGCATAGTCATTTTTAGAGGACGGATTAGTGATTAACAGTGGTTGGCAAAGTCATTTTTAAAGTTCGGATAATTGATTAATAGTGGTTGGCAAAGTCATTACAATTGTTGGGCAGAGTCATTTCTAGAGATCGGATAAGTCATTAACAGTGGTTTGCAAAGTCAATACAATTGTTGAGCAAAGTCATTTTTAGAGGTCGGATATGTGATTGACAGTGGTTGGCAAAGTCTTTACAATTGTTGAGCATAGTCATTTTTAGAGGACGGATTAGTGATTAACAGTGGTTGGCAAAGTCATTACAATTTTTGGGCAAAGTCATTTTTAGAGTTCGGATCAGTGATTAACAGGAGTTGGCAAAGTCATTAAAATTGTTGGGCAGAGTCATTTCTAGAGTTCGGATATGTGATAATCAAGGGTTGGCAAAGTCATTACAATTGTTGGGCAAACACATTTTTAGAGTTCGGATAAGTGATTAACAGTAGTTGGCAAAGTCATTACAATTGTTGGGCAAAGTCATTTTTAGAGGTCGGATAAGTGATTAACATTGGTTGGCAAAGTCATTACAATTGTTGGGCAAAGTCATTTCTAGAGATCCGATAAGTGATTAACAAGGGTTAGCAAAGTCATTACAATTGTTGGGCAAAGTCATTTCTAGAGATCCGATAAACGATTAACAAGGGTAAGCAAAGTCATTAAAATTGTTGGGCAGAGTCATTTCTAGAGATCGGATAAGTGATTAACAGTAGTTGGCAAAGTCATTACAATTGTTGGGCAGAGTCATTTCTAGAGATCGGATAAGTCATTAACAGTGGTTTGCAAAGTCAATACAATTGTTGAGCAAACTCATTTTTAGAGGTCGGATAAGTGATTAACAGTGGTTGGCAAAGTCATTACAATAGTTTGGCAAAGTCATTTTTAGAGTTCGGATAAGTGATTTAAAGAAGTTGGAAAAGTCATTACAATTGTTGGGCAAAGTCATTTCTAGAGATCGGATAAGTGATTTACAAGGGTTGGCAAAGTCATTACAATTGTTGGGAAAAGTAATTTTCAGAGTTCGGATAAGTGAATAACAGTGGTAGGCAAAGTCATTATAATTGTTGGGCAAAGTCATTTTTAGAGGTCGGATGAGTGATTGACAGTGGTTGGCAAAGTCATTACAATTATTGGGCAAAGTCATTTTTAGAGGTCGGATTAGTAATTAACAGTGGTTGGCAAAGTCATTACAATTGATGGGCAAAGTCATTTTTAGAGTTCGGATAAGTTATTAACAGTAGTTGGCAAAGTCATTACATTTGTGTGGCAAAGTCATTTTTAGAGTTCGGATTAGTGATAATCAAGGGTTGGCAAAGTCATTACAATTGTCGGGCAAAGTCATTTTTAGAGTCCGGATAAGTTATTAACAGTGGTTGGCAAAGTCATTACAATTGCTGGGCAAAGTCATTTTTAGAGTTCGGATTAGTGATAATCAAGGGTTGGCAAAGTCATTACAATTGTTGGGCAAAGTCATTTTTAGAGTCCGGATAAGTTATTAACAGTGGTTGGCAAAGTCATTTTTAAAGTTCGGATAATTGATTAATAGTGGTTGGCAAAGTCATTACAATTGTTGGGCAGAGTCATTTCTAGAGATCGGATAAGTCATTAACAGTGGTTTGCAAAGTCAATACAATTGTTGAGCAAAGTCATTTTTAGAGGTCGGATATGTGATTGACAGTGGTTGGCAAAGTCATTACAATTGTTGAGCATAGTCATTTTTAGAGGACGGATTAGTGATTAACAGTGGTTGGCAAAGTCATTACAATTTTTGGGCAAAGTCATTTTTAGAGTCAGGATAAGTGATTGACAGTGGTTGGCAAAGTCATTACAATTGTGAGGCAAAGTCATTTTTAGAGTTCTGATAAGTGATTAACAGTGGTTGGCAAAGTAATTACAATTGTTGGGCAAACTCATTTTTAGAGGTCGGTTATATGATTGACAGTGGTTGTGCAAAGTCTTTACAATTGTTGAGCAAAGTCATTTTTAGAGGTCGGTTAAGCGATTAACAGTGATTGGCAAAGTCATTACAATTGTTGGGCAAAGTCATTTTTAGAGTTCGGATAAGTGAATAACAGTGGTTTGCAAAGTCATTACAATTGTTGAGCAAACTCATTTTTAGAGGTCGGATAAGTGATTAACAGTGGTTGGCAAAGTCATTACAATAGTTTGGCAAAGTCATTTTTAGAGTTCGGATAAGTGATTTAAAGAAGTTGGAAAAGTCATTACAATTGTTGGGCAAAGTCATTTCTAGAGATCGGATAAGTGATTTACAAGGGTTGGCAAAGTCATTACAATTGTTGGGAAAAGTAATTTTCAGAGTTCGGATAGGTGAATAACAGTGGTAGGCAAAGTCATTATAATTGTTGGGCAAAGTCATTTTTAGAGGTCGGATGAGTGATTGACAGTGGTTGGCAAAGTCATTACAATTATTGGGCAAAGTCATTTTTAGAGGTCGGATTAGTAATTAACAGTGGTTGGCAAAGTCATTACAATTGATGGGCAAAGTCATTTTTAGAGTTCGGATAAGTTATTAACAGTAGTTGGCAAAGTCATTACATTTGTGTGGCAAAGTCATTTTTAGAGTTCGGATTAGTGATAATCAAGGGTTGGCAAAGTCATTACAATTGTTGGGCAAAGTCATTTTTAGAGTCCGGATAAGTTATTAACAGTGGTTGGCAAAGTCATTACAATTGCTGGGCAAAGTCATTTTTAGAGGTCGGATGAGTGATTGACAGTGGTTGGCAAAGTCATTACAATTATTGGGCAAAGTCATTTTTAGAGGTCGGATTAGTAATTAACAGTTGTTGGCAAAGTCATTACAATTGATGGGCAAAGTCATTTTTAGAGTTCGGATAAGTTATTAACAGTAGTTGGCAAAGTCATTACATTTGTGTGGCAAAGTCATTTTTAGAGTTCGGATTAGTGATAATCAAGGGTTGGCAAAGTCATTACAATTGTTGGGCAAAGTCATTTTTAGAGTCCGGATAAGTTATTAACAGTGGTTGGCAAAGTCATTACAATTGCTGGGCAAAGTCATTTTTAGAGTTCGGATTAGTGATAATCAAGGGTTGGCAAAGTCATTACAATTGTTGGGCAAAGTCATTTTTAGAGTCCGGATAAGTTATTAACAGTGGTTGGCAAAGTCATTTTTAAAGTTCGGATAATTGATTAATAGTGGTTGGCAAAGTCATTACAATTGTTGGGCAGAGTCATTTCTAGAGATCGGATAAGTCATTAACAGTGGTTTGCAAAGTCAATACAATTGTTGAGCAAAGTCATTTTTAGAGGACGGATTAGTGATTAACAGTGGTTGGCAAAGTCATTACAATTTTTGGGCAAAGTCATTTTTAGAGTCCGGATAAGTGATTGACAGTGGTTGGCAAAGTCATTACAATTGTGAGGCAAAGTCATTTTTAGAGTTCTGATAAGTGATTAACAGTGGTTGGCAAAGTAATTACAATTGTTGGGCAAACTCATTTTTAGAGGTCGGTTATATGATTGACAGTGGTTGTGCAAAGTCTTTACAATTGTTGAGCAAAGTCATTTTTAGAGGTCGGTTAAGCGATTAACAGTGATTGGCAAAGTCATTACAATTGTTGGGCAGAGTCATTTCTAGAGATCGGATAAGTCATTAACAGTGGTTTGCAAAGTCAATACAATTGTTGAGCAAACTCATTTTTAGAGGTCGGATAAGTGATTAACAGTGGTTGGCAAAGTCATTACAATAGTTTGGCAAAGTCATTTTTAGAGTTCGGATAAGTGATTTAAAGAAGTTGGAAAAGTCATTACAATTGTTGGGCAAAGTCATTTCTAGAGATCGGATAAGTGATTTACAAGGGTTGGCAAAGTCATTACAATTGTTGGGAAAAGTAATTTTCAGAGTTCGGATAAGTGAATAACAGTGGTAGGCAAAGTCATTATAATTGTTGGGCAAAGTCATTTTTAGAGGTCGGATGAGTGATTGACAGTGGTTGGCAAAGTCATTACAATTATTGGGCAAAGTCATTTTTAGAGGTCGGATTAGTAATTAACAGTGGTTGGCAAAGTCATTACAATTGATGGGCAAAGTCATTTTTAGAGTTCGGATAAGTTATTAACAGTAGTTGGCAAAGTCATTACATTTGTGTGGCAAAGTCATTTTTAGAGTTCGGATTAGTGATAATCAAGGGTTGGCAAAGTCATTACAATTGTTGGGCAAAGTCATTTTTAGAGTCCGGATAAGTTATTAACAGTGGTTGGCAAAGTCATTACAATTGCTGGGCAAAGTCATTTTTAGAGTTCGGATTAGTGATAATCAAGGGTTGGCAAAGTCATTACAATTGTTGGGCAAAGTCATTTTTAGAGTCCGGATAAGTTATTAACAGTGGTTGGCAAAGTCATTTTTAAAGTTCGGATAATTGATTAATAGTGGTTGGCAAAGTCATTACAATTGTTGGGAAGAGTCATTTCTAGAGATCGGATAAGTCATTAACAGTGGTTTGCAAAGTCGATACAATTGTTGAGCAAAGTCATTTTTAGAGGTCGGATATGTGATTGACAGTGGTTGGCAAAGTCATTACAATTGTTGAGCATAGTCATTTTTAGAGGACGGATTAGTGATTAACAGTGGTTGGCAAAGTCATTACAATTTTTGGGCAAAGTCATTTTTAGAGTCCGGATAAGTGATTGACAGTGGTTGGCAAAGTCATTACAATTGTGAGGCAAAGTCATTTTTAGAGTTCTGATAAGTGATTAACAGTGGTTGGCAAAGTAATTACAATTGTTGGGCAAACTCATTTTTAGAGGTCGGTTATATGATTGACAGTGGTTGTGCAAAGTCTTTACAATTGTTGAGCAAAGTCATTTTTAGAGGTCGGTTAAGCGATTAACAGTGATTGGCAAAGTCATTACAATTGTTGGGCAAAGTCATTTTTAGAGTTCGGATAAGTGAATAACAGTGGTTTGCAAAGTCATTACAATTGTTGGGCAAAGTCATTTCTAGAGATCGGATAAGTGATTAACAAGGGTTGGCAAACCCATTTTAATTGTTGGGCAAAGTCATTTTTAGAGGTCGGATATGTGATTGACAGTGGTTGGCAAATACATTACAATTGTTTAGCAAAGTCATTTTTAGAGGACGGATAAGCGATTAACAGTGGTTGGCAAAGTCATTACAATTGTTGGGCAAAGATATTTTTAGAGGTTGGATAAGTGATTTACAGTGGTTGGCAAAGTCATTATAATTGTTGGGCAAAGTCATTTTTAGAGGTCGGATATGTGATTGACAGTGGTTGGCAAAGTCATTACAATTGTTGAGCATAGTCATTTTTAGAGTTCTGATAAGTGATTAACAGTGGTTGGCAAAGTCATTATAATTGTTGGGCAAAGTCATTTTTAGAGGTCGGATATGTGATTGACAGTGGTTGGCAAAGTCATTACAATTGTTGAGCATAGTCATTTTTAGAGGACGGATTAGTGATTAACAGTGGTTGGCAAAGTCATTACAATTTTTGGGCAAAGTCATTTTTAGAGATCCGATAAGTGATTAACAAGGGTTGGCAAAGTCATTACAATTGTTGGGCAAATTCATTTTTAGAGGTCGGATAAGTGATTAACAGTGGTTGGCAAAGTCATTACAATTGTTGGGCAAACTCATTTTTAGAGGTCGGTTATATGATTGACAGTGGTTGTGCAAAGTCTTTACAATTGTTGAGCAAAGTCATTTATAGAGGTCGGTTAAGCGATTAACAGTGATTGGCAAAGTCATTACAATTGTTGGGCAAAGTCATTTTTAGAGTTCGGATAAGTGAATAACAGTGGTTTGCAAAGTCATTACAATTGTTGGGCAAAGTCATTTCTAGAGATCGGATAAGTGATTAACAAGGGTTGGCAAACCCATTTTAATTGTTGGGCAAAGTCATTTTTAGAGGTCGGATATGTGATTAACAGTGGTTGGCAAAGTCATTACAATTGTTGAGCAAAGTCATTTTTAGAGGTCGGATAAGCGATTAACAGTGGTTGGCAAAGTCATTAGAATTGTTGGGCAAAGTAATTTTTAGAGTTCGGATAAGTGATTAACAGTGGTTGGCAAACCCATTATAATTGTTGGGCAAAGTCATTTTTAGATGACGGACAAGCGATTAACAGTGGTTGGCAAAGTCATTACAATTGTTGGGCAAAGATATTTTTAGAGGTTGGATAAGTGATTTACAGTGGTTGGCAAAGTCATTATAATTGTTGGGCAAAGTCATTTTTAGAGGTCGGATATGTGATTGACAGTGGTTGGCAAAGTCATTACAATTGTTGAGCATAGTCATTTTTAGAGGACGGATTAGTGATTAACAGTGGTTGGCAAAGTCATTACAATTTTTGGGCAAAGTCATTTTTAGAGTCCGGATAAGTGATTGACAGTGGTTGGCAAAGTCATTACAATTGTGAGGCAAAGTCATTTTTAGAGTTCTGATAAGTGATTAACAGTGGTTGGCAAAGTCATTACAATTGTTGAGCAAAGTCATTTTTAGAGGTCGGATAAGCGATTAACAGTGGTTGGCAAAGTCATTAGAATTGTTGGGCAAAGTAATTTTTAGAGGTCGGAAAAGTGATTAACAGTGGTTGGCAAACCCATTATAATTGTTGGGCAAAGTCATTTTTAGAGGACGGATTAGTGATTAACAGTTGTTGGCAAAGTCATTACAATTTTTGGGCAAAGTCATTTTTAGAGATCGGATAAGTGATTAACAAGGGTTGGCAAACCCATTTTAATTGTTAGGCAAAGTCATTTTTAGAGGTCGGATATGTGATTGACAGTGGTTGGCAAAGTCATTACAAATGTTTAGCAAAGTCATTTTAGAGGACGGATTAGTGATTAACAGTGGTTGGCAAAGTCATTACAATTTTTGGGCAAAGTCATTCCTAGAGATCGGAAAAGTGATTGACAGTGGTTGGCAAAGTCATTACAATTGTGAGGCAAAGTCATTTTTAGGGTTCTGATAAGTGATTAACAGTGGTTGGCAAAGTCATTACAATTGTTGGGCAAAATCATTTTTAGAGGTCGGATATGTGATTGACAGTTGTTGGCAAAGTCATTTCAATTGTTGAGCAAAGTCATTTTTAGAGTCCGGATAAGTGAGTGACAGTGGTTGGCAAAGTCATTACAATTGTGAGGCAAAGTCATTTTTAGAGTTCTGATAAGTGATTAACAGTGGTTGGCAAACCCATTATAATTGTTGGGCAAAGTCATTTTTAGAGGACGGATTAGTGATTAACAGTTGTTGGCAAAGTCATTACAATTTTTGGGCAAAGTCATTTTTAGAGTCCGGACAAGTGATTAACAGTGGTTGGCAAAGTCATTATAATTGTTGGGCAAAGTCAATTTTAGAGGTCGGATAAGTGATTAACAGTGGTTGGCAAAGTCATTACAATTGTTGGGCAAAATCATTTTTAGAGGTCGGATATGTGATTGACAGTTGTTGGCAAAGTCATTTCAATTGTTGAGCAAAGTCATTTTTAGAGGTCGGATAAGCGATTAACGGTGGTTGGCAAAGTCATTACAATTGTTGGGCAAAGTCATTTTTAGAGTCCGAATAAGTGATTAACTGTGGTTGGCAAAGTCATAACAATTGTTGGGCAAAGTCATTTCTAGAGATCGGGTAAGTGATTGACAGTGGTTGGCAAAGTCATTACAATTGTTAGGCAAAGTCATTTTTAGAGGTCGGATATGTGATTGACAGTGGTTGGCAGAGTCATTACAATTGTTTAGCAAAGTCATTTTTAGAGGACGGATTAGTGATTAACAGTGGTTGGCAAAGTCATTACAATTGTTGGGCAAAGTCATTTCTAGAGATCGGATAAGTGATTAACAAGGGTTGGCAAACCCATTTTAATTGTTGGGCAAAGTCATTTTTAGAGGACGGATTAGTGATTAACAGTGGTTGGCAAAGTCATTACAATTTTTGGGCAAAGTCATTTTTAGAGTCCGGATAAGTGATTGACAGTTGTTGGCAAAGTCATTTCAATTGTTGAGCAAAGTCATTTTAAGAGGTCGGATAAGCGATTAACAGTGGTTGGCAAAGTCATTAGAATTGTTGGGCAAAATCATTTTTAGAGGTCGGATATGTGATTGACAGTGGTTGGCAAAGTCATTACAATTGTTGAGCAAAATCATTTTTAGAGGCCGGATAAGCGATTAACAGTGGTTGGCACAGTCATTAAAATTGTTGGGCTAGGTCATTTTTAGAGTTCGGATAAGTGATTAACAGTGGTTGGCAAAGTCATTTCATTTGTGTTGCAACGTCATTTCTAGAGATCGGATAAGTGATTAACAAGGGTTGGCAAAGTCATTACAATTGTTGGGCAAAGTCATTTTTAGAGTTCGGATAAGTGATTAACAGTGGTTGGCAAACCCATTATAATTGTTGGGCAAAGTCATTTTTAGAGGACGGATTAGTGATTAACAGTTGTTGGCAAAGTCATTACAATTTTTGGGCAAAGTCATTTTTAGAGTCCGGACAAGTGATTAACAGTGGTTGGCAAAGTCATTAGAATTGTTGGGCAAAGTCATTTTTAGAGGTCGGATAAGTGATTAACAGTGGTTGGCAAACCCATTATAATTGTTGGGCAAAGTCATTTTTAGAGGACGGATTAGTGATTAACAGTTGTTGGCAAAGTCATTACAATTTTTGGGCAAAGTCATTTTTAGAGTCCCGACAAGTGATTAACAGTGGTTGGCAAAGTCATTACAATTGTTGGGCAAAGTAATTTTTAGAGGTCGGATAAGTGATTAACAGTGGTTGGAAAACCCATTATAATTGTTGGGCAAAGTCATTTTTAGAGGACGGATTAGTGATTAACAGTTGTTGGCAAAGTCATTACAATTTTTGGGCAAAGTCATTTTTAGAGTCCGGACAAGTGATTAACAGTGGTTGGCAAAGTCATTAGAATTGTTGGGCAAAGTCATTTTTAGAGGTCGGATATGTGATTAACAGTGGTTGGAAAAGTCATTTCAATTTTTAGGAAATGTCATTTTAAGAGTTCGGATAAGTGAATAACAGTGGTTGGCAAAGTCATTACAATTGTTGGGCAAAGTCATTTTTAGAGGTCGGATAAGTGATTAACAGTGGTTGGCAAAGTCATTATAATTGTTGAGCAAAGTCATTTTTAGAGGTCGGATAAGTGATTGACAGTGGTTGGCAAAGTCATTACAATTGTTGGGCAAAGTCTTAATTAGAGTTCGGATAAGTGATTAACAGTGGTTGGCAAAGTCATTAGAATTGTTGGGCAAAGTCATTTTTAGAGGTCGGATATGTGATTGACAGTGGTTGGCAAAGTCATTACAATTGTTGAGCAAAGACATTTTTAGAGTCCGAATAAGTGATTAACAGTGGTTGGCAAAGTCATTACAATTGTTAGGCAAAGTCATTTTTAGAGTTCTGATAAGTGATTAACAGTGGTTGGCAAAGTCATTACAATTGTTGAGCAAAGACATTTTTAGAGTCCGAATAAGTGATTAACAGTGGTTGGCAAAGTCATTACAATTGTTTGGCAAAGTCATTTCTAGGAATCGGATAAGTGTTTGACAGTGGTTGGCAAAGTAATTACAATTGTTAGGCAAAGTCATTTTTAAAGTTCTGATAAGTGATTAACAGTGGTTGGCAAAGTCATTACAATTGTTGGGCAAAATCATTTTTAGAGGTAGGATATGTGATTGACAGTGGTTGGCAAAGTCATTACAATTATTGAGCAAAGTCATTTTTAGAGGTCGGATAAGCGATTCACAGTGGTTGGCAAAGTCATTACAATTGTTGAGCAAAGATATTTTTAGAGGTTGGATAAGTGATTAACAGTGGTTGGCAAAGTCATTATAATTGTTGGGCAAAGTCATTTTTAGAGGTCGGATATGTGATTGACAGTGGTTGGCAAAGTAATTACAATTGTTGAGCATAGTCATTTTTAGAGGACGGATTAGTGATTAACAGTGGTTGGCAAAGTCATTACAATTTTTGGGCAAAGTCATTTTTAGAGTCCGGATAAGTGATTGACAGTGGTTGGCAAAGTCATTACAATTGTGAGGCAAAGTCATTTTTAGAGTTCTGATAAGTGATTAACAGTGGTTGGCAAAGTCATTACAATTGTTGGGCAAACTCATTTTTAGAGGTCGGTTATATGATTGACAGTGGTTGTGCAAAGTCTTTACAATTGTTGAGCAAAGTCATTTTTAGAGGTCGGTTAAGCGATTAACAGTGATTGGCAAAGTCATTACAATTGTTGGGCAAAGTCATTTTTAGAGTTCGGATAAGTGAATAACAGTGGTTTGCAAAGTCATTACAATTGTTGGGCAAAGATATTTTTAGAGGTTTGATAAGTGATTTACAGTGGTCAGCAAAGTCATTATAATTGTTGGGCAAAGTCATTTTTAGAGGTCGGATATGTGATTGACAGTGGTTGGCAAAGTCATTACAATTGTTGAGCATAGTCATTTTTAGAGGACGGATTAGTGATTAACAGTGGTTGGCAAAGTCATTACAATTTTTGGGCAAAGTCATTTTTAGAGTCCGGATAAGTGATTGACAGTGGTTGGCAAAGTCATTACAATTGTGAGGCAAAGTCATTTTTAGAGTTCTGATAAGTGATTAACAGTGGTTGGCAAAGTCATTACAATTGTTGGGCAAACTCATTTTTAGAAGTCGGTTATGTGATTGACAGTGGTTGTGCAAAGTCATTACAATTGTTGAGCAAAGTCATTTTTAGAGGTCGGATAAGCGATTAACAGTGGTTGGCAAAGTCATTACAATTGTTGGGCAAAGTCATTTCTAGAGATCGGATAAGTGATTAACAAGGGTTGGCAAACCCATTTTAATTGTTAGGCAAAGTCATTTTTAGAGGTCGGATATGTGATTGACAGTGGTTGGCAAAGTCATTACAAATGTTTAGCAAAGTCATTTTTAGAGGACGGATTAGTGATTAACATTGGTTGGCAAAGTCATTACAATTTTTGGGCAAAGTCATTCCTAGAGATCGGATAAGTGATTGACAGTGGTTGGCAAAGTCATTACAATTGTGAGGCAAAGTCATTTTTAGGGTTCTGATAAGTGATTAACAGTGGTTGGCAAAGTCATTACAATTGTTGGGCAAAATCATTTTTAGAGGTCGGATATGTGATTGACAGTTGTTGGCAAAGTCATTTCAATTGTTGAGCAAAGTCATTTTTAGAGGTCGGATAAGCGATTAACAGTGGTTGGCAAAGTCATTAGAATTGTTGGGCAAAGTAATTTTTAGAGGTCGGATAAGTGATTAACAGTGGTTGGCAAACCCATTATAATTGTTGGGCAAAGTCATTTTTAGAGGACGGATTAGTGATTAACAGTTGTTGGCAAAGTCATTACAGTTTTTGGGCAAAGTCATTTTTAGAGTCCGGACAAGTGATTAACAGTGGTTGGCAAAGTCATTATAATTGTTGGGCAAAGTCAATTTTAGAGGTCGGATAAGTGATTAACAGTGGTTGGCAAAGTCATTACAATTGTTGGGCAAAATCATTTTTAGAGGTCGGATATGTGATTGTCAGTTGTTGGCAAAGTCATTTCAATTGTTGAGCAGAGTCATTTTTAGAGGTCGGATAAGCGATTAACGGTGGTTGGCAAAGTCATTACAATTGTTGGGCAAAGTCATTTTTAGAGTCCGAATAAGTGATTAACTGTGGTTGGCAATGTCATAACAATTGTTGGGCAAAGTCATTTCTAGAGATCGGGTAAGTGATTGACAGTGGTTGGCAAAGTCATTACAATTGTTAGGCAAAGTCATTTTTAGAGTTCTGATAAGTGATTAACAGTGGTTGGCAAAGTCATTATAATTGTTGAGCAAAGTCATTTTTAGAGGTCGGATAAGCGATTAACAGTGGTTGGCAAAGTCATTATAATTGTTGGGCAAAGTCATTTTTAGAGTTCGGATAAGTGAATAACAGTGGTTTGCAAAGTCATTACAATTGTTGGGCAAAGTCATTTCTAGAGATCGGATAAGTGATTAACAAGGGTTGGCAAACCCATTTTAATTGTTGGGCAAAGTCATTTTTAGAGGACGGATTAGTGATTAACAGTGGTTGGCAAAGTCATTACAATTTTTGGGCAAAGTCATTTTTAGAGTCCGGATAAGTGATTGACAGTGGTTGGCAAAGTCATTACAATTGTGAGGCAAAGTCATTTTTAGAGTTCTGATAAGTGATTAACAGTGGTTGGCAAAGTCATTACAATTGTTGGGCAAACTCATTTTTAGAAGTCGGTTATGTGATTGACAGTGGTTGTGCAAAGTCATTACAATTGTTGAGCAAAGTCATTTTTAGAGGTCGGATAAGCGATTAACAGTGGTTGGCAAAGTCATTACAATTGTTGGCCAAAGTCATTTCTAGAGATCGGATAAGTGATTAACAAGGGTTGGCAAACCCATTTTAATTGTTAGGCAAAGTCATTTTTAGAGGTCGGATATGTGATTGACAGTGGTTGGCAAAGTCATTACAAATGTTTAGCAAAGTCATTTTTAGAGGACGGATTAGTGATTAACAGTGGTTGGCAAAGTCATTACAATTTTTGGGCAAAGTCATTCCTAGAGATCGGATAAGTGATTGACAGTGGTTGGCAAAGTCATTACAATTGTGAGGCAAAGTCATTTTTAGGGTTCTGATAAGTGATTAACAGTGGTTGGCAAAGTCATTACAATTGTTGGGCAAAATCATTTTTAGAGGTCGGATATGTGATTGACAGTTGTTGGCAAAGTCATTTCAATTGTTGAGCAAAGTCATTTTTAGAGGTCGGATAAGCGATTAACAGTGGTTGGCAAAGTCATTAGAATTGTTGGGCAAAGTAATTTTTAGAGGTCGGATAAGTGATTAACAGTGGTTGGCAAACCCATTATAATTGTTGGGCAAAGTCATTTTTAGAGGACGGATTAGTGATTAACAGTTGTTGGCAAAGTCATTACAATTTTTGGGCAAAGTCAATTTTAGAGGTCGGATAAGTGATTAACAGTGGTTGGCAAAGTCATTACAATTGTTGGGCAAAATCATTTTTAGAGGTCGGATATGTGATTGACAGTTGTTGGCAAAGTCATTTCAATTGTTGAGCAAAGTCATTTTTAGAAGTCGGATAAGCGATTAACGGTGGTTGGCAAAGTCATTACAATTGTTGGGCAAAGTCATTTTTAGAGTCCGAATAAGTGATTAACTGTGGTTGGCAAAGTCAAAACAATTGTTGGGCAAAGTCATTTCTAGAGATCGGGTAAGTGATTGACAGTGGTTGGCAAAGTCATTACAATTGTTAGGCAAAGTCATTTTTAGAGTTCTGATAAGTGATTAACAGTGGTTGGCAAAGTCATTATAATTGTTGAGCAAAGTCATTTTTAGAGGTCGGATAAGCGATTAACAGTGGTTGGCAAAGTCATTATAATTGTTGGGCAAAGTCATTTTTAGAGTTCGGATAAGTGAATAACAGTGGTTTGCAAAGTCATTACAATTGTTGGGCAAAGTCATTTCTAGAGATCGGATAAGTGATTAACAAGGGTTGGCAAACCCATTTTAATTGTTGGGCAAAGTCATTTTTAGAGGTCGGATATGTGATTGACAGTGGTTGGCAAAGTCATTACAATTGTTTAGCAAAGTCATTTTTAGAGGACGGATTAGTGATTAACAGTGGTTGGCAAAGTCATTACAATTTTCGGGCAAATTCATTTTTAGAGGTCGGATATGTGATTGACAGTGGTTGGCAAAGTCGTTTTAATTGTTGGGCAAAGTCATTTTTGGAGTTCTGATAAGTGATTAACAGTGGTTGGCAAAGTCATTACAATTGTTGGGCAAACTCATTTTTAGAGGTCGGTTATGTGATTGACAGTGGTTGTTCAAAGTCATTACAATTGTTGAGCAAAGTCATTTTTAGAGGTCGGATAAGCGATTAACAGTGGTTGGCAAAGTCATTACAATTGTTGGGCAAAGTCAATTCTAGAGATCGGATAAGTGATTGACAGTGGTTGGCAAAGTCATTACAATTGTAAGGCAAAGTCATTTTTAGAGTTCTGATAAGTGATTAACAGTGGTTGGCAAAGTCATTATAATTGCTGGGCAAATTCATTTTTAGAGGTCGGATATGTGATTGACAGTGGTTGACAAAGTCATTACAATTGTTGAGCAAAGTCATTTTTAGAGGACGGATAAGTGATAAACAGTGGTTGGCAAGATATTTCTAGAGATCGGATAAGTGATTGACAGTGGTTGGCAAAGTCATTACAATTGTGAGGCAAATTCATTTTTAGAGGTCGGATATGTGATTGACAGTGGTTGTCAAAGTCATTACAATTGTTGAGCAAAGTCATTTTTAGAGGACGGATAAGTGATAAACAGTGGTTGGCAAGAAATTTCTAGAGATCGGATAAGTGATTGACAGTGGTTGGCAAAGTCATTACAATTGTTGGGCAAAATCATTTTTAGAGGTCGGATATGTGATTGACAGTTGTTGGCAAAGTCATTTCAATTGTTGAGCAAAGTCATTTTTAGAGGTCGGATAAGCGATTAACAGTGGTTGGCAAAGTCATTACAATTGTTGGGCAAAGTCATTTTTAGAGTCCGAATAAGTGATTAACTGTGGTTGGCAAAGTCATTACAATTGTTGGGCAAAGTCATTTCTAGAGATCGGGTAAGTGATTGACAGTGGTTGGCAAAGTCATTTCAATTGTTAGGCAAAGTCATTTTAGAGTTCTGATAAGTGATTAACAGTGGTTGGCAAAGTCGTTTTAATTGTTGGGCAAAGTCATTTTTGGAGTTCTGATAAGTGATTAACAGTGGTTGGCAAAGTCATTACAACTGTTGGGCAAACTCATTTTTAGAGGTCGGTTATGTGATTGACAGTGGTTGTTCAAAGTCATTACAATTGTTGAGCAAAGTCATTTTTAGAGGTCGGATAAGCGATTAACAGTGGTTGGCAAAGTCATTACAATTGTTGGGCAAAGTCAATTCTAGAGATCGGATAAGTGATTGACAGTGGTTGGCAAAGTCATTACAATTGTAAGGCAAAGTCATTTTTAGAGTTCTGATAAGTGATTAACAGTGGTTGGCAAAGTCATTATAATTGCTGGGCAAATTCATTTTTAGAGGTCGGATATGTGATTGACAGTGGTTGACAAAGTCATTACAATTGTTGAGCAAAGTCATTTTTGGAGTTCTGATAAGTGATTAACAGTGGTTGGCAAAGTCATTACAATTGTTGGGCAAACTCATTTTTAGAGGTCGGTTATGTGATTGACAGTGGTTGTTCAAAGTCATTACAATTGTTGAGCAAAGTCATTTTTAGAGGTCGGATAAGCGATTAACAGTGGTTGGCAAAGTCATTACAATTGTTGGGCAAAGTCAATTCTAGAGATCGGATAAGTGATTGACAGTGGTTGGCAAAGTCATTACAATTGTAAGGCAAAGTCATTTTTAGAGTTCTGATAAGTGATTAACAGTGGTTGGCAAAGTCATTATAATTGCTGGGCAAATTCATTTTTAGAGGTCGGATATGTGATTGACAGTGGTTGGCAAAGTCGTTTTAATTGTTGGGCAAAGTCATTTTTGGAGTTCTGATAAGTGATTAACAGTGGTTGGCAAAGTCATTACAATTGTTGGGCAAACTCATTTTTAGAGGTCGGTTATGTGATTGACAGTGGTTGTTCAAAGTCATTACAATTGTTGAGCAAAGTCATTTTTAGAGGTCGGATAAGCGATTAACAGTGGTTGGCAAAGTCATTACAATTGTTGGGCAAAGTCAATTCTAGAGATCGGATAAGTGATTGACAGTGGTTGGCAAAGTCATTACAATTGTAAGGCAAAGTCATTTTTAGAATTCTGATAAGTGATTAACAGTGGTTGGCAAAGTCATTATAATTGCTGGGCAAATTCATTTTTAGAGGTCGGATATGTGATTGACAGTGGTTGACAAAGTCATTACAATTGTTGAGCAAAGTCATTTTTAGAGGACGGATAAGTGATAAACAGTGGTTGGCAAGAAATTTCTAGAGATCGGATAAGTGATTGACAGTGGTTGGCAAAGTCATTACAATTGTGAGGCAAATTCATTTTTAGAGGTCGGATATGTGATTGACAGTGGTTGTTCAAAGTCATTACAATTGTTGAGCAAAGTCATTTTTAGAGGTCGGATAAGCGATTAACAGTGGTTTGCAAAGTCATTACAATTGTTGGGCAAAGTCAATTCTAGAGATCGGATAAGTGATTGACAGTGGTTGGCAAAGTCATTACAATTGTAAGGCAAAGTCATTTTTAGAGTTCTGATAAGTGATTAACAGTGGTTGGCAAAGTCATTATAATTGCTGGGCAAATTCATTTTAGAGGTCGGATATGTGATTGACAGTGGTTGGCAAAGTCGTTTTAATTGTTGGGCAAAGTCATTTTTGGAGTTCTGATAAGTGATTAACAGTGGTTGGCAAAGTCATTACAATTGTTGGGCAAACTCATTTTTAGAGGTCGGTTATGTGATTGACAGTGGTTGTTCAAAGTCATTACAATTGTTGAGCAAAGTCATTTTTAGAGGTCGGATAAGCGATTAACAGTGGTTGGCAAAGTCATTACAATTGTTGGGCAAAGTCAATTCTTGAGATCGGATAAGTGATTGACAGTGGTTGGCAAAGTCATTACAATTGTAAGGCAAAGTCATTTTTAGAATTCTGATAAGTGATTAACAGTGGTTGGCAAAGTCATTATAATTGCTGGGCAAATTCATTTTTAGAGGTCGGATATGTGATTGACAGTGGTTGACAAAGTCATTACAATTGTTGAGCAAAGTCATTTTTAGAGGACGGATAAGTGATAAACAGTGGTTGGCAAGAAATTTCTAGAGATCGGATAAGTGATTGACAGTGGTTGGCAAAGTCATTACAATTGTGAGGCAAATTCATTTTTAGAGGTCGGATATGTGATTGACAGTGGTTGACAAAGTCATTACAATTGTTGAGCAAAGTCATTTTTAGAGGACGGATAAGTGATAAACAGTGGTTGGCAAGAAATTTCTAGAGATCGGATAAGTGATTGACAGTGGTTGGCAAAGTCATTACAATTGTGAGGCAAATTCATTTTTAGAGGTCGGATATGTGATTGACAGTGGTTGTTCAAAGTCATTACAATTGTTGAGCAAAGTCATTTTTAGAGGTCGGATAAGCGATTAACAGTGGTTTGCAAAGTCATTACAATTGTTGGGCAAAGTCAATTCTAGAGATCGGATAAGTGATTGACAGTGGTTGGCAAAGTCATTACAATTGTAAGGCAAAGTCATTTTTAGAGTTCTGATAAGTGATTAACAGTGGTTGGCAAAGTCATTATAATTGCTGGGCAAATTCATTTTTAGAGGTCGGATATGTGATTGACAGTGGTTGGCAAAGTCGTTTTAATTGTTGGGCAAAGTCATTTTTGGAGTTCTGATAAGTGATTAACAGTGGTTGGCAAAGTCATTACAATTGTTGGGCAAACTCATTTTTAGAGGTCGGTTATGTGATTGACAGTGGTTGTTCAAAGTCATTACAATTGTTGAGCAAAGTCATTTTTAGAGGTCGGATAAGCGATTAACAGTGGTTGGCAAAGTCATTACAATTGTTGGGCAAAGTCAATTCTTGAGATCGGATAAGTGATTGACAGTGGTTGGCAAAGTCATTACAATTGTAAGGCAAAGTCATTTTTAGAATTCTGATAAGTGATTAACAGTGGTTGGCAAAGTCATTATAATTGCTGGGCAAATTCATTTTTAGAGGTCGGATATGTGATTGACAGTGGTTGACAAAGTCATTACAATTGTTGAGCAAAGTCATTTTTAGAGGACGGATAAGTGATAAACAGTGGTTGGCAAGAAATTTCTAGAGATCGGATAAGTGATTGACAGTGGTTGGCAAAGTCATTACAATTGTGAGGCAAATTCATTTTTAGAGGTCGGATATGTGATTGACAGTGGTTGTTCAAAGTCATTACAATTGTTGAGCAAAGTCATTTTTAGAGGTCGGATAAGCGATTAACAGTGGTTTGCAAAGTCATTACAATTGTTGGGCAAAGTCAATTCTAGAGATCGGATAAGTGATTGACAGTGGTTGGCAAAGTCATTACAATTGTAAGGCAAAGTCATTTTTAGAGTTCTGATAAGTGATTAACAGTGGTTGGCAAAGTCATTATAATTGCTGGGCAAATTCATTTTTAGAGGTCGGATATGTGATTGACAGTGGTTGGCAAAGTCGTTTTAATTGTTGGGCAAAGTCATTTTTGGAGTTCTGATAAGTGATTAACAGTGGTTGGCAAAGTCATTACAATTGTTGGGCAAACTCATTTTTAGAGGTCGGTTATGTGATTGACAGTGGTTGTTCAAAGTCATTACAATTGTTGAGCAAAGTCATTTTTAGAGGTCGGATAAGCGATTAACAGTGGTTGGCAAAGTCATTACAATTGTTGGGCAAAGTCAATTCTTCAGATCGGATAAGTGATTGACAGTGGTTGGCAAAGTCATTACAATTGTAAGGCAAAGTCATTTTTAGAATTCTGATAAGTGATTAACAGTGGTTGGCAAAGTCATTATAATTGCTGGGCAAATTCATTTTTAGAGGTCGGATATGTGATTGACAGTGGTTGACAAAGTCATTACAATTGTTGAGCAAAGTCATTTTTAGAGGACGGATAAGTGATAAACAGTGGTTGGCAAGAAATTTCTAGAGATCGGATAAGTGATTGACAGTGGTTGGCAAAGTCATTACAATTGTGAGGCAAATTCATTTTTAGAGGTCGGATATGTGATTGACAGTGGTTGTTCAAAGTCATTACAATTGTTGAGCAAAGTCATTTTTAGAGGTCGGATAAGCGATTAACAGTGGTTTGCAAAGTCATTACAATTGTTGGGCAAAGTCAATTCTAGAGATCGGATAAGTGATTGACAGTGGTTGGCAAAGTCATTACAATTGTAAGGCAAAGTCATTTTTAGAGTTCTGATAAGTGATTAACAGTGGTTGGCAAAGTCATTATAATTGCTGGGCAAATTCATTTTTAGAGGTCGGATATGTGATTGACAGTGGTTGGCAAAGTCGTTTTAATTGTTGGGCAAAGTCATTTTTGGAGTTCTGATAAGTGATTAACAGTGGTTGGCAAAGTCATTACAATTGTTGGGCAAACTCATTTTTAGAGGTCGGTTATGTGATTGACAGTGGTTGTTCAAAGTCATTACAATTGTTGAGCAAAGTCATTTTTAGAGGTCGGATAAGCGATTAACAGTGGTTGGCAAAGTCATTACAATTGTTGGGCAAAGTCAATTCTTGAGATCGGATAAGTGATTGACAGTGGTTGGCAAAGTCATTACAATTGTAAGGCAAAGTCATTTTTAGAATTCTGATAAGTGATTAACAGTGGTTGGCAAAGTCATTATAATTGCTGGGCAAATTCATTTTTAGAGGTCGGATATGTGATTGACAGTGGTTGACAAAGTCATTACAATTGTTGAGCAAAGTCATTTTTAGAGGACGGATAAGTGATAAACAGTGGTTGGCAAGAAATTTCTAGAGATCGGATAAGTGATTGACAGTGGTTGGCAAAGTCATTACAATTGTGAGGCAAATTCATTTTTAGAGGTCGGATATGTGATTGACAGTGGTTGTTCAAAGTCATTACAATTGTTGAGCAAAGTCATTTTTAGAGGTCGGATAAGCGATTAACAGTGGTTTGCAAAGTCATTACAATTGTTGGGCAAAGTCAATTCTAGAGATCGGATAAGTGATTGACAGTGGTTGGCAAAGTCATTACAATTGTAAGGCAAAGTCATTTTTAGAGTTCTGATAAGTGATTAACAGTGGTTGGCAAAGTCATTATAATTGCTGGGCAAATTCATTTTTAGAGGTCGGATATGTGATTGACAGTGGTTGGCAAAGTCGTTTTAATTGTTGGGCAAAGTCATTTTTGGAGTTCTGATAAGTGATTAACAGTGGTTGGCAAAGTCATTACAATTGTTGGGCAAACTCATTTTTAGAGGTCGGTTATGTGATTGACAGTGGTTGTTCAAAGTCATTACAATTGTTGAGCAAAGTCATTTTTAGAGGTCGGATAAGCGATTAACAGTGGTTGGCAAAGTCATTACAATTGTTGGGCAAAGTCAATTCTTCAGATCGGATAAGTGATTGACAGTGGTTGGCAAAGTCATTACAATTGTAAGGCAAAGTCATTTTTAGAATTCTGATAAGTGATTAACAGTGGTTGGCAAAGTCATTATAATTGCTGGGCAAATTCATTTTTAGAGGTCGGATATGTGATTGACAGTGGTTGACAAAGTCATTACAATTGTTGAGCAAAGTCATTTTTAGAGGACGGATAAGTGATAAACAGTGGTTGGCAAGAAATTTCTAGAGATCGGATAAGTGATTGACAGTGGTTGGCAAAGTCATTACAATTGTGAGGCAAATTCATTTTTAGAGGTCGGATATGTGATTGACAGTGGTTGTCAAAGTCATTACAATTGTTGAGCAAAGTCATTTTTAGAGGACGGATAAGTGATAAACAGTGGTTGGCAAGAAATTTCTAGAGATCGGATAAGTGATTGACAGTGGTTGGCAAAGTCATTACAATTGTTGGGCAAAATCATTTTTAGAGGTCGGATATGTGATTGACAGTTGTTGGCAAAGTCATTTCAATTGTTGAGCAAAGTCATTTTTAGAGGTCGGATAAGCGATTAACAGTGGTTGGCAAAGTCATTACAATTGTTGGGCAAAGTCATTTTTAGAGTCCGAATAAGTGATTAACTGTGGTTGGCAAAGTCATTACAATTGTTGGGCAAAGTAATTTCTAGAGATCGGGTAAGTGATTGACAGTGGTTGGCAAAGTCATTTCAATTGTTAGGCAAAGTCATTTTTAGAGTTCTGATAAGTGATTAACAGTGGTTGGCAAAGTCGTTTTAATTGTTGGGCAAAGTCATTTTTGGAGTTCTGATAAGTGATTAACAGTGGTTGGCAAAGTCATTACAATTGTTGGGCAAACTCATTTTTAGAGGTCGGTTATGTGATTGACAGTGGTTGTTCAAAGTCATTACAATTGTTGAGCAAAGTCATTTTTAGAGGTCGGATAAGCGATTAACAGTGGTTGGCAAAGTCATTACAATTGTTGGGCAAAGTCATTTCTAGAGATCGGATAAGTGATTAACAAGGGTTGGCAAACCCATTTTAATTGTTGGGCAAAGTCATTTTTAGAGGTCGGATATGTGATTGGCAGTGGTTGGCAAAGTCATTACAATTGTTTAGCAAAGTCATTTTTAGAGGACGAATTAGTGATTAACAGTGGTTGGCAAAGTCGTTTTAATTGTTGGGCAAAGTCATTTTTGGAGTTCTGATAAGTGATTAACGGTGGTTGGCAAAGTCATTACAATTGTTGGGCAAACTCATTTTTAGAGGTCGGTTATGTGATTGACAGTGGTTGTTCAAAGTCATTACAATTGTTGAGCAAAGTCATTTTTAGAGGTCGGATAAGCGATTAACAGTGGTTGGCAAAGTCATTACAATTGTTGGGCAAAGTCAATTCTAGAGATCGGATAAGTGATTGACAGTGGTTGGCAAAGTCATTACAATTGTAAGGCAAAGTCATTTTTAGAATTCTGATAAGTGATTAACAGTGGTTGGCAAAGTCATTATAATTGCTGGGCAAATTCATTTTTAGAGGTCGGATATGTGATTGACAGTGGTTGACAAAGTCATTACAATTGTTGAGCAAAGTCATTTTTAGAGGACGGATAAGTGATAAACAGTGGTTGGCAAGAAATTTCTAGAGATCGGATAAGTGATTGACAGTGGTTGGCAAAGTCATTACAATTGTGAGGCAAATTCATTTTTAGAGGTCGGATGTGTGATTGACAGTGGTTGTCAAAGTCATTACAATTGTTGAGCAAAGTCATTTTTAGAGGACGGATAAGTGATAAACAGTGGTTGGCAAGAAATTTCTAGAGATCGGATAAGTGATTGACAGTGGTTGGCAAAGTCATTACAATTGTGAGGCAAATTCATTTTTAGAGGTCGGATATGTGATTGACAGTGGTTGTTCAAAGTCATTACAATTGTTGAGCAAAGTCATTTTTAGAGGTCGGATAAGCGATTAACAGTGGTTTGCAAAGTCATTACAATTGTTGGGCAAAGTCAATTCTAGAGATCGGATAAGTGATTGACAGTGGTTGGCAAAGTCATTACAATTGTAAGGCAAAGTCATTTTTAGAGTTCTGATAAGTGATTAACAGTGGTTGGCAAAGTCATTATAATTGCTGGGCAAATTCATTTTTAGAGGTCGGATATGTGATTGACAGTGGTTGGCAAAGTCGTTTTAATTGTTGGGCAAAGTCATTTTTGGAGTTCTGATAAGTGATTAACAGTGGTTGGCAAAGTCATTACAATTGTTGGGCAAACTCATTTTTAGAGGTCGGTTATGTGATTGACAGTGGTTGTTCAAAGTCATTACAATTGTTGAGCAAAGTCATTTTTAGAGGTCGGATAAGCGATTAACAGTGGTTGGCAAAGTCATTACAATTGTTGGGCAAAGTCAATTCTTGAGATCGGATAAGTGATTGACAGTGGTTGGCAAAGTCATTACAATTGTAAGGCAAAGTCATTTTTAGAATTCTGATAAGTGATTAACAGTGGTTGGCAAAGTCATTATAATTGCTGGGCAAATTCATTTTTAGAGGTCGGATATGTGATTGACAGTGGTTGACAAAGTCATTACAATTGTTGAGCAAAGTCATTTTTAGAGGACGGATAAGTGATAAACAGTGGTTGGCAAGAAATTTCTAGAGATCGGATAAGTGATTGACAGTGGTTGGCAAAGTCATTACAATTGTGAGGCAAATTCATTTTTAGAGGTCGGATATGTGATTGACAGTGGTTGTTCAAAGTCATTACAATTGTTGAGCAAAGTCATTTTTAGAGGTCGGATAAGCGATTAACAGTGGTTTGCAAAGTCATTACAATTGTTGGGCAAAGTCAATTCTAGAGATCGGATAAGTGATTGACAGTGGTTGGCAAAGTCATTACAATTGTAAGGCAAAGTCATTTTTAGAGTTCTGATAAGTGATTAACAGTGGTTGGCAAAGTCATTATAATTGCTGGGCAAATTCATTTTTAGAGGTCGGATATGTGATTGACAGTGGTTGGCAAAGTCGTTTTAATTGTTGGGCAAAGTCATTTTTGGAGTTCTGATAAGTGATTAACAGTGGTTGGCAAAGTCATTACAATTGTTGGGCAAACTCATTTTTAGAGGTCGGTTATGTGATTGACAGTGGTTGTTCAAAGTCATTACAATTGTTGAGCAAAGTCATTTTTAGAGGTCGGATAAGCGATTAACAGTGGTTGGCAAAGTCATTACAATTGTTGGGCAAAGTCAATTCTTCAGATCGGATAAGTGATTGACAGTGGTTGGCAAAGTCATTACAATTGTAAGGCAAAGTCATTTTTAGAATTCTGATAAGTGATTAACAGTGGTTGGCAAAGTCATTATAATTGCTGGGCAAATTCATTTTTAGAGGTCGGATATGTGATTGACAGTGGTTGACAAAGTCATTACAATTGTTGAGCAAAGTCATTTTTAGAGGACGGATAAGTGATAAACAGTGGTTGGCAAGAAATTTCTAGAGATCGGATAAGTGATTGACAGTGGTTGGCAAAGTCATTACAATTGTGAGGCAAATTCATTTTTAGAGGTCGGATATGTGATTGACAGTGGTTGTCAAAGTCATTACAATTGTTGAGCAAAGTCATTTTTAGAGGACGGATAAGTGATAAACAGTGGTTGGCAAGAAATTTCTAGAGATCGGATAAGTGATTGACAGTGGTTGGCAAAGTCATTACAATTGTTGGGCAAAATCATTTTTAGAGGTCGGATATGTGATTGACAGTTGTTGGCAAAGTCATTTCAATTGTTGAGCAAAGTCATTTTTAGAGGTCGGATAAGCGATTAACAGTGGTTGGCAAAGTCATTACAATTGTTGGGCAAAGTCATTTTTAGAGTCCGAATAAGTGATTAACTGTGGTTGGCAAAGTCATTACAATTGTTGGGCAAAGTAATTTCTAGAGATCGGGTAAGTGATTGACAGTGGTTGGCAAAGTCATTTCAATTGTTAGGCAAAGTCATTTTTAGAGTTCTGATAAGTGATTAACAGTGGTTGGCAAAGTCGTTTTAATTGTTGGGCAAAGTCATTTTTGGAGTTCTGATAAGTGATTAACAGTGGTTGGCAAAGTCATTACAATTGTTGGGCAAACTCATTTTTAGAGGTCGGTTATGTGATTGACAGTGGTTGTTCAAAGTCATTACAATTGTTGAGCAAAGTCATTTTTAGAGGTCGGATAAGCGATTAACAGTGGTTGGCAAAGTCATTACAATTGTTGGGCAAAGTCATTTCTAGAGATCGGATAAGTGATTAACAAGGGTTGGCAAACCCATTTTAATTGTTGGGCAAAGTCATTTTTAGAGGTCGGATATGTGATTGGCAGTGGTTGGCAAAGTCATTACAATTGTTTAGCAAAGTCATTTTTAGAGGACGAATTAGTGATTAACAGTGGTTGGCAAAGTCGTTTTAATTGTTGGGCAAAGTCATTTTTGGAGTTCTGATAAGTGATTAACGGTGGTTGGCAAAGTCATTACAATTGTTGGGCAAACTCATTTTTAGAGGTCGGTTATGTGATTGACAGTGGTTGTTCAAAGTCATTACAATTGTTGAGCAAAGTCATTTTTAGAGGTCGGATAAGCGATTAACAGTGGTTGGCAAAGTCATTACAATTGTTGGGCAAAGTCAATTCTAGAGATCGGATAAGTGATTGACAGTGGTTGGCAAAGTCATTACAATTGTAAGGCAAAGTCATTTTTAGAATTCTGATAAGTGATTAACAGTGGTTGGCAAAGTCATTATAATTGCTGGGCAAATTCATTTTTAGAGGTCGGATATGTGATTGACAGTGGTTGACAAAGTCATTACAATTGTTGAGCAAAGTCATTTTTAGAGGACGGATAAGTGATAAACAGTGGTTGGCAAGAAATTTCTAGAGATCGGATAAGTGATTGACAGTGGTTGGCAAAGTCATTACAATTGTGAGGCAAATTCATTTTTAGAGGTCGGATGTGTGATTGACAGTGGTTGTCAAAGTCATTACAATTGTTGAGCAAAGTCATTTTTAGAGGACGGATAAGTGATAAACAGTGGTTGGCAAGAAATTTCTAGAGATCGGATAAGTGATTGACAGTGGTTGGCAAAGTCATTACAATTGTTGGGCAAAATCATTTTTAGAGGTCGGATATGTGATTGACAGTGGTTGACAAAGTCATTACAATTGTTGAGCAAAGTCATTTTTAGAGGACGGATAAGTGATAAACAGTGGTTGGCAAGAAATTTCTAGAGATCGGATAAGTGATTGACAGTGGTTGGCAAAGTCATTACAATTGTGAGGCAAATTCATTTTTAGAGGTCGGATGTGTGATTGACAGTGGTTGTCAAAGTCATTACAATTGTTGAGCAAAGTCATTTTTAGAGGACGGATAAGTGATAAACAGTGGTTGGCAAGAAATTTCTAGAGATCGGATAAGTGATTGACAGTGGTTGGCAAAGTCATTATAATTGCTGGGCAAATTCATTTTTAGAGGTCGGATATGTGATTGACAGTTGTTGGCAAAGTCATTTCAATTGTTGAGCAAAGTCATTTTTAGAGGTCGGATAAGCGATTAACAGTGGTTGGCAAAGTCATTACAATTGTTGGGCAAAGTCATTTTTAGAGTCCGAATAAGTGATTAACTGTGGTTGGCAAAGTCATTACAATTGTTGGGCAAAGTCATTTCTAGAGATCGGGTAAGTGATTGACAGTGGTTGGCAAAGTCATTTCAATTGTTAGGCAAAGTCATTTTTAGAGTTCTGATAAGTGATTAACAGTGGTTGGCAAAGTCGTTTTAATTGTTGGGCAAAGTCATTTTTGGAGTTCTGATAAGTGATTAACAGTGGTTGGCAAAGTCATTACAATTGTTGGGCAAACTCATTTTTAGAGGTCGGTTATGTGATTGACAGTGGTTGTTCAAAGTCATTACAATTGTTGAGCAAAGTCATTTTTAGAGGTCGGATAAGCGATTAACAGTGGTTGGCAAAGTCATTACAATTGTTGGGCAAAGTCATTTCTAGAGATCGGATAAGTGATTAACAAGGGTTGGCAAACCCATTTTAATTGTTGGGCAAAGTCATTTTTAGAGGTCGGATATGTGATTGACAGTGGTTGGCAAAGTCATTACAATTGTTTAGCAAAGTCATTTTTAGAGGACGAATTAGTGATTAACAGTGGTTGGCAAAGTCATTACAATTTTTGGGCAAAGTCATTCCTAGAGATCGGATAAGTGATTGACAGTGGTTGGCAAAGTCATTACAATTGTGAGGCAAAGTCATTTTTAAGGTTCTGATAAGTGATTAACAGTGGTTGGCAAAGTCATTACAATTGTTGAGCAAAGTCATTTTTAGAGGTCGGATATGTGATTGACAGTTGTTGGCAAAGTCATTACAATTGTTGAGCAAAGTCATTTTTAGAGGACGGATAAGTGATAAACAGTGGTTGGCAAGAAATTTCTAGAGATCGGATAAGTGATTGACAGTGGTTGGCAAAGTCATTACAATTGTGAGGCAAATTCATTTTTAGAGGTCGGATGTGTGATTGACAGTGGTTGTCAAAGTCATTACAATTGTTGAGCAAAGTCATTTTTAGAGGACGGATAAGTGATAAACAGTGGTTGGCAAGAAATTTCTAGAGATCGGATAAGTGATTGACAGTGGTTGGCAAAGTCATTACAATTGTTGGGCAAAATCATTTTTAGAGGTCGGATATGTGATTGACAGTTGTTGGCAAAGTCATTTCAATTGTTGAGCAAAGTCATTTTTAGAGGTCGGATAAGCGATTAACAGTGGTTGGCAAAGTCATTACAATTGTTGGGCAAAGTCATTTTTAGAGTCCGAATAAGTGATTAACTGTGGTTGGCAAAGTCATTACAATTGTTGGGCAAAGTCATTTCTAGAGATCGGGTAAGTGATTGACAGTGGTTGGCAAAGTCATTTCAATTGTTAGGCAAAGTCATTTTTAGAGTTCTGATAAGTGATTAACAGTGGTTGGCAAAGTCGTTTTAATTGTTGGGCAAAGTCATTTTTGGAGTTCTGATAAGTGATTAACAGTGGTTGGCAAAGTCATTACAATTGTTGGGCAAACTCATTTTTAGAGGTCGGTTATGTGATTGACAGTGGTTGTTCAAAGTCATTACAATTGTTGAGCAAAGTCATTTTTAGAGGTCGGATAAGCGATTAACAGTGGTTGGCAAAGTCATTACAATTGTTGGGCAAAGTCATTTCTAGAGATCGGATAAGTGATTAACAAGGGTTGGCAAACCCATTTTAATTGTTGGGCAAAGTCATTTTTAGAGGTCGGATATGTGATTGACAGTGGTTGGCAAAGTCATTACAATTGTTTAGCAAAGTCATTTTTAGAGGACGAATTAGTGATTAACAGTGGTTGGCAAAGTCATTACAATTTTTGGGCAAAGTCATTCCTAGAGATCGGATAAGTGATTGACAGTGGTTGGCAAAGTCATTACAATTGTGAGGCAAAGTCATTTTTAAGGTTCTGATAAGTGATTAACAGTGGTTGGCAAAGTCATTACAATTGTTGAGCAAAGTCATTTTTAGAGGTCGGATATGTGATTGACAGTTGTTGGCAAAGTCATTACAATTGTTAGGCAAAGTCATTTTTAGAGTTCTGATAAGTGATTAACAGTGGTTGGCAAAGTCATTATAATTGTTGGGCAAAGTCATTTTTAGAGGTCGGATATGTGATTGACAGTGGTTGGCAAAGTCATTACAATTGTTGGGCAAAGTCATTTCTAGAGATCGGATAAGTGATTGACAGTGGTTGGCAAAGTCATTACAATTGTTAGGCAAAGTCATTTTTAGAGTTCTGATAAGTGATTAACAGTGGTTGGCAAAGTCATTATAATTGTTGGGCAAAGTCATTTTTAGAGGTCGGATATGTGATTGACAGTGGTTGGCAAAGTCATTACAATTGTTGAGCAAAGTCATTTTTAGAGGACGGATAAGTGATTAACAGTGGTTGGCAAGAAATTTCTAGAGATCGGATAAGTGATTGACAGTGGTTGGCAAAGTCATTACAATTGTGAGGCAAAGTCATTTTTAGAGGTCGGATAAGTGATTGACAGTGGTTGGCAAAGTCATTATAATTGTTGGGCAAAGTCATTTTTAGAGGTCGGATATGTGATTGACAGTGGTTGGCAAAGTCATTACAATTGTTTAGCAAAGTCATTTTTAGAGGACGGATTAGTGATTAACAGTGGTTGGCAATGTCATTACAATTTTTGGGCAAAGTCATTCCTAGAGATCGGATAAGTGATTGACAGTGGTTGGCAAAGTCATTACAATTGTTGGGCAAATGCATTTTTAGAGGTCGGATATGTGATTGACAGTTGTTGGCAAAGTCATTTCAATTGTTGAGCAAAGTCATTTTTAGAGGTCGGATAAGCGATTAACAGTGGTTGGCAAAGTCATTAGAATTGTTGGGCAAAGTCATTTTTAGAGTCCGAATAAGTGATTAACTGTGGTTGGCAAAGTCATTACAATTGTTGGGCAAAGTCATTTCTAGAGATCGGGTAAGTGATTGACAGTGGTTGGCAAAGTCATTTCAATTGTTGGGCAAAGTCATTTCTAGAGATCGGATAAGTGATTGACAGTGGTTGGCAAAGTCATTACAATTGTTAGGCAAAGTCATTTTTAGAGTTCTGATAAGTGATTAACAGTGGTTGGCAAAGTCATTATAATTGTTGGGCAAAGTCATTTTTAGAGGTCGGATATGTGATTTACAGTGGTTGGCAAAGTCATTACAATTGTTGAGCAAAGTCATTTTTAGAGGACGGATAAGTGATTAACAGTGGTTGGCAAGAAATTTCTAGAGATCGGATAAGTGATTGACAGTGGTTGGCAAAGTCATTACAATTGTGAGGCAAAGTCATTTTTAGAGGTCGGATAAGTGATTGACAGTGGTTGGCAAAGTCATTACAATTGTTGGGCAAAATCATTTTTAGAGGTCGGATATGTGATTGACAGTTGTTGGCAAAGTCAATTCAATTGTTGATCAAAGTCATTTTTAGAGGTCGGATAAGCGATTAACAGTGGTTGGCAAAGTAATTACAATTGTTGGGCAAAGTCATTTTTAGAGTCCGAATAAGTGATTAACTGTGGTTGGCAAAGTCATTACAATTGTTGGGCAAAGTCATTTCTAGAGATCGGGTAAGTGATTGACAGTGGTTGGCAAAGTCATTACAATTGTTAGGCAAAGTCATTTTTAGAGTTCTGATAAGTGATTAACAGTGGTTGGCAAAGTCATTATAATTGTTGGGCAAAGTCATTTCTAGAGATCGGATAAGTGATTGACAGTGGTTGGCAAAGTCATTACAATTGTTAGGCAAAGTCATTTTTAGAGTTCTGATAAGTGATTAACAGTGGTTGGCAAAGTCATTATAATTGTTGGGCAAAGTCATTTTTAGAGGTCGGATATGTGATTGACAGTGGTTGGCAAAGTCATTACAATTGTTGAGCAAAGTCATTTTTAGAGGACGGATAAGTGATTAACAGTGGTTGGCAAGAAATTTCTAGAGATCGGAAAAGTGATTGACAGTGGTTGGCAAAGTCATTACAATTGTGAGGCAAAGTCATTTTTAGAGGTCGGATATGTTATTGACAGTGGTTGGCAAAGTCATTACAATTGTTGAGCAAAGTCATTTTTAGAGGACGGATAAGTGATTAACAGTGGTTGGCAAGAATTTTCTAGAGATCGGATAAGTGATTGACAGTGGTTGGCAAAGTCATTACAATTGTGAGGCAAAGTCATTTTTAGAGGTCGGATAAGTGATTGACAGTCGTTGGCAAAGTCATTACAATTGTTGGGCAAAATCATTTTTAGAGGTCGGATAAGTGATTGACAGTGGTTGGCAAAGTCATTTCAATTGTTGATCAAAGTCATTTTTAGAGGTCGGATAAGCGATTAACAGTGGTTGGCAAAGTAATTACAATTGTTGGGCAAAGTCATTTTAGAGTCCGAATAAGTGATTAACTGTGGTTGGCAAAGTCATTTCAATTGTTGGGCAAAGTCATTTCTAGAGATTGGGTAAGTGATTGACAGTGGTTGGCAAAGTCATTACAATTGTTAGGCAAAGTCATTTTTAGAGTTCTGATAAGTGATTAACAGTGGTTGGCAAAGTCATTATAATTGTTGGGCAAAGTCATTTTTAGAGGTCGGATATGTGATTGACAGTGGTTGGCAAAGTCATTACAATTGTTGAGCAAAGTCATTTTTAGAGGACGGATAAGTGATTAACAGTGGTTGGCAAGAAATTTCTAGAGATCGGATAAGTGATTGACAGTGGTTGGCAAAGTCATTACAATTGTGAGGCAAAGTCATTTTTAGAGGTCGGATAAGTGATTGACAGTGGTTGGCAAAGTCATTATAATTGTTGGGCAAAGTCATTTTTAGAGGTCGGATATGTGATTGACAGTGGTTGGCAAAGTCATTTCAATTGTTTAGCAAAGTCATTTTTAGAGGACGGATTAGTGATTAACAGTGGTTGGCAATGTCATTACAATTTTTGGGCAAAGTCATTCCTAGAGATCGGATAAGTGATTGACAGTGGTTGGCAAAGTCATTACAATTGTTGGGCAAATGCATTTTTAGAGGTCGGATATGTGATTGACAGTTGTTGGCAAAGTCATTTCAATTGTTGAGCAAAGTCATTTTTAGAGGTCGGATAAGCGATTAACAGTGGTTGGCAAAGTCATTAGAATTGTTGGGCAAAGTCATTTTTAGAGTCCGAATAAGTGACTAACTGTGGTTGGCAAAGTCATTACAATTGTTGGGCAAATGCATTTTTAGAGGTCGGATATGTGATTGACAGTTGTTGGCAAAGTCATTTCAATTGTTGGGCAAAGTCATTTCTAGAGATCGGATAAGTGATTGACAGTGGTTGGCAAAGTCATTACAATTGTTAGGCAAAGTCATTTTTAGAGTTCTGATAAGTGATTAACAGTGGTTGGCAAAGTCATTATAATTGTTGGGCAAAGTCATTTTTAGAGGTCGGATATGTGATTTACAGTGGTTGGCAAAGTCATTACAATTGTTGAGCAAAGTCATTTTTAGAGGACGGATAAGTGATTAACAGTGGTTGGCAAGAAATTTCTAGAGATCGGATAAGTGATTGACAGTGGTTGGCAAAGTCATTACAATTGTTGGGCAAAATCATTTTTAGAGGTCGGATATGTGATTGACAGTTGTTGGCAAAGTCAATTCAATTGTTGATCAAAGTCATTTTTAGAGGTCGGATAAGCGATTAACAGTGGTTGGCAAAGTAATTACAATTGTTGGGCAAAGTCATTTTTAGAGTCCGAATAAGTGATTAACTGTGGTTGGCAAAGTCATTACAATTGTTGGGCAAAGTCATTTCTAGAGATCGGGTAAGTGATTGACAGTGGTTGGCAAAGTCATTACAATTGTTAGGCAAAGTCATTTTTAGAGTTCTGATAAGTGATTAACAGTGGTTGGCAAAGTCATTATAATTGTTGGGCAAAGTCATTTCTAGAGATCGGATAAGTGATTGACAGTGGTTGGCAAAGTCATTACAATTGTTAGGCAAAGTCATTTTTAGAGTTCTGATAAGTGATTAACAGTGGTTGGCAAAGTCATTATAATTGTTGGGCAAAGTCATTTTTAGAGGTCGGATATGTGATTGACAGTGGTTGGCAAATCATTACAATTGTTGAGCAAAGTCATTTTTAGAGGACGGATAAGTGATTAACAGTGGTTGGCAAGAAATTTCTAGAGATCGGAAAAGTGATTGACAGTGGTTGGCAAAGTCATTACAATTGTGAGGCAAAGTCATTTTTAGAGGTCGGATATGTTATTGACAGTGGTTGGCAAAGTCATTACAATTGTTGAGCAAAGTCATTTTTAGAGGACGGATAAGTGATTAACAGTGGTTGGCAAGAAATTTCTAGAGATCGGATAAGTGATTGACAGTGGTTGGCAAAGTCATTACAATTGTGAGGCAAAGTCATTTTTAGAGGTGGGATAAGTGATTGACAGTGGTTGGCAAAGTCATTACAATTGTTGGGCAAAATCATTTTTAGAGGTCGGATAAGTGATTGACAGTGGTTGGCAAAGTCATTTCAATTGTTGATCAAAGTCATTTTTAGAGGTCGGATAAGCGATTAACAGTGGTTGGCAAAGTAATTACAATTGTTGGGCAAAGTCATTTTTAGAGTCCGAATAAGTGATTAACTGTGGTTGGCAAAGTCATTTCAATTGTTGGGCAAAGTCATTTCTAGAGATTGGGTAAGTGATTGACAGTGGTTGGCAAAGTCATTACAATTGTTAGGCAAAGTCATTTTTAGAGTTCTGATAAGTGATTAACAGTGGTTGGCAAAGTCATTATAATTGTTGGGCAAAGTCATTTTTAGAGGTCGGATATGTGATTAACAGTGGTTGGCAAAGTCATTACAATTTTTGGGCAAAGTCATTCCTAGAGATCGGATAAGTGATTGACAGTGGTTGGCAAAGTCATTACAATTGTTTAGCAAAGTCATTTTTAGAGGACGGATTAGTGATTAACAGTGGTTGGCAAAGTCATTACAATTTTTGGGCAAAGTCATTCCTAGAGATTTGATAAGTGATTGACAGTGGTTGGCAAAGTCATTACAATTGTGAGGCAAAGTCATTTTTAAGGTTCTGATAAGTGATTAACACTGGTTGGCAAAGTCATTACAATTGTTGGGCAAAATCATTTTTAGAGGTCGGATATGTGATTGACAGTTGTTGGCAAAGTCATTTCAATTAGTGAGCAAAGTCATTTTTAGAGGTCGGATAAGCGATTAACAGTGGTTGGCAAAGTCATTAGAATTGTTGGGCAAAGTCATTTTTAGAGTCCGAATAAGTGACTAACTGTGGTTGGCAAAGTCATTACAATTGTGAGGCAAAGTCATTTTTAGGGTTCTGATAAGTGATTAACAGTGGTTGGCAAAGTCATTACAATTGTTGGGCAAAATCATTTTTAGAGTTCTGATAAGTGATTAACAGTGGTTGGCAAAGTCATTGTAATTGTTGGGCAAAGTCATTTTTAGAGGTCGGATATGTGATTGACAGTGGTTGGCAAAGTCATTACAATTGTTGAGCAAAGTCATTTTTAGAGGACGGATAAGTGATTAACAGTGGTTGGCAAGAAATTTCTAGAGATCGGATAAGTGATTGACAGTGGTTGGCAAAGTCATAACAATTGTGAGGCAAAGTCATTTTTGGAGGTCGGATAAGTGATTAACCGTGGTGGGAAATCTCTTTACAATTGTTGGGCAAAGTCATTTCTAGAGATCGGATGAGTGATTAACAGTGGTTGGCAAAGTCATTACAATTGTTGGGCAAAGTCATTTTTAGAGGTCGGATAAGTGATTAACAGTATTTGGCAAAGTCATTTTAATTGTTGGGCAAAGTCATTTTTAGAGGTCGGATATGTGATTGACAGTGGTTGGCAAAGTCATTTCTAGAGATCGGATAAGTGATTGACAGTGGTTGGCAAAGTCATTACAATTGTGAGGCAAAGTCATTTTTAGAGTTCTGATAAGTGATTAGCAGTGGTTGGCAAAGTCATTACAATTGTTAGGCAAAGTCATTTTTAGAGTTCTGATAAGTGATTAACAGTGGTTGGCAAAGTCATTATAATTGTTGGGCAAAGTCATTTTTAGAGGATGGATAAGTGATTAACAGTGGTTGGCTAAGTCGTTTTAATTGTTGGGCAAAGTCATTTTTGGAGTTCTGATAAGTGATTAACAGTGGTTGGCAAAGTCATTACAATTGTTGGGCAAACTCATTTTTAGAGGACGGATTAGTGATTAACAGTGGTCGGCAAAGTCATTACAATTTTTGGGCAAAGTCATTCCTAGAGATCGGATAAGTAATTGACAGTGGTTGGCAAAGTCATTACAATTGTGAGGCAAAGTCATTTTTTAGGTTCTGATAAGTGATTAACAGTGGTTGGCAAAGTCGTTTTAATTGTTGGGCAAAGTCATTTTTGGAGTTCTGATAAGTGATTAACAGTGGTTGGCAAAGTCATTACAATTGTTGAGCAAAGTCATTTTTAGAGGTCGGATAAGCGATTAACAGTGGTTGGCAAAGTCATTAGAATTGTTGGGCAAAGTCATTTTTAGAGTCCGAATAAGTGACTATCTGTGGTTGGCAAAGTCATTACAATTGTTGGGCAAAGTCATTTCTAGAGATCGGATAAGTGATTGACAGTGGTTGGCAAAGTCATTTCAATTGTTAGGCAAAGTCATTTTTAGAGTTCTTATAAGTGATTAACAGTGGTTGGCAAAGTCATTATAATTGTTGGGCAAAGTCATTTTTAGAGGTCGGATATGTGATTGACAGTGGTTGGCAAAGTCATTACAATTGTTGAGCAAAGTCATTTTTAGAGGACGGATAAGTGATTAACAGTGGTTGGCAAGAAATTTCTAGAGATCGTTTAAGTGATTGACAGTGGTTGGCAAAGTCATTACAATTGTGAGGCAAAGTCATTTTTGGAGGTCGGATAAGTGATTAACAGTGGTGGGAAATCTCTTTACAATTGTTGGGCAAAGTCATTTCTAGAGATCGGATGAGTGATTAACAGTGGTTGGCAAAGTCATTACAATTGTTGGGCAAAGTCATTTTTAGAGGTCGGATAAGTGATTAACAGTATTTGGCAAAGTCATTTTAATTGTTGGGCAAAGTCATTTTTAGAGATCGGATATGTGATTGACAGTGGTTGGCAAAGTCATTTCTAGAGATCGGATAAGTGATTGACAGTGGTTGGCAAAGTCATTACAATTGTGAGGCAAAGTCATTTTTAGAGTTCTGATAAGTGATTAGCAGTGGTTGGCAAAGTCATTACAATTGTTAGGCAAAGTCATTTTTAGAGTTCTGATAAGTGATTAACAGTGGTTGGCAAAGTCATTATAATTGTTGGGCAAAGTCATTTTTAGAGGACGGATAAGTGATTAACAGTGGTTGGCTAAGTCGTTATAATTGTTGGGCAAAGTCATTTTTGGAGTTCTGATAAGTGATTAACAGTGGTTGGCAAAGTCATTACAATTGTTGGGCAAACTCATTTTTAGAGGTCGGTTATGTGATTGACAGTGGTTGTGCAAAGTCATTACATTTGTTTAGCAAAGTCATTTTTAGAGAACGGATTAGTGATTAACAGTGGTTGGCAAAGTCATTACAATTTTTGGGCAAAGTCATTCCTAGAGATCGGATAAGTGATTGACAGTGGTTGGCAAAGTCATTACAATTGTGAGGCAAAGTCATTTTTAGATTTCTGATAAGTGATTAACAGTGGTTGGCAAAGTCATTACAATTGTTGGGCAAAATCATTTTTAGAGGTCGGATATGTGATTGACAGTTGTTGGCAAAGTCATTTCAATTGTTGAGCAAAGTCATTTTTAGAGGTCGGATAAGCGATTAACAGTGCTTGGCAAAGTCATTTCAACTGTTGGGCAAAGTCATTTTTAGAGTCCGAATAAGTGATTAACTGTGGTTGGCAAAGTCATTACAATTGTTGGGCAAAGTCATTTCTAGAGATCGGGTAAGTGATTGACAGTGGTTGGCAAAGTCATTACAATTGTTAGGCAAAGTCATTTTTAGAGTTCTGATAAGTGATTAACAGTGGTTGGCAAAGTCTTTATAATTGTTGGGCAAAGTCATTTTTAGAGGACGGATAAGTGATTAACAGTGGTTGGCTAAGTCGTTTTAATTGTTGGGCAAAGTCATTTTTGGAGTTCTGATAAGTGATTACCAGTGGTTGGCAAAGTCATTACAATTGTTGGGCAAACTCATTTTTAGAGGTCGGTTATGTGATTGACAGTGGTTGTGCAAAGTCATTACAATTGTTGAGCAAAGTCATTTTTAGAGGTCGCATAAGCGATTAACAGTGGTTTGCAAAGTCATTACAATTGTTGGGCAAAGTCATTTTTAGAGTTCGGATAAGTTAATAACAGTGGTTTGCAAAGTCATTACAATTGTTGGGCAAAGTCATTTCTAGAGATCGGATAAGTGATTAACAAGGGTTGGCAAACCCATTTTAATTGTTGGGCAAAGTCATTTTTAGAGGTCGGATATGTGATTGACAGTGGTTGGCAAAGTCATTACAATTGTTTAGCAAAGTCATTTTTAGAGGTCGGATAAGCGATTAACAGTGGTTGGCAAAGTCATTAGAATTGTTGGGCAAAGTCATTCCTAGAGATCGGATAAGTGATTGACAGTGGTTGGCAAAGTCATTACAATTGTTGGGCTAAATCATTTTTAGAGGTCGGATATGTGATTGACAGTTGTTGGCAAAGTCATTTCAATTGTTGAGCAAAGTCATTTTTAGAGGTCGGATAAGCGATTAACAGTGGTTGGCAAAGTCATTAGAATTGTTGGGCAAAGTCATTTTTAGGGTGAGAATAAGTGACTAACTGTGGTTGGCAAAGTCATTACAATTGTTGGGCAAACTCATTTTTAGAGGTCGGTTATGTGATTGACAGTGGTTGTGCAAAGTCATTGCAATTGTTGAGCAAAGTCATTTTTAGAGGTCGGATAAGTGATTAACAAGGGTTGGCAAACCCATTTTAATTGTTGGGCAAATTCATTTTTAGGGGTCGGATATGTGATTGACAGTAGTTGGCAAAGATATTACAATTGTTGGGCAAAGTCATTTCTAGAGATCGGATAAGTGATTAACAAGGGTTGGCAAACCCATTTTAATTGTTGGGCAAAGTCATTTTTAGAGGTCGGATATGTGATTGACAGTGGTTGGCAAAGTCATTACAATTGTTTAGCAAAGTCATTTTTAGAGGACGGATTTGTGATTAACAGTGGTTGGCAAAGTCATTACAATTTTTGGGCAAAGTCATTCCTAGAGATCGGATAAGTGATTGACAGTGGTTGGCTAAGTCATTACAATTGTTGGGCAAAATCATTTTTAGAGGTCGGATATGTGATTGACAGTTGTTGGCAAAGTCATTTCAATTGTTGAGCAAAGTCATTTTAGAGGTCGGATAAGCGATTAACAGTGGTTGGCAAAGTCATTAGAATTGTTGGGCAAAGTCATTTTTAGAGTCCGAATAAGTGACTAACTGTGGTTGGCAAAGTCATTACAATTGTTGGGCAAAGTAATTTCTAGAGATCGGATAAGTGATTGACAGTGGTTGGCAAAGTCATTACAATTGTTAGGCAAAGTCACTTTTAGAGTTCTGATAAGTGATTAACAGTGGTTGGCAAAGTCATTATAATTGTTGGGCAAAGTCATTTTTACAGGTCGGATATGTGATTGACAGTGGTTGGCAAAGTCATTACAATTGTTGAGCAAAGTCATTTTTAGAGGACGGATAAGTGATTAACAGTGGTTGGCAAGAAATTTCTAGAGATCGGATAAGTGATTGACAGTGGTTGGCAAAGTCATTACAATTGTGAGGCAAAGTCATTTTTAGAGTTCTGATAAGTGATTAGCAGTGGTTGGCTTAGTCGTTTTAATTGTTGGGCAAAGTCATTTTTGGAAGTCTGATCAGTGATTAACAGTGGTGGGAAATCTCTTTACAATTGTTGGGCAAAGTCATTTCTAGAGATCGGATGTGTGATTAACAGTGGTTGGCAAAGTCATTACAATTGTTGGGCAAAGTCATTTTTAGAGGTCGGATAAGTGATTAACAGTATTTGGCAAAGTCATTTTAATTGTTGGGCAAAGTCATTTTTAGAGGTCGGATATGTGATTGACAGTGGTGCGCAAAGTCATTACAATTGTGAGGCAAAGTCATTTTTAGGGTTCTGATAAGTGATTAACAGCGGTTAGCAAAGTCATTACAATTGTTGGGCAAAATCATTTTTAGAGTTCTGATAAGTGATTAACAGTGGTTGGCAAAGTCATTACAATTGTTGGGCAAAGTCATTTTTAGAGTTCGGATAAGTGAATAACAGTGGTTGGCAAAGTCATTACATTTGTTTAGCAAAGTCATTTTTAAGGTTCTGATAAGTGATTAACACTGGTTGGCAAAGTCATTACAATTGTTGGGCAAAATCATTTTTAGAGGTCGGATATGTGATTGACAGTTGTTGGCAAAGTCATTTCAATTAGTGAGCAAAGTCATTTTTAGAGGTCGGATAAGCGATTAACAGTGGTTGGCAAAGTCATTAGAATTGTTGGGCAAAGTCATTTTTAGAGTCCGAATAAGTGACTAACTGTGGTTGGCAAAGTCATTACAATTGTGAGGCAAAGTCATTTTTAGGGTTCTGATAAGTGATTAACAGTGGTTGGCAAAGTCATTACAATTGTTGGGCAAAATCATTTTTAGAGTTCTGATAAGTGATTAACAGTGGTTGGCAAAGTCATTGTAATTGTTGGGCAAAGTCATTTTTAGAGGTCGGATATGTGATTGACAGTGGTTGGCAAAGTCATTACAATTGTTGAGCAAAGTCATTTTTAGAGGACGGATAAGTGATTAACAGTGGTTGGCAAGAAATTTCTAGAGATCGGATAAGTGATTGACAGTGGTTGGCAAAGTCATAACAATTGTGAGGCAAAGTCATTTTTGGAGGTCGGATAAGTGATTAACCGTGGTGGGAAATCTCTTTACAATTGTTGGGCAAAGTCATTTCTAGAGATCGGATGAGTGATTAACAGTGGTTGGCAAAGTCATTACAATTGTTGGGCAAAGTCATTTTTAGAGGTCGGATAAGTGATTAACAGTATTTGGCAAAGTCATTTTAATTGTTGGGCAAAGTCATTTTTAGAGGTCGGATATGTGATTGACAGTGGTTGGCAAAGTCATTTCTAGAGATCGGATAAGTGATTGACAGTGGTTGGCAAAGTCATTACAATTGTGAGGCAAAGTCATTTTTAGAGTTCTGATAAGTGATTAGCAGTGGTTGGCAAAGTCATTACAATTGTTAGGCAAAGTCATTTTTAGAGTTCTGATAAGTGATTAACAGTGGTTGGCAAAGTCATTATAATTGTTGGGCAAAGTCATTTTTTGAGGATGGATAAGTGATTAACAGTGGTTGGCTAAGTCGTTTTAATTGTTGGGCAAAGTCATTTTTGGAGTTCTGATAAGTGATTAACAGTGGTTGGCAAAGTCATTACAATTGTTGGGCAAACTCATTTTTAGAGGACGGATTAGTGATTAACAGTGGTCGGCAAAGTCATTACAATTTTTGGGCAAAGTCATTCCTAGAGATCGGATAAGTGATTGACAGTGGTTGGCAAAGTCATTACAATTGTGAGGCAAAGTCATTTTTTAGGTTCTGATAAGTGATTAACAGTGGTTGGCAAAGTCGTTTTAATTGTTGGGCAAAGTCATTTTTGGAGTTCTGATAAGTGATTAACAGTGGTTGGCAAAGTCATTACAATTGTTGAGCAAAGTCATTTTTAGAGGTCGGATAAGCGATTTACAGTGGTTGGCAAAGTCATTAGAATTGTTGGGCAAAGTCATTTTAGAGTCCGAATAAGTGACTATCTGTGGTTGGCAAAGTCATTACAATTGTTGGGCAAAGTCATTTCTAGAGATCGGATAAGTGATTGACAGTGGTTGGCAAAGTCATTTCAATTGTTAGGCAAAGTCATTTTTAGAGTTCTTATAAGTGATTAACAGTGGTTGGCAAAGTCATTATAATTGTTGGGCAAAGTCATTTTTAGAGGTCGGATATGTGATTGACAGTGGTTGGCAAAGTCATTACAATTGTTGAGCAAAGTCATTTTTAGAGGACGGATAAGTGATTAACAGTGGTTGGCAAGAAATTTCTAGAGATCGTTTAAGTGATTGACAGTGGTTGGCAAAGTCATTACAATTGTGAGGCAAAGTCATTTTTGGAGGTCGGATAAGTGATTAACAGTGGTGGGAAATCTCTTTACAATTGTTGGGCAAAGTCATTTCTAGAGATCGGATGAGTGATTAACAGTGGTTGGCAAAGTCATTTTAATTGTTGGGCAAAGTCATTTTTAGAGATCGGATATGTGATTGACAGTGGTTGGCAAAGTCATTTCTAGAGATCGGATAAGTGATTGACAGTGGTTGGCAAAGTCATTACAATTGTGAGGCAAAGTCATTTTTAGAGTTCTGATAAGTGATTAGCAGTGGTTGGCAAAGTCATTACAATTGTTAGGCAAAGTCATTTTTAGAGTTCTGATAAGTGATTAACAGTGGTTGGCAAAGTCATTATAATTGTTGGGCAAAGTCATTTTTAGAGGACGGATAAGTGATTAACAGTGGTTGGCTAAGTCGTTATAATTGTTGGGCAAAGTCATTTTTGGAGTTCTGATAAGTGATTAACAGTGGTTGGCAAAGTCATTACAATTGTTGGGCAAACTCATTTTTAGAGGTCGGTTATGTGATTGACAGTGGTTGTGCAAAGTCATTACATTTGTTTAGCAAAGTAATTTTTAGAGAACGGATTAGTGATTAACAGTGGTTGGCAAAGTCATTACAATTTTTGGGCAAAGTCATTCCTAGAGATCGGATAAGTGATTGACAGTGGTTGGCAAAGTCATTACAATTGTGAGGCAAAGTCATTTTTAGATTTCTGATAAGTGATTAACAGTGGTTGGCAAAGTCATTACAATTGTTGGGCAAAATCATTTTTAGAGGTCGGATATGTGATTGACAGTTGTTGGCAAAGTCATTTCAATTGTTGAGCAAAGTCATTTTTAGAGGTCGGATAAGCGATTAACAGTGCTTGGCAAAGTCATTTCAACTGTTGGGCAAAGTCATTTTTAGAGTCCGAATAAGTGATTAACTGTGGTTGGCAAAGTCATTACAATTGTTGGGCAAAGTCATTTCTAGAGATCGGGTAAGTGATTGACAGTGGTTGGCAAAGTCATTACAATTGTTAGGCAAAGTCATTTTTAGAGTTCTGATAAGTGATTAACAGTGGTTGGCAAAGTCTTTATAATTGTTGGGCAAAGTCATTTTTAGAGGACGGATAAGTGATTAACAGTGGTTGGCTAAGTCGTTTTAATTGTTGGGCAAAGTCATTTTTGGAGTTCTGATAAGTGATTACCAGTGGTTGGCAAAGTCATTACAATTGTTGGGCAAACTCATTTTTAGAGGTCGGTTATGTGATTGACAGTGGTTGTGCAAAGTCATTACAATTGTTGAGCAAAGTCATTTTTAGAGGTCGCATAAGCGATTAACAGTGGTTTGCAAAGTCATTACAATTGTTGGGCAAAGTCATTTTAGAGTTCGGATAAGTTAATAACAGTGGTTTGCAAAGTCATTACAATTGTTGGGCAAAGTCATTTCTAGAGATCGGATAAGTGATTAACAAGGGTTGGCAAACCCATTTTAATTGTTGGGCAAAGTCATTTTTAGAGGTCGGATATGTGATTGACAGTGGTTGGCAAAGTCATTACAATTGTTTAGCAAAGTCATTTTTAGAGGTCGGATAAGCGATTAACAGTGGTTGGCAAAGTCATTAGAATTGTTGGGCAAAGTCATTCCTAGAGATCGGATAAGTGATTGACAGTGGTTGGCAAAGTCATTACAATTGTTGGGCTAAATCATTTTTAGAGGTCGGATATGTGATTGACAGTTGTTGGCAAAGTCATTTCAATTGTTGAGCAAAGTCATTTTTAGAGGTCGGATAAGCGATTAACAGTGGTTGGCAAAGTCATTAGAATTGTTGGGCAAAGTCATTTTTAGGGTGAGAATAAGTGACTAACTGTGGTTGGCAAAGTCATTACAATTTTTGGGCAAACTCATTTTTAGAGGTCGGTTATGTGATTGACAGTGGTTGTGCAAAGTCATTGCAATTGTTGAGCAAAGTCATTTTTAGAGGTCGGATAAGTGATTAACAAGGGTTGGCAAACCCATTTTAATTGTTGGGCAAATTCATTTTTAGGGGTCGGATATGTGATTGACAGTAGTTGGCAAAGATATTACAATTGTTGGGCAAAATCATTTTTAGAGGTCGGATATGTGATTGACAGTTGTTGGCAAAGTCATTTCAATTGTTGAGCAAAGTCATTTTTAGAGGTCGGATAAGCGATTAACAGTGGTTGGCAAAGTCATTAGAATTGTTGGGCAAAGTCATTTTTAGAGTCCGAATAAGTGACTAACTGTGGTTGGCAAAGTCATTACAATTGTTGGGCAAAGTAATTTCTAGAGATCGGATAAGTGATTGACAGTGGTTGGCAAAGTCATTACAATTGTTAGGCAAAGTCACTTTTAGAGTTCTGATAAGTGATTAACAGTGGTTGGCAAAGTCATTATAATTGTTGGGCAAAGTCATTTTTAGAGGTCGGATATGTGATTGACAGTGGTTGGCAAAGTCATTACAATTGTTGAGCAAAGTCATTTTTAGAGGACGGATAAGTGATTAACAGTGGTTGGCAAGAAATTTCTAGAGATCGGATAAGTGATTGACAGTGGTTGGCAAAGTCATTACAATTGTGAGGCAAAGTCATTTTTAGAGTTCTGATAAGTGATTAGCAGTGGTTGGCTTAGTCGTTTTAATTGTTGGGCAAAGTCATTTTTGGAAGTCTGATCAGTGATTAACAGTGGTGGGAAATCTCTTTACAATTGTTGGGCAAAGTCATTTCTAGAGATCGGATGAGTGATTAACAGTGGTTGGCAAAGTCATTACAATTGTTGGGCAAAGTCATTTTTAGAGGTCGGATAAGTGATTAACAGTATTTGGCAAAGTCATTTTAATTGTTGGGCAAAGTCATTTTTAGAGGTCGGATATGTGATTGACAGTGGTGCGCAAAGTCATTACAATTGTGAGGCAAAGTCATTTTTAGGGTTCTGATAAGTGATTAACAGCGGTAAGCAAAGTCATTACAATTGTTGGGCAAAATCATTTTTAGAGTTCTGATAAGTGATTAACAGTGGTTGGCAAAGTCATTACAATTGTTGGGCAAAGTCATTTTTAGAGTTCGGATAAGTGAATAACAGTGGTTGGCAAAGTCATTACATTTGTTTAGCAAAGTCATTTTTAGAGGACGGATTAGTGATTAACAGTGGTTGGCAAAGTTATTACAATTTTTGGGCAAAGTCATTCCTAGAGATCGGATAAGTGATTGACAGTGGTTGGCAAAGTCATTATAATTGTGAGGCAAAGTCATTTTTAGGGTTCTGATAAGTGATTAACAGTGGTTGGCAAAGTCATTACAATTGTTGGGCAAAATCATTTTTAGAGGTCGGATATGTGATTGACAGTTGTTGGCAAAGTCATTTCAATTGTTGAGCAAAGTCATTTTAAAAGGTCGGATAAGCGATTAACAGTGGTTGGCAAAGTCATTACAATTGTTGGGCAAAGTCATTTTTAGAGTCCGAATAAGTGATTAACAGTGGTTGGCAAAGTCATTATAATTGTTGGGCAAAGTCATTTTTAGAGGTCGGATATGTGATTGACAGTGGTTGGCAAAGTCATTACAATTGTTGAGCAAAGTCATTTTTAGAGGACGGATAAGTGATTAACAGTGGTTGGCAAGAAATTTCTAGAGATCGGATAAGTGATTGACAGTGGTTGGCAAAGTCATTACAATTGTGAGGCAAAGTCATTTTTAGAGTTCTGATAAGTGATTAGCAGTGGTTGGCTAAGTCGTTTTAATTGTTGGGCAAAGTCATTTTTGGAAGTCTGATCAGTGATTAACAGTGGTGGGAAATCTCTTTACAATTGTTGGGCAAAGTCATTTCTAGAGATCGGATGAGTGATTAACAGTGGTTGGCAAAGTCATTACAATTGTTGGGCAAAGTCATTTTTAGAGGTCGGATAAGTGATTAACAGTATTTGGCAAAGTCATTTTAATTGTTGGGCAAAGTCATTTTTAGAGGTCGGATATGTGATTGACAGTGCTGCGCAAAGTCATTACAATTGTGAGGCAAAGTCATTTTTAGGGTTCTGATAAGTGATTAACAGCGGTTAGCAAAGTCATTACAATTGTTGGGCAAAATCATTTTTAGAGTTCTGATAAGTGATTAACAGTGGTTGGCAAAGTCATTTTTAGAGTTCGGATAAGTGAATAACAGTGGTTGGCAAAGTCATTACATTTGTTTAGCAAAGTCATTTTTAGAGGACGGATTAGTGATTAACAGTGGTTGGCAAAGTTATTACAATTTTTGGGCAAAGTCATTCCTAGAGATCGGATAAGTGATTGACAGTGGTTGGCAAAGTCATTACAATTGTGAGGCAAAGTCATTTTTAGGGTTCTGATAAGTGATTAACAGTGGTTGGCAAAGTCATTACAATTGTTGGGCAAAATCATTTTTAGAGGTCGGATATGTGATTGACAGTTGTTGGCAAAGTCATTTCAATTGTTTAGCAAAGTCATTTTAAAAGGTCGGATAAGCGATTAACAGTGGTTGGCAAAGTCATTACAATTGTTGGGCAAAGTCATTTTTAGAGTCCGAATAAGTGATTAACTGTGGTTGGCAAAGTCATTACAATTGTTGGGCAAAGTCATTTCTAGAGATCGGGTAAGTGATTGACAGTGGTTGGCAAAGTCATTACAATTGTTAGGCAAAGTCATTTTTAGAGTTCTGATAAGTGATTAGCAGTGGTTGGCAAAGTCATTACAATTGTTGGGCAAAATCATTCCTAGAGATCGGATAAGTGATTAACAAGGGTTGGCAAACCCATTTTAATTGTTGGGCAAATTCATTTTTAGAGGTCGGATAAGTGATTAACAGTATTTGGCAAAGTCATTTTAATTGTTGGGCAAAGTCATTTTTAGAGGTCGGATATGTGATTGACAGTGCTGCGCAAAGTCATTACAATTGTGAGGCAAAGTCATTTTTAGGGTTCTGATAAGTGATTAACAGCGGTTAGCAAAGTCATTACAATTGTTGGGCAAAATCATTTTTAGAGTTCTGATAAGTGATTAACAGTGGTTGGCAAAGTCATTTTTAGAGTTCGGATAAGTGAATAACAGTGGTTGGCAAAGTCATTACATTTGTTTAGCAAAGTCATTTTTAGAGGACGGATTAGTGATTAACAGTGGTTGGCAAAGTTATTACAATTTTTGGGCAAAGTCATTCCTAGAGATCGGATAAGTGATTGACAGTGGTTGGCAAAGTCATTACAATTGTGAGGCAAAGTCATTTTTAGGGTTCTGATAAGTGATTAACAGTGGTTGGCAAAGTCATTACAATTGTTGGGCAAAATCATTTTTAGAGGTCGGATATGTGATTGACAGTTGTTGGCAAAGTCATTTCAATTGTTTAGCAAAGTCATTTTAAAAGGTCGGATAAGCGATTAACAGTGGTTGGCAAAGTCATTACAATTGTTGGGCAAAGTCATTTTTAGAGTCCGAATAAGTGATTAACTGTGGTTGGCAAAGTCATTACAATTGTTGGGCAAAGTCATTTCTAGAGATCGGGTAAGTGATTGACAGTGGTTGGCAAAGTCATTACAATTGTTAGGCAAAGTCATTTTTAGAGTTCTGATAAGTGATTAGCAGTGGTTGGCAAAGTCATTACAATTGTTGGGCAAAATCATTCCTAGAGATCGGATAAGTGATTAACAAGGGTTGGCAAACCCATTTTAATTGTTGGGCAAATTCATTTTTAGAGGTCGGATAGGTGATTAACAGTGGTTGGCAAAGTCATTTTAATTGTTGGGCAAAGTCATTTTTAGAGGTCGGATAAGTGATTAACAAGGGTTGGCAAACCCATTTTAATTGTTGGGCAAAGTCATTTTTAGAGGACGGATTAGTGATTAACAGTGGTTGGCAAAGTCATTACAATTGTTGGGCAAAATCATTTTTAGAGGTCGGATATGTGATTGACAGTTGTTGGCAAAGTCATTTCAATTGTTTAGCAAAGTCATTTTAAAAGGTCGGATAAGCGATTAACAGTGGTTGGCAAAGTCATTACAATTGTTGGGCAAAGTCATTTTTAGAGTCCGAATAAGTGATTAACAGTGGTTGGCAAAGTCATTATAATTGTTGGGCAAAGTCATTTTTAGAGGACGGATAAGTGATTAACAGTGGTTGGCAAAGTCATTTCTAGAGATCGGATAAGTGATTGACAGTGGTTGGCAAAGTCATTACAATTGTGAGGCAAAGTCATTTTTAGAGTTCTGATAAGTGATTAACAGTATTTGGCAAAGTCATTACAATTGTTGGGCAAAATCATTCCTAGAGATCGGATAAGTGATTGACAGTGGTTGGCAAAGTCATTACAATTGTGAGGCAACGTCATTTTTAGGGTTCTGATAAGTGATTAACAGTAGTTGGCAAAGTCATTTCATTTGTGTGGCAAAGTCATTTCTAGTGGACGGATTAGTGATTAACAGTGGTTGGCAAAGTCATTACTATTTTTGGGCAAAATCATTCCTAGAGATCGGATAAGTGATTGACAGTGGTTGGCAAAGTCATTACAATTGTGAGGCAACGTCATTTTTAGGGGTTCTGATAAGTGATTAACAGTGGTTGGCAAAGTCATTACAATTGTTGGGCAAAATCATTTTTAGAGGTCGGATATGTGATTGACAGTTGTTGGCAAAGTCATTTCAATTGTTGAGCAAAGTCATTTTTAGAGGTCGGATAAGCGATTAACAGTGGTTGGCAAAGTCATTACAATTGTTGGGCATAGTCATTTTTAGAGGTCGGTTATGTGATTGACAGTGGTTGTGCAAAGTCATTGCAATTGTTGAGCAAAGTCATTTTTAGAGGTCGGATAAGTGATTAACAAGGGTTGGCAAACCCATTTTAATTGTTGGGCAAATTCATTTTTAGAGGTCGGATAAGTGATTAACAGTGGTTGGCAAAGTCATTTTAATTGTTGGGCAAAGTCATTTTTAGAGGTCGGATAAGTGATTAACAAGGGTTGGCAAACCCATTTTAATTGTTGGGCAAAGTCATTTTTAGAGGTCGGATATGTGATTGACAGTGGTTGGCAAAGTCATTACAATTGTTTAGCAAAGTCATTTTTAGAGGACGGATTAGTGATTAACAGTGGTTGGCAAAGTCATTACAATTTTTGGGCAAAGTCATTCCTAGAGATCGGATAAGTGATTGACAGTGGTTTGCAAAGTCATTACAATTGTGAGGCAAAGTCATTTTTAGGGTTCTGATAAGTGATTAACAGCGGTTGGCAAAGTCATTACAATTGTTGGGCAAAATCATTTTTAGAGTTCTGATAAGTGATTAACAGTGGTTGGCAAAGTCATTATAATTGTTGGGCGAAGTCATTTTTAGAGGTCGGATATGTGATTGACAGTGGTTGGCAAAGTCATTACATTTGTTTAGCAAAGTCATTTTTAGAGGACGGATTAGTGATTAACAGTGGTTGGCAAAGTCATTTCTAGAGATCGGATAAGTGATTGACAGTGGTTGGCAAAGTCATTACAATTGTGAGGCAAAGTCATTTTTACAGTTCTGATAAGTGATTAGCAGTGGTTGGCTAAGTCGTTTTAATTGTTGGGCAAATTCATTTTTGGAGGTCGGATAAGTGATTAACAGTGGTGGGAAATCTCTTTACAATTGTTGGGCAAAGTCATTTCTAGAGATCGGATGAGTGATTAACAGTGGTTGGCAAAGTCATTACAATTGTTGGGCAAAGTCATTTTTAGAGGTCGGATAAGCGATTAACAGTGGTTGGCAAAGTCATTACAATTGTTGGGCATAGTCATTTTTAGAGTCCAAATAAGTGATTAACTGTGGTTGGCAAAGTCATTACAATTGTTGGGCAAAGTCATTTTTAGAGGTCGGATATGTGATTGACAGTGGTTGGCAAAGTCATTACATTTGTTTAGCAAAGTCATTTTTAGAGGACGGATTAGTGATTAACAGTGGTTGGCAAAGTCAGTTCTAGAGATCGGATAAGTGATTGACAGTGGTGGGAAATCTCTTTACAATTGTTGGGCAAAGTCATTTCTAGAGATCGGATGAGTGATTAACAGTGGTTGGCAAAGTCATTACAATTGTTGGGCAAAGTCATTTTTAGAGGTCGGATAAGCGATTAACAGTGGTTGGCAAAGTCATTACAATTGTTGGGCATAGTCATTTTTAGAGTCCAAATAAGTGATTAACTGTGGTTGGCAAAGTCATTACAATTGTTGGGCAAAGTCATTTTTAGAGGTCGGATATGTGATTGACAGTGGTTGGCAAAGTCATTACATTTGTTTAGCAAAGTCATTTTTAGAGGACGGATTAGTGATTAACAGTGGTTGGCAAAGTCAGTTCTAGAGATCGGATAAGTGATTGACAGTGGTTGGCAAAGTCATTACAATTGTGAGGCAAAGTCATTTTTACAGTTCTGATAAGTGATTAGCAGTGGTTGGCTAAGTCGTTTTAATTGTTGGGCAAATTCATTTTTGGAGGTCGGATAAGTGATTAACAGTGGTGGGAAATCTCTTTACAATTGTTGGGCAAAGTCATTTCTAGAGATCGGATGAGTGATTGACAGTGGTTGGCAAAGTCATTACAATTGTGAGGCAACGTCATTTTTAGGGTTCTGATAAGTGATTAACAGTAGTTGGCAAAGTCATTTCATTTGTGTGGCAAAGTCATTTCTAGTGGACGGATTAGTGATTAACAGTGGTTGGCAAAGTCATTACTATTTTTGGGCAAAATCATTCCTAGAGATCGGATAAGTGATTGACAGTGGTTGGCAAAGTCATTACAATTGTGAGGCAACGTCATTTTTAGGGGTTCTGATAAGTGATTAACAGTGGTTGGCAAAGTCATTACAATTGTTGGGCAAAATCATTTTTAGAGGTCGGATATGTGATTGACAGTTGTTGGCAAAGTCATTTCAATTGTTGAGCAAAGTCATTTTTAGAGGTCGGATAAGCGATTAACAGTGGTTGGCAAAGTCATTACAATTGTTGGGCATAGTCATTTTTAGAGGTCGGTTATGTGATTGACAGTGGTTGTGCAAAGTCATTGCAATTGTTGAGCAAAGTCATTTTTAGAGGTCGGATAAGTGATTAACAAGGGTTGGCAAACCCATTTTAATTGTTGGGCAAATTCATTTTTAGAGGTCGGATAAGTGATTAACAGTGGTTGGCAAAGTCATTTTAATTGTTGGGCAAAGTCATTTTTAGAGGTCGGATAAGTGATTAACAAGGGTTGGCAAACCCATTTTAATTGTTGGGCAAAGTCATTTTTAGAGGTCGGATATGTGATTGACAGTGGTTGGCAAAGTCATTACAATTGTTTAGCAAAGTCATTTTTAGAGGACGGATTAGTGATTAACAGTGGTTGGCAAAGTCATTACAATTTTTGGGCAAAGTCATTCCTAGAGATCGGATAAGTGATTGACAGTGGTTTGCAAAGTCATTACAATTGTGAGGCAAAGTCATTTTTAGGGTTCTGATAAGTGATTAACAGCGGTTGGCAAAGTCATTACAATTGTTGGGCAAAATCATTTTTAGAGTTCTGATAAGTGATTAACAGTGGTTGGCAAAGTCATTATAATTGTTGGGCAAAGTCATTTTTAGAGGTCGGATATGTGATTGACAGTGGTTGGCAAAGTCATTACATTTGTTTAGCAAAGTCATTTTTAGAGGACGGATTAGTGATTAACAGTGGTTGGCAAAGTCATTTCTAGAGATCGGATAAGTGATTGACAGTGGTTGGCAAAGTCATTACAATTGTGAGGCAAAGTCATTTTTACAGTTCTGATAAGTGATTAGCAGTGGTTGGCTAAGTCGTTTTAATTGTTGGGCAAATTCATTTTTGGAGGTCGGATAAGTGATTAACAGTGGTGGGAAATCTCTTTACAATTGTTGGGCAAAGTCATTTCTAGAGATCGGATGAGTGATTAACAGTGGTTGGCAAAGTCATTACAATTGTTGGGCAAAGTCATTTTTAGAGGTCGGATAAGCGATTAACAGTGGTTGGCAAAGTCATTACAATTGTTGGGCATAGTCATTTTTAGAGTCCAAATAAGTGATTAACTGTGGTTGGCAAAGTCATTACAATTGTTGGGCAAAGTCATTTTTAGAGGTCGGATATGTGATTGACAGTGGTTGGCAAAGTCATTACATTTGTTTAGCAAAGTCATTTTTAGAGGACGGATTAGTGATTAACAGTGGTTGGCAAAGTCAGTTCTAGAGATCGGATAAGTGATTGACAGTGGTTGGCAAAGTCATTACAATTGTGAGGCAAAGTCATTTTTACAGTTCTGATAAGTGATTAGCAGTGGTTGGCTAAGTCGTTTTAATTGTTGGGCAAATTCATTTTTGGAGGTCGGATAAGTGATTAACAGTGGTGGGAAATCTCTTTACAATTGTTGGGCAAAGTCATTTCTAGAGATCGGATGAGTGATTAACAGTGGTTGGCAAAGTCATTACAATTGTTGGGCAAAGTCATTTTTAGAGGTCGGATAAGCGATTAACAGTGGTTGGCAAAGTCATTACAATTGTTGGGCATAGTCATTTTTAGAGTCCAAATAAGTGATTAACTGTGGTTGGCAAAGTCATTACAATTGTTGGGCAAAGTCATTTCTAGAGATCGGGTAAGTGATTGACAGTGGTTGGCAAAGTCATTACAATTGTTAGGCAACGTCATTTTTAGGGTTCTGATAAGTGATTAACAGTAGTTGGCAAAGTCATTACAATTGTTGGGCAAAATCATTTTTAGAGGTCGGATATGTGATTGACAATTGTTGGGCAAAATCATTTTTAGAGTTCTGATAAGTGATTAACAGTGGTTGGCAAAGTCATTATAATTGTTGGGCAAAGTCATTTTTAGAGGTCGGATATGTGATTGACAGTGGTTGGCAAAGTCATTAAATTTGTTTAGCAAAGTCATTTTTAGAGGACGGATTAGTGATTAACAGTGGTTGGCAAAGTCATTTCTAGAGATCGGATAAGTGATTGACAGTGGTTGGCAAAGTCATTACAATTGTGAGGCAAAGTCATTTTTACAGTTCTGATAAGTGATTAGCAGTGGTTGGCTAAGTCGTTTTAATTGTTGGGCAAATTCATTTTTGGAGGTCGGATAAGTGATTAACAGTGGTGGGAAATCTCTTTACAATTGTTGGGCAAAGTCATTTCTAGAGATCGGATGAGTGATTAACAGTGGTTGGCAAAGTCATTACAATTGTTGGGCAAAGTCATTTTTAGAGGTCAGATAAGCGATTAACAGTGGTTGGCAAAGTCATTACAATTGTTGGGCATAGTCATTTTTAGAGTCCGAATAAGTGATTAACTGTGGTTGGCAAAGTCATTACAATTGTTGGGCAAAGTCATTTCTAGAGATCGGGTAAGTGATTGACAGTGGTTGGCAAAGTCATTACAATTGTTAGGCAAAGTCATTTTTAGAGTTCTGATAAGTGATTAACAGTGGTTGGCAAAGTCATTTTAATTGTTGGGCAAAGTCATTTTTAGAGGTCGGATAAGTGATTAACAAGGGTTGGCAAACCCATTTTAATTGTTGGGCAAAGTCATTTTTAGAGGTCGGATATGTGATTGACAGTGGTTGGCAAAGTCATTACAATTGTTTAGCAAAGTCATTTTTAGAGGACGGATTAGTGATTAACAGTGGTTGGCAAAGTCATTACAATTTTTGGGCAAAGTCATTCCTAGAGATCGGATAAGTGATTGACAGTGGTTTGCAAAGTCATTACAATTGTTAGGCAAAGTCATTTTTAGGGTTCTGATAAGTGATTAACAGTGGTTGGCAAAGTCATTACAATTGTTGGGCAAAATCATTTTTAGAGTTCTGATAAGTGATTAACAGTGGTTGGCAAAGTCATTATAATTGTTGGGCAAAGTCATTTTTAGAGGTCGGATATGTGATTGACAGTGGTTGGAAAAGTCATTACATTTGTTTAGCAAAGTCATTTTTAGAGGACGGATTAGTGATTAACAGTGGTTGGCAAAGTCATTTCTAGAGATCGGATAAGTGATTGACAGTGGCTGCCAAAGTCATTACAATTGTGAAGCAAGGTCATTTTTAGAGTTCTGATAAGTGATTAACAGTGGTTGGCAAACCCATTATAATTGTTGGGCAAAGTCATTTTTAGAGGTCGGATATGTGATTGACAGTGGTTGGCAAAGTCATTACAATTGTTGAGCAAAGTCATTTTTAGAGGACGGATTAGTGATTAACAGTGGTTGGCAAAGTCATTACAATTGTTGGGCAAAATCATTTTTAGAGGTCGGAAATGTGATTAACAGTGGTTGGCAAAGTCATTACAATTGTTGGGCAAAGTCATTTTTAGAGGTCGGATAAGCGATTAACAGGAGTTGGCAAAGTCATTTCATTTGTGTGGCAAATTCATTTCTAGAGATAGGATAAAGGATTAACAAGGGTTGGCAAAGTCATTACAATTGTTGGGCAAAGTCATTTTTAGAGTTCGGATAAGTGAATAACAGTGGTTGGCAAAGTCATTACAATTGTTGGGCAAAGTCATTTTTAGAGGTCGGATAAGTGATTAACAGTGGTTGGCAAACCCATTATAATTGTTGGGCAAAGTCATTTTTAGAGGTCGGAAATGTGATTGACAGTAGTTGGCAAAGTCATTTCTAGAGATCGGATAAGTGATTGACAGTGGTTGGCAAAGTCATTACAATTGTTGGGCAAACTCATTTTTAGAGTTCGGATAAGTGAATAACAGTGGTTGGCAAAGTCATTACATTTGTTGGGCAAAGTCATTTTTAGAGGTCGGATAAGTGATTAACAGTGGTTGGCAAACCCATTATAATTGTTGGGCAAAGTCATTTTTAGAGGTCGGATATGTGATTGACAGTAGTTGGCAAAGTCATTACAATTGTTGAGCAAAGTCATTTTTAGAGGACGGATTAGTGATTAACAGTGGTTGGCAAAGTCATTACAATTTTTGGGCAAAGTCATTTCTAGAGTTCGGATAAGTGATTGACAGTGGTTGGCAAAGTCATTACAATTGTTGGGCAAAGTCATTTTTAGGGTTCTGATAAGTGATTAACAGCGGTTGGCAAAGTCATTACAATTGTTGGGCAAAATCATTTTTAGAGTTCTGATAAGTGATTAACAGTGGTTGGCAAAGTCATTATAATTGTTGGGCAAAGTCATTTTTAGAGGTCGGATATGTGATTGACAGTGGTTGGCAAAGTCATTACAATTGTTGAGCAAAGTCATTTTTAGAGGTCGGATAAGTGATTAACAGTGGTTGGCAAAGTCATTATAATTGTTGGGCAAAGTCATTTTTAGAGGTCGGATATGTGATTGACAGTGGTTGGCAAAGTCATTACATTTGTTTAGCAAAGTCATTTTTAGAGGACGGATTAGTGATTAACAGTGGTTGGCAAAGTCATTTCTAGAGATCGGATAAGTGATTGACAGTGGTTGGCAAAGTCATTACAATTGTGAGGCAAAGTCATTTTTACAGTTCTGATAAGTGATTAGCAGTGGTTGGCTAAGTCGTTTTAATTGTTGGGCAAATTCATTTTTGGAGGTCGGATAAGTGATTAACAGTGGTGGGAAATCTCTTTACAATTGTTGGGCAAAGTCATTTCTAAAGATCGGATGAGTGATTAACAGTGGTTGGCAAAGTCATTACAATTGTTGGGCAAAGTCATTTTTAGAGGTCGGATAAGCGATTAACAGTGGTTGGCAAAGTCATTACAATTGTTGGGCATAGTCATTTTTAGAGTCCGAATAAGTGATTAACTGTGGTTGGCAAAGTCATTACAATTGTTGGGCAAAGTCATTTCTAGAGATCGGGTAAGTGATTGACAGTGGTTGGCAAAGTCATTACAATTGTTAGGCAAAGTCATTTTTAGAGTTCTGATAAGTGATTAACAGTGGTTGGCAAACCCATTTTAATTGTTGGGCAAAGTCATTTTTAGAGGTCGGATATGTGATTGACAGTGGTTGGCAAAGTCATTACAATTGTTTAGCAAAGTCATTTTTAGAGGACGGATTAGTGATTAACAGTGGTTGGCAAAGTCATTACAATTTTTGGGCAAAGTCATTCCTAGAGATCGGATAAGTGATTGACAGTGGTTTGCAAAGTCATTACAATTGTTAGGCAAAGTCATTTTTAGGGTTCTGATAAGTGATTAACAGTGGTTGGCAAAGTCATTACAATTGTTGGGCAAAATCATTCTTAGAGTTCTGATAAGTGATTAACAGTGGTTGGCAAAGTCATTATAATTGTTGGGCAAAGTCATTTTTAGAGGTCGGATATGTGATTGACAGTGGTTGGCAAAGTCATTACATTTGTTTAGCAAAGTCATTTTTAGAGGACGGATTAGTGATTAACAGTGGTTGGCAAAGTCATTTCTAGAGATCGGATAAGTGATTGACAGTGGTTGGCAAAGTCATTACAATTGTGAAGCAAAGTCATTTTTACAGTTCTGATAAGTGATTAGCAGTGGTTGGCTTAGTCGTTTTAATTGTTGGGCAAATTCATTTTTGGAGGTCGGATAAGTGATTAACAGTGGTGGGAAATCTCTTTACAATTGTTGGGCAAAGTCATTTCTAGAGATCGGATGAGTGATTAACAGTGGTTGGCAAAGTCATTACAATTGTTGGGCAAAGTCATTTTTAGAGGTCGGATAAGCGATTAACAGTGGTTGGCAAAGTCATTACAATTGTTGGGCATAGTCATTTTTAGAGTCCGAATAAGTGATTAACTGTGGTTGGCAAAGTCATTACAGTTGCTAAGCAAAGTCATTTTTAGAGGACGGATAAGTGATTAACAGTGGTTGGCAAAATCATTTTTAGAGGTCGGATAAGCGATTAACAGTGGTTGGCAAAGTCATTACAATTGTGAGGCAAGGTCATTTTTAGAGTTCTGATAAGTGATTAACAGTGGTTGGCAAACCCATTATAATTGTTGGGCAAAGTCATTTTTAGAGGTCGGATATGTGATTGACAGTGGTTGGCAAAGTCATTTCAATTGTTGAGCAAAGTCATTTTTAGAGGACGGATTAGTGATTAACAGTGGTTGGCAAAGTCATTACAATTGTTGGGCAAAATCATTTTTAGAGGTCGGATATGTGATTAACAGTGGTTGGCAAAGTCATTACAATTGTTGGGCAAAGTCATTTTTAGAGTTCGGATAAGTGATTAACAGGAGTTGGCAAAGTCATTTCATTTGTGTGGCAAATTCATTTCTAGAGATAGGATAAAGGATTAACAAGGGTTGGCAAAGTCATTACAATTGTTGGGCAAAGTCATTTTTAGAGTTCGGATAAGTGAATAACAGTGGTTGGCAAAGTCATTACAATTGTTGGGCAAAGTCATTTTTAGAGGTCGGATAAGTGATTAACAGTGGTTGGCAAACCCATTATAATTGTTGGGCAAAGTCATTTTTAGAGGTCGGAAATGTGATTGACAGTGGTTGGCAAAGTCATTTCTAGAGATCGGATAAGTGATTGACAGTGGTTGGCAAAGTCATTACAATTGTTGGGCAAACTCATTTTTAGAGTTCGGATAAGTGATTAACAGTAGTTGGCAAAGTCATTTCATTTGTGTGGCTAAGTCATTTCTAGAGATCGGATAAGTGATTAACAAGGGTTGGCAAAGTCTTTACAATTGTTGGGCAAAGTCATTTTTAGAGTTCGGATAAGTGAATAACAGTGGTTGGAAAAGTCATTACATTTGTTGGGCAAAGTCATTTTTAGAGGTCGGATAAGTGATTAACAGTGGTTGGCAAACCCATTATAATTGTTGGGCAAAGTCATTTTTAGAGTCCGAATAAGTGATTAACTGTGGTTGGCAAAGTCATTACAGTTGCTAAGCAAAGTCATTTTTAGAGGACGGATAAGTGATTAACAGTGGTTGGCAAAATCATTTTTAGAGGTCGGATAAGCGATTAACAGTGGTTGGCAAAGTCATTACAATTGTGAGGCAAGGTCATTTTTAGAGTTCTGATAAGTGATTAACAGTGGTTGGCAAACCCATTATAATTGTTGGGCAAAGTCATTTTTAGAGGTCGGATATGTGATTGACAGTGGTTGGCAAAGTCATTTCAATTGTTGAGCAAAGTCATTTTTAGAGGACGGATTAGTGATTAACAGTGGTTGGCAAAGTCATTACAATTGTTGGGCAAAATCATTTTTAGAGGTCGGATATGTGATTAACAGTGGTTGGCAAAGTCATTACAATTGTTGGGCAAAGTCATTTTTAGAGTTCGGATAAGTGATTAACAGGAGTTGGCAAAGTCATTTCATTTGTGTGGCAAATTCATTTCTAGAGATAGGATAAAGGATTAACAAGGGTTGGCAAAGTCATTACAATTGTTGGGCAAAGTCATTTTTAGAGTTCGGATAAGTGAATAACAGTGGTTGGCAAAGTCATTACAATTGTTGGGCAAAGTCATTTTTAGAGGTCGGATAAGTGATTAACAGTGGTTGGCAAACCCATTATAATTGTTGGGCAAAGTCATTTTTAGAGGTCGGAAATGTGATTGACAGTGGTTGGCAAAGTCATTTCTAGAGATCGGATAAGTGATTGACAGTGGTTGGCAAAGTCATTACAATTGTTGGGCAAACTCATTTTTAGAGTTCGGATAAGTGATTAACAGTAGTTGGCAAAGTCATTTCATTTGTGTGGCTAAGTCATTTCTAGAGATCGGATAAGTGATTAACAAGGGTTGGCAAAGTCTTTACAATTGTTGGGCAAAGTCATTTTTAGAGTTCGGATAAGTGAATAACAGTGGTTGGCAAAGTCATTACAATTGTTGGGCAAAGTCATTTTTAGAGGTCGGATAAGTGATTAACAGTGGTTGGCAAACCCATTATAATTGTTGGGCAAAGTCATTTTTAGAGGTCGGAAATGTGATTGACAGTGGTTGGCAAAGTCATTTCTAGAGATCGGATAAGTGATTGACAGTGGTTGGCAAAGTCATTACAATTGTTGGGCAAACTCATTTTTAGAGTTCGGATAAGTGATTAACAGTAGTTGGCAAAGTCATTTCATTTGTGTGGCTAAGTCATTTCTAGAGATCGGATAAGTGATTAACAAGGGTTGGCAAAGTCTTTACAATTGTTGGGCAAAGTCATTTTTAGAGTTCGGATAAGTGAATAACAGTGGTTGGAAAAGTCATTACATTTGTTGGGCAAAGTCATTTTTAGGGTTCTGATAAGTGATTAACAGTGGTTGGCAAACCCATTATAATTGTTGGGCAAAGTCATTTTTAGAGGTCGGAAATGTGATTGACAGTGGTTGGCAAAGTCATTTCTAGAGATCGGATAAGTGATTGACAGTGGTTGGCAAAGTCATTACAATTGTTGGGCAAACTCATTTTTAGAGTTCGGATAAGTGATTAACAGTAGTTGGCAAAGTCATTTCATTTGTGTGGCTAAGTCATTTCTAGAGATCGGATAAGTGATTAACAAGGGTTGGCAAAGTCTTTACAATTGTTGGGCAAAGTCATTTTTAGAGTTCGGATAAGTGAATAACAGTGGTTGGAAAAGTCATTACATTTGTTGGGCAAAGTCATTTTTAGAGGTCGGATAAGCGATTAACAGTGGTTGGCAAAGTCATTACAATTGTTGGGCATAGTCATTTTTAGAGTCCGAATAAGTGATTAACTGTGGTTGGCAAAGTCATTACAGTTGCTAAGCAAAGTCATTTTTAGAGGACGGATAAGTGATTAACAGTGGTTGGCAAAATCATTTTTAGAGGTCGGATAAGCGATTAACAGTGGTTGGCAAAGTCATTACAATTGTGAGGCAAGGTCATTTTTAGAGTTCTGATAAGTGATTAACAGTGGTTGGCAAACCCATTATAATTGTTGGGCAAAGTCATTTTTAGAGGTCGGATATGTGATTGACAGTGGTTGGCAAAGTCATTTCAATTGTTGAGCAAAGTCATTTTTAGAGGACGGATTAGTGATTAACAGTGGTTGGCAAAGTCATTACAATTGTTGGGCAAAATCATTTTTAGAGGTCGGATATGTGATTAACAGTGGTTGGCAAAGTCATTACAATTGTTGGGCAAAGTCATTTTTAGAGTTCGGATAAGTGATTAACAGGAGTTGGCAAAGTCATTTCATTTGTGTGGCAAATTCATTTCTAGAGATAGGATAAAGGATTAACAAGGGTTGGCAAAGTCATTACAATTGTTGGGCAAAGTCATTTTTAGAGTTCGGATAAGTGAATAACAGTGGTTGGCAAAGTCATTACAATTGTTGGGCAAAGTCATTTTTAGAGGTCGGATAAGTGATTAACAGTGGTTGGCAAACCCATTATAATTGTTGGGCAAAGTCATTTTTAGAGGTCGGAAATGTGATTGACAGTGGTTGGCAAAGTCATTTCTAGAGATCGGATAAGTGATTGACAGTGGTTGGCAAAGTCATTACAATTGTTGGGCAAACTCATTTTTAGAGTTCGGATAAGTGATTAACAGTAGTTGGCAAAGTCATTTCATTTGTGTGGCTAAGTCATTTCTAGAGATCGGATAAGTGATTAACAAGGGTTGGCAAAGTCTTTACAATTGTTGGGCAAAGTCATTTTTAGAGTTCGGATAAGTGAATAACAGTGGTTGGAAAAGTCATTACATTTGTTGGGCAAAGTCATTTTTAGAGGTCGGATAAGTGATTAACAGTGGTTGGCAAACCCATTATAATTGTTGGGCAAAGTCATTTTTAGAGGTCGGATATGTGATTGACAGTAGTTGGCAAAGTCATTACAATTGTTGAGCAAAGTCATTTTTAGAGGACGGATTAGTGATTAACAGTGGTTGGCAAAGTCATTACAATTTTTGGGCAAAGTCATTTCTAGAGTTCGGATAAGTGATTGACAGTGGTTGGCAAAGTCATTACAATTGTTGGGCAAAGTCATTTTTAGGGTTCTGATAAGTGATTAACAGCGGTTGGCAAAGTCATTACAATTGTTGGGCAAAATCATTTTTAGAGTTCTGATAAGTGATTAACAGTGGTTGGCAAAGTCATTAAAATTGTTGGGCAAAGTCATTTTTAGAGGTCGGATATGTGATTGACAGTGGTTGGCAAAGTCATTACAATTGTTGAGCAAAGTCATTTTTAGAGGACGGATAAGTGATTAACAGTGGTTGGCAAAGTCATTTCTAGAGATCGGATAAGTGATTGACAGTGGTTGGCAAAGTCATTACAATTGTGAGGCAAAGTCATTTTTAGAGTTCTGATAAGTGATTAGCAGTGGTTGGAAATCTCTTTACAATTGTTGGGAAAAGTCATTTTTAGAGGTCGGATATGTGATTGACAGTGGTTGGCAAAGTCATTACAATTGTTGAGCAAAGTCATTTTTAGAGGACGGATAAGTGATTAACAGTGGTTGGCAAAGTCATTTCTAGAGATCGGATAAGTGATTAACAGTAGCTGGCAAAGTGATTTCATTTGTGTGGCAAAGTCATTTCTAGAGATCGGATAAGTGATTAACAAGGGTTGGCAAAGTCATTACAATTGTTGGGCAAAGTCATTTTTAGAGTTCGGATAAGTGAATAACAGTGGTTGGCAAAGTCATTACATTTGTTGGGCAAAGTCATTTTAAGAGGTCGGATAAGTGATTAACAGTGGTTGGCAAACCCATTATAATTGTTGGGCAAAGTCATTTTTAGAGGTCGGATATGTGATTGACAGTGGTTGGCAAAGTCATTACAATTGTTGAGCAAAGTCATTTTTAGAGGACGGATTAGTGATTAACAGTGGTTGGCAAAGTCATTACAATTGTTGAGCAAAATCATTTTTAGAGGTCGGATAAGCGATTAACAGTGGTTGGCAAAGTCATTACAATTGTTGGGCAAAGTCATTTTTAGTGTTCGGATAAGTGATTAACAGGAGTTGGCAAAGTCATTTCATTTGTGTGGCAAATTCATTTCTAGAGATCGGATAAGTGATTAACAAGGGCTGGCAAAGTCATTACAATTGTTGGGCAAAGTCATTTCTAGAGTTCTGATAAGTGATTAGCAGTGGTTGGGAGAGTCATTACAATTGTTGGGCAAAATCATTTTTAGAGGTCGGATATGTGATTGACAGTGGTTGGCAAAGTCATTACAATTGTTGAGCAAAATCATTTTTAGAGGTCGGATAAGCGATTAACAGTGGTTGGCAAAGTCATTACAATTGTTGGGCAAAGTCATTTTTAGAGTTCGGATAAGTGATTAACAGGAGTTGGCAAAGTCATTTCATTTGTGTGGCAAATTCATTTCTAGAGATCGGATAAGTGATTAACAAGGGTTGGCAAAGTCATTACAATTGTTGGGCAAAGTCATTTTTAGAGTTCGGATTAGTGAATAACAGTGGTTGGCAAAGTCATTACATTTGTTGGGCAAAGTCATTTTTAGAGGTCGGATGAGTAATTAACAGTGGTTGGCAAACCCATTATAATTGTTGGGCAAGGTCATTTTTAGAGGTCGGATATGTGATTGACAGTGGTTGGCAAAGTCATTACAATTGTTGAGCAAAGTCATTTTTAGAGGACGGATTATTGATTAACAGTGGTTGGCAAAGTCATTACAATTTTTGGGCAAAGTCATTTCTAGAGTTCGGATAAGTGATTGACAGTGGTTGGCAAAGTCATTACAATTGTGAGGCAAAGTCATTTCTAGAGTTCTGATAAGTGATTAGCAGTGGTTGGCAAAGTCATTACAATTGTTGGGCAAAATCATTTTTAGAGGTCGGATATGTGATTGACAGTGGTTGGCAAAGTCATTACAATTGTTGAGCAAAATCATTTTTAGAGGTCGGATAAGCGATTAACAGCGGTTGGCAAAGTCATTACAATTGTTGGGCAAAGTCATTTTTAGAGTTCGGATAAGTGATTAACAGGAGTTGGCAAAGTCATTTCATTTGTGTGGCAAATTCATTTCTAGAGATAGGATAAGTGATTAACAAGGGTTGGCAAAGTCATTACAATTGTTGGGCAAAGTCATTTTTAGAGGTCGGATATGTGATTGACAGTGGTTGGCAAATTCATTACAATTGTTGAGCAAAGTCATTTTTAGAGGACGGATAAGTGATTAACAGTGGTTGGCAAAGTCATTTCTAGAGATCGGATAAGTGATTGACAGTGGTTGGCAAAATCATTACAATTGTTGGGCAAAGTCATTTTTAGAGTTCGGATAAGTGATTAACAGTAGCTGGCAAAGTCATTTCATTTGTGTGGCAAAGTCATTTCTAGAGATCGGATAAGTGATTAACAAGGGTTGGCAAAGTCATTACAATTGTTGGGCAAAGTCATTTTTAGAGTTCGGATAAGTGATTGACAGTGGTTGGCAAAGTCATTACAATTGTTGAGCAAAGTCATTTTTAGAGGACGGATTAGTGATTAACAGTGGTTGGCAAAGTCATTACAATTTTTGGGCAAAGTCATTTCTAGAGTTCGGATAAGTGATTGACAGTGGTTGGCAAAGTCATTACAATTGTGAGGCAAAGTCATTTCTAGAGTTCTGATAAGTGATTAGCAGTGGTTGGCAAAGTCATTACAATTGTTGGGCAAAATCATTTTTAGAGGTCGGATATGTGATTGACAGTGGTTGGCAAAGTCATTACAATTGTTGAGCAAAATCATTTTTAGAGGTCGGATTAGCGATTAACAGTGGTTGGCAAAGTCATTACAATTGTTGGGCAAAGTCATTTTTAGAGTTCGGATAAGTGATTAACAGGAGTTGGCAAAGTCATTTCATTTGTGTGGCAAATTCATTTCTAGAGATAGGATAAGTGATTAACAAGGGTTGGCAAAGTCATTACAATTGTTGGGCAAAGTCATTTTTAGAGGTCGGATAAGTGATTAACAGTGGTTGGCAAACCCATTATAATTGTTGGGCAAAGTCATTTTTTGAGGTCGGATATGTGATTGACAGTGGTTGGCAAAGTCATTACAATTGTTGAGCAAAGTCATTTTTAGAGGACGGATAAGTGATTAACAGTGGTTGGCAAAGTCATTTCTAGAGATCGGATAAGTGATTGACAGTGGTTGGCAAAGTCATTACAATTGTGTGGCAAAGTCATTTTTAGAGTTCGGATAAGTGATTAACAGTAGCTGGCAAAGTCATTTCTAGAGATCGGATATGTGATTAACAAGGGTTGGCAAAGTCATTACAATTGTTGGGCAAAGTCATTTTTAGAGTTCGGATAAGTGAATAACAGTGGTTGGCAAAGTCATTACAATTTTTGGGCAAAGTCATTTCTAGAGTTCGGATAAGTGATTAACAAGGGTTGGCAAAGTCATTACAATTGTTGGGCAAAGTCATTTTTAGAGGTCGGATAAGTGATTAACAGTGGTTGGCAAACCCATTATAATTGTTGGGCAAAGTCATTTTTAGAGGTCGGATATGTGATTGACAGTGGTTGGCAAAGTCATTACAATTGTTGAGCAAAGTCATTTTTAGAGGACGGATAAGTGATTAACAGTGGTTGGCAAAGTCATTTCTAGAGATCGGATAAGTGATTGACAGTGGTTGGCAAAGTCATTACAATTGTGTGGCAAAGTCATTTTTAGAGTTCGGATAAGTGATTAACAGTAGCTGGCAAAGTCATTTCTAGAGATCGGATATGTGATTAACAAGGGTTGGCAAAGTCATTACAATTGTTGGGCAAAGTCATTTTTAGAGTTCGGATAAGTGAATAACAGTGGTTGGCAAAGTCATTACAATTTTTGGGCAAAGTCATTTCTAGAGTTCGGATAAGTGATTGACAGTGGTTGGCAAAGTCATTACAATTGTGAGGCAAAGTCATTTCTAGAGTTCTGATAAGTGATTAGCAGTGGTTGGCAAAGTCATTACAATTGTTGGGCAAAATCATTTTTAGAGGTCGGATATGTGATTGACAGTGGTTGGCAAAGTCATTACAATTGTTGAGCAAAATCATATCTAGAGATAGGATAAGTGATTAACAAGGGTTGGCAAAGTCATTACAATTGTTGGGCAAAGTCATTTTTAGAGTTCGGATAAGTGATTAACAGGAGTTGGCAAAGTCATTTCATTTGTGTGGCAAATTCATTTCTAGAGATAGGATAAGTGATTAACAAGGGTTGGCAAAGTCATTACAATTGTTTGGCAAAGTCATTTTTAGAGGTCGGATAAGTGATTAACAGTGGTTGGCAAACCCATTATAATTGTTGGGCAAAGTCATTTTTAGAGGTCGGATATGTGATTGACAGTGGTTGGCAAAGTCATTACAATTGTTGAGCAAAGTCATTTTTAGAGGACGGATAAGTGATTAACAGTGGTTGGCAAAGTCATTTCTAGAGATCGGATAAGTGATTGACAGTGGTTGGCAAAGTCATTTCTAGAGATCGGATAAGTGATTGACAGTGGTTGGCAAAGTCATTACAATTGTGTGGCAAAGTCATTTTTAGAGTTCGGATAAGTGATTAACAGTAGCTGGCAAAGTCATTTCTAGAGATCGGATATGTGATTAACAAGGGTTGGCAAAGTCATTACAATTGTTGGGCAAAGTCATTTTTAGAGTTCGGATAAGTGAATAACAGTGGTTGGCAAAGTCATTACAATTTTTGGGCAAAGTCATTTCTAGAGTTCGGATAAGTGATTGACAGTGGTTGGCAAAGTCATTACAATTGTGAGGCAAAGTCATTTCTAGAGTTCTGATAAGTGATTAGCAGTGGTTGGCAAAGTCATTACAATTGTTGGGCAAAATCATTTTTAGAGGTCGGATATGTGATTGACAGTGGTTGGCAAAGTCATTACAATTGTTGAGCAAAATCATATCTAGAGATAGGATAAGTGATTAACAAGGGTTGGCAAAGTCATTACAATTGTTGGGCAAAGTCATTTTTAGAGTTCGGATAAGTGATTAACAGGAGTTGGCAAAGTCATTTCATTTGTGTGGCAAATTCATTTCTAGAGATAGGATAAGTGATTAACAAGGGTTGGCAAAGTCATTACAATTGTTTGGCAAAGTCATTTTTAGAGGTCGGATAAGTGATTAACAGTGGTTGGCAACCCCATTATAATTGTTGGGCAAAGTCATTTTTAGAGGTCGGATATGTGATTGACAGTGGTTGGCAAAGTCATTACAATTGTTGAGCAAAGTCATTTTTAGAGGACGGATAAGTGATTAACAGTGGTTGGCAAAGTCATTTCTAGAGATCGGATAAGTGATTGACAGTGGTTGGCAAAGTCATTACAATTGTTGGGCAAAGTCATTTTTAGAGGACGGATTAGTGATTAACAGTGGTTGGCAAAGTCATTACAATTTTTGGGCAAAGTCATTTCTAGAGTTCGGATAAGTGATTGACGGTGGTTGGCAAAGTCATTACAATTGTGAGGCAAAGTCATTTCTAGAGTTCTGATAAGTGATTAGCAGTGGTTGGCAAAGTCATTACAATTGTTGGGCAAAATCATTTTTAGAGGTCGGATATGTGATTGACAGTGGTTGGCAAAGTCATTACAATTGTTGAGCAAAATCATTTTTAGAGGTCGGATAAGCGATTAACAGTGGTTGGCAAAGTCATTACAATTGTTGGGCAAAGTCATTTTTAGAGTTCGGATAAGTGATTAACAGGAGTTGGCAAAGTCATTTCATTTGTGTGGCAAATTCATTTCTAGAGATAGGATAAGTGATTAACAAGGGTTGGCAAAGTCATTACAATTGTTGGGCAAAGTCATTTTTAGAGGTCTGATAAGTGATTAACAGTGGTTGGCAAACCCATTATAATTGTTGGGCAAAGTCATTTTTAGAGGTCGGATGTGTGATTGACAGTGGTTGGCAAAGTCATTACAATTGTTGAGCAAGGTCATTTTTAGAGGACGTATAAGTGATTAACAGTGGTTGGCAAAGTCATTTCTAGAGATCGGATAAGTGATTGACAGTGGTTGGCAAAGTCATTACAATTGTTGGGCAAAGTCATTTTTAGAGTTCGGATAAGTGATTAACAGTAGCTGGCAAAGTCATTTCATTTGTGTGGTAAAGTCATTTCTAGAGATCGGATAAGTGATTAACAAGGGTTGGCAAAGTCATTACAATTGTTGGGCAAAGTCATTTTTAGAGTTCGGATAAGTGAATAACAGTGGTTGGCAAAGTCATTACATTTGTTGGGCAAAGTCATTTTTAGAGGTCGGATAAGTGATTAACAGTGGTTGGCAAACCCATTATAATTGTTGGGCAAAGTCATTTTTAGAGGTCGGATATGTGATTGACAGTGGTTGGCAAAGTCATTACAATTGTTGAGCAAAGTCATTTTTAGAGGACGGATAAGTGATTAACAGTGGTTGGCAAAGTCATTTCTAGAGATCGGATAAGTAATTGACAGTGGTTGGCAAAGTCATTACAATTGTTGGGCAAAGTCATTTTTAGAGGACGGATTAGTGATTAACAGTGGTTGGCAAAGTCATTACAATTTTTGGGCAAAGTCATTTCTAGAGTTCGGATAAGTGATTGACAGTGGTTGGCAAAGTCATTACAATTGTTGAGCAAAATCATTTTTAGAGGTCGGATAAGCGATTAACAGTGGTTGGCAAAGTCATTACAATTGTTGGGCAAAGTCATTTTTAGAGTTCGGATAAGTGATTAACAGGAGTTGGCAAAGTCATTTCATTTGTGTGGCAAATTCATTTCTAGAGATAGGATAAGTGATTAACAAGGGTTGGCAAAGTCATTACAATTGTTGGGCAAAGTCATTTTTAGAGTTCGGATAAGTGATTAACAGTGGTTGGCAAACCCATTATAATTGTTGGGCAAAGTCATTTTTAGAGGTCGGATGTGTGATTGACAGTGGTTGGTAAAGTCATTACAATTGTTGAGCAAAGTCATTTTTAGAGGACGTATAAGTGATTAACAGTGGTTGGCAAAGTCATTTCTAGAGATCGGATAAGTGATTGACAGTGGTTGGCAAAGTCATTACAATTGTTGGGCAAAGTCATTTTTAGAGTTCGGATAAGTGATTAACAGTAGCTGGCAAAGTCATTTCATTTGTGTGGCAAAGTCATTTCTAGAGATCGGATAAGTGATTAACAAGGGTTGGCAAAGTCATTACAATTGTTGGGCAAAGTCATTTTTAGAGTTCGGATAAGTGAATAACAGTGGTTGGCAAAGTCATTACATTTGTTGGGCAAAGTCATTTTTAGAGGTCGGATAAGTGATTAACAGTGGTTGGCAAACCCATTATAATTGTTGGGCAAAGTCATTTTTAGAGGTCGGATATGTGATTGACAGTGGTTGGCAAAGTCATTACAATTGTTGAGCAAAGTCATTTTTAGAGGACGGATAAGTGATTAACAGTGGTTGGCAAAGTCATTTCTAGAGATCGGATAAGTGATTGACAGTGGTTGGCAAAGTCATTACAATTGTTGGGCAAAGTCATTTTTAGAGGACGGATTAGTGATTAACAGTGGTTGGCAAAGTCATTACAATTTTTGGGCAAAGTCATTTCTAGAGTTCGGATAAGTGATTGACAGTGGTTGGCAAAGTCATTACAATTGTGAGGCAAAGTCATTTCTAGAGTTCTGATAAGTGATTAGCAGTGGTTGGCAAAGTCATTACAATTGTTGGGCAAAATCATTTTTAGAGGTCGGATATGTGATTGACAGTGGTTGGCAAAGTCATTACAATTGTTGAGCAAAATCATTTTTAGAGGTCGGATAAGCGATTAACAGTGGTTGGCAAAGTCATTACAATTGTTGGGCAAAGTCATTTTTAGAGTTCGGATAAGTGATTAACAGGAGTTGGCAAAGTCATTTCATTTGTGTGGCAAATTCATTTCTAGAGATAGGATAAGTGATTAACAAGGGTTGGCAAAGTCATTACAATTGTTGGGCAAAGTCATTTTTAGAGGTCGGATATGTGATTGACAGTGGTTGGCAAATTAATTACAATTGTTGAGCAAAGTCATTTTTAGAGGACGGATAAGTGATTGACAGTGGTTGGCAAAGTCTTTACAATTGTTGGGAAAAGTCATTTTTAGAGTTCGGATAAGTGATTAACAGTAGCTGGCAAAGTCATTTCATTTGTGTGGCAAAGTCATTTCTAGAGATCGGATAAGTGATTAACAAGGGTTGGCAAAGTCATTACAATTGTTGGGCAAAGTCATTTTTAGAGTTCGGATAAGTGATTGACAGTGGTTGGCAAAGTCATTACAATTGTTGAGCAAAGTCATTTTTAGAGGACGGATTAGAGATTAACAGTGGTTGGCAAAGTCTTTACAATTTTTGGGCAAATTCATTTCTAGAGTTCGGATAAGTGATTGACAGTGGTTTGCAAAGTCATTACAATTGTGAGGCAAAGTCATTTCTAGAGTTCTGATAAGTGATTAGCAGTGGTTGGCAAAGTCATTACAATTGTTGGGCAAAATCATTTTTAGAGGTCGGATATGTGATTGACAGTGGTTGGCAAAGTCTTTACAATTGTTGAGCAAAATCATTTTTAGCGGTCGGATAAGCGATTAACAGTGGTTGGCAAAGTCATTACAATTGTTGGGCAAAGTCATTTTTAGAGGTCGGATATGTGATTGACAGTGGTTGGCAAAGTCATTACAATTGTTGAGCAAAGTCATTTTTAGAGGACGGATAAGTGATTAACAGTGGTTGGCAAAGTCATTTCTAGAGATCGGATAAGTGATTGACAGTGGTTGGCAAAGTCATTACAATTGTTTGGCAAAGTCATTTTTAGAGTTCGGATAAGTGATTAACAGTAGCTGGCAAAGTCATTTCATTTGTGTGGCAAAGTCATTTCTAGAGATCGGATAAGTGATTAACAAGGGTTGGCAAAGTCATTACAATTGTTGGGCAAAGTCATTTTTAGAGTTCGGATAAGTGAATAACAGTGGTTGGCAAAGTCATTACATTTGTTGGGCAAAGTCATTTTTAGAGGTCGGATAAGTGATTAACAGTGGTTGGCAAACCCATTATAATTGTTAGGCAAAGTCATTTTTAGAGGTCGGATATGTGATTGACAGTGGTTGGCAAAGTCATTACAATTGTTGAGCAAAGTCATTTTTAGAGGACGGATTAGTGATTAACAGTGGTTGGCAAAGTCATTACAATTTTTGGGCAAAGTCATTTCTAGAGTTCGGATAAGTGATTGACAGTGGTTGGCAAAGTCATTACAATTGTGAGGCAAAGTCATTTCTAGAGTTCTGAAAAGTGATTAGCAGTGGTTGGCAAAGTCATTACAATTGTTGGGCAAAATCATTTTTAGAGGTCGGATATGTGATTGACAGTGGTTGGCAAAGTCATTACAATTGTTGAGCAAAATCATTTTTAGAGGTCGGATAAGCGATTAACAGTGGTTGGCAAAGTCATTACAATTGTTGGGCAAAGTCATTTTTAGAGTTCGGATAAGTGATTAACAGGAGTTGGCAAAGTCATTTCATTTGTGTGGCAAATTCATTTCTAGAGATAGGATAAGTGATTAACAAGGGTTGGCAAAGTCATTACAATTGTTGGGCAAAGTCATTTTTAGAGGTCGGATAAGTGATAAACAGTGGTTGGCAAACCCATTATAATTGTTGGGCAAAGTCATTTTTAGAGGTCGGATATGTGATTGACAGTGGTTGGCAAAGTCATTACAATTGTTGAGCAAAGTCATATTAGAGGACGTATAAGTGATTAACAGTGGTTGGCAAAGTCATTTCTAGAGATCGGATAAGTGATTGACAGTGGTTGGCAAAGTCATTACAATTGTTTGGCAAAGTCATTTTTAGAGTTCGGATAAGTGATTAACAGTAGCTGGCAAAGTCATTTCATTTGTGTGGCAAAGTCATTTCTAGAGATCGGATAAGTGATTAACAAGGGTTGGCAAAGTCATTACAATTGTTGGGCAAAGTCATTTTTAGAGTTCGGATTAGTGAATAACAGTGGTTGGCAAAGTCATTACATTTGTTGGGCAAAGTCATTTTTAGAGGTCGGATAAGTGATTAACAGAGGTGTGCAAACCCATTATAATTGTTGGGCAAAGTCATTTTTAGAGGTCGGATATGTGATTGACAGTGGTTGGCAAAGTCATTACAATTGTTGAGCAAAGTCATTTTTAGAGTTCGGATAAGTGTTTAACAGGAGTTGGCAAAGTCATTTCATTTGTGTGGCAAATTCATTTCTAGAGATAGGATAAGTGATTAACAAGGGTTGGCAAAGTCATTACAATTGTTGGGCAAAGTCATTTTTAGAGGTCGGATATGTGATTGACAGTGGTTGGCAAATTCATTACAATTGTTGAGCAAAGTCATTTTTAGAGGACGGATAAGTGATTGACAGTGGTTGGCAAAGTCATTACAATTGTTGGCAAAAGTCATTTTTAGAGTTCGGATAAGTGATTAACAGTAGCTGGCAAAGTCATTTCATTTGTGTGGCAAAGTCATTTCTAGAGATCGGATAAGTGATTAACAAGGGTTGGCAAACCCATTATAATTGTTGGGCAAAGTCATTTTTAGAGGTCGGATATGTGATTGACAGTGGTTGGCAAAGTCATTACAATTGTTGAGCAAAGTCATTTTTAGAGGACGTATAAGTGATTAACAGTGGTTGGCAAAGTCATTTCTAGAGATCGGATAAGTGATTGACAGTGGTTGGCAAAGTCATTACAATTGTTGGGCAAAGTCATTTTTAGAGTTCAGATAAGTGATTAACAGGAGTTGGCAAAGTCATTTCATTTGTGTGGCAAAGTCATTTCTAGAGATCGGATAAGTGATTAACAAGGGTTGGCAAAGTCATTACAATTGTTGGGCAAAGTCATTTTTAGAGTTCGGATAAGTGAATAACAGTGGTTGGCAAAGTCATTACATTTGTTGGGCAAAGTCATTTTTAGAGGTCGGATAAGTGATTAACAGTGGTTGGCAAACCCATTATAATTGTTGGGCAGAGTCATTTTTAGAGGTCGGACATGTGATTGACAGTGGTTGGCAAAGTCATTACAATTGTTGAGCAAAGTCATTTTTAGAGTTCGGATAAGTGATTAACAGGAAATGGCAAAGTCATTTCATTTGTGTGGCAAATTCATTTCTAGAGATAGGATAAGTGATTAACAAGGGTTGGCAAAGTCATTACAATTGTTGGGCAAAGTCATTTTTAGAGGTCGGATATGTGATTGACAGTGGTTGGCAAATTCATTACAATTGTTGAGCAAAGTCATTTTTAGAGGACGGATAAGTGATTGACAGTGGTTGGCAAAGTCATTACAATTGTTGGGAAAAGTCATTTTTAGAGTTCGGATAAGTGATTAACAGTAGCTGGCAAAGTCATTTCATTTGTGTGGCAAAGTCATTTCTAGAGATCGGATAAGTGATTAACAAGGGTTGGCAAAGTCATTTCAATTGTTGGGCAAAGTCATTTTTAGAGTTCGGATAAGTGAATAACAGTGGTTGGCAAAGTCATTACATTTGTTGGGCAAAGTCATTTTTAGAGGTCGGATAAGTGATTAACAGTGGTTGGCAAAGTCATTACAATTGTTGAGCAAAGTCATTTTTAGAGGACGGATTAGTGATTAACAGTGGTTGGCAAAGTCATTACAATTTTTGGGCAAAGTCATTTTTAGAGTTCGGATAAGTGATTGACAGTGGTTGGCAAAGTCATTACAATTGTGAGGCAAAGTCATTTCTAGAGTTCTGATAAGTGATTAGCAGTGGTTGGCAAAGTCATTACAATTGTTGGGCAAAATCATTTTTAGAGGTCGGATATGTGATTGACAGTGGTTGGCAAAGTCTTTACAATTGTTGGGCAAAGTCATTTTTAGAGGTCGGATATGTGATTGACAGTGGTTGGCAAATTCATTACAATTGTTGAGCAAAGTCATTTTTAGAGGACGGATAAGTGATTGACAGTGGTTGGCAAAGTCATTACAATTGTTGGGAAAAGTCATTTTTAGAGTTCGGATAAGTGATTAACAGTAGCTGGCAAAGTCATTTCATTTGTGTGGCAAAGTCATTTCTAGAGATCGGATAAGTGATTAACAAGGGTTGGCAAAGTCATTACAATTGTTGGGCAAAGTCATTTTTAGAGTTCGGATAAGTGAATAACAGTGGTTGGCAAAGTCATTACATTTGTTGGGCAAAGTCATTTTTAGAGGTCGGATAAGTGATTAACAGTGGTTGGCAAAGTCATTACAATTGTTGAGCAAAGTCATTTTTAGAGGACGGATTAGTGATTAACAGTGGTTGGCAAAGTCATTACAATTTTTGGGCAAAGTCATTTCTAGAGTTCGGATAAGTGATTGACAGTGGTTGGCAAAGTCATTACAATTGTGAGGCAAAGTCATTTCTAGAGTTCTGATAAGTGATTAGCAGTGGTTGGCAAAGTCATTACAATTGTTGGGCAAAATCATTTTTAGAGGTCGGATATGTGATTGACAGTGGTTGGCAAAGTCTTTACAATTGTTGAGCAAAATCATTTTTAGCGGTCGGATAAGCGATTAACAGTGGTTGGCAAAGTCATTACAATTGTTGGGCAAAGTCATTTTTAGAGGTCGGATATGTGATTGACAGTGGTTGGCAAAGTCATTACAATTGTTGAGCAAAGTCATTTTTAGAGGACGGATAAGTGATTAACAGTGGTTGGCAAAGTCATTTCTAGAGATCGGATAAGTGATTGACAGTGGTTGGCAAAGTCATTACAATTGTTTGGCAAAGTCATTTTTAGAGTTCGGATAAGTGATTAACAGTAGCTGGCAAAGTCATTTCATTTGTGTGGCAAAGTCATTTCTAGAGATCGGATAAGTGATTAACAAGGGTTGGCAAAGTCATTACAATTGTTGGGCAAAGTAATTTTTAGAGTTCGGATAAGTGAATAACAGTGGTTGGCAAAGTCATTACATTTGTTGGGCAAAGTCATTTTTAGAGGTCGGATAAGTGATTAACAGTGGTTGGCAAACCCATTATAATTGTTAGGCAAAGTCATTTTTAGAGGTCGGATATGTGATTGACAGTGGTTGGCAAAGTCATTACAATTGTTGAGCAAAGTCATTTTTAGAGGACGGATTAGTGATTAACAGTGGTTGGCAAAGTCATTACAATTTTTGGGCAAAGTCATTTCTAGAGTTCGGATAAGTGATTGACAGTGGTTGGCAAAGTCATTACAATTGTGAGGCAAAAGCATTTCTAGAGTTCTGATAAATGATAAGCAGTGGTTGGCAAAGTCATTACAATTGTTGGGCAAAATCATTTTTAGAGGTCGGATATGTGATTGACAGTGGTTGGCAAAGTCATTACAATTGTTGAGCAAAATCATTTTTAGAGGTCGGATAAGCGATTAACAGTGGTTGGCAAAGTCATTACAATTGTTGGGCAAAGTCATTTTTAGAGTTCGGATAAGTGATTAACAGGAGTTGGCAAAGTCATTTCATTTGTGTGGCAAAGTCATTTTTAGAGTTCTGATAAGTGATTAACAGTGGTTGGCAAAGTCATTATAATTGTTGGGCAAAGTCATTTTTTGAGGTCGGATATGTGATTGACAGTGGTTGGCAAAGTCATTACAATTGTTGAGCAAAATCATTTTTAGAGGTCGGATATGTGATTGACAGTGGTTGGCAAAGTCATTACAATTGTTGGGCAAAGTCATTTTTAGAGTTCGGATAAGTGATTAACAGTAGCTGGCAAAGTCATTTCATTTGTGTGGCAAAGTCATTTCTAGAGATCGGATAAGTGATTAACAAGGGTTGGCAAAGTCATTACAATTGTTGGGCAAAGTCATTTTTAGAGTTCGGATAAGTGAATAACAGTGGTTGGCAAAGTCATTACATTTGTTGGGCAAAGTCATTTTTAGAGGTCGGATAAGTGATTAACAGTGGTTGGCAAACCCATTATAATTGTTGGGCAAAGTCATTTTTAGAGGTCGGATATGTGATTGACAGTGGTTGGCAAAGTCATTACAATTGTTGAGCAAAGTCATTTTTAGAGGACGGATTAGTGATTAACAGTGGTTGGCAAAGTCATTACAATTTTTGGGCAAAGTCATTTCTAGAGTTCGGATAAGTGATTGACAGTGGTTGGCAAAGTCATAACAATTGTGAGGCAAAGTCATTTCTAGAGTTCTGATAAATGATTAGCAGTGGTTGGCAAAGTCATTACAATTGTTGGGCAAAATCATTTTTAGAGGTCGGATATGTGATTGACAGTGGTTGGCAAAGTCATTACAATTGTTGAGCAAAATCATTTTTAGAGGTCGGATAAGCGATTAACAGTGGTTGGCAAAGTCATTTCAATTGTTGGGCAAAGTCATTTTTAGAGTTCGGATAAGTGATTAACAGGAGTTGGCAAAGTCATTTCATTTGTGTGGCAAAGTCATTTTTAGAGTTCTGATAAGTGATTAACAGTGGTTGGCAAAGTCATTATAATTGTTGGGCAAAGTCATTTTTAGAGGTCGGATATGTGATTGACAGTGGTTGGCAAAGTCATTACAATTGTTGAGCAAAATCATTTTTAGAGGTCGGATATGTGATTGACAGTGGTTGGCAAAGTCATTACAATTGTTGGGCAAAGTCATTTTTAGAGTTCGGATAAGTGATTAACAGTAGCTGGCAAAGTCATTTCATTTGTGTGGCAAAGTCATTTCTAGAGATCGGATAAGTGATTAACAAGGGTTGGCAAAGTCATTACAATTGTTGGGCAAAGTCATTTTTAGAGTTCGGATAAGTGAATAACAGTGGTTGGCAAAGTCATTACATTTGTTGGGCAAAGTCATTTTTAGAGGTCGGATAAGTGATTAACAGTGGTTGGCAAACCCATTATAATTGTTGGGCAAAGTCATTTTTAGAGGTCGGATATGTGATTGACAGTGGTGAGCAAAGTCATTACAATTGTTGAGCAAAGTCATTTTCAGAGGACGGATTAGTGATTAACAGTGGTTGGCAAAGTCATTACAATTTTTGGGCAAAGTCATTTCTAGAGTTCTGATAAGTGATTGACAGTGGTTGGCAAAGTCATAACAATTGTGAGGCAAAGTCATTTCTAGAGTTCTGATAAATGATTAGCAGTGGTTGGCGAAGTCATTACAATTGTTGGGCAAAATCATTTTTAGAGGTCGGATATGTGATTGACAGTGGTTGGCAAAGTCATTACAATTGTTGAGCAAAATCATTTTTAGAGGTCGGATAAGCGATTAACAGTGGTTGGCAAAGTCATTACAATTGTTGGGCAAAGTCATTTTTAGAGTTCGGATAAGTGATTAACAGGAGTTGGCAAAGTCATTTCATTTGTGTGGCAAATTCATTTCTAGAGATAGGATAAGTGATTAACAAGGGTTGGCAAAGTCATTACAATTGTTGGGCAAAGTCATTTTTAGAGTTCGGATAAGTGAATAACAGTGGTTGGCAAAGTCATTACAATTGTTGGGCAAAGTCATTTTTAGAGGTCGGATAAGTGATTAACAGTGGTTGGCAAACCCATTATAATTGTTGGGCAAAGTCATTTTTAGAGGTCGGATATGTGATTGACAGTGGTTGGCAAAGTCATTTCTAGAGATCGGAAAAGTGATTGACAGTGGTTGGCAAAGTCTTTACAATTGTTTGGCAAAGTCATTTTTAGAGTTCGGATAAGTGATTAACAGTAGTTGGCAAAGTCATTTCATTTGTGTGGCAAAGTCATTTCTAGAGATCGGATAAGTGATTAACAAGGGTTGGCAAAGTCATTACAATTGTTGGGCAAAGTCATTTTTAGAGTTCGGATAAGTGAATAACAGTGGTTTGCAAAGTCATTACATTTGTTGGGCAAAGTCATTTTTAGAGGTCGGATAAGTGATTAACAGTGGTTGGCAAACCCATTATAATTGTTGGGCAAAGTCATTTTTAGAGGTCGGATATGTGATTGACAGTGGTTGGCAAAGTCATTACAATTGTTGAGCAAAGTCATTTTTAGAGGACGGATTAGTGATTAACAGTGGTTGTCAAACCCATTATAATTGTTGGGCAAAGTCATTTTTAGAGGTCGGATCAGTGATTAACAGTGGTTGTCAAACCCATTATAATTGTTGGGCAAAGTCATTTTTAGAGGTCGGATAAGCGATTAACAGTGGTTGGCAAAGTCATTACAATTGTTAGGCAAAGTCATTTTTAGAGGTCGGATAAGCGATTAACAGTGGTTGGCAAAGTCATTACAATTGTTGGGCATAGTCATTTTTAGAGTCCGAATAAGTGATTAACTGTGGTTGGCGAAGTCATTACAATTGTTGGGCAAAATCATTTTTAGAGGTCGGATATGTGATTGACAGTGGTTGGCAAAGTCATTACAATTGTTAGGCAAAATCATTTTTAGAGGTCGGATAAGCGATTAACAGTGGTTGGCAAAGTCATTACAATTGTTGGGCAAAGTCATTTTTAGAGTTCGGATAAGTGATTAACAGGAGTTGGCAAAGTCATTTCATTTGTGTGGCAAATTCATTTCTAGAGATAGGATAAGTGATTAACAAGGGTTGGCAAAGTCATTACAATTGTTGGGCAAAGTCATTTTTAGAGTTCGGATAAGTGAATAACAGTGGTTGGCAAAGTCATTACAATTGTTGGGCAAAGTCATTTTTAGAGGTCGGATAAGTGATTAACAGTGGTTGGCAAACCCATTATAATTGTTGGGCAAAGTCATTTTTAGAGGTCGGATATGTGATTGACAGTGGTTGGCAAAGTCATTTCTAGAGATCGGAAAAGTGATTGACAGTGGTTGGCAAAGTCTTTACAATTGTTTGGCAAAGTCATTTTTAGAGTTCGGATAAGTGATTAACAGTAGTTGGCAAAGTCATTTCATTTGTGTGGCAAAGTCATTTCTAGAGATCGGATAAGTGATTAACAAGGGTTGGCAAAGTCATTACAATTGTTGGGCAAAGTCATTTTTAGAGTTCGGATAAGTGAATAACAGTGGTTTGCAAAGTCATTACATTTGTTGGGCAAAGTCATTTTTAGAGGTCGGATAAGTGATTAACAGTGGTTGGCAAACCCATTATAATTGTTGGGCAAAGTCATTTTTAGAGGTCGGATATGTGATTGACAGTGGTTGGCAAAGTCATTACAATTGTTGAGCAAAGTCATTTTTAGAGGACGGATTAGTGATTAACAGTGGTTGTCAAACCCATTATAATTGTTGGGCAAAGTCATTTTTAGAGGTCGGATCAGTGATTAACAGTGGTTGTCAAACCCATTATAATTGTTGGGCAAAGTCATTTTTAGAGGTCGGATAAGCGATTAACAGTGGTTGGCAAAGTCATTACAATTGTTAGGCAAAGTCATTTTTAGAGGTCGGATAAGCGATTAACAGTGGTTGGCAAAGTCATTACAATTGTTGGGCATAGTCATTTTTAGAGTCCGAATAAGTGATTAACTGTGGTTGGCAAAGTAATTACAATTGTTGGGCAAAGTCATTTCTAGAGATCGGGTAAGTGATTGACAGTGGTTGGCAAAGTCATTACAATTGTTAGGCAAAGTCATTTTTAGAGTTCGGATAAGTGAATAACAGTGGTTGGCAAAGTCATTACATTTGTTGGGCAAAGTCATTTTTAGAGGTCGGATAAGTGATTAACAGTGGTTGGCAAACCCATTATAATTGTTGGGCAAAGTCATTTTTAGAGGTCGGATATGTGATTGACAGTGGTTGGCAAAGTCATTACAATTGTTGAGCAAAGTCATTTCTAGAGTTCTGATAAGTGATTGACAGTGGTTGGCAAAGTCATAACAATTGTGAGGCAAAGTCATTTCTAGAGTTCTGATAAATGATTAGCAGTGGTTGGCAAAGTCATTACAATTGTTGGGCAAAATCATTTTTAGAGGTCGGATATGTGATTGACAGTGGTTGGCAAAGTCATTACAATTGTTGGGCATAGTCATTTTTAGAGTCCGAATAAGTGATTAACTGTGGTTGGCAAAGTCATTACAATTGTTGGGCAAAGTCATTTCTAGAGATCGGGTAAGTGATTGACAGTGGTTGGCAAAGTCATTACAATTGTTAGGCAAAGTCATTTTTAGAGTTCGGATAAGTGAATAACAGTGGTTGGCAAAGTCATTTCATTTGTGTGGCAAAGTCATTTTTAGAGTTCTGATAAGTGATTAACAGTGGTTGGCAAAGTCATTTTAATTGTTGGGCAAAGTCATTTTTAGAGGTCGGATATGTGATTGACAGTGGTTGGCAAAGTCATTACAATTGTTGAGCAAAATCATTTTTAGAGGTCGGATATGTGATTGACAGTGGTTGGCAAAGTCATTACAATTGTTGGGCAAAGTCATTTTTAGAGTTCGGATAAGTGATTAACAGTAGCTGGCAAAGTCATTTCATTTGTGTGGCAAAGTCATTTCTAGAGATCGGATAAGTGATTAACAAGGGTTGGCAAAGTCATTACAATTGTTGGGCAAAGTCATTTTTAGAGTTCGGATAAGTGAATAAAAGTGGTTGGCAAAGTCATTACATTTGTTGGGCAAAGTCATTTTTAGAGGTCGGATAAGTGATTAACAGTGGTTGGCAAACCCATTATAATTGTTGGGCAAAGTCATTTTTAGAGTTCGGATAAGTGAATAACAGTGGTTGGCAAAGTCATTACATTTGTTGGGCAAAGTCATTTTTAGAGGTCGGATAAGTGATTAACAGTGGTTGGCAAACCCATTATAATTGTTGGGCAAAGTCATTTTTAGAGGTCGGATATGTGATTGACAGTGGTTGGCAAAGTAATTTCTAGAGATCGGATAAGTGATTAACAGTAGTTGGCAAAGTCATTTCATTTGTGTGGCAAAGTCATTTCTAGAGATCGGATAAGTGATTAACAAGGGTTGGCAAAGTCATTACAATTGTTGGGCAAAGTCATTTTTAGAGTTCGGATAAGTGAATAACAGTGGTTTGCAAAGTCATTACATTTGTTGGGCAAAGTCATTTTTAGAGGTCGGATAAGTGATTAACAGTGGTTGGCAAACCCATTATAATTGTTGGGCAAAGTCATTTTTAGAGGTCGGATATGTGATTGACAGTGGTTGGCAAAGTCATTACAATTGTTGAGCAAAGTCATTTTTAGAGGACGGATTAGTGATTAACAGTGGTTGTCAAACCCATTATAATTGTTGGGCAAAGTCATTTTTAGAGGTCGGATAAGCGATTAACAGTGGTTGGCAAAGTCATTACAATTGTTGGGCAAAGTCATTTTTATAGGTCGGATAAGCGATTAACAGTGGTTGGCAAAGTCATTACAATTGTTGGGCATAGTCATTTTTAGAGTCCGAATAAGTGATTAACTGTGGTTGGCAAAGTCATTACAATTGTTGGGCAAAGTCATTTCTAGAGATCGGGTAAGTGATTGACAGTGGTTGGCAAAGTCATTACAATTGTTAGGCAAAGTCATTTTTAGAGTTCGGATAAGTGAATAACAGTGGTTGGCAAAGTCATTACATTTGTTGGGCAAAGTCATTTTTAGAGGTCGGATAAGTGATTAACAGTGGTTGGCAAACCCATTATAATTGTTGGGCAAAGTCATTTTTAGAGGTCGGATATGTGATTGACAGTGGTTGGCAAAGTCATTACAATTGTTGAGCAAAGTCATTTCTAGAGTTCTGATAAGTGATTGACAGTGGTTGGCAAAGTCATAACAATTGTGAGGCAAAGTCATTTCTAGAGTTCTGATAAATGATTAGCAGAGGTTGGCAAAGTCATTACAATTGTTGGGCAAAATCATTTTTAGAGGTCGGATATGTGATTGACAGTGGTTGGCAAAGTCATTACAATTGTTGGGCATAGTCATTTTTAGAGTCCGAATAAGTGATTAACTGTGGTTGGCAAAGTCATTACAATTGTTGGGCAAAGTCATTTCTAGAGATCGGGTAAGTGATTGACAGTGGTTGGCAAAGTCATTACAATTGTTAGGCAAAGTCATTTTTAGAGTTCGGATAAGTGAATAACAGTGGTTGGCAAAGTCATTACATTTGTTGGGCAAAGTCATTTTTAGAGGTCGGATAAGTGATTAACAGTGGTTGGCAAACCCATTATAATTGTTGGGCAAAGTCATTTTCAGAGGACGGATTAGTGATTAACAGTGGTTGGCAAAGTCATTACAATTTTTGGGCAAAGTCATTTCTAGAGTTCTGATAAGTGATTGACAGTGGTTGGCAAAGTCATAAAAATTGTGAGGCAAAATCATTTTTAGAGGTCGGATATGTGATTGACAGTGGTTGGCAAAGTCATTACAATTGTTGAGCAAAATCATTTTTAGAGGTCGGATAAGCGATTAACAGTGGTTGGCAAAGTCATTACAATTGTTGGGCAAAGTCATTTTTAGAGTTCGGATAAGTGATTAACAGGAGTTGGCAAAGTCATTTCATTTGTGTGGCAAATTCATTTCTAGAGATAGGATAAGTGATTAACAAGGGTTGGCAAAGTCATTACAATTGTTGGGCAAAGTCATTTTTAGAGTTCGGATAAGTGAATAACAGTGGTTGGCAAAGTCATTACAATTGTTGGGCAAAGTCATTTTTAGAGGTCGGATAAGTGATTAACAGTGGTTGGCAAACCCATTATAATTGTTGGGCAAAGTCATTTTTAGAGGTCGGATATGTGATTGACAGTGGTTGGCAAAGTCATTTCTAGAGATCGGATAAGTGATTGACAGTGGTTGGCAAAGTCTTTACAATTGTTTGGCAAAGTCATTTTTAGAGTTCGGATAAGTGATTAACAGTAGTTGGCAAAGTCATTTCATTTGTGTGGCAAAGTCATTTTTAGAGATCGGATAAGTGATTAACAAGGGTTGGCAAAGTCATTACAATTGTTGGGCAAAGTCATTTTTAGAGTTCGGATAAGTGAATAACAGTGGTTTGCAAAGTCATTACATTTGTTGGGCAAAGTCATTTTTAGAGGTCGGATAAGTGATTAACAGTGGTTGGCAAACCCATTATAATTGTTGGGCATAGTCATTTTTAGAGTCCGAATAAGTGATTAACTGTGGTTGGCAAAGTCATTACAATTGTTGGGCAAAGTCATTTCTAGAGATCGGGTAAGTGATTGACAGTGGTTGGCAAAGTCATTACAATTGTTAGGCAAAGTCATTTTTAGAGTTCGGATAAGTGAATAACAGTGGTTGGCTAAGTCATTACATTTGTTGGGCAAAGTCATTTTTAGAGGTCGGATAAGTGATTAACAGTGGTTGGCAAACCCATTATAATTGTTGGGCAAAGTCATTTTCAGAGGACGGATTAGTGATTAACAGTGGTTGGCAAAGTCATTACAATTTTTGGGCAAAGTCATTTCTAGAGTTCTGATAAGTGATTGACAGTGGTTGGCAAAGTCATAAAAATTGTGAGGCAAAATCATTTTTAGAGGTCGGATATGTGATTGACAGTGGTTGGCAAAGTCATTACAATTGTTGAGCAAAATCATTTTTAGAGGTCGGATAAGCGATTAACAGTGGTTGGCAAAGTCATTACAATTGTTGGGCAAAGTCATTTTTAGAGTTCGGATAAGTGATTAACAGGAGTTGGCAAAGTCATTTCATTTGTGTGGCAAATTCATTTCTAGAGATTGGATAAGTGATTAACAAGGGTTGGCAAAGTCATTACAATTGTTGGGCAAAGTCATTTTTAGAGTTCGGATAAGTGAATAACAGTGGTTGGCAGACCCATTATAATTGTTGGGCAAAGTCATTTTTAGAGGTCGGATATGTGATTGACAGTGGTTGGCAAAGTCATTTCTAGAGATCGGATAAGTGATTAACAGTAGTTGGCAAAGTCATTTCATTTGTGTGGCAAAGTCATTTTTAGAGATCGGATAAGTGATTAACAAGGGTTGGCAAAGTCATTACAATTGTTGGGCAAAGTCATTTTTAGAGTTCGGATAAGTGAATAACAGTGGTTTGCAAAGTCATTACATTTGTTGGGCAAAGTCATTTTCAGAGGTCGGATAAGTGATTAACAGTGGTTGGCAAACCCATTATAATTGTTGGGCAAAGTCATTTTTAGAGGTCGGATATGTGATTGACAGTGGTTGGCAAAGTCATTACAATTGTTGAGCAAAGTCATTTTTAGAGGACGGATTAGTGATTAACAGTGGTTGTCAAACCCATTATAATTGTTGGGCAAAGTCATATTTAGAGGTCGGATCAGTGATTAACAGTGGTTGTCAAACCCATTATAATTGTTGGGCAAAGTCATTTTTAGAGGTCGGATAAGTGATTAACTGTGGTTGGCAAAGTCATTACAATTGTTGGGCAAAGTCATTTCTAGAGATCGGGTAAGTGATTGACAGTGGTTGGCAAAGTCATTACAATTGTTAGGCAAAGTCATTTTTAGATTTCTGATAAGTGATTAACAGTGGTTGGCAAAGTCATTTTAATTGTTGGGCAAAGTCATTTTTAGAGGTCGGATAAGTGATTAACAAGGGTTGGCAAACCCATTTTAATTGTTGGGCAAAGTCATTTTTAGAGGTCGGATATGTGATTGACAGTGGTTGGCAAACCCATTATAATTGTTGGGCAAAGTCATTTTTAGAGGTCGGATAAGTGATTGACAGTGGTTGGCAAAGTCATTACAATTGTTGGGCAAAGTCATTTTTAGAGTTCGGATAAGTGAATAACAGTGGTTGGCAAAGTCATTACATTTGTTGGGCAAAGTCATTTTTAGAGGTCGGATAAGTGATTAACAGTGGTTGGCAAACCCATTATAATTGTTGGGCAAAGTCATTTTTAGAGTTCGGATAAGTGAATAACAGTGGTTTGCAAAGTCATTACATTTGTTGGGCAAAGTCATTTTTAGAGGTCGGTTAAGTGATTAACAGTGGTTGTCAAAGTCATAACAATTGTGAGGCAAAGTCATTTCTAGAGTTCTGATAAATGATTAGCAGTGGTTGGCAAAGTCATTACAATTGTTGGACAAAATCATTTTTAGAGGTCGGATATGTGATTGACAGTGGTTGGCAAAGTCATTACAATTGTTGAGCAAAATCATTTTTAGAGGTCGGATAAGCGATTAACAGGAGTTGGCAAAGTCATTTCATTTGTGTGGCAAATTCATTTCTAGAGATAGGATAAGTGATTAACAAGGGTTGGCAAAGTCATTACAATTGTTGGGCAAAGTCATTTTTAGAGGTCGGATAAGTGATTAACAGTGGTTGGCAAACCCATTATAATTGTTGGGCAAAGTCATTTTTAGAGGTCGGATAAGCGATTAACAGTGGTTGGCAAAGTCATTAGAATTGTTGGGCAAAGTCATTTTTAGAGGTCGGATAAGCGATTAACAGTGGTTGGCAAAGTCATTACAATTGTTGGGCATAGACATTTTTAGAGTCCGAATAAGTGATTAACTGTGGTTGGCAAAGTCATTACAATTGTTGGGCAAAGTCATTTTTAGAGTTCGGATAAGTGAATAACAGTGGTTTGCAAAGTCATTACATTTGTTGGGCAAAGTCATTTTTAGAGGTCGGTTAAGTGATTAACAGTGGTTGTCAAACCCGTTTTAATTGTTGGGCAAAGTCATTTTTAGAGGTCGGATAAGTGATTAACAGTGGTGGGAGATCTCTTTACAATTGTTGGGCAAAGTCATTTCTAGAGATCTGATGAGTGATTAACAGTGGTTGGCAAAGTCATTACAATTGTTGGGCAAAGTCATTTTTAGAGGTCGGATAAGCGATTAACAGTAGTTGGCAAAGTCATTTCATTTGTGTGGCAAAGTCATTTCTAGAGATCGGATAAGTGATTAACAAGGGTTGGCAAAGTCATTACAATTGTTGGGCAAAGTCATTTTTAGAGTTCGGATAAGTGAATAACAGTGGTTGGCAAAGTCATTACATTTGTTGGGCAAAGTCATTTTTAGAGGTCGGATAAGTGATTAACAGTGGTTGTCAAACCCATTATAATTGTTGGGCAAAGTCATTTTTAGAGGTCGGATCAGTGATTAACAGTGGTTGTCAAACCCATTATAATTGTTGGGCAAAGTCATTTTTAGAGGTCGGATAAGCGATTAACAGTGGTTGGCAAAGTCATTACAATTGTTGGGCAAAGTCATTTTTAGAGGTCGGATAAGCGATTAACAGTGGTTGGCAAAGTCATTACAATTGTTGGGCATAGTCATTTTTAGAGTCCGAATAAGTGATTAACTGTGGTTGGCAAAGTCATTACAATTGTTGGGCAAAGTCATTTCTAGAGATCGGGTAAGTGATTGACAGTGGTTAGCAAAGTCATTACAATTGTTAGGCAAAGTCATTTTTAGAGTTCTGATAAGTGATTAACAGTGGTTGGCAAAGTCATTTTAATTGTTGGGCAAAGTCATTTTTAGAGGTCGGATAAGTGATTAACAAGGGTTGGCAAACCCATTTTAATTGTTGGGCAAAGTCATTTTTAGAGGTCGGATATGTGATTGACAGTGGTTGGCAAAGTCATTACAATTGTTTAGCAAAGTCATTTTTAGAGGACGGATTAGTGATTAACAGTGGTTGGCAAAGTCATTACAATTTTTGGGCAACGTCATTCCAAGAGATCGGATAAGTGATTGACAGTGGTTTGCGGAGTCATTACAATTGTGAGGCAAAGTCATTTTTAGGGTTCTGATAAGTGATTAACAGCGGTTGGCAAAGTCATTACAATTGTTGGGCAAAATCATTTTTAGAGTTCTGATAAGTGATTAACAGTGGTTGGCAAAGTCATTATAATTGTTGGGCAAAGTCATTTTTAGAGGTCGGATATGAGATTGACAGTGGTTGGCAAAGTCATTACATTTGTTTAGCAAAGTCATTTTTAGAGGACGGATTAGTGATTAACAGTGGTTGGCAAAGTCATTTCTAGAGATCGGATAAGTGATTGACAGTGGTTGTCAAAGTCATAACAATTGTGAGGCAAAGTCATTTCTAGAGTTCTGATAAATGATTAACAGTGGTTGGCAAAGTCATTACAATTGTTGGGCAAAGTCATTTTTAGAGGTCGGATAAGCGATTAACAGTGGTTGGCAAAGTCATTACAATTGTTGGGCATAGTCATTTTTAGAGTCCGAATAAGTGATTAACTGTGGTTGGCAAAGTCATTACAATTGTTGGGCAAAGTCATTTCTAGAGATCGGGTAAGTGATTGACAGTGGTTAGCAAAGTCATTACAATTGTTAGGCAAAGTCATTTTTAGAGTTCTGATAAGTGATTAACAGTGGTTGGCAAAGTCATTTTAATTGTTGGGCAAAGTCATTTTTAGAGGTCGGATAAGTGATTAACAAGGGTTGGCAAACCCATTTTAATTGTTGGGCAAAGTCATTTTTAGAGGTCGGATATGTGATTGACAGTGGTTGGCAAAGTCATTACAATTGTTTAGCAAAGTCATTTTTAGAGGACGGATTAGTGATTAACAGTGGTTGGCAAAGTCATTACAATTTTTGGGCAACGTCATTCCAAGAGATCGGATAAGTGATTGACAGTGGTTTGCGGAGTCATTACAATTGTGAGGCAAAGTCATTTTTAGGGTTCTGATAAGTGATTAACAGCGGTTGGCAAAGTCATTACAATTGTTGGGCAAAATCATTTTTAGAGTTCTGATAAGTGATTAACAGTGGTTGGCAAAGTCATTATAATTGTTGGGCAAAGTCATTTTTAGAGGTCGGATATGAGATTGACAGTGGTTGGCAAAGTCATTACATTTGTTTAGCAAAGTCATTTTTAGAGGACGGATTAGTGATTAACAGTGGTTGGCAAAGTCATTTCTAGAGATCGGATAAGTGATTGACAGTGGTTGTCAAAGTCATAACAATTGTGAGGCAAAGTCATTTCTAGAGTTCTGATAAATGATTAGCAGTGGTTGGCAAAGTCATTACAATTGTTGGACAAAATCATTTTTAGAGGTCGGAAATGTGATTGACAGTGGTTGGCAAAGTCATTACAATTGTTGAGCAAAATCATTTTAAGAGGTCGGATAAGCGATTAACAGTGGTTGGCAAAGTCATTACAATTGTTGGGCAAAGTCATTTTTAGAGTTCGGATAAGTGATTAACAGGAGTTGGCAAAGTCATTTCATTTGTGTGGCAAATTCATTTCTAGAGATAGGATAAGTGATTAACAAGGGTTGGCAAAGTCATTACAATTGTTGGGCAAAGTCATTTTTAGAGTTCGGATAAGTGAATAACAGTGGTTGGCAAAGTCATTACAATTGTTGGGCAAAGTCATTTTTAGATGTCGGATAAGTGATTAACAGTGGTTGGCAAACCCATTATAATTGTTGGGCAAAGTCATTTTTAGAGGTCGGATATGTGATTGACAGTGGTTGGCAAAGTCATTTCTAGAGATCGGATAAGTGATTGACAGTGGTTGGCAAAGTCTTTACAATTGTTTGGCAAAGTCATTTTTAGAGTTCGGAAAAGTGATTAACAGTAGTTGGCGAAGTCATTTCATTTGTGTGGCAAAGTCATTTCTAGAGATCGGATAAGTGATTAACAAGGGTTGGCAAAGTCATTACAATTGTTGGGCAAAGTCATTTTTAGAGTTCGGATAAGTGAATAACAGTGGTTTGCAAAGTCATTACATTTGTTGGGCAAAGTCATTTTTAGAGGTCGGATAAGTGATTAACAGTGGTTGGCAAACCCATTATAATTGTTGGGCAAAGTCATTTTTAGAGGTCGGATATGTGATTGACAGTGGTTGGCAAAGTCATTACAATTGTTGAGCAAAGTCATTTTTAGAGGACGGATTAGTGATTAACAGTGGTTGGCAAAGTCATTACAATTTTTGGGCAAAGTCATTTCTAGAGTACGGATAAGTGATTGACAGTGGTTGGCAAAGTCATAACAATTGTGAGGCAAAGTCATTTCTAGAGTTCTGATAAATGATTAGCAGTGGTTGGCAAAGTCATTACAATTGTTGGGCAAAATCATTTTTAGAGGTCGGATATGTGATTGACAGTGGTTGGCAAAGTCATTACAATTGTTGAGCAAAATCATTTTTAGAGGTCGGATAAGCGATTAACAGTGGTTGGCAAAGTCATTACAATTGTTGGGCAAAGTCATTTTTAGAGTTCGGATATGTGATTAACAGGAGTTGGCAAAGTCATTTCATTTGTGTGGCAAATTCATTTCTAGAGATAGGATAAGTGATTAACAAGGGTTGGCAAAGTCATTACAATTGTTGGGCAAAGTCATTTTTAGGGGTCGGATAAGTGATTAACAGTGTTTGGCAAACCCATTATAATTGTTGGGCAAAGTCATTTTTAGAGGTCGGATATGTGATTGACAGTGGTTGGCAAAGTCATTTCAAGAGATCGGATAAGTGATTGACAGTGGTTGGCAAAGTCTTTACAATTGTTTGGCAAAGTCATTTTTAGAGTTCGGATAAGTGATTAACAGTAGTTGGCAAAGTCATTTCATTTGTGTGGCAAAGTCATTTCTAGAGATCGGATAAGTGATTAACAAGGGTTGGCAAAGTCATTACAATTGTTGGGCAAAGTCATTTTTAGAGTTCGGATAAGTGAATAACAGGGGTTTGCAAAGTCATTACATTTGTTGGGCAAAGTCATTTTTAGAGGTCGGATAAGTGATTAACAGTGGTTGGCAAACCCATTATAATTGTTGGGCAAAGTCATTTTTAGAGGTCGGATAAGTGATTAACAGTGGTGGGAAATCTCTTTACAATTGTTGGGCAAAGTCATTTCTAGAGATCTGATGAGTGATTAGCAGTGGTTGGCAAAGTCATTTCAAGAGATCGGATAAGTGATTGACAGTGGTTGGCAAAGTCTTTACAATTGTTTGGCAAAGTCATTTTTAGAGTTCGGATAAGTGATTAACAGTAGTTGGCGAAGTCATTTCATTTGTGTGGCAAAGTCATTTCTAGAGATCGGATAAGTGATTAACAAGGGTTGGCAAAGTCATTACAATTGTTGGGCAAAGTCATTTTTAGAGTTCGGATAAGTGAATAACAGTGGTTTGCAAAGTCATTACATTTGTTGGGCAAAGTCATTTTTAGAGGTCGGATAAGTGATTAACAGTGGTTGGCAAACCCATTATAATTGTTGGGCAAAGTCATTTTTAGAGGTCGGATATGTGATTGACAGTGGTTGGCAAAGTCATTACAATTGTTGAGCAAAGTCATTTTTAGAGGACGGATTAGTGATTAACAGTGGTTGGCAAAGTCATTACAATTTTTGGGCAAAGTCATTTCTAGAGTACGGATAAGTGATTGACAGTGGTTGGCAAAGTCATAACAATTGTGAGGCAAAGTCATTTCTAGAGTTCTGATAAATGATTAGCAGTGGTTGGCAAAGTCATTACAATTGTTGGGCAAAATCATTTTTAGAGGTCGGATATGTGATTGACAGTGGTTGGCAAAGTCATTACAATTGTTGAGCAAAATCATTTTTAGAGGTCGGATAAGCGATTAACAGTGGTTGGCAAAGTCATTACAATTGTTGGGCAAAGTCATTTTTAGAGTTCGGATAAGTGATTAACAGGAGTTGGCAAAGTCATTTCATTTGTGTGGCAAATTCATTTCTAGAGATAGGATAAGTGATTAACAAGGGTTGGCAAAGTCATTACAATTGTTGGGCAAAGTCATTTTTAGGGGTCGGATAAGTGATTAACAGTGGTTGGCAAACCCATTATAATTGTTGGGCAAAGTCATTTTTAGAGGTCGGATATGTGATTGACAGTGGTTGGCAAAGTCATTTCAAGAGATCGGATAAGTGATTGACAGTGGTTGGCAAAGTCTTTACAATTGTTTGGCAAAGTCATTTTTAGAGTTCGGATAAGTGATTAACAGTAGTTGGCAAAGTCATTTCATTTGTGTGGCAAAGTCATTTCTAGAGATCGGATAAGTGATTAACAAGGGTTGGCAAAGTCATTACAATTGTTGGGCAAAGTCATTTTTAGAGTTCGGATAAGTGAATAACAGGGGTTTGCAAAGTCATTACATTTGTTGGGCAAAGTCATTTTTAGAGGTCGGATAAGTGATTAACAGTGGTTGGCAAACCCATTATAATTGTTGGGCAAAGTCATTTTTAGAGGTCGGATAAGTGATTAACAGTGGTGGGAAATCTCTTTACAATTGTTGGGCAAAGTCATTTCTAGAGATCTGATGAGTGATTAGCAGTGGTTGGCAAAGTCATTACAATTGTTGGGCAAAGTCATTTTTAGAGGTCGGATAGGCGATTAACAGTAGTTGGCAAAGTCATTTCATTTGTGTGGCAAAGTCATTTCTAGAGATCGGATAAGTGATTAACAAGGGTTGGCAAAGTCATTACAATTGTTGGGCAAAGTCATTTTTAGAGGTCGGATAAGTGATTAACAGTGGTTGTCAAACCCATTATAATTGTTGGGCAAAGTCATTTTTAGAGGTCGGATCAGTGATTAACAGTGGTTGTCAAACCCATTATAATTGTTGGGCAAAGTCATTTTTAGAGGTCGGATAAGCGATTAACAGTGGTTGGCAAAGTCATTACAATTGTTGGGCAAAGTCATTTTTAGAGGTCGGATAAGCGATTAACAGTGGTTGGCAAAGTCATTACAATTGTTGGGCATAGTCATTTTTAGAGTCCGAATAAGTGATTAACTGTGGTTGGCAAAGTCATTACAATTGTTGGGCAAAGTCATTTCTAGAGATCGGGTAAGTGATTGACAGTGGTTGGCAAAGTCATTACAATTGTTAGGCAAAGTCATTTTTAGAGTTCTGATAAGTGATTAACAGTGGTTGGCAAAGTCATTTTAATTGTTGGGCAAAGTCATTTTTAGAGGTCGGATAAGTGATTAACAAGGGTTGGCAAACCCATTTTAATTGTTGGGCAAAGTCATTTTTAGAGGTCGGATAAGTGAATAACAGTGGTTGGCAAAGTCATTACAATTGTTGGGCAAAGTCATTTTTAGAGGTCGGATAAGTGATTAACAAGGGTTGGCAAAGTCATTACAATTGTTGGGCAAAGTCATTTTTTAGAGTTCGGATAAGTGAATAACAGTGGTTGGCAAAGTCATTACAATTGTTGGGCAAAGTCATTTTTAGAGGTCGGATAAGTGATTAACAGTGGTTGGCAAACCCATTATAATTGTTGGGCAAAGTCATTTTTAGAGGACGGATTAGTGATTAACAGTGGTTGGCAAAGTCATTTCTAGAGATCGGATAAGTGATTGACAGTGGTTGGCAAAGTCATTTCATTTGTGTGGCAAAGTCATTTTTAGAGTTCGGATAAGTGATTAACAAGGGTTGGCAAAGTCATTACAATTGTTGGGCAAAGTCATTTTTAGAGTTCGGATAAGTGAATAACAGTGGTTTGCAAAGTCATTACATTTGTTGGGCAAAGTCATTTTTAGAGGTCGGATAAGTGATTAACAGTGGTTGGCAAACCCATTATAATTGTTGGGCAAAGTCATTTTTAGAGGTCGGATAAGTGATTAACAGTGGTGGGAAATCTCTTTACAATTGTTGGGCAAAGTCATTTCTAGAGATCTGATGAGTGATTAGCAGTGGTTGGCAAAGTCATTACAATTGTTGGGCAAAGTCATTTTTAGAGGTCGGATAGGCGATTAACAGTAGTTGGCAAAGTCATTTCATTTGTGTGGCAAAGTCATTTCTAGAGATCGGATAAGTGATTAACAAGGGTTGGCAAAGTCATTACAATTGTTGGGCAAAGTCATTTTTTAGAGTTCGGATAAGTGAATAACAGTGGTTGGCAAAGTCATTACAATTGTTGGGCAAAGTCATTTTTAGAGGTCGGATAAGTGATTAACAGTGGTTGTCAAACCCATTATAATTGTTGGGCAAAGTCATTTTTAGAGGTCGGATCAGTGATTAACAGTGGTTGTCAAACCCATTATAATTGTTGGGCAAAGTCATTTTAAGAGGTCGGATAAGCGATTAACAGTGGTTGGCAAAGTCATTACAATTGTTGGGCAAAGTCATTTTTAGAGGTCGGATAAGCGATTAACAGTGGTTGGCAAAGTCATTACAATTGTTGGGCATAGTCATTTTTAGAGTCCGAATTGGTGATTAACTGTGGTTGGCAAAGTCATTACAATTGTTTGGCAAAGTCATTTCTAGAGATCGGGTAAGTGATTGACAGTGGTTGGCAAAGTCATTACAATTGTTAGGCAAAGTCATTTTTAGAGTTCTGATAAGTGATTAACAGTGATTGGCAAAGTCATTTTAATTGTTGGGCAAAGTCATTTTTAGAGGTCGGATAAGTGATTAACAAGGGTTGGCAAACCCATTTTAATTGTTGGGCAAAGTCATTTTTAGAGGTCGGATATGTGATTGACAGTGGTTGGCAAAGTCATTACAATTGTTTAGCAAAGTCATTTTTAGAGGACGGATTAGTGATTAACAGTGGTTGGCAAAGTCATTACAATTTTTGGGCAAAGTCATTCCTAGAGATCGGATAAGTGATTGACAGTGGTTTGCGGAGTCATTACAATTGTGAGGCAAAGTCATTTTTAGGGTTCTGATAAGTGATTAACAGCGGTTGGCAAAGTCATTACAATTGTTGGGCAAAATCATTTTTAGAGTTCTGATAAGTGATTAACAGTGGTTGGCAAAGTCATTATAATTGTTGGGCAAAGTCATTTTTAGAGGTCGGATATGAGATTGACAGTGGTTGGCAAAGTCATTACATTTGTTTAGCAAAGTCATTTTTAGAGGACGGATTAGTGATTAACAGTGGTTGGCAAAGTCATTTCTAGAGATCGGATAAGTGATTGACAGTGGTTGGCAAAGTCATAACAATTGTGAGGCAAAGTCATTTCTAGAGTTCTGATAAATGATTAGCAGTGGTTTGCAAAGTCATTACAATTGTTGGGCAAAATCATTTTTAGAGGTCGGATATGTGATTAACAGTTGTGGGAAATCTCTTTACAATTGTTGGGCAAAGTCGTTTCTAGAGATCGGATGAGTGATTAACAGTGGTTGGCAAAGTCATTACAATTGTTGGGCAAAGTCATTTTTAGAGGTCGGATAAGTGATTAACAGTATTTGGCAAAGTCATTACAGTTGCTAAGCAAAGTCATTTTTAGAGGACGGATAAGTGATTAACAGTGGTTGGCAAAATCATTTTTAGAGGTCGGATAAGCGATTAACAGTGGTTGGCAAAGTCATTACAATTGTGAGGCAAAGTCATTTTTAGAGTTTTGATAAGTGATTTACAGTGGTTGGCAAACCCATTATAATTGTTTGGCAAAGTCATTTTTAGAGGTCGGATATGTGATTGACAGTGGTTGGCAAAGTCATTACAATTGTTGAGCAAAGTCATTTTTAGAGGACGGATTAGTGATTAACAGTGGTTGGCAAAGTCATTACAATTGTTGGGCAAAATCATTTTTAGAGGTCGGATATGTGATTGACAGTGGTTGGCAAAGTCATTACAATTGTTGATCAAAATCATTTTTAGAGGTCGGATAAGCGATTAACAGTGGTGGGCAAAGTCATTACAATTGTTGGGCAAAGTCATTTTTAGAGTTCGGATAAGTGATTAACAGGAGTTGGCAAAGTCATTTCATTTGTGTGGCAAATTCATTTCTAGAGATAGGATAAGTGATTAACAAGGGTTGGCAAAGTCATTACAATTGTTGGGCAAAGTCATTTTTAGAGTTCGGATTAGTGAATAACAGTGGTTGGCAAAGTCATTACAATTGTTGGGCAAAGTCATTTTTAGAGGTAGGATAAGTGATTAACAGTGGTTGGCAAACCCATTATAATTGTTGGGCAAAGTCATTTTTAGAGGTCGGAAATGTGATTGACAGTGGTTGGCAAAGTCATTTCTAGAGATCGGATAAGTGATTGACAGTGGTTGGCAAAGTCATTACAATTGTTGGGCAAAGTCATTTTTAGAGTTCGGATAAGTGATTAACAGTAGTTGGCAAAGTCATTTCATTTGTGTGGCAAAGTCATTTTTAGAGTTCGGATAAGTGAATAACAGTGGTTGGCAAAGTCATTACATTTGTTGGGCAAAGTCATTTTTAGAGGTCGGATAAGTGATTAACAGTGGTTGGCAAACCCATTATAATTGTTGGGCAAAGTCATTTTTAGAGGTCGGATATGTGATTGACAGTGGTTGGCAAAGTCATTACAATTGTTGAGCAAAGTCATTTTTAGAGGTCGGAAATGTGATTGACAGTGGTTGGCAAAGTCATTTCTAGAGATCGGATAAGTGATTGACAGTGGTTGGCAAACCCATTATAATTGTTGGGCAAAGTCATTTTTAGAGGTCGGATATGTGATTGACAGTGGTTGGCAAAGTCATTACAATTGTTGGGCAAAGTCATTTTTAGAGTTCGAATAAGTGATTAACAGTAGTTGGCAAAGTCATTTCATTTGTGTGGCAAAGTCATTTCTAGAGATCGGATAAGTGATTAACAAGGGTTGGCAAAGTCATTACAATTGTTGGGCAAAGTCATTTTTAGAGTTCGGATAAGTGAATAACAGTGGTTGGCAAAGTCATAACATTTGTTGGGCAAAGTCATTTTTAGAGGTCGGTTAAGTGATTAACAGTGGTTGGCAAACCCATTATAATTGTTTGGCAAAGTCATTTCTAGAGTTCGGATAAGTGATTGACAGTGGTTGGCAAAGTCATTACAATTGTTGGGCAAAGTCATTTTTAGAGGTCGGATAAGTGATTAACAGTGGTTGGCAAACCCATTATAATTGTTGGGCAAAGTCATTTTTAGAGGTCGGATATGTGATTGACAGTGGTTGGCAAAGTCATTACAATTGTTGAGCAAAGTCATTTTTAGAGGACGGATTAGTGATTAACAGTGGTTGGCAAAGTCATTACAATTTTTGGGCAAAGTCATTTCTAGAGTTCGGATAAGTGATTGACAGTGGTTGGCAAAGTCATTACAATTGTAAGGCAAAGTCATTTCTAGAGTTCTGATAAGTGATTAGCAGTGGTTGGCAAAGTCATTACAATTGTTGGGCAAAATCATTTTTAGAGGTCGGATATGTGATTGACAGTGGTTGGCAAAGTCATTACAATTGTTGAGCAAAATCATTTTTAGAGGTCGGATAAGCGATTAACAGTGGTTGGCAAAGTCATTACAATTGTTGGGCAAAGTCATTTTTAGAGTTCGGATAAGTGATTAACAGGAGTTGGCAAAGTCATTTCATTTTTGTGGCAAATTCATTTCTAGAGATAGGATAAGTGATTAACAAGGGTTGGCAAAGTCATTACAATTGTTGGGCAAAGTCATTTTTAGAGTTCGGATAAGTGAATAACAGTGGTTGGCAAAGTCATTACAATTGTTGGGCAAAGTCATTTTTAGAGGTCGGATAAGTGATTAACAGTGGTTGGCAAAGTCATTTCATTTGTGTGGCAAAGTCATTTCTAGAGATCGGATAAGTGATTAACAAGGGTTGGCAAAGTCATTACAATTGTTGGGCAAAGTCATTTTTAGAGTTAGGATTAGTGATTAACAGTGGTTGGCAAAGTCATTACAATTTTTGGGCAAAGTCATTTCAAGAGTTCGGATAAGTGATTGACAGTGGTTGGCAAAGTCATTACAATTGTTGGGCAAAGTCATTTTTAGGGTTCTGATAAGTGATTAACAGCGGTTGGCAAAGTCATTACAATTGTTGGGCAAAATCATTTTTAGAGTTCTGATAAGTGATTAACAGTGGTTGGCAAAGTCATTATAATTGTTGGGCAAAGTCATTTTTAGAGGTCGGATATGTGATTGACAGTGGTTGGCAAAGTCATTACAATTGTTGAGCAAAGTCATTTTTAGAGGACGGATAAGTGATTAACAGTGGTTGGCAAAGTCATTTCTAGAGTTCTGATAAGTGATTAGCAGTGGTTGGCTAAGTCGTTTTAATTGTTGGGCAAATTCATTTTTGGAGGTCGGATAAGTGATTAACAGTGGTGGGAAATCTCTTTACAATTGTTGGGCAAAGTCATTTTTAGAGTTCGGATAAGTGAATAACAGTGGTTGGCAAAGTCATTACAATTGTTGAGCAAAGTCATTTTTAGAGGACGGATTAGTGATTAACAGTGGTTGGCAAAGTCATTACAATTTTTGGGCAAAGTCATTTCTAGAGATCGGATAAGTGATTGACAGTGGTTGGCAAAGTCATTACAATTGTTGGGCAAAGTCATTTTTAGAGTTCGGATAAGTGATTAACAGTAGCTGGCAAAGTCATTTCATTTGTGTGGCAAAGTCATTTCTAGAGATCGGATAAGTGATTAACAAGGGTTGGCAAAGTCATTACAATTGTTGGGCAAAGTCATTTTTAGAGTCGGATAAGTGAATAACAGTGGTTGGCAAAGTCATTACATTTGTTGGGCAAAGTCATTTTTAGAGGTCGGATAAGTGATTAACAGAGGTTGGCAAACCCATTATAATTGTTGAGCAAAGTCATTTTTAGAGGTCGGATATGTGATTGACAGTGGTTGGCAAAGTCATTATAATTGTTGGGCAAAGTCATTTTTAGAGGTCGGATATGTGATTGACAGTGGTTGGCAAAGTCATTACAATTGTTGAGCAAAGTCATTTTTAGAGGACGGATAAGTGATTAACAGTGGTTGGCAAAGTCATTTCTAGAGTTCTGATAAGTGATTAGCAGTGGTTGGCTAAGTCGTTTTAATTGTTGGGCAAATTCATTTTTGGAGGTCGGATAAGTGATTAACAGTGGTGGGAAATCTCTTTACAATTGTTGGGCAAAGTCATTTTTAGAGTTCGGATAAGTGAATAACAGTGGTTGGCAAAGTCATTACATTTGTTGGGCAAAGTCATTTTTAGAGGTCGGATAAGTGATTAACAGTGGTTGGCAAACCCATTATAATTGTTGGGCAAAGTCATTTTTAGAGGTCGGATATGTGATTGACAGTGGTTGGCAAAGTCATTACAATTGTTGAGCAAAGTCATTTTTAGAGGACGGATTAGTGATTAACAGTGGTTGGCAAAGTCATTCCAATTTTTGGGCAAAGTCATTTCTAGAGTTCGGATAAGTGATTGACAGTGGTTGGCAAAGTCATTACAATTGTGAGGCAAAGTCATTTTTAGAGTTCTGATAAGTGATTAGCAGTGGTTGGCAAAGTCATTACAATTGTTGGGCAAAATCATTGTTAGAGGTCGGATATGTGATTGACAGTGGTTGGCAAAGTTATTACAATTGTTGAGCAAAATCATTTTTAGAGGTCGGATAAGCGATTAACAGTGGTTGGCAAAGTCATTACAATTGTTGGGCAAAGTCATTTTTTGAGTTCGGATAAGTGATTAACAGGAGTTGGCAAAGTCATTTCATTTGTTGGGCAAAGTCATTTTTAGAGGTCGGATAAGTGATTAACAGTGGTTGGCAAACCCATTATAATTGTTGGGCAAAGTCATTTTTAGAGGTCGGATAAGTGATTAACAGTAGTTGGCAAAGTCATTTCATTTGTGTGGCAAAGTCATTTCTAGAGATCGGATAAGTGATTAACAAGGGTTGGCAAAGTCATTTTTAGAATTCGGATAAGTGATTAACAGTGGTTGGCAAAGTCATTTCTAGAGATCGGATAAGTGATTGACAGTGGTTGGCAAAGTCATTACAATTGTTGGGCAAAGTCATTTTTAGAGTTCGGATAAGTGATTAACAGTAGCTGGCAAAGTCATTTCATTTGTGTGGCAAAGTCATTTCTAGAGATCGGATAAGTGATTAACAGTGGTTGGCAAAGTCATTACAATTGTTGGGAAAAGTCATTTTTAGAGGTCGGATAAGTGATTAACAGTGGTTGGCAAACCCATTATAATTGTTGAGCAAAGTCATTTTTAGAGGTCGGATATGTGATTGACAGTGGTTGGCAAAGTCATTACAATTGTTGAGCAAAGTCATTTTAGAGGACAGATTAGTGATTAACAGTGGTTGGCAAAGTCATTACAATTTTTGGGCAAAGTCATTTTTAGAGTTCGGATAAGTGAATAACAGTGGTTGGCAAAGTCATTACATTTGTTGGGCAAAGTCATTTTTAGAGGTCGGATAAGTGATTAACAGTGGTTGGCAAACCCATTATAATTGTTGAGCAAAGTCATTTTTAGAGGTCGGATATGTGATTGACAGTGGTTGGCAAAGTCATTACAATTATTGAGCAAAGTCATTTTTAGAGGACGGATTAGTGATTAACAGTGGTTGGCAAAGTCATTACAATTTTTGGGCAAAGTCATTTCTAGAGTTCGGATAAGTGATTGACAGTGGTTGGCAAAGTCATTACAATTGTGAGGCAAAGTCATTTCTAGAGTTCTGATAAGTGATTAGAAGTGGTTGGCAAAGTCATTACAATTGTTGGGCAAAATCATTTTTAGAGGTCGGATATGTGATTGACAGTGGTTGGCAAAGTCATTACAATTGTTGAGCAAAATCATTTTTAGAGGTCGGATAAGCGATTAACAGTGGTTGGCAAAGTCATTACAGTTGTTGGGCAAAGTCATTTTTAGAGTTCGGATAAGTGATTAACAGGAGTTGGCAAAGTCATTTCATTTGTGTGGCAAATTCATTTCTAGAGATCGGATAAGTGATTGACAGTGGTTGGCAAAGTCATTACAATTGTTGGGCAAAGTCATTTTTAGAGTTCGGATAAGTGATTAACAGTAGTTGGCAAAGTCATTTCATTTGTGTGGCAAAGTCATTTCTAGAGATCGGATAAGTGATTAACAAGGGTTGGCAAAGTCATTATAATTGTTGGGCAAAGTCATTTTTAGTTTTCGGATAAGTGAATAACAGTGGTTGGCAAAGTCATTACATTTGTTGGGCAAAGTCATTTTTAGAGGTCGGATAAGTGATTAACAGTGGTTGGCAAACCCATTATAATTGTTGGGCAAAGTCATTTTTAGAGGACGGATTAGTGATTAACAGTGGTTGGCAAAGTCATTACAATTGTTGGGCAAAGTCATTTTTTGAGTTCGGATAAGTGATTAACAGGAGTTGGCAAAGTCATTTCATTTGTGTGGCAAATTCATTTCTAGAGATAGGATAAGTGATTAACAAGGGTTGGCAAAGTCATTACAATTGTTGGGCAAAGTCATTTTTAGAGTTCGGATAAGTGATTAACAGTAGTTGGCAAAGTCATTTCATTTGTGTGGCAAAGTCATTTCTAGAGATCGGATAAGTGATTAACAAGGGTTGGCAAAGTCATTACAATTGTTGGGCAAAGTCATTTTTAGAGTTCGGATAAGTGAATAACAGTGGTTGGCAAAGTCATTACATTTGTTGGGCAAAGTCATTTTTAGAGGTCGGATAAGTGATTAACAGTGGTTGGCAAACCCATTATAATTGTTGGGCAAAGTCATTTTTAGAGGTCGGATATGTGATTGACAGTGGTTGGCAAAGTCATTACAATTGTTGAGCAAAGTCATTTTTAGAGGACGGCTTAGTGATTAACAGTGGTTGGCAAAGTCATTACAATTTTTGGGAAAAGTCATTTCTAGAGTTCGGATAAGTGATTGACAGTGGTTGGCAAAGTCATTACAATTGTGAGGCAAAGTCATTTTTATAGTTCTGATAAGTGATTAGCAGTGGTTGGCAAAGTCATTACAATTGTTGGGCATAATCATTTTTAGAGGTAGGATATGTGATTGACAGTGGTTGGCAAAGTCATTACAATTGTTGAGCAAAATCATTTTTAGAGGTCGGATAAGCGATTAACAGTGGTTGGCAAAGTCATTACAATTGTTGGGCAAAGTCATTTTTAGAGTTCGGATAAGTGATTAACAGGAGTTGGCAAAGTCATTACAATTGTTGGGCAAAGTCATTTTTAGAGTTCGGATAAGTGAATAACAGTGGTTGGCAAAGTCATTACAATTGTTGGGCAAAGTCATTTTTAGAGGTCGGATAAGTGATTAACAGTGGTTGGCAAACCCATTATAATTGTTGGGCGAAGTCATTTTTAGAGGTCGGATATGTGATTGACAGTGGTTGGCAAAGTCATTACAATTGTTGAGCAAAGTCATTTTTAGAGGACGGATTAGTGATTAACAGTGGTTGGCAAAGTCATTACAATTTTTGGGCAAAGTCATTTCTAGAGTTCGGATAAGTGATTGACAGTGGTTGGCAAAGTCATTACAATTGTGAGGCAAAGTCATTTTTAGAGTTCTGATAAGTGATTAGCAGTGGTTGGCAAAGTCATTACAATTGTTGGGCAAAATCATTTTTAGAGGTCGGATATGTGATTGACAGTGGTTGGCAAAGTCATTACAATTGTTGAGCAAAATCATTTTTAGAGGTCGGATAAGCGATTAACAGTGGTTGGCAAAGTCATTACAATTGTTGGGCAAAGTCATTTTTAGAGTTCGGATAAGTGATTAACAGGAGTTGGCAAAGTCATTTCATTTGTGTGGCAAATTCATTTCTAGAGATAGGATAGGTGATTAACAAGGGTTGGCAAAGTCATTACAAATGTCGGGCAAATTCATTTTTAGAGGTCGGATAAGTGATTAACAGTGGTTGGCAAACCCATTATAATTGTTGGGCAAAGTCATTTTTAGAGGTCGGATATGTGATTGACAGTGGTTGGCAAAGTCATTACAATTGTAGACTAAAGTAATTTTTAGAGGACGGATTAGTGATTAACAGTGGTTGGCAAAGTCATTACAATTTTTGGGCAAAGTCATTTCTAGAGTTCGGATAAGTGATTGACAGTGGTTGGCAAAGTCATTACAATTGTGAGGCAAAGTCATTTTTAGAGTTCTGATAAGTGATTAGCAGTGGTTGGCAAAGTCATTACAATTGTTGGGCAAAATCATTTTTAGAGGTCGGATATGTGATTGACAGTGGTTGGCAAAGTCATTACAATTGTTGAGCAAAATCATTTTTAGAGGTCGGATAAGCGATTAACAGTGGTTGGCAAAGTCATTACAATTGTTGGGCAAAGTCATTTTTAGAGTTCGGATAAGTGATTAACAGGAGTTGGCAAAGTCATTTCATTTGTGTGGCAAATTCATTTCTAGAGATAGGATAGGTGATTAACAAGGGTTGGCAAAGTCATTACAATTGTCGGGCAAATTCATTTTTAGAGGTCGGATAAGTGATTAACAGTGGTTGGCAAAGTCATTACAATTGTTGGGCAAAGTCATTTCTAGAGATCGGATAGGTGATTGACAGTGGTTGGCAAAGTCATTACAATTGTTAGGCAAAGTCATTTTTTGAGGTCGGAAAGGTGATTGACAGTGGTTGGCAAAGTCATTACAATTGTTGGGCAAAGTTTTTTTTAGAGGTCGGATAAGTGATTAACAGTGGTTGGCAAAGTCATTACAATTTTTGGGCAAAGTCATTTCTAGAGATCGGATAAGTGATTAACAGTGGTTGGCATAGTCATTACAATTGTTGGGCAAAATCATTTTTAGAGGTCGGATATGAGATTGACAGTGGTTGGCAAAGTCATTACAATTGTTGAGCAAGGTCATTTTTAGAGGTCGGATAAGCGATTAACAGTGGTTGGCAAAGTCATTTCAATTTTTGGGCAAAGTCATTTTTAGAGTCCGGATAAGTGATTAACTGTTGTTGGCAAAGTCATTACAATTGTTGGGCAAATTCATTTCTAGAGATCGGATAAGTGATTGACAGTGGTTGGCAAAGTCATTTTAATTGTTGGGCAAAGTCATTTTTAGAGGTCGGATATGTGATTGACGGTGGTTGGCAAACCCATTATAATTGTTGGGCATAGTCATTTTTAGAGGTCGGATATGTGATTAACAGTGGTTGGCAAACCCATTATAATTGTTGGGCAAAGTCATTTTTAGAGGTCGGATATGTGATTGACAGTGGTTGGCAAAGTCATTACAATTGTAGAGCAAAGTAATTTTTAGAGGACGGATTAGTGATTAACAGTGGTTGGCAAAGTCATTACAATTGTTGGGCAAAGTCATTTCTAGAGATCGGATAAGTGATTGACAGTGGTTGGCAAAGTCATTACAATTGTTGGGCAAAATCATTTTTAGAGGTTGGATATGTGATTGACAGTGGTTGGCAAAGTCATTACAATTGTTGAGCAAGGTCATTTTTAGAGGTCGGATAAGCGATTAACAGTGGTTGGCAAAAACATTACAATTGTTGGGCAAAGTCATTTTTAGAGTCCGGATAAGTGATTAACTGTGGTTGGCAAAGTCATTACAATTGTTGGGCAAAGTCATTTCTAGAGATCGGATAGGTGATTGACAGTGGTTGGCAAAGTCATTACAATTGTTAGGCAAAGTCATTTTTTGAGGTCGGATAGGTGATTGACAGTGGTTGGCAAAGTCATTACAATTGTTGGGCAAAGTTTTTTTTAGAGGTCGGATAAGTGATTAACAGTGGTTGGCAAAGTCATTACAATTTTTGGGCAAAGTCATTTCTAGAGATCGGATAAGTGATTAACAGTGGTTGGCATAGTCATTACAATTGTTGGGCAAAATCATTTTTAGAGGTCGGATATGAGATTGACAGTGGTTGGCAAAGTCATTACAATTGTTGAGCAAGGTCATTTTTAGAGGTCGGATAAGCGATTAACAGTGGTTGGCAAAGTCATTTCAATTTTTGGGCAAAGTCATTTTTAGAGTCCGGATAAGTGATTAACTGTTGTTGGCAAAGTCATTACAATTGTTGGGCAAATTCATTTCTAGAGATCGGATAAGTGATTGACAGTGGTTGGCAAAGTCATTTTAATTGTTGGGCAAAGTCATTTTTAGAGGTCGGATATGTGATTGACGGTGGTTGGCAAAGTCATTACAATTGTTGAGCAAAGTCATTTTTAGAGGACGGATTAGTGATTAACAGTGGTTGGCAAAGTCATTACAATTGTTGAGCAAGGTCATTTTTAGAGGTCGGATAAGCGATTAACACTGGTTGGCAAAGTCATTACAATTGTTGGGCAAAGTTTTTTTTAGAGGTCGGATAAGTGATTAACAGTGGTTGGCAAAGTCATTACAATTTTTGGGCAAAGTCATTTCTAGAGATCGGATAAGTGATTAACAGTGGTTGGCATAGTCATTACAATTGTTGGACAAAATCATTTTTAGAGGTCGGATATGAGATTGACAGTGGTTGGCAAAGTCATTACAATTGTTGAGCAAGGTCATTTTTAGAGGTCGGATAAGCGATTAACAGTGGTTGGCAAAGTCATTTCAATTTTTGGGCAAAGTCATTTTTAGAGGTCGGATAAGTGATTAACTGTTGTTGGCAAAGTCATTACAATTGTTGGGCAAATTCATTTCTAGAGATCGGATAAGTGATTGACAGTGGTTGGCAAAGTCATTTTAATTGTTGGGCAAAGTCATTTTTAGAGGTTGGATATGTGATTGACGGTGGTTGGCAAAGTCATTACAATTGTTGAGCAAAGTCATTTTTAGAGGACGGATTAGTGATTAACAGTGGTTGGCAAAGTCATTACAATTGTTGAGCAAGGTCATTTTTAGAGGTCGGATAAGCGATTAACACTGGTTGGCAAAGTCATTACAATTGTTGGGCAAAGTTTTTTTTAGAGGTCGGATAAGTGATTAACAGTGGTTGGCAAAGTCATTACAATTTTTGGGCAAAGTCATTTCTAGAGATCGGATAAGTGATTAACAGTGGTTGGCATAGTCATTACAATTGTTGGGCAAAATCATTTTTAGAGGTCGGATATGAGATTGACAGTGGTTAGCAAAGTCATTACAATTGTTGAGCAAGGTCATTTTTAGAGGTCGGATAAGCGATTAACAGTGGTTGGCAAAGTCATTTCAATTGTTGGGCAAATTCATTTCTAGAGGTCGGATATGTGATTGACGGTGGTTGGCAAAGTCATTACAATTGTTGAGCAAGGTCATTTTTAGAGGTCGGATAAGTGATTAACTGTGGTTGGCAAAGTCATTACAATTGTTGGGCAAATTCATTTCTAGAGGTCGGATATGTGATTGACGGTGGTTGGCAAAGTCATTACAATTGTTGAGCAAAGTCATTTTTAGAGGACGGATTAGTGATTAACAGTGGTTGGCAAAGTCATTACAATTGTTGAGCAAGGTCATTTTTAGGGGTCGGATAAGTGATTAACAGTGGTTGGCAAAGTCATTACAATTGTTGGGCAAAGTCATTTTTAGAGGTCGGATATGTGATTGACGGTGGTTGGCAAAGTCATTACAATTGTTGAGCAAGGTCATTTTTAGAGGTCGGATAAGTGATTAACTGTGGTTGGCAAAGTCATTACAATTGTTGGGCAAATTCATTTCTAGAGGTCGGATATGTGATTGACGGTGGTTGGCAAAGTCATTACAATTGTTGAGCAAAGTCATTTTTAGAGGACGGATTAGTGATTAACAGTGGTTGGCAAAGTCATTACAATTGTTGAGCAAGGTCATTTTTAGGGGTCGGATAAGTGATTAACAGTGGTTGGCAAAGTCATTACAATTGTTGGGCAAAGTCATTTTTAGAGGTCGGATAAGTGATTAACTGTTGTTGGCAAAGTCATTCCAATTGTTGGGCAAATTCATTTCTAGAGATCGGATAAGTGATTGACAGTGGTTGGCAAAGTCATTTTAATTGTTGGGCAAAGTCATTTTTAGAGGTTGGATATGTGATTGACGGTGGTTGGCAAAGTCATTACAATTGTTGAGCAAAGTCATTTTTAGAGGACGGATTAGTGATTAACAGTGGTTGGCAAAGTCATTACAATTGTTGAGCAAGGTCATTTTTAGAGGTCGGATAAGCGATTAACACTGGTTGGCAAAGTCATTACAATTGTTGGGCAAAGTTTTTTTTAGAGGTCGGATAAGTGATTAACAGTGGTTGGCAAAGTCATTACAATTTTTGGGCAAAGTCATTTCTAGAGATCGGATAAGTGATTAACAGTGGTTGGCATAGTCATTACAATTGTTGGGCAAAATCATTTTTAGAGGTCGGATATGAGATTGACAGTGGTTAGCAAAGTCATTACAATTGTTGAGCAAGGTCATTTTTAGAGGTCGGATAAGCGATTAACAGTGGTTGGCAAAGTCATTTCAATTTTTGGGCAAAGTCATTTTTAGAGTCCGGATAAGTGATTAACTGTGGTTGGCAAAGTCATTACAATTGTTGGGCAAATTCATTTCTAGAGGTCGGATATGTGATTGACGATGGTTGGCAAAGTCATTACAATTGTTGAGCAAAGTTATTTATAGAGGACGGATTAGTTATTAACAGTGGTTGGCAAAGTCATTACTATTTTTGGGCAAAGTGATTTTTAGAGTCCGGATAAGTGATTAACAGTGGTTGGCCAAGTCATTTCTAGAGATCGGATAAGTGATTGACAGTGGTTGGCAAAGTCATTACAATTGTTGGGTAAAGTCATTTTTAGAGTCCGGATAAGTGATTAGCGGTGGTTGGCAAAGTCATTACAATTGTTGGGCAAAATCATTTTAAGAGGTCGGATATATTATTGACAGTGGTTGGCAAAGTCATTACAATTGTTGGGTAAAGTCATTTTTAGGGGTCGGATAAGTGATTAACAGTGGTTGGCAAAGTCATTACAATTGTTGGGCAAAGTCATTTTTAGAGGTCGGATAAGTGATTGACAGTGGTTGGCAAAGTCATTACAATTGTTAGGCAAAGTCATTTTTTGAGGTCGGATAAGTGATTAACACTGGTTGGCAAAGTCATTACAATTGTTGGGCAAAGTCATTTTTAGAGGTCGGATAAGTGATTGACAGTGGTTGGCAAAGTCATTACAATTGTTAGGCAAAGTCATTTTTAGAGGACGGATTAGTGATTAACAGTGGTTGGCAAAGTCATTACAATTGTTGAGCAAAGTCATTTTTAGAGGACGGATTAGTGATTAACAGTGGTTGGCAAAGTCATTACAATTGTTGAGCAAGGTCATTTTTAGAGGTCGGATAAGTGATTAACAGTGGTTGGCAAAGTCATTACAATTGTTGGGCAAAGTCATTTTTAGAGGTCGGATAAGTGATTAACAGTGGATGGCAAAGTCATTATAATTGTTGAGCAAAGTCATTTTTAGAGGACGGATTAGTGATTAACAGTGGTTGGCAAAGTCATTACAATTGTTGAGCAAGGTCATTTTTAGAGGTCGGATAAGCGATTAACAGTGGTTGGCAAAGTCATTACAATTGTTGGGCAAAGTCATTTTTAGAGGTCGGATAAGTGATTAACAGTGGTTGGCAAAGTCATTTTAATTGTTGGGCAAAGTCATTTTTAGAGGTCGGATATGTGATTGACGGTGGTTGGCAAAGTCATTACAATTGTTGAGCAAAGTCATTTTTAGAGGACGGATTAGTGATTAACAGTGGTTGGCAAAGTCATTACAATTGTTGAGCAAGGTCATTTTTAGAGGTCGGATAAGCGATTAACACTGGTTGGCAAAGTCATTACAATTGTTGGGCAAAGTTTTTTTTAGAGGTCGGATAAGTTATTAACAGTGGTTGGCAAAGTCATTACAATTTTTGGGCAAAGTCATTTCTAGAGATCGGATAAGTGATTAACAGTGGTTGGCATAGTCATTACAATTGTTGGGCAAAATCATTTTTAGAGGTCGGATATGAGATTGACAGTGGTTGGCAAAGTCATTACAATTGTTGAGCAAGGTCATTTTTAGAGGTCGGATAAGCGATTAACAGTGGTTGGCAAAGTCATTTCAATTTTTGGGCAAAGTCATTTTTAGAGTCCGGATAAGTGATTAACTGTGGTTGGCAAAGTCATTACAATTGTTGGGCAAATTCATTTCTAGAGGTCGGATATGTGATTGACGGTGGTTGGCAAAGTCATTACAATTGTTGAGCAAAGTCATTTTTAGAGGACGGATTAGTGATTAACAGTGGTTGGCAAAGTCATTACAATTGTTGAGCAAGGTCATTTTTAGGGGTCGGATAAGTGATTAACAGTGGTTGGCAAAGTCATTACAATTGTTGGGCAAAGTCATTTTTAGAGGTCGGATAAGTGATTAACAGTGGTTGGCAAAGTTATTATAATTGTTGGGCAAGTCATTTTTAGAGGTCGGATATGTGATTGACGATGGTTGGCAAAGTCATTACAATTGTTGAGCAAATTTATTTATAGAGGACGGATTAGTGATTAACAGTGGTTGGCAAAGTCATTACAATTTTTGGGCAAAGTGATTTTTAGAGTCCGGATAAGTGATTAACAGTGGTTGGCAAAGTCATTTCTAGAGATCGGATAAGTGATTGACAGTGGTTGGCAAAGTCATTACAATTGTTGGGTAAAGTCATTTTTAGGGGTCGGATAAGTGATTAACAGTGGTTGGCAAAGTCATTACAATTGTTGGGCAAAGTCATTTTTAGAGGTCGGATAAGTGATTGACAGTGGTTGGCAAAGTCATTACAATTGTTAGGCAAAGTCATTTTTTGAGGTCGGATAAGTGATTAACACTGGTTGGCAAAGTCATTACAATTGTGAGGCAAAGTCATTTTTAGAGGTCGGATAAGTGATTAACAGTGGTTGGCAAAGTCATTATAATTGTTGGGCAAAGTCATTTTTAGAGGACGGATTAGTGATTTACAGTGGTTGGCAAAGTCATTACAATTGTTGAGCAAAGTCATTTTTAGAGGACGGATTAGTGATTAACAGTGGTTGGCAAAGTCATTACAATTGTTGAGCAAGGTCATTTTTAGAGGTCGGATAAGCGATTAACAGTGGTTGGCAAAGTCATTATAATTGTTGGGCATTTTTAGAGGTCGGATATGTGATTGACGATGGTTGGCAAAGTCATTACAATTGTTGAGCAAAGTTTTTTATAGAGGACGGATAAGTGATTAGCGGAGGTTAGCAAGGTCATTACAATTGTTGGGCAAAATCATTTTTAGAGGTCGGATATATTATTGACAGTGGTTGGCAAAGTCATTACAATTGTTGGGTAAAGTCATTTTTAGGGGTCGGATAAGTGATTAACAGTGGTTGGCAAAGTCATTACAATTGTTGGGCAAAGTCATTTTTAGAGGTCGGATAAGTGATTGACAGTGGTTGGCAAAGTCATTACAATTGTTGAGCAAAGTCATTTTTAGAGGACGGATTAGTGATTAACAGTGGTTGGCAAAGTCATTACAATTGTTGAGCAAGGTCATTTTTAGGGGTCGGATAAGTGATTAACAGTGGTTGGCAAAGTCATTACAATTGTTGGGCAAAGTCATTTTTAGAGGTCGGATAAGTGATTGACAGTGGTTGGCAAAGTCATTACAATTGTTAGGCAAAGTCATTTTTTGAGGTCGGATAAGTGATTAACACTGGTTGGCAAAGTCATTACAATTGTGAGGCAAAGTCATTTTTAGAGGTCGGATAAGTGATTAACAGTGGTTGGCAAAGTCATTATAATTGTTGGGCAAAGTCATTTTTAGAGGACGGATTAGTGATTAACAGTGGTTGGCAAAGTCATTACAATTGTTGAGCAAAGTCATTTTTAGAGGACGGATTAGTGATTAACAGTGGTTGGCAAAGTCATTTCTAGAGATCGGATAAGTGATTGACAGTGGTTGGCAAAGTCATTTCTAGAGATCGGATAAGTGATTGACAGTGGTTGGCAAAGTCATTACAATTGTTGGGTAAAGTCATTTTTAGGGGTCGGATAAGTGATTAACAGTGGTTGGCAAAGTCATTACAATTGTTGGGCAAAGTCATTTTTAGAGGTCGGATAAGTGATTGACAGTGGTTGGCAAAGTCATTACAATTGTTAGGCAAAGTCATTTTTTGAGGTCGGATAAGTGATTAACACTGGTTGGCAAAGTCATTACAATTGTGAGGCAAAGTCATTTTTAGAGGTCGGATAAGTGATTAACAGTGGTTGGCAAAGTCATTATAATTGTTGGGCAAAGTCATTTTTAGAGGACGGATTAGTGATTAACAGTGGTTGGCAAAGTCATTACAATTGTTGAGCAAAGTCATTTTTAGAGGACGGATTAGTGATTAACAGTGGTTGGCAAAGTCATTACAATTGTTGAGCAAGGTCATTTTTAGAGGTCGGATAAGCGATTAACAGTGGTTGGCAAAGTCATTTTAATTGTTGGGCATTTTTAGAGGTCGGATATGTGATTGACGATGGTTGGCAAAGTCATTACAATTGTTGAGCAAAGTTTTTTATAGAGGACGGATAAGTGATTAGCGGAGGTTGGCAAAGTCATTACAATTGTTGGGCAAAATCATTTTTAGAGGTCGGTTATATTATTGACAGTGGTTGGCAAAGTCATTACAATTGTTGGGTAAAGTCATTTTTAGGGGTCGGATAAGTGATTAACAGTGGTTGGCAAAGTCATTACAATTGTTGGGCAAGGTCATTTTTAGGGGTCGGATAAGTGATTAACAGTGGTTGGCAAAGTCATTACAATTGTTGAGCAAAGTCATTTTTAGAGGTCGGATAAGTGATTAACAGTGGTTGGCAAAGTCATTATAATTGTTGGGCAAGTCATTTTTAGAGGTCGGATATGTGATTGACGATGGTTGGCAAAGTCATTACAATTGTTGAGCAAGTTATTTATAGAGGACGGATTAGTGATTAACAGTGGTTGGCAAAGTCATTACAATTTTTGGGCAAAGTGATTTTTAGAGTCCGGATAAGTGATTAACAGTGGTTGGCAAAGTCATTTCTAGAGATCGGATAACTGATTGACATCGGTTGGCAAAGTCATTACAATTGTTGGGTAAAGTCATTTTTTAAGGTCCGGATAAGTGATTAGCGGTGGTTGGCAAAGTCATTACAATTGTTGGGCAAAATCATTTTAGAGGTCGGATATATTATTGACAGTGGTTGGCAAAGTCATTACAATTGTTGGGTAAAGTCATTTTTAGGGGTCGGATAAGTGATTAACAGTGGTTGGCAAAGTCATTACAATTGTTGGGCAAAGTCATTTTTAGAGGTCGGATAAGTGATTGACAGTGGTTGGCAAAGTCATTACAATTGTTAGGCAAAGTCATTTTTTGAGGTCGGATAAGTGATTAACACTGGTTGGCAAAGTCATTACAATTGTGAGGCAAAGTCATTTTTAGAGGTCGGATAAGTTATTAACAGTGGTTGGCAAAGTCATTACAATTGTTGGGCAAAGTCATTTTTAGAGGTCGGATAAGTGATTGACAGTGGTTGGCAAAGTCATTACAATTGTTAGGCAAAGTCATTTTTTGAGGTCGGATAAGTGATTAACACTGGTTGGCAAAGTCATTACAATTGTTGGGCAAAATCATTTTTAGAGGTCGGATATATTATTGACAGTGGTTGGCAAAGTCATTACAATTGTTGGGTAAAGTCATTTTTAGGGGTCGGATAAGTGATTAACAGTGGTTGGCAAAGTCATTACAATTGTTGGGCAAAGTCATTTTTAGAGGTCGGATAAGTGATTGACAGTGGTTGGCAAAGTCATTACAATTGTTGAGCGAAGTCATTTTTAGAGGACGGATTAGTGATTAACAGTGGTTGGCAAAGTCATTACAATTGTTGAGCAAGGTCATTTTTAGGGGTCGGATAAGTGATTAACAGTGGTTGGCAAAGTCATTACAATTGTTGGGCAAAGTCATTTTTAGAGGTCGGATAAGTGATTAACAGTGGTTGGCAAAGTCATTATAATTGTTGGGCAAGTCATTTTTAGAGGTCGGATATGTGATTGACGATGGTTGGCAAAGTCATTACAATTGTTGAGCAAGTTATTTATAGAGGACGGATTAGTGATTAACAGTGGTTGGCAAAGTCATTACAATTTTTGGGCAAAGTGATTTTTAGAGTCCGGATAAGTGATTAACAGTGGTTGGCAAAGTCATTTCTAGAGATCGGATAACTGATTGACATCGGTTGGCAAAGTCATTACAATTGTTGGGTAAAGTCATTTTTTAAGGTCCGGATAAGTGATTAGCGGTGGTTGGCAAAGTCATTACAATTGTTGGGCAAAATCATTTTTAGAGGTCGGATATATTATTGACAGTGGTTGGCAAAGTCATTACAATTGTTGGGTAAAGTCATTTTTAGGGGTCGGATAAGTGATTGACAGTGGTTGGCAAAGTCATTACAATTGTTGGGCAAAGTCATTTTTAGAGGTCGGATAAGTGATTAACAGTGGTTGGCAAAGTCATTATAATTGTTGGGCAAGTCATTTTTAGAGGTCGGATATGTGATTGACGATGGTTGGCAAAGTCATTACAATTGTTGAGCAAGTTATTTAAAGAGGACGGATTAGTGATTAACAGTGGTTGGCAAAGTCATTACAATTTTTGGGCAAAGTGATTTTTAGAGTCCGGATAAGTGATTAACAGTGGTTGGCAAAGTCATTTCAAGAGATCGGATAACTGATTGACATCGGTTGGCAAAGTCATTACAATTGTTGGGTAAAGTCATTTTTTAAGGTCCGGATAAGTGATTAGCGGTGGTTGGCAAAGTCATTACAATTGTTGGGCAAAATCATTTTTAGAGGTCGGATATATTATTGACAGTGGTTGGCAAAGTCATTACAATTGTTGGGTAAAGTCATTTTTAGGGGTCGGATAAGTGATTAACAGTGGTTGGCAAAGTCATTACAATTGTTGGGCAAAGTCATTTTTAGAGGTCGGATAAGTGATTGACAGTGGTTGGCAAAGTCATTACAATTGTTAGGCAAAGTCATTTTTTGAGGTCGGATAAGTGATTAACACTGGTTGGCAAAGTCATTACAATTGTGAGGCAAAGTCATTTTTAGAGGTCGGATAAGTTATTAACAGTGGTTGGCAAAGTCATTATAATTGTTGGGCAAAGTCATTTTTAGGGGTCGGATAAGTGATTAACAGTGGTTGGCAAAGTCATTACAATTGTTGGGCAAAGTCATTTTTAGAGGTCGGATAAGTGATTTACAGTGGTTGGCAAAGTCATTTTAATTGTTGGGCAAGTCATTTTTAGAGGTCGGATATGTGATTGACGATGGTTGGCAAAGTCATTACAATTGTCGAGCAAAGTTATTTATAGAGGACGGATTAGTGATTAACAGTGGTTGGCAAAGTCATTACAATTTTTGGGCAAAGTGATTTTTAGAGTCCGGATAAGTGATTAACAGTGGTTGGCAAAGTAATTTCTAGAGATCGGATAAGTGATTGACAGTGGTTGGCAAAGTCATTACAATTGTTGGGTAAAGTCATTTTTAGAGTCCGGATAAGTGATTAGCGGTGGTTGGCAAAGTCATTACAATTGTTGGGCAAAATCATTTTTAGAGGTCGGATATATTATTGACAGTGGTTGGCAAAGTCATTACAATTGTTGGGTAAAGTCATTTTTAGGGGTCGGATAAGTGATTAACAGTGGTTGGCAAAGTCATTACAATTGTTGGGCAAAGTCATTTTTAGAGGTCGGATAAGTGATTGACAGTGGTTGGCAAAGTCATTACAATTGTTAGGCAAAGTCATTTTTTGAGGTCGGATAAGTGATTAACACTGGTTGGCAAAGTCATTACAATTGTGAGGCAAAGTCATTTTTAGAGGTCGGATAAGTGATTAACAGTGGTTGGCAAAGTCATTATAATTGTTGGGTAAAGTCATTTTTAGAGTCCGGATAAGTGATTAGCAGTGGTTGGCAAAGTCATTACAATTGTTGGGCAAAATCATTTTTAGAGGTCGGATATATTATTGACAGTGGTTGGCAAAGTCATTACAATTGTTGAGCAAAGTCATTTTTAGAGGTCGGATAAGTGATTAACAGTGGATGGCAAAGTCATTACAATTGTTAGGCAAAGTCATTTTTTGAGTTCTGATAAGTGAATAACAGTTGTTGGCAAAGTCATTACAATTGTTGAGCAAAGTTATTTATAGAGGACGGATTAGTGATTAACAGTGGTTGGCAAAGTCATTACAATTTTTGGGCAAAGTGATTTTTAGAGTCCGGATAAGTGATTAACAGTGGTTGGCAAAGTCATTATAATTGTTGGGCAAGTCATTTTTAGAGGTCGGATATGTGATTGACGATGGTTGGCAAAGTCATTACAATTGTTGAGCAAAGTTATTTATAGAGGACGGATTAGTGATTAACAGTGGTTGGCAAAGTCATTACAATTTTTGGGCAAAGTGATTTTTAGAGTCCGGATAAGTGATTAACAGTGGTTGGCAAAGTCATTTCTAGAGATCGGATAAGTGATTGACAGTGGTTGGCAAAGTCATTACAATTGTTGGGTAAAGTCATTTTTAGAGTCCGGATAAATGATTAGCGGTGGTTGGCAAAGTCATTACAATTGTATGGCAAAATCATTTTTAGAGGTCGGATATATTATTGACAGTGGTTGGCAAAGTCATTACAATTGTTGGGTAAAGTCATTTTTAGGGGTCGGATAAGTGATTAACAGTGGTTGGCAAAGTCATTACAATTGTTGGGCAAAGTCATTTTTAGAGGTCGGATAAGTGATTGACAGTGGTTGGCAAAGTCATTACAATTGTTAGGCAAAGTCATTTTTTGAGGTCGGATAAGTGATTAACACTGGTTGGCAAAGTCATTATAATTGTTGGGCAAAGTCATTTTTAGAGGACGGATTAGTGATTAACAGTGGTTGGCAAAGTCATTACAATTGTTGAGCAAAGTCATTTTTAGAGGACGGATTAGTGATTAACAGTGGTTGGCAAAGTCATTACAATTGTTGAGCAAGGTCATTTTTAGAGGTCGGATAAGCGATTAACAGTGGTTGGCAAAGTCATTACAATTCTTAGGCAAAGTCATTTTTTGAGGTCGGATAAGTGATTAACACTGGTTGGCAAAGTCATTATAATTGTTGGGCAAAGTCATTTTTAGAGGACGGATTAGTGATTAACAGTGGTTGGCAAAGTCATTACAATTGTTGGGCAAAGTCATTTTTAGAGGTCGGATAAGTGATTGACAGTGGTTGGCAAAGTCATTACAATTGTTAGGCAAAGTCATTTTTTGAGGTCGGATAAGTGATTAACACTGGTTGGCAAAGTCATTACAATTGTGAGGCAAAGTCATTTTTAGAGGTCGGATAAGTGATTAACAGTGGTTGGCAAAGTCATTATAATTGTTGGGTAAAGTCATTTTTAGAGTCCGGATAAGTGATTAGCAGTGGTTGGCAAAGTCATTACAATTGTTGGGCAAAATCATTTTTAGAGGTCGGATATATTATTGACAGTGGTTGGCAAAGTCATTACAATTGTTGAGCAAAGTCATTTTTAGAGGTCGGATAAGTGATTAACAGTGGTTGGCAAAGTCATTACAATTGTTAGGCAAAGTCATTTTTTGAGGTCGGATAAGTGATTAACACTGGTTGGCAAAGTCATTATAATTGTTGGGCAAAGTCATTTTTAGAGGACGGATTAGTGATTAACAGTGGTTGGCAAAGTCATTACAATTGTTGAGCAAAGTCATTTTTAGAGGACGGATTAGTGATTAACAGTGGTTGGCAAAGTCATTACAATTGTTGAGCAAGGTCATTTTTAGAGGTCGGATAAGCGATTAACAGTGGTTGGCAAAGTCATTACAATTCTTAGGCAAAGTCATTTTTTGAGGTCGGATAAGTGATTAACACTGGTTGGCAAAGTCATTATAATTGTTGGGCAAAGTCATTTTTAGAGGACGGATTAGTGATTAACAGTGGTTGGCAAAGTCATTACAATTGTTGGGCAAAGTCATTTTTAGAGGTCGGATAAGTGATTGACAGTGGTTGGCAAAGTCATTACAATTGTTAGGCAAAGTCATTTTTTGAGGTCGGATAAGTGATTAACACTGGTTGGCAAAGTCATTACAATTGTGAGGCAAAGTCATTTTTAGAGGTCGGATAAGTGATTAACAGTGGTTGGCAAAGTCATTATAATTGTTGGGTAAAGTCATTTTTAGAGTCCGGATAAGTGATTAGCAGTGGTTGGCAAAGTCATTACAATTGTTGGGCAAAATCATTTTTAGAGGTCGGATATATTATTGACAGTGGTTGGCAAAGTCATTACAATTGTTGAGCAAAGTCATTTTTAGAGGTCGGATAAGTGATTAACAGTGGTTGGCAAAGTCATTACAATTGTTAGGCAAAGTCATTTTTTGAGTTCTGATAAGTGAATAACAGTTGTTGGCAAAGTCATTACAATTGTTGGGCAAAGTCATTTTTAGAGGTCGGATAAGTGATTAACAGTGGATGGCAAAGTCATTATAATTGTTGGGCATTTTTAGAGGTCGGATATGTGATTGACGATGGTTGGCAAAGTCATTACAATTGTTGAGCAAAGTTATTTATAGAGGACGGATTAGTGATTAACAGTGGTTGGCAAAGTCATTACAATTTTTGGACAAAGTGATTTTTAGAGTCCGGATAAGTGATTAACAGTGGTTGGCAAAGTCATTATAATTGTTGGGCAAGTCATTTTTAGAGGTCGGATATGTGATTGACGATGGTTGGCAAAGTCATTACAATTGTTGAGCAAAGTTATTTATAGAGGACGGATTAGTGATTAACAGTGGTTGGCAAAGTCATTACAATTTTTGGGCAAAGTGATTTTTAGAGTCCGGATAAGTGATTAACAGTGGTTGGCAAAGTCATTTCTAGAGATCGGATAAGTGATTGACAGTGGTTGGCAAAGTCATTACAATTGTTGGGTAAAGTCATTTTTAGAGTCCGGATAAATGATTAGCGGTGGTTGGCAAAGTCATTACAATTGTTGGGCAAAATCATTTTTAGAGGTCGGATATATTATTGACAGTGGTTGGCAAAGTCATTACAATTGTTGGGTAAAGTCATTTTTAGGGGTCGGATAAGTGATTAACAGTGGTTGGCAAAGTCATTACAATTGTTGGGCAAAGTCATTTTTAGAGGTCGGATAAGTGATTGACAGTGGTTGGCAAAGTCATTACAATTGTTAGGCAAAGTCATTTTTTGAGGTCGGATAAGTGATTAACACTGGTTGGCAAAGTCATTATAATTGTTGGGCAAAGTCATTTTTAGAGGACGGATTAGTGATTAACAGTGGTTGGCAAAGTCATTACAATTGTTGAGCAAAGTCATTTTTAGAGGACGGATTAGTGATTAACAGTGGTTGGCAAAGTCATTACAATTGTTGAGCAAGGTCATTTTTAGAGGTCGGATAAGCGATTAACAGTGGTTGGCAAAGTCATTACAATTGTTGGAAAAGTCATTTTTAGGGGTCGGATAAGTGATTAACAGTGGTTGGCAAAGTCATTACAATTGTTGGGCAAAGTCATTTTTAGAGGTCGGATAAGTGATTAACAGTGGATGGCAAAGTCATTATAATTGTTGGGCATTTTAAGAGGTCGGATATGTGATTGACGATGGTTGGCAAAGTCATTACAATTGTTGAGCAAAGTTATTTATAGAGGACGGATTAGTGATTAACAGTGGTTGGCAAAGTCATTACAATTTTTGGGCAAAGTGATTTTTAGAGTCCGGATAAGTGATTAACAGTGGTTGGCAAAGTCATTTCTAGAGATCGGATAAGTGATTGACAGTGGTTGGCAAAGTCATAACAATTGTTGGGCAAAATCATTTTTAGAGGTCGGATATATTATTGACAGTGGTTGGCAAAGTCATTACAATTGTTGGGCAAAGTCATTTTTAGAGGTCGGATAAGTGATTGACAGTGGTTGGCAAAGTCATTACAATTGTTAGGCAAAGTCATTTTTTGAGGTCGGATAAGTGATTAACACTGGTTGGCAAAGTCATTACAATTGTGAGGCAAAGTCATTTTTAGAGGTCGGATAAGTGATTAACAGTGGTTGGCAAAGTCATTATAATTGTTGGGCAAAGTCATTTTTAGAGGACGGATTAGTGATTAACAGTGGTTGGCAAAGTCATTACAATTGTTGAGCAAAGTCATTTTTAGAGGACGGATTAGTGATTAACAGTGGTTGGCAAAGTCATTACAATTGTTGAGCAAGGTCATTTTTAGAGGTCGGATAAGCGATTAACAGTGGTTGGCAAAGTCATTACAATTGTTGGGTAAAGTCATTTTTAGGGGTCGGATAAGTGATTAACAGTGGTTGGCAAAGTCATTACAATTGTTGGGCAAAGTCATTTTTAGAGGTCGGATAAGTGATTAACAGTGGATGGCAAAGTCATTATAATTGTTGGGCATTTTTAGAGGTCGGATATGTGATTGACGATGGTTGGCAAAGTCATTACAATTGTTGAGCAAAGTTATTTATAGAGGACGGATTAGTGATTAACAGTGGTTGGCAAAGTCATTACAATTTTGGGCAAAGTGATTTTTAGAGTCCGGATAAGTGATTAACAGTGGTTGGCAAAGTCATTTCTAGAGATCGGATAAGTGATTGACAGTGGTTGGCAAAGTCATTTCAATTGTTGGGTAAAGTCATTTTTAGAGTCCGGATAAGTGATTAGCAGTGGTTGGCAAAGTCATTACAATTGTTGGGCAAAATCATTTTTAGAGGTCGGATATATTATTGACAGTGGTTGGCAAAGTCATTACAATTGTTGAGCAAAGTCATTTTTAGAGGTCGGATAAGTGATTAACAGTGGTTGGCAAAGTCATTACAATTGTTAGGCAAAGTCATTTTTTGAGTTCTGATAAGTGAATAACAGTTGTTGGCAAAGTCATTACAATTGTCGGGCAAATTCATTTTTAGAGGTCGGATAAGTGATTAACGGTGGTTGGAAATGTCATTTCAATTGCTGGGCAAAGTCATTTCTAGAGGTCGGATAAGTGATTAACAGTGGTTGGCAAAGTCATTACAATTGTTTGGCAAAGTCATTTTTAGAGGTCGGATAAGTGATTAACAGTGTTTGGCAAAGTCATTTTAATTGTTGGGCACAGTCATTTTTAGAGGTCGGATATGTGATTGACAGTGGTTGGCAAAGTCATTACAATTGTTGAGCAAAGTCATTTTTAGAGGACGGATTAGTGATTAACAGTGGTTGGCAAAGTCATTACAATTTTTGGTCAAAGTGATTTTTAGAGTCCGGATAAGTGATTAACAGTGGTTGGCAAAGTCATTTCTAGAGATCGGATAAGTGATTGAAAGTGGTTGGCAAAGTCATTACAATTGTTAGGCAAAGTCATTTTTTGAGGTCGGATAAGTGATTAACACTGGTTGGCAAAGTCATTACAATTGTGAGGCAAAGTCATTTTTAGAGGTCGGATAAGTGATTAACAGTGGTTGGCAAAGTAATTACAATTTTTGGGCAAAGTCATTTTTAGAGGTCGGATAAGTGATTAACAGTGGTTGGCAAAGTCATTATAATTGTTGGGCAAAGTCATTTTTAGAGGACGGATTAGTGATTAACAGTGGTTGGCAAAGTCATTACAATTTTTGGTCAAAGTGATTTTTAGAGTCCGGATAAGTGATTAACAGTGGTTGGCAAAGTCATTTCTAGAGATCGGATAAGTGATTGAAAGTGGTTGGCAAAGTCATTACAATTGTAAGGCAAAGTCATTTTTTGAGGTCGAATAAGTGATTAACACTGGTTGGCAAAGTCATTACAATTGTGAGGCAAAGTCATTTTTAGAGGTCGAATAAGTGATTAACAGTGGTTGGCAAAGTCATTACAATTTTTGGGCAAAGTCATTTTTAGAGGTCGGATAAGTGATTAACAGTGGTTGGCAAAGTCATTATAATTGTTGGGCAAAGTCATTTTTAGAGGACGGATTAGTGATTAACAGTGGTTGGCAAAGTCATTACAATTTTTGGTCAAAGTGATTTTTAGTGTCCGGATAAGTGATTAACAGTGGTTGGCAAAGTCATTTCTAGAGATCGGATAAGTGATTGAAAGTGGTTGGCAAAGTCATTACAATTGTTAGGCAAAATCATTTTTAGAGGTCGGATATATTATTGACAGTGGTTGGCAAAGTCATTACAATTGTTGAGCAAAGTCATTTTTAGAGGTCGGATAAGTGATTAACAGTGGTTGGCAAAGTCATTACAATTGTTAGGCAAAGTCATTTTTTGAGTTCTGATAAGTGAATAACAGTTGTTGGCAAAGTCATTACAATTGTCGGGCAAATTCATTTTTAGAGGTCGGATAAGTGATTAACGGTGGTTGGAAATGTCATTTCAATTGCTGGGCAAAGTCATTTTTAGAGGTCGGATAAGTGATTAACAGTGGTTGGCAAAGTCATTACAATTGTTTGGCAAAGTCATTTTTAGAGGTCGGATAAGTGATTAACAGTGTTTGGCAAAGTCATTATAATTGTTGGGCACAGTCATTTTTAGAGGTCGGATAAGTGATTAACAGTGGTTGGCAAAGTCATTTTAATTGTTGGGCAAAGTCATTTTTAGAGGACGGATTAGTGATTAACAGTGGTTGGCAAAGTCATTACAATTTTTGGTCAAAGTGATTTTTAGAGTCCGGATAAGTGATTAACAGTGGTTGGCAAAGTCATTTCTAGAGATCGGATAAGCGATTAACAGTGGTTGGCAAAGTCATTACAATTGTTAGGCAAAGTCATTTTTTGAGGTCGGATAAGTGATTAACACTGGTTGGCAAAGTCATTACAATTGTGAGGCAAAGTCATTTTTAGAGGTCGGATAAGTGATTAACAGTGGTTGGCAAAGTCATTATAATTGTTGGGCAAAGTCATTTTTAGAGGTCGGATTAGTGATTAACAGTGGTTGGCAAAGTCATTACAATTGTTTGGCAAAGTCATTTTTAGAGGTCGGATAAGTGATTAACAGTGTTTGGCAAAGTCATTATAATTGTTGGGCACAGTCATTTTTAGAGGTCGGATATGTGATTGACAGTGGTTGGCAAAGTCATTACAATTGTAGAGCAAAGTCATTTTTAGAGGACGGATTAGTGATTAACAGTGGTTGGCAAAGTCATTACAATTTTTGGTCAAAGTGATTTATAGAGTCCGGATAAGTGATTAACAGTGGTTGGCAAAGTCATTTCTAGAGATCGGATAAGTGATTGACAGTGGTTGGCAAAGTCATTACAATTGTTAGGCAAAGTCATTTTTTGAGGTCGGATAAGTGATTAACACTGGTTGGCAAAGTCATTACAATTGTTAGGCAAAGTCATTTTTTGAGGTCGGATAAGTGATTAACACTGGTTGGCAAAGTCATTACAATTTTTGGGCAAAGTCATTTTTAGAGGTCGGAAAAGTGATTAACAGTGGTTGGCAAAGTCATTATAATTGTTGGGCAAAGTCATTTTTAGAGGTCGGATTAGTGATTAACAGTGGTTGGCAAAGTCATTACAATTGTTGAGCAAAGTCATTTTTAGAGGTCGGATAAGCGATTAACAGTGGTTGGCAAAGTCATTACAATTGTTGGGCAAAGTCATTTTTAGAGTTCGGATAAGTGATTAACGGTAGTTGGCAAAGTTATTTCATTTGTGTGGCAAAGTCATTTCTAGAGATCGGATAAGTGATTAACAAGGGGTGGCAAAGTCATTATAATTGTTGGGCACAGTCATTTTTAGAGGTCGAATATGTGATTGACAGTGGTTGGCAAAGTCATTACAGTTGTTGAGCAAAGTCATTTTTAGAGGACGGATTAGTGATTAACAGTGGTTGGCAAAGTCATTACAATTTTTGGTCAAAGTGATTTTTAGAGTCCGGATAAGTGATTAACAGTGGTTGGCAAAGTCATTTCTAGAGATCGGATAAGTGATTGACAGTGGTTGGCAAAGTCATTACAATTGTTAGGCAAAGTCATTTTTTGAGGTCGGATAAGTGATTAACACTGGTTGGCAAAGTCATTACAATTGTGAGGCAAAGTCATTTTTAGAGGTCGGATAAGTGATTAACAGTGGTTGGCAAAGTCATTACAATTTTTGGGCAAAGTCATTTTTAGAGGTCGGATAAGTGATTAACAGTGGTTGGCAAAGTCATTATAATTGTTGGGCAAAGTCATTTTTAGAGGTCGGATTAGTGATTAACAGTGGTTGGCAAAGTCATTACAATTGTTTGGCAAAGTCATTTTTAGAGGTCGGATAAGTGATTAACAGTGTTTGGCAAAGTCATTATAATTGTTGGGCACAGTCATTTTTAGAGGTCGGATATGTGATTGACAGTGGTTGGCAAAGTCATTACAATTGTTGAGCAAAGTCATTTTTAGAGGACGGATTAGTGATTAACAGTGGTTGGCAAAGTCATTACAATTTTTGGTCAAAGTGATTTTTAGAGTCCGGATAAGTGATTAACAGTGGTTGGCATAGTCATTTCTAGAGATCGGATAAGTGATTGACAGTGGTTGGCAAAGTCATTACAATTGTTAGGCAAAGTCATTTTTTGAGGTCGGATAAGTGATTAACACTGGTTGGCAAAGTCATTACAATTGTGAGGCAAAGTCATTTTTAGTGGTCGGATAAGTGATTAACAGTGGTTGGCAAAGTCATTACAATTTTTGGGCAAAGTCATTATTAGAGGTCGGATAAGTGATTAACAGTGGTTGGCAAAGTCATTATAATTGTTGGGCAAAGTCATTTTTAGAGGTCGGATTAGTGATTAACAGTGGTTGGCAAAGTCATTACAATTGTTGAGCAAAGTCATTTTTAGAGGACGGATTAGTGATTAACAGTGGTTGGCAAAGTCATTTCTAGAGATCGGATAAGTGATTGACAGTGGTTGGCAAAGTCATTACAATTGTGAGGCAATGTCATTTTTAGAGTTCTGATAAGTGATTAGCAGTGGTTGGCAAAGTCATTACAATTGTTGGGCAAAATCATTTTTAAAGGTCGGATATATTATTGACAGTGGTTGGCAAAGTCATTACAATTGTTGAGCAAAGTCATTTTTAGAGGTCGGATAAGCGATTAACAGTGGTTGGCAAAGTCATTACAATTGTTGGGCAAAGTCATTTTTAGAGTTCGGATAAGTGATTAACGGTAGTTGGCAAAGTTATTTCATTTGTGTGGCAAAGTCATTTCTAGAGATCGGATAAGTGATTAACAAGGGGTGGCAAAGTCATTACAATTGTGCGGCAAAGTCATTTTTAGAGTTCTGATAAGTGATTAGCAGTGGTTGGCAAAGTCATTACAATTGTGAGGCAATGTCATTTTTAGAGTTCTGATAAGTGATTAGCAGTGGTTGGCAAAGTCATTACAATTGTTGGGCAAAATCATTTTTAAAGGTCGGATATATTATTGACAGTGGTTGGCAAAGTCATTACAATTGTTGAGCAAAGTCATTTTTAGAGGTCGGATAAGCGATTAACAGTGGTTGGCAAAGTCATTACAATTGTTGGGCAAAATCATTTTTAGTGGTCGGATATGTGATTGACAGTGGTTGGCAAAGTCATTACAATTGTTGGGCAAAGTCATTTTTAGAGTTTGGATAAGTGATTAACAGTAGTTGGCAAAGTCATTTCATTTGTGTGGCAAAGTCATTTCTAGAGATCGGATAAGTGATTAACAAGGGTTGGCAAAGTCATTTCAATTGTTGGGCAAAGTCATTTTTAGAGTTCGGATAAGTGAATAACAGTGGTTGGCAAAGTCATTACAATTGTTTGGCAAAGTCATTTTTAGAGGTCGGATAAGTGATTAACAGTGGTTGGCAAACCTATTATAATTGTTGGGCAAAGTCATTTTTAGAGGACGGATTAGTGATTAACAGTGGTTGGAAAAGTCATTACAATTTTTGGGCAAAGTCATTTCTAGAGTTCGGATAAGTGATTGACAATGGTTGGCAAAGTCATTACAATTGTGAGGCAAAGTCATTTTTAGAGTTCTGATAAGTGAATAACAGTGGTTGGCAAAGTCATTACAATTGTTTGGCAAAGTCATTTTTAGAGGTCGGATAAGTGATTAACAGTGGTTGGCAAACCCATTATAATTGTTGGGCAAAGTCATTTTTAGAGGTCGGATATGTGATTGACAGTGGTTAGCAAAGTCTTTACAATTGTTGAGCAAAGTCATTTTTAGAGGACGGATTAGTGATTAACAGTGGTTGGCAAAGTCATTACAATTGTGAGGCAAAGTCATTTTTAGAGGACGGATTAGTGATTAACAGTGGTTGGAAAAGTCATTACAATTTTTGGGCAAAGTCATTTTTAGAGGTCGGATAAGTGATTAACAGTGGTTGGCAAAGTCATTATAATTGTTGGGCAAAGTCATTTTTAGAGGTCGGATATGTGATTGACAGTGGTTAGCAAAGTCTTTACAATTGTTGAGCAAAGTCATTTTTAGAGGACGGATTAGTGATTAACAGTGGTTGGCAAAGTCATTTTTAGAGTTCTGATAAGTGAATAACAGTGGTTGGCAAAGTCATTACAATTGTTTGGCAAAGTCATTTTTAGAGGTCGGATAAGTGATTAACAGTGGTTGGCAAATCCATTATAATTGTTGGGCAAAGTCATTTTTAGAGGACGGATTAGTGATTAACAGTGGTTGGAAAAGTCATAACAATTTTTGGGCAAAGTCATTTTTAGAGGTCGGATAAGTGATTAACAGTGGTTGGCAAAGTCATTATAATTGTTGGGCAAAGTCATTTTTAGAGGTCGGATATGTGATTGACAGTGGTTAGCAAAGTCTTTACAATTGTTAGGCAATTCATTTTTTGAGGTCGGATAAGTGATTAACAGTGGTTGGCAAAGTCATTATAATTGTTGGGCAAAGTCATTTTTAGAGGTCGGATATGTGATTGACAGTGGTTAGCAAAGTCTTTACAATTGTTAGGCAATTCATTTTTTGAGGTCGGATAAGTGATTAACACTGGTTGGCAAAGTCATTACAATTGTGAGGCAAAGTCATTTTTAGAGGTCGGATAAGCGATTAACAGTGGTTGGCAAAGTCATTACAATTGTTGGGCAAAGTCATTTTTAGAGTTCGGATAAGTAATTAACGGTAGTTGGCAAAGTTATTTCATTTGTGTGGCAAAGTCATTTCTAGAGATCGGATAAGTGATTAACAAGGGGTGGCAAAGTCATTATAATTGTTGGGCACAGTCATTTTTAGAGGTCGGATATGTGATTGACAGTGGTTGGCAAAGTCATTACAATTGTTGAGCAAAGTCATTTTTAGAGGACGGATTAGTGATTAACAGTGGTTGGCAAAGTCATTACAATTTTTGGTCAAAGTGATTTTTAGAGTCCGGATAAGTGATTAACAGTGGTTGGCAAAGTCATTTCTAGAGATCGGATAAGTGATTGACAGTGGTTGGCAAAGTCATTACAATTGTTAGGCAAAGTCATTTTTTGAGGTCGGATAAGTGATTAACACTGGTTGGCAAAGTCATTACAATTGTGAGGCAAAGTCATTTTAGAGGTCGGATAAGTGATTAACAGTGGTTGGCAAAGTCATTACAATTTTTGGGCAAAGTCATTTTTAGAGGTCGGATAAGTGATTAACAGTGGTTGGCAAAGTCATTATAATTGTTGGGCAAAGTCATTTTTAGAGGTCGGATTAGTGATTAACAGTGGTTGGCAAAGTCATTACAATTGTTTGGCAAAGTCATTCTTAGAGGTCGGATAAGTGATTAACAGTGTTTGGCAAAGTCATTATAATTGTTGGGCACAGTCATTTTTAGAGGTCGGATATGTGATTGACAGTGGTTGGCAAAGTCATTACAATTGTTGAGCAAAGTCATTTTTAGAGGACGGATTAGTGATTAACAGTGGTTGGCAAAGTCATTACAATTTTTGGTCAAAGTGATTTTTAGAGTCCGGATAAGTGATTAACAGTGGTTGGCAAAGTCATTTCTAGAGATCGGATAAGTGATTGACAGTGGTTGGCAAAGTCATTACAATTGTTAGGCAAAGTCATTTTTTGAGGTCGGATAAGTGATTAACACTGGTTGGCAAAGTCATTACAATTGTGAGGCAAAGTCATTTTTAGAGGTCGGATAAGTGATTAACAGTGGTTGGCAAAGTCATTACAATTTTTGGGCAAAGTCATTTTTAGAGGTCGGATAAGTGATTAACAGTGGTTGGCAAAGTCATTATAATTGTTGGGCAAAGTCATTTTTAGAGGTCGGATTAGTGATTAACAGTGGTTGGCAAAGTCATTACAATTGTTGAGCAAAGTCATTTTTAGAGGACGGATTAGTGATTAACAGTGTTTGGCAAAGTCATTACAATTGTTAGGCAAAGTCATTTTTTGAGGTCGGATAAGTGATTAACACTGGTTGGCAAAGTCATTACAATTGTGAGGCAAAGTCATTTTTAGAGGTCGGATAAGTGATTAACAGTGGTTGGCAAAGTCATTACAATTTTTGGGCAAAGTCATTTTTAGAGGTCGGATAAGTGATTAACATTGGTTGGCAAAGTCATTATAATTGTTGGGCAAAGTCATTTTTAGAGGTCGGATTAGTGATTAACAGTGGTTGGCAAAGTCATTACAATTTTTGGTCAAAGTGATTTTTAGAGTCCGGATAAGTGATTAACAGTGGTTGGCAAAGTCATTTCTAGAGATCGGATAAGTGATTGACAGTGGTTGGCAAAGTCATTACAATTGTTAGGCAAAGTCATTTTTTGAGGTCGGATAAGTGATTAACACTGGTTGGCAAAGTCTTTACAATTGTTGAGCAAAGTCATTTTTAGAGGACGGATTAGTGATTAACAGTGGTTGGCAAAGTCATTACAATTGTGAGGCAAAGTCATTTTTAGAGGACGGATTAGTGATTAACAGTGGTTGGAAAAGTCATTACAATTTTTGGGCAAAGTCATTTTTAGAGGTCGGATAAGTGATTAACAGTGGTTGGCAAAGTCATTATAATTGTTGGGCAAAGTCATTTTTAGAGGTCGGATATGTGATTGACAGTGGTTAGCAAAGTCTTTACAATTGTTGAGCAAAGTCATTTTTAGAGGACGGATTAGTGATTAACAGTGGTTGGCAAAGTCATTTTTAGAGTTCTGATAAGTGAATAACAGTGGTTGGCAAAGTCATTACAATTGTTTGGCAAAGTCATTTTTAGAGGTCGGATAAGTGATTAACAGTGGTTGGCAAATCCATTATAATTGTTGGGCAAAGTCATTTTTAGAGGACGGATTAGTGATTAACAGTGGTTGGAAAAGTCATTACAATTTTTGGGCAAAGTCATTTTTAGAGGTCGGATAAGTGATTAACAGTGGTTGGCAAAGTCATTATAATTGTTGGGCAAAGTCATTTTTAGAGGTCGGATATGTGATTGACAGTGGTTAGCAAAGTCTTTACAATTGTTAGGCAATTCATTTTTTGAGGTCGGATAAGTGATTAACACTGGTTGGCAAAGTCATTACAATTGTGAGGCAAAGTCATTTTTAGAGGTCGGATAAGTGATTAACACTGGTTGGCAAAGTCATTACAATTGTGAGGCAAAGTCATTTTTAGAGGTCGGATAAGTGATTAACAGTGGTTGGCAAAGTCATTACAATTTTTGGGCAAAGTCATTTTTAGAGGTCGGATAAGTGATTAACAGTGGTTGGCAAAGTCATTATAATTGTTGGGCAAAGTCATTTTTAGAGGTCGGATTAGTGATTAACAGTGGTTGGCAAAGTCATTACAATTGTTTGGCAAAGTCATTTTTAGAGGTCGGATAAGTGATTAACAGTGTTTGGCAAAGTCATTATAATTGTTGGGCACAGTCATTTTTAGAGGTCGGATATGTGATTGACAGTGGTTGGCAAAGTCATTACAATTGTTGAGCAAAGTCATTTTTAGAGGACGGATTAGTGATTAACAGTGGTTGGCAAAGTCATTACAATTTTTGGTCAAAGTGATTTTTAGAGTCCGGATAAGTGATTAACAGTGGTTGGCAAAGTCATTTCTAGAGATCGGATAAGTGATTGACAGTGGTTGGCAAAGTCATTACAATTGTTAGGCAAAGTCATTTTTTGAGGTCGGATAAGTGATTAACACTGGTTGGCAAAGTCATTACAATTGTGAGGCAAAGTCATTTTTAGAGGTCGGATAAGTGATTAACAGTGGTTGGCAAAGTCATTACAATTTTTGGGCAAAGTCATTATTAGAGGTCGGATAAGTGATTAACAGTGGTTGGCAAAGTCATTATAATTGTTGGGCAAAGTCATTTTTAGAGGTCGGATTAGTGATTAACAGTGGTTGGCAAAGTCATTACAATTGTTGAGCAAAGTCATTTTTAGAGGACGGATTAGTGATTAACAGTGGTTGGCAAAGTCATTTCTAGAGATCGGATAAGTGATTGACAGTGGTTGGCAAAGTCATTACAATTGTGAGGCAATGTCATTTTTAGAGTTCTGATAAGTGATTAGCAGTGGTAGGCAAAGTCATTACAATTGTTGGGCAAAATCATTTTTAAAGGTCGGATATATTATTGACAGTGGTTGGCAAAGTCATTACAATTGTTGAGCAAAGTCATTTTTAGAGGTCGGATAAGCGATTAACAGTGGTTGGCAAAGTCATTACAATTGTTGGGCAAAGTCATTTTTAGAGTTCGGATAAGTGATTAACGGTAGTTGGCAAAGTTATTTCATTTGTGTGGCAAAGTCATTTCTAGAGATCGGATAAGTGATTAACAAGGGGTGGCAAAGTCATTACAATTGTGCGGCAAAGTCATTTTTAGAGTTCTGATAAGTGATTAGCAGTGGTTGGCAAAGTCATTACAATTGTGAGGCAATGTCATTTTTAGAGTTCTGATAAGTGATTAGCAGTGGTTGGCAAAGTCATTACAATTGTTGGGCAAAATCATTTTTAAAGGTCGGATATATTATTGACAGTGGTTGGCAAAGTCATTACAATTGTTGAGCAAAGTCATTTTTAGAGGTCGGATAAGCGATTAACAGTGGTTGGCAAAGTCATTACAATTGTTGGGCAAAATCATTTTTAGTGGTCGGATATGTGATTGACAGTGGTTGGCAAAGTCATTACAATTGTTGGGCAAAGTCATTTTTAGAGTTTGGATAAGTGATTAACAGTAGTTGGCAAAGTCATTTCATTTGTGTGGCAAAGTCATTTCTAGAGATCGGATAAGTGATTAACAAGGGTTGGCAAAGTCATTTCAATTGTTGGGCAAAGTCATTTTTAGAGTTCGGATAAGTGAATAACAGTGGTTGGCAAAGTCATTACAATTGTTTGGCAAACATTTTTAGAGGTCGGATAAGTGATTAACAGTGGTTGGCAAACCTATTATAATTGTTGGGCAAAGTCATTTTTAGAGGACGGATTAGTGATTAACAGTGGTTGGAAAAGTCATTACAATTTTTGGGCAAAGTCATTTCTAGAGTTCGGATAAGTGATTGACAATGGTTGGCAAAGTCATTACAATTGTGAGGCAAAGTCATTTTTAGAGTTCTGATAAGTGAATAACAGTGGTTGGCAAAGTCATTACAATTGTTGGGCAAAATCATTTTTAGTGGTCGGATATGTGATTGACAGTGGTTGGCAAAGTCATTACAATTGTTGGGCAAAGTCATTTTTAGAGTTTGGATAAGTGATTAACAGTAGTTGGCAAAGTCATTTCATTTGTGTGGCAAAGTCATTTCTAGAGATCGGATAAGTGATTAACAAGGGTTGGCAAAGTCATTTCAATTGTTGGGCAAAGTCATTTTTAGAGTTCGGATAAGTGAATAACAGTGGTTGGCAAAGTCATTACAATTGTTTGGCAAACATTTTTAGAGGTCGGATAAGTGATTAACAGTGGTTGGCAAACCTATTATAATTGTTGGGCAAAGTCATTTTTAGAGGACGGATTAGTGATTAACAGTGGTTGGAAAAGTCATTACAATTTTTGGGCAAAGTCATTTCTAGAGTTCGGATAAGTGATTGACAATGGTTGGCAAAGTCATTACAATTGTGAGGCAAAGTCATTTTTAGAGTTCTGATAAGTGAATAACAGTGGTTGGCAAAGTCATTACAATTGTTTGGCAAAGTCATTTTTAGAGGTCGGATAAGTGATTAACAGTGGTTGGCAAACCCATTATAATTGTTGGGCAAAGTCATTTTTAGAGGTCGGATATGTGATTGACAGTGGTTAGCAAAGTCTTTACAATTGTTGAGCAAAGTCATTTTAGAGGACGGATTAGTGATTAACAGTGGTTGGCAAAGTCATTACAATTGTGAGGCAAAGTCATTTTTAGAGGACGGATTAGTGATTAACAGTGGTTGGAAAAGTCATTACAATTTTTGGGCAAAGTCATTTTTAGAGGTCGGATAAGTGATTAACAGTGGTTGGCAAAGTCATTATAATTGTTGGGCAAAGTCATTTTTAGAGGTCGGATATGTGATTGACAGTGGTTAGCAAAGTCTTTACAATTGTTGAGCAAAGTCATTTTTAGAGGACGGATTAGTGATTAACAGTGGTTGGCAAAGTCATTTTTAGAGTTCTGATAAGTGAATAACAGTGGTTGGCAAAGTCATTACAATTGTTTGGCAAAGTCATTTTTAGAGGTCGGATAAGTGATTAACAGTGGTTGGCAAATCCATTATAATTGTTGGGCAAAGTCATTTTTAGAGGACGGATTAGTGATTAACAGTGGTTGGAAAAGTCATTACAATTTTTGGGCAAAGTCATTTTTAGAGGTCGGATAAGTGATTAACAGTGGTTGGCAAAGTCATTATAATTGTTGGGCAAAGTCATTTTTAGAGGTCGGATATGTGATTGACAGTGGTTAGCAAAGTCTTTACAATTGTTAGGCAAAGTCATTTTTTGAGGTCGGATAAGTGATTAACACTGGTTGGCAAAGTCATTACAATTGTGAGGCAAAGTCATTTTTAGAGGTCGGATAAGTGATTAACAGTGGTTGGCAAAGTCATTATAATTGTTGGGCAAAGTCATTTTTAGAGGTCGGATTAGTGATTAACAGTGGTTGGCAAAGTCATTACAATTGTTGAGCAAAGTCATTTTTAGAGGTCGGATAAGCGATTAACAGTGTTTGGCAAAGTCATTACAATTGTTGGGCAAAGTCATTTTTAGAGTTCGGATAAGTGATTAACGGTAGTTGGCAAAGTTATTTCATTTGTGTGGCAAAGTCATTTCTAGAGATCGGATAAGTGATTAACAAGGGGTGGCAAAGTCATTATAATTGTTGGGCACAGTCATTTTTAGAGGTCGGATATGTGATTGACAGTGGTTGGCAAAGTCATTACAATTGTTGAGCAAAGTCATTTTTAGAGGACGGATTAGTGATTAACAGTGGTTGGCAAAGTCATTACAATTTTTGGTCAAAGTGATTTTTAGAGTCCGGATAAGTGATTAACAGTGGTTGGCAAAGTCATTTCTAGAGATCGGATAAGTGATTGACAGTGGTTGGCAAAGTCATTACAATTGTTAGGCAAAGTCATTTTTTGAGGTCGGATAAGTGATTAACACTGGTTGGCAAAGTCATTACAATTGTGAGGCAAAGTCATTTTTAGAGGTCGGATAAGTGATTAACAGTGGTTGGCAAAGTCATTACAATTTTTGGGCAAAGTCATTTTTAGAGGTCGGATAAGTGATTAACAGTGGTTGGCAAAGTCATTATAATTGTTGGGCAAAGTCATTTTTAGAGGTCGGATTAGTGATTAACAGTGGTTGGCAAAGTCATTACAATTGTTTGGCAAAGTCATTCTTAGAGGTCGGATAAGTGATTAACAGTGTTTGGCAAAGTCATTATAATTGTTGGGCACAGTCATTTTTAGAGGTCGGATATGTGATTGACAGTGGTTGGCAAAGTCATTACAATTGTTGAGCAAAGTCATTTTTAGAGGACGGATTAGTGATTAACAGTGGTTGGCAAAGTCATTACAATTTTTGGTCAAAGTGATTTTTAGAGTCCGGATAAGTGATTAACAGTGGTTGGCAAAGTCATTTCTAGAGATCGGATAAGTGATTGACAGTGGTTGGCAAAGTCATTACAATTGTTAGGCAAAGTCATTTTTTGAGGTCGGATAAGTGATTAACACTGGTTGGCAAAGTCATTACAATTGTGAGGCAAAGTCATTTTTAGAGGTCGGATAAGTGATTAACAGTGGTTGGCAAAGTCATTACAATTTTTGGGCAAAGTCATTTTTAGAGGTCGGATAAGTGATTAACAGTGGTTGGCAAGTCATTATAATTGTTGGGCAAAGTCATTTTTAGAGGTCGGATTAGTGATTAACAGTGGTTGGCAAAGTCATTACAATTGTTGAGCAAAGTCATTTTTAGAGGACGGATTAGTGATTAACAGTGGTTGGCAAAGTCATTACAATTGTTAGGCAAAGTCATTTTTTGAGGTCGGATAAGTGATTAACACTGGTTGGCAAAGTCATTACAATTGTGAGGCAAAGTCATTTTTAGAGGTCGGATAAGTGATTAACAGTGGTTGGCAAAGTCATTACAATTTTTGGGCAAAGTCATTTTTAGAGGTCGGATAAGTGATTAACAGTGGTTGGCAAAGTCATTATAATTGTTGGGCAAAGTCATTTTTAGAGGTCGGATTAGTGATTAACAGTGGTTGGCAAAGTCATTACAATTGTTTGGCAAAGTCATTTTTAGAGGTCGGATAAGTGATTAACAGTGTTTGGCAAAGTCATTATAATTGTTGGGCACAGTCATTTTTAGAGGTCGGATATGTGATTGACAGTGGTTGGCAAAGTCATTACAATTGTTGAGCAAAGTCATTTTTAGAGGACGGATTAGTGATTAACAGTGGTTGGCAAAGTCATTACAATTTTTGGTCAAAGTGATTTTTAGAGTCCGGATAAGTGATTAACAGTGGTTGGCAAAGTCATTTCTAGAGATCGGATAAGTGATTGACAGTGGTTGGCAAAGTCATTACAATTGTTAGGCAAAGTCATTTTTTGAGGTCGGATAAGTGATTAACACTGGTTGGCAAAGTCTTTACAATTGTTGAGCAAAGTCATTTTTAGAGGACGGATTAGTGATTAACAGTGGTTGGCAAAGTCATTACAATTGTGAGGCAAAGTCATTTTTAGAGGACGGATTAGTGATTAACAGTGGTTGGAAAAGTCATTACAATTTTTGGGCAAAGTCATTTTTAGAGGTCGGATAAGTGATTAACAGTGGTTGGCAAAGTCATTATAATTGTTGGGCAAAGTCATTTTTAGAGGTCGGATATGTGATTGACAGTGGTTAGCAAAGTCTTTACAATTGTTGAGCAAAGTCATTTTTAGAGGACGGATTAGTGATTAACAGTGGTTGGCAAAGTCATTTTTAGAGTTCTGATAAGTGAATAACAGTGGTTGGCAAAGTCATTACAATTGTTTGGCAAAGTCATTTTTAGAGGTCGGATAAGTGATTAACAGTGGTTGGCAAATCCATTATAATTGTTGGGCAAAGTCATTTTTAGAGGACGGATTAGTGATTAACAGTGGTTGGAAAAGTCATTACAATTTTTGGGCAAAGTCATTTTTAGAGGTCGGATAAGTGATTAACAGTGGTTGGCAAAGTCATTATAATTGTTGGGCAAAGTCATTTTTAGAGGTCGGATATGTGATTGACAGTGGTTAGCAAAGTCTTTACAATTGTTAGGCAAAGTCATTTTTTGAGGTCGGATAAGTGATTAACACTGGTTGGCAAAGTCATTACAATTGTGAGGCAAAGTCATTTTTAGAGGTCGGATAAGTGATTAACAGTGGTTGGCAAAGTCATTATAATTGTTGGGCAAAGTCATTTTTAGAGGTCGGATTAGTGATTAACAGTGGTTGGCAAAGTCATTACAATTGTTGAGCAAAGTCATTTTTAGAGGTCGGATAAGCGATTAACAGTGGTTGGCAAAGTCATTACAATTGTTGGGCAAAGTCATTTTTAGAGTTCGGATAAGTGATTAACGGTAGTTGGCAAAGTTATTTCATTTGTGTGGCAAAGTCATTTCTAGAGATCGGATAAGTGATTAACAAGGGGTGGCAAAGTCATTATAATTGTTGGGCACAGTCATTTTTAGAGGTCGGATATGTGATTGACAGTGGTTGGCAAAGTCATTACAATTGTTGAGCAAAGTCATTTTTAGAGGACGGATTAGTGATTAACAGTGGTTGGCAAAGTCATTACAATTTTTGGTCAAAGTGATTTTTAGAGTCCGGATAAGTGATTAACAGTGGTTGGCAAAGTCATTTCTAGAGATCGGATAAGTGATTGACAGTGGTTGGCAAAGTCATTACAATTGTTAGGCAAAGTCATTTTTTGAGGTCGGATAAGTGATTAACACTGGTTGGCAAAGTCATTACAATTGTGAGGCAAAGTCATTTTTAGAGGTCGGATAAGTGATTAACAGTGGTTGGCAAAGTCATTACAATTTTTGGGCAAAGTCATTTTTAGAGGTCGGATAAGTGATTAACAGTGGTTGGCAAAGTCATTATAATTGTTGGGCAAAGTCATTTTTAGAGGTCGGATTAGTGATTAACAGTGGTTGGCAAAGTCATTACAATTGTTTGGCAAAGTCATTTTTAGAGGTCGGATAAGTGATTAACAGTGTTTGGCAAAGTCATTATAATTGTTGGGCACAGTCATTTTTAGAGGTCGGATATGTGATTGACAGTGGTTGGCAAAGTCATTACAATTGTTGAGCAAAGTCATTTTTAGAGGACGGATTAGTGATTAACAGTGGTTGGCAAAGTCATTACAATTTTTGGTCAAAGTGATTTTTAGAGTCCGGATAAGTGATTAACAGTGGTTGGCAAAGTCATTTCTAGAGATCGGATAAGTGATTGACAGTGGTTGGCAAAGTCATTACAATTGTTAGGCAAAGTCATTTTTTGAGGTCGGATAAGTGATTAACACTGGTTGGCAAAGTCATTACAATTGTGAGGCAAAGTCATTTTTAGAGGTCGGATAAGTGATTAACAGTGGTTGGCAAAGTCATTACAATTTTTGGGCAAAGTCATTTTTAGAGGTCGGATAAGTGATTAACAGTGGTTGGCAAAGTCATTATAATTGTTGGGCAAAGTCATTTTTAGAGGTCGGATTAGTGATTAACAGTGGTTGGCAAAGTCATTACAATTGTTGAGCAAAGTCATTTTTAGAGGACGGATTAGTGATTAACAGTGTTTGGCAAAGTCATTACAATTGTTAGGCAAAGTCATTTTTTGAGGTCGGATAAGTGATTAACACTGGTTGGCAAAGTCATTACAATTGTGAGGCAAAGTCATTTTTAGAGGTCGGATAAGTGATTAACAGTGGTTGGCAAAGTCATTACAATTTTTGGGCAAAGTCATTTTTAGAGGTCGGATTAGTGATTAACAGTGGTTGGCAAAGTCATTACAATTGTTGAGCAAAGTCATTTTTAGAGGACGGATTAGTGATTAACAGTGGTTGGCAAAGTCATTTCTAGAGATCGGATAAGTGATTGACAGTGGTTGGCAAAGTCATTACAATTGTGAGGCAATGTCATTTTTAGAGTTCTGATAAGTGATTAGCAGTGGTTGGCAAAGTCATTACAATTGTTGGGCAAAATCATTTTTAAAGGTCGGATATATTATTGACAGTGGTTGGCAAAGTCATTACAATTGTTGAGCAAAGTCATTTTTAGAGGTCGGATAAGCGATTAACAGTGGTGGCAAAGTCATTACAATTGTTGGGCAAAGTCATTTTTAGAGTTCGGATAAGTGATTAACGGTAGTTGGCAAAGTTATTTCATTTGTGTGGAAAAGTCATTTCTAGAGATCGGATAAGTGATTAACAAGGGGTGGCAAAGTCATTACAATTGTGAGGCAAAGTCATTTTTTGAGTTCTGATAAGTGATTAGCAGTGGTTGGCAAAGTCATTACAATTGTTGGGCAAAATCATTTTTAGTGGTCGGATATGTGATTGACAGTGGTTGGCAAAGTCATTACAATTGTTGGGCAAAGTCATTTTTTAGAGTTTGGATAAGTGATTAACAGTAGTTGGCAAAGTCATTTCATTTGTGTGGCAAAGTCATTTCTAGAGATCGGATAAGTGATTAACAAGGGTTGGCAAAGTCATTTCAATTGTTGGGCAAACTCATTTTTAGAGTTCGGATAAGTGAATAACAGTGGTTGGCAAAGTCATTACAATTGTTTGGCAAAGTCATTTTTAGAGGTCGGATAAGTGATTAACAGTGGTTGGCAAACCCATTATAATTGTTGGGCAAAGTCATTTTTAGAGGACGGATTAGTGATTAACAGTGGTTGGAAAAGTCATTACAATTTTTGGGCAAAGTCATTTCTAGAGTTCGGATAAGTGATTGACAATGGTTGGCAAAGTCATTACAATTGTGAGGACAAGTCATTTTTAGAGTTCTGATAAATGAATAACAGTGGTTGGCAAAGTCATTACAATTGTTTGGCAAAGTCATTTTTAGAGGTCGGATAAGTGATTAACAGTGGTTGGCAAACCCATTATAATTGTTGGGCAAAGTCATTTTTAGAGGTCGGATATGTGATTGACAGTGGTTAGCAAAGTCTTTACAATTGTTGAGCAAAGTCATTTTTAGAGGACGGATTAGTGATTAACAGTGGTTGGCAAAGTCATTACAATTGTGAGGCAAAGTCATTTTTAGAGGACGGATTAGTGATTAACAGTGGTTGGAAAAGTCATTACAATTTTTGGGCAAAGTCATTTTTAGAGGTCGGATAAGTGATTAACAGTGGTTGGCAAAGTCATTATAATTGTTGGGCAAAGTCATTTTTAGAGGTCGGATATGTGATTGACAGTGGTTAGCAAAGTCTTTACAATTGTTGAGCAAAGTCATTTTAGAGGACGGATTAGTGATTAACAGTGGTTGGCAAAGTCATTACAATTGTGAGGCAAAGTCATTTTTAGAGGTCGGATAAGTGATTAACAGTGGTTGGCAAACCCATTATAATTGTTGGGCAAAGTCATTTTTAGAGGACGGATTAGTGATTAACAGTGGTTGGAAAAGTCATTACAATTTTTGGGCAAAGTCATTTTTAGAGGTCGGATAAGTGATTAACAGTGGTTGGCAAAGTCATTATAATTGTTGGGCAAAGTCATTTTTAGAGGTCGGATATGTGATTGACAGTGGTTAGCAAAGTCTTTACAATTGTTGAGCAAAGTCATTTTTAGAGGACGGATTAGTGATTAACAGTGGTTGGCAAAGTCATTACAATTTTTGGTCAATGTGATTTTTAGAGGACGGATTAGTGATTAACAGTGGTTGGAAAAGTCATTATAATTGTTGGGCAAAGTCATTTTTAGAGGTCGGATATGTGATTGACTGTGGTTAGCAAAGTCATTACAATTGTTTGGCAAAGTCATTTTTAGAGGTCGGATAAGTGATTAACAGTGGTTGGCAAACCCATTATAATTGTTGGGAAAAGTCATTTTTAGAGGACGGATTAGTGATTAACAGTGGTTGGAAAAGTCATTACAATTTTTGGGCAAAGTCATTTTTAGAGGTCGGATAAGTGATTAACAGTGGTTGGCAAAGTCATTATAATTGTTGGGCAGAGTCATTTTTAGAGGTCGGATATGTGATTGACAGTGGTTAGCAAAGTCTTTACAATTGTTGAGCAAAGTCATTTTTAGAGGACGGATTAGTGATTAACAGTGGTTGGCAAAGTCATTACAATTTTTGGTCAATGTGATTTTTAGAGTCCGGATAAGTGATTAACAGTGGTTGGCAAAGTCATTTCTAGAGATCGGATAAGTGATTGACAGTGGTTGGCAAAGTCATTACAATTGTGAGGCAAAGTCATTTTTAGAGTTCTGATAAGTGATTAGCAGTGGTCGGCAAAGTCATTACAATTGTTGGGAAAAATCATTTTTAAAGGTCGGATATATTATTGACAGTGGTTGGCAAAGTCATTACAATTGTTGGGCAAAGTCATTTTTAGAGTTTGGATAAGTGATTAACAGTAGTTGGCAAAGTCATTTCATTTGTGTGGCAAAGTCATTTCTAGAGATCGGATAAGTGATTAACAAGGGTTGGCAAAGTCATTTCAATTGTTGGGCAAAGTCATTTTTAGAGTTCGGATAAGTGAATAACAGTGGTTGGCAAAGTCATTACAATTGTGAGGCAAAGTCATTTTTAGAGTTCTGATAAGTGATTAGCAGTGGTCGGCAAAGTCATTACAATTGTTGGGCAAAATCATTTTTAAAGGTCGGATATATTATTGACAGTGGTTGGCAAAGTCATTACAATTGTTGGGCAAAGTCATTTTAGAGTTTGGATAAGTGATTAACAGTAGTTGGCAAAGTCATTTCATTTGTGTGGCAAAGTCATTTCTAGAGATCGGATAAGTGATTAACAAGGGTTGGCAAAGTCATTTCAATTGTTGGGCAAAGTCATTTTTAGAGTTCGGATAAGTGAATAACAGTGGTTGGCAAAGTCATTACAATTGTTGGGCAAAGTCATTTTTAGAGGTCGGATAAGGGATTAACAGTGGTTGGCAAACCCATTATAATTGTTGGGCAAAGTCATTTTTAGAGGACGGATTAGTGATTAACAGTGGTTGGAAAAGTCATTACAATTTTTGGGCAAAGTCATTTCTAGAGTTCGGATAAGTGAATAACAGTGGTTGGCAAAGTCATTTCAATTGTTGGGCAAAGTCATTTTTAGAGGTCGGATAAGTGATTAACAGTGGTTGGCAAACCCATTATAATTGTTGGGCAAAGTCATTTTTAGAGGACGGATTAGTGATTAACAGTGGTTGGAAAAGTCATTACAATTTTTGGGCAAAGTCATTTCTAGAGTTCGGATAAGTGATTGACAGTGGTTGGCAAAGTCATTACAATTGTGAGGCAAAGTCATTTTTAGAGTTCTGATAAGTGATTTGCAGTGGTTGGCAAAGTCATTACAATTGTTGGGCAAAATCATTTTTAGAGGTCGGATAAGTGATTAACAGTGGTTGGCAAAGTCATTACAATTGTTGAGCAAAATCATTTTTAGAGGTCGGATAAGCGATTAACAGTGGTTGGCAAAGTCATTACAATTGTTGGGCAAAGTTATTTTTAGAGTTCGGATAAGTCATTAACAGGAGTTGGCAAAGTCATTTCATTTGTGTGGCAAATTCATTTCTAGAGATCGGATAAGTGATTAACAAGGGTTGGCAAAGTCGTTACAATTGTTCGGCAAAGTCATTTTTAGAGTTCGGATAAGTGAATAACAGTGGTTGGCAAAGTCATTACAATTGTTGGGCAAAGTCAATTTTAGAGGTCGGTTAAGTGATTAACAGTGGTTGGCAAACCCATTATAATTGTTGGGCAAAGTCATTTTTAGAGGTCGGATATGTGATTGACAGTGGTTGGCAAAGTCATTACAGTTGTGAGGCAAAGTCATTTTTAGAGTTCTGATAAGTGATTAGCAGTGGTTGGCAAAGTCATTACAATTGTTGGGCAAAATCATTTTTAGAGGTCGGATATGTGATTGACAGTGGTTGGCAAAGTCATTACAATTGTTGAGCAAAATCATTTTTAGAGGTCGGATAAGCGATTATTAGTGGTTGGCAAAGTCATTACAATTGTTGGGCAAAGTCATTTTTAGAGTTCGGATAAGTGATTAACAGGAGTTGGCAAAGTCATTTCATTTGTGTGGCAAATTCATTTCTAGAGATCGGATAAGAGATTAACGAGGGTTGGCAAAGTCATTACAATTGTTGGGCAAAGTCATTACAATTGTTGGGCAAAGTCATTTTTAGAGTTCGGATAAGTGAATAACAGTGGTTGGCAAACCCATTATAATTGTTGGGAAAAGTCATTTTTAGAGGTCGGATATGTGATTGACAGTGGTTTGCAAAGTCATTACAATTGTTGAGCAAAGTCATTTTTAGAGGACGGATTAGTGATTAACAGTGGTTGGCAAAGTCATTACAATTGTTGGGCAAAGTTATTTTTAGAGTTCGGATAAGTCATTAACAGGAGTTGGCAAAGTCATTTCATTTGTGTGGCAAATTCATTTCTAGAGATCGGATAAGTGATTAACAAGGGTTGGCAAAGTCGTTACAATTGTTCGGCAAAGTCATTTTTAGAGTTCGGATAAGTGAATAACAGTGGTTGGCAAAGTCATTACAATTGTTGGGCAAAGTCAATTTTAGAGGTCGGTTAAGTGATTACAGTGGTTGGCAAACCCATTATAATTGTTGGGCAAAGTCATTTTTAGAGGTCGGATATGTGATTGACAGTGGTTGGCAAAGTCATTACAGTTGTGAGGCAAAGTCATTTTTAGAGTTCTGATAAGTGATTAGCAGTGGTTGGCAAAGTCATTACAATTGTTGGGCAAAATCATTTTAGAGGTCGGATATGTGATTGACAGTGGTTGGCAAAGTCATTACAATTGTTGAGCAAAATCATTTTAGAGGTCGGATAAGCGATTATTAGTGGTTGGCAAAGTCATTACAATTGTTGGGCAAAGTCATTTTTAGAGTTCGGATAAGTGATTAACAGGAGTTGGCAAAGTCATTTCATTTGTGTGGCAAATTCATTTCTAGAGATCGGATAAGAGATTAACGAGGGTTGGCAAAGTCATTACAATTGTTGGGCAAAGTCATTACAATTGTTGGGCAAAGTCATTTTTAGAGTTCGGATAAGTGAATAACAGTGGTTGGCAAACCCATTATAATTGTTGGGAAAAGTCATTTTTAGAGGTCGGATATGTGATTGACAGTGGTTTGCAAAGTCATTACAATTGTTGAGCAAAGTCATTTTTAGAGGACGGATTAGTGATTAACAGTGGTTGGCAAAGTCATTACATCTTTTGGGCAAAGTCATTTCTAGAGATCGGATAAGTGATTAACAGTGGTTGGCAAAGTCATTACAATTGTTGGGCAAAATCATTTTTAGAGGTCGGATATGTGATTGACAAAGGTTGGCAAAGTCATTACAATTGTTGAGCAAAGTCATTTATAGAGGTCGGATAAGCGATTAACAGTGGTTGGCAAAGTCATTACAATTGTTGGGCAAAGTCATTTTTAGAGTTCGGATAAGTGATTAACAGGAGTTGGAAAAGTCATTTCATTTGTGTGGCAAATTCATTTTTAGAGGACGGATTAGTGATTAACAGTGGTTGGCAAAGTCATTACAATTTTTGGGCAAAGTCATTTCTAGAGATCGGATAAGTGATTAACAGTGGTTGGCAAAGTCTTTACAATTGTGAGGCAAAGTCATTTTTAGAGTTCTGATAAGTGATTGACAGTGGTTGGCAAAGTCATTACAATTGTTGAGCAAGGTCATTTTTAGAGGTCGGATAAGCGATTAACAGTGGTTGGCAAACCCATTATAATTGTTGGGAAAAGTCATTTTTAGAGGTCGGATATGTGATTGACAGTGGTTGGCAAAGTCATTACAATTGTTGAGCAAAGTCATTTTTAGAGGACGGATTAGTGATTAACAGTGGTTGGCAAAGTCATTACAACTTTTGGGCAAAGTCATTTCTAGAGATCGGATAAGTGATTAACAGTGGTTGGCAAAATCTTTACAATTGTGAGGCAAAGTCATTTTTAGAGTTCTGATAAGTGATTAACAGTGGTTGGCAAAGTCATTACAATTTTTGGGCAAAATCATTTTTAGAGGTCGGATATGTGATTGACAGTGGTTGGCAAAGTCATTACAATTGTTGAGCAAGGTCATTTTTAGAGGTCGGATAAGCGATTAACAGTGGTTGGCAAAGTCATTTTTAGAGGTCGGATAAGTGATTAACAGTGGCTGGCAAACCCATTATAATTGTTGGGCAAAGTCATTTTTAGAGTTCGGATAAGTGATTAACAGGAGTTGGAAAAGTCATTTCATTTGTGTGGCAAATTCATTTTTAGAGGACGGATTAGTGATTAACAGTGGTTGGCAAAGTCTTTACAATTTTTGGGCAAAGTCATTTCTAGAGATCGGATAAGTGATTGACAGTGGTTGGCAAAGTCTTTACAATTGTGAGGCAAAGTCATTTTTAGAGTTCTGATAAGTGATTGACAGTGGTTGGCAAAGTCATTACAATTGTTGAGCAAGGTCATTTTTAGAGGTCGGATAAGCGATTAACAGTGGTTGGCAAACCCATTATAATTGTTGGGAAAAGTCATTTTTAGAGGTCGGATATGTGATTGACAGTGGTTGGCAAAGTCATTACAATTGTTGAGCAAAGTCATTTTTAGAGGACGGATTAGTGATTAACAGTGGTTGGCAAAGTCATTACAACTTTTGGGCAAAGTCATTTCTAGAGATCGGATAAGTGATTAACAGTGGTTGGCAAAGTCATTACAATTGTTGGGCAAAATCATTTTTAGAGGTCGGATATGTGATTGACAAAGGTTGGCAAAGTCATTACAATTGTTGAGCAAAGTCATTTTTAGAGGTCGGATAAGCGATTAACAGTGGTTGGCAAAGTCATTTCTAGAGATCGGATAAGTGATTGACAGTGGTTGGCAAAGTCATTACAATTGTTGTGTAAAGTCATTTTTAGAGTCCGGATAAGTGATTAGCAGTGGTTGGCAAAGTCATTACAATTGTTAGGCAAAGTCATTTTTTGAGTTCTGATAAGTGAATAACAGTTGTTGGCAAAGTCATTACAATTGTCGGGCAAATTCATTTTTAGAGGTCGGATAAGTGATTAACGGTGGTTGGAAATGTCATTTCAATTGCTGGGCAAAGTCATTTTTAGAGGTCGTATAAGTAATTAACAGTGGTTGGCAAAGTCATTACAATTGTTTGGCAAAGTCATTTTTAGAGGTCGGATAAGTGATTAACAGTGTTTGGCAAAGTCATTATAATTGTTGGGCAAAGTCATTTTTAGAGGTCGGATATGTGATTGACAGTGGTTAGCAAAGTCTTTACAATTGTTGAGCAAAGTCATTTTTAGAGGACGGATTAGTGATTAACAGTGGTTGGCAAAGTCATTACAACTTTTGGGCAAAGTCATTTCTAGAGATCGGATAAGTGATTAACAGTGGTTGGCAAAGTCATTACAATTGTTGGGCAAAATCATTTTTAGAGGTCGGATATGTGATTGACAAAGGTTGGCAAAGTCATTACAATTGTTGAGCAAAGTCATTTTTAGAGGTCGGATAAGCGATTAACAGTGGTTGGCAAAGTCATTTCTAGAGATCGGATAAGTGATTGACAGTGGTTGGCAAAGTCATTACAATTGTTGGGTAAAGTCATTTTTAGAGTCCGGATAAGTGATTAGCAGTGGTTGGCAAAGTCATTACAATTGTTAGGCAAAGTCATTTTTTGAGTTCTGATAAGTGAATAACAGTGGTTGGCAAAGTCATTACAATTGTTGAGCAAGGTCATTTTTAGAGGTCGGATAAGCGATTAACAGTGGTTGGCAAAGTCATTTTTAGAGGTCGGATAAGTGATTAACAGTGGCTGGCAAACCCATTATAATTGTTGGGCAAAGTCATTTTTAGAGTTCGGATAAGTGATTAACAGGAGTTGGAAAAGTCATTTCATTTGTGTGGCAAATTCATTTTTAGAGGACGGATTAGTGATTAACAGTGGTTGGCAAAGTCTTTACAATTTTTGGGCAAAGTCATTTCTAGAGATCGGATAAGTGATTGACAGTGGTTGGCAAAGTCTTTACAATTGTGAGGCAAAGTCATTTTTAGAGTTCTGATAAGTGATTGACAGTGGTTGGCAAAGTCATTACAATTGTTGAGCAAGGTCATTTTTAGAGGTCGGATAAGCGATTAACAGTGGTTGGCAAACCCATTATAATTGTTGGGAAAAGTCATTTTTAGAGGTCGGATATGTGATTGACAGTGGTTGGCAAAGTCATTACAATTGTTGAGCAAAGTCATTTTTAGAGGACGGATTAGTGATTAACAGTGGTTGGCAAAGTCATTACAACTTTTGGGCAAAGTCATTTCTAGAGATCGGATAAGTGATTAACAGTGGTTGGCAAAGTCATTACAATTGTTGGGCAAAATCATTTTTAGAGGTCGGATATGTGATTGACAAAGGTTGGCAAAGTCATTACAATTGTTGAGCAAAGTCATTTTTAGAGGTCGGATAAGCGATTAACAGTGGTTGGCAAAGTCATTTCTAGAGATCGGATAAGTGATTGACAGTGGTTGGCAAAGTCAATACAATTGTTGGGTAAAGTCATTTTTAGAGTCCGGATAAGTGATTAGCAGTGGTTGGCAAAGTCATTACAATTGTTAGGCAAAGTCATTTTTTGAGTTCTGATAAGTGAATAACAGTTGTTGGCAAAGTCATTACAATTGTCGGGCAAATTCATTTTTAGAGGTCGGATAAGTGATTAACGGTGGTTGGAAATGTCATTTCAATTGCTGGGCAAAGTCATTTTTAGAGGTCGTATAAGTGATTAACAGTGGTTGGCAAAGTCATTACAATTGTTTGGCAAAGTCATTTTTAGAGGTCGGATAAGTGATTAACAGTGTTTGGCAAAGTCATTATAATTGTTGGGCAAAGTCATTTTTAGAGGTCGGATATGTGATTGACAGTGGTTAGCAAAGTCTTTACAATTGTTGAGCAAAGTCATTTTTAGAGGACGGATTAGTGATTAACAGTGGTTGGCAAAGTCATTACAATTTTTGGTCAATGTGATTTTTAGAGTCCGGATAAGTGATTAACAGTGGTTGGCAAAGTCATTTCTAGAGATCGGATAAGTGATTGACAGTGGTTGGCAAAGTCATTACAATTGTGAGGCAAAGTCATTTTTAGAGTTCTGATAAGTGATTAGCAGTGGTTGGCAAAGTCATTACAATTGTTGGGCAAAATCATTTTTAAAGGTCGGATATATTATTGACAGTGGTTGGCAAAGTCATTACAATTGTTGAGCAAAGTCATTTTTAGAGGTCGGATAAGCGATTAACAGTGGTTGGCAAAGTCATTACAATTGTTGGGCAAAGTCATTTTTAGAGTTCGGATAAGTGATTAACGGTAGTTGGCAAAGTTATTTCATTTGTGTGGCAAAGTCATTTCTAGAGATCGGATAAGTGATTAACAAGGGGTGGCAAAGTCATTACAATTGTGAGGCAAAGTCATTTTTAGAGTTCTGATAAGTGATTAGCAGTGGTTGGCAAAGTCATTACAATTGTTGGGCAAAATCATTTTTAGTTGTCGGATATGTGATTGACAGTGGTTGGCAAAGTCATTACAATTGTTGGGCAAAGTCATTTTTAGAGTTTGGATAAGTGATTAACAGTAGTTGGCAAAGTCATTTCATTTGTGTGGCAAAGTCATTTCTAGAGATCGGATAAGTGATTAACAAGGGTTGGCAAAGTCATTTCAATTGTTGGGCAAAGTCATTTTTAGAGTTCGGATAAGTGAATAACAGTGGTTGGCAAAGTCATTACAATTGTTTGGCAAAGTCATTTTTAGAGGTCGGATAAGTGATTAACAGTGGTTGGCAAAGTCTTTACAATTTTTGGGCAAAGTCATTTCTAGAGATCGGATAAGTGATTGACAGTGGTTGGCAAAGTCTTTACAATTGTGAGGCAAAGTCATTTTTAGAGTTCTGATAAGTGATTGACAGTGGTTGGCAAAGTCATTACAATTGTTGAGCAAGGTCATTTTTAGAGGTCGGATAAGCGATTAACAGTGGTTGGCAAACCCATTATAATTGTTGGGAAAAGTCATTTTTTGAGTTCTGATAAGTGATTTGCAGTGGTTGGCAAAGTCATTACAATTGTTGGGCAAAATCATTTTTAGTGGTCGGATATGTGATTGACAGTGGTTGGCAAAGTCATTACAATTGTTGGGCAAAGTCATTTTTAGAGTTTGGATAAGTGATTAACAGTAGTTGGCAAAGTCATTTCATTTGTGTGGCAAAGTCATTTCTAGAGATCGGATAAGTGATTAACAAGGGTTGGCAAAGTCATTTCAATTGTTGGGCAAAGTCATTTTTAGAGTTCGGATAAGTGAATAACAGTGGTTGGCAAAGTCATAACAATTGTTTGGCAAAGTCATTTTTAGAGGTCGGATAAGTGATTAACAGTGGTTGGCAAACCCATTATAATTGTTGGGCAAAGTCATTTTTAGAGGACGGATTAGTGATTAACAGTGGTTGGAAAAGTCATTACAATTTTTGGGCAAAGTCATTTCTAGAGTTCGGATAAGTGATTGACAGTGGTTGGCAAAGTCATTACAATTGTGAGGCAAAGTCATTTTTAGAGTTCTGATAAGTGATTTGCAGTGGTTGGCAAAGTCATTACAATTGTGAGGCAAAGTCATTTTTTGAGTTCTGATAAGTGATTTGCAGTGGTTGGCAAAGTCATTACAATTGTTGGGCAAAATCATTTTTAGAGGTCGGATATGTGATTGACAGTGGTTGGCAAAGTCATTACAATTGTTGAGCAAAATCATTTTTAGAGGTCGGATAAGCGATTAACAGTGGTTGGCAAAGTCATTACAATTGTTGCGCAAAGTCATTTTTAGAGTTCGGATAAGTGATTAACAGGAGTTGGCAAAGTCATTTCATTTGTGTGGCAAATTCATTTCTAGAGATCGGATAAGTGATTAGCAAGGGTTGGCAAAGTCGTTACAATTGTTGGGCAAAGTCATTTTTAGAGTTCGGATAAGTGAATAACAGTGGTTGGCAAAGTCATTACAATTATTGGGCAAAGTCAATTTTAGAGGTCGGATAAGTGATTAACAGTGGTTGGCAAACCCATTATAATTGTTGGGCAAAGTCATTTTTAGAGGTCGGATATGTGATTGACAGTGGTTGGCAAAGTCATTACAATTGTGAGGCAAAGTCATTTTTAGAGTTCTGATTAGTGATTAGCAGTGGTTGCCAAAGTCATTACAATTGTTGGGCAAAATCATTTTTAGAGGTCGGATATGTGATTGACAGTGGTTGGCAAAGTCATTACAATTGTTGAGCAAAATCATTTTTAGAGGTCGGATAAGCGATTAACAGTGGTTGGCAAAGTCATTACAATTGTTGCGCAAAGTCATTTTTAGAGTTCGGATAAGTGATTAACAGGAGTTGGCAAAGTCATTTCATTTGTGTGGCAAATTCATTTCTAGAGATCGGATAAGTGATTAGCAAGGGTTGGCAAAGTCGTTACAATTGTTGGGCAAAGTCATTTTTAGAGTTCGGATAAGTGAATAACAGTGGTTGGCAAAGTCATTACAATTATTGGGCAAAGTCAATTTTAGAGGTCGGATAAGTTTTTAACAGTGGTTGGCAAACCCATTATAATTGTTGGGAAAAGTCATTTTTAGAGGTCGGATATGTGATTGACAGTGGTTGGCAAAGTCATTACAATTGTGAGGCAAAGTCATTTTTAGAGTTCTGATAAGTGATTAGCAGTGGTTGCCAAAGTCATTACAATTGTTGGGCAAAATCATTTTTAGAGGTCGGATATGTGATTGACAGTGGTTGGCAAAGTCATTACAATTGTTGAGCAAAATCATTTTTAGAGGTCGGATAAGCGATTATTAGTGGTTGGCAAAGTCATTACAATTGTTGGGCAAAGTCATTTTTAGAGTTCGGATAAGTGATTAACAGGAGTTGGCAAAGTCATTTCATTTGTGTTGCAAATTCATTTCTAGAGATCGGATAAGTGATTAACAAGGGTTGGCAAAGTCATTACAATTGTTGGGCAAAGTCATTTTTAGAGGTCGGATATGTGATTGACAGTGGTTGGCAAAGTCATTACAATTGTTGAGCATAGTCATTTTTAGAGGTCGGATAAGTTTTTAACAGTGGTTGGCAAACCCATTATAATTGTTGGGAAAAGTCATTTTTAGAGGTCGGATATGTGATTGACAGTGGTTGGCAAAGTCATTACAATTGTTGAGCAAAGTCATTTTTAGAGGACGGATTAGTGATTTACAGTGGTTGGCAAAGTCATTACAACTTTTGGGCAAAGTCATTTCTAGAGATCGGATAAGTGATTAACAGTGGTTGGCAAAGTCATTACAATTGTTGGACAAAATCATTTTTAGAGGTCGGATATGTGATTGACAAAGGTTGGCAAAGTCATTACAATTGTTGAGCAAAGTCATTTTTAGAGGTCGGATAAGCGATTAACAGTGGTTGGCAAAGTCATTACAATTGTTGGGCAAAGTCATTTTTAGAGTTCGGATAAGTGATTGACAGTGGTTGGCAAAGTCTTTACAATTGTGAGGCAAAGTCATTTTAGAGTTCTGGTAAGTGATTAACAGTGGTTGGCAAAGTCATTACAATTGTTGGGCAAAATCATTTTTAGAGGTCGGATATGTGATTGACAGTGGTTGGCAAAGTCATTACAATTGTTGAGCAAGGTCATTTTTAGAGGTCGGATAAGCGATTAACAGTGGTTGGCAAACCCATTATAATTGTTGGGAAAAGTCATTTTTAGAGGTCGGATATGTGATTAACAGGAGTTGGAAAAGTCATTTCATTTGTGTGGCAAATTCATTTTTAGAGGACGGATTAGTGATTAACAGTGGATGGCAAAGTCATTACAATTTTTGGGCAAAGTCATTTCTAGAGATCGGATAAGTGATTGACAGTGGTTGGTAAAGTCTTTACAATTGTGACGCAAAGTCATTTTTAGAGTTCTGATAAGTGATTAACAGTGGTTGGCAAAGTCATTATAATTGTTGGGAAAAGTCATTTTTAGAGGTCGGATATGTGATTGACAGTGGTTGGCAAAGTCATTACAATTGTTGAGCAAAGTCATTTTTAGAGGACGGATTAGTGATTTACAGTGGTTGGCAAAGTCATTACAACTTTTGGGCAAAATCATTTCTAGAGATCGGATAAGTGATTAACAGTGGTTGGCAATGTCATTACAATTGTTGGGCAAAGTCATTTTTAGAGTTCGGATAAGTGATTAACAGGAGTTGGAAAAGTCATTTCATTTGTGTGGCAAATTCATTTTTAGAGGACGGATTAGTGATTAACAGTGGTTGGCAAAGTCAATACAATTTTTGGGCAAAGTCATTTCTAGAGATCGGATAAGTGATTGACAGTGGTTGGCAAAGTCTTTACAATTGTGAGGCAAAGTCATTTTTAGAGTTCTGATAAGTGATTAACAGTGGTTGGCAAAGTCATTACAATTGTTGGGCAAAATCGTTTTTAGAGGTCGGATATGTGATTGACAGTGGTTTGCAAAGTCATTACAATTGTGGAGCATAGTCATTTTTAGAGGTCGGATAAGTTTTTAACAGTGGTTGGCAAACCCATTATAATTGTTGGGAAAAGTCATTTTTAGAGGTCGGATATGTGATTGACAGTGGTTGGCAAAGTCATTACAATTGTTGAGCAAAGTCATTTTTAGAGGACGGATTAGTGATTTACAGTGGTTGGCAAAGTCATTACAACTTTTGGGCAAAATCATTTCTAGAGATCGGATAAGTGATTAACAGTGGTTGGCAATGTCATTACAATTGTTGGGCAAAGTCATTTTTAGAGTTCGGATAAGTGATTAACAGGAGTTGGAAAAGTCATTTCATTTGTGTGGCAAATTCATTTTTAGAGGACGGATTAGTGATTAACAGTGGTTGGCAAAGTCAATACAATTTTTGGGCAAAGTCATTTCTAGAGATCGGATAAGTGATTGACAGTGGTTGGCAAAGTCTTTACAATTGTGAGGCAAAGTCATTTTTAGAGTTCTGATAAGTGATTAACAGTGGTTGGCAAAGTCATTACAATTGTTGGGCAAAATCGTTTTTAGAGGTCGGATATGTGATTGACAGTGGTTGGCAAACCCATTATAATTGTTGGGAAAAGTCATTTTTAGAGGTCGGATATGTGATTGACAGTGGTTGGCAAAGTCATTACAATTGTGAGGCAAAGTCATTTTTAGAGTTCTGATAAGTGATTAGCAGTGGTTGCCAAAGTCATTACAATTGTTGGGCAAAATCATTTTTAGAGGTCGGATATGTGATTGACAGTGGTTGGCAAAGTCATTACAATTGTTGAGCAAAATCATTTTTAGAGGTCGGATAAGCGATTATTAGTGGTTGGCAAAGTCATTACAATTGTTGGGCAAAGTCATTTTTAGAGTTCGGATAAGTGATTAACAGGAGTTGGCAAAGTCATTTCATTTGTGTTGCAAATTCATTTCTAGAGATCGGATAAGTGATTAACAAGGGTTGGCAAAGTCATTACAATTGTTGGGCAAAGTCATTTTTAGAGGTCGGATATGTGATTGACAGTGGTTGGCAAAGTCATTACAATTGTTGAGCATAGTCATTTTTAGAGGTCGGATAAGTTTTTAACAGTGGTTGGCAAACCCATTATAATTGTTGGGAAAAGTCATTTTTAGAGGTCGGATATGTGATTGACAGTGGTTGGCAAAGTCATTACAATTGTTGAGCAAAGTCATTTTTAGAGGACGGATTAGTGATTTACAGTGGTTGGCAAAGTCATTACAACTTTTGGGCAAAGTCATTTCTAGAGATCGGATAAGTGATTAACAGTGGTTGGCAAAGTCATTACAATTGTTGGACAAAATCATTTTTAGAGGTCGGATATGTGATTGACAAAGGTTGGCAAAGTCATTACAATTGTTGAGCAAAGTCATTTTTAGAGGTCGGATAAGCGATTAACAGTGGTTGGCAAAGTCATTACAATTGTTGGGCAAAGTCATTTTTAGAGTTCGGATAAGTGATTGACAGTGGTTGGCAAAGTCTTTACAATTGTGAGGCAAAGTCATTTTTAGAGTTCTGGTAAGTGATTAACAGTGGTTGGCAAAGTCATTACAATTGTTGGGCAAAATCATTTTTAGAGGTCGGATATGTGATTGACAGTGGTTGGCAAAGTCATTAAAATTGTTGAGCAAGGTCATTTTTAGAGGTCGGATAAGCGATTAACAGTGGTTGGCAAACCCATTATAATTGTTGGGAAAAGTCATTTTTAGAGGTCGGATATGTGATTAACAGGAGTTGGAAAAGTCATTTCATTTGTGTGGCAAATTCATTTTTAGAGGACGGATTAGTGATTAACAGTGGATGGCAAAGTCATTACAATTTTTGGGCAAAGTCATTTCTAGAGATCGGATAAGTGATTGACAGTGGTTGGTAAAGTCTTTACAATTGTGAGGCAAAGTCATTTTTAGAGTTCTGATAAGTGATTAACAGTGGTTGGCAAAGTCATTATAATTGTTGGGAAAAGTCATTTTTAGAGGTCGGATATGTGATTGACAGTGGTTGGCAAAGTCATTACAATTGTTGAGCAAAGTCATTTTTAGAGGACGGATTAGTGATTTACAGTGGTTGGCAAAGTCATTACAACTTTTGGGCAAAATCATTTCTAGAGATCGGATAAGTGATTAACAGTGGTTGGCAATGTCATTACAATTGTTGGGCAAAGTCATTTTTAGAGTTCGGATAAGTGATTAACAGGAGTTGGAAAAGTCATTTCATTTGTGTGGCAAATTCATTTTTAGAGGACGGATTAGTGATTAACAGTGGTTGGCAAAGTCAATACAATTTTTGGGCAAAGTCATTTCTAGAGATCGGATAAGTGATTGACAGTGGTTGGCAAAGTCTTTACAATTGTGAGGCAAAGTCATTTTTAGAGTTCTGATAAGTGATTAACAGTGGTTGGCAAAGTCATTACAATTGTTGGGCAAAATCGTTTTTAGAGGTCGGATATGTGATTGACAGTGGTTGGCAAAGTCATTACAATTGTTGAGCATAGTCATTTTTAGAGGTCGGATAAGTTTTTAACAGTGGTTGGCAAACCCATTATAATTGTTGGGAAAAGTCATTTTTAGAGGTCGGATATGTGATTGACAGTGGTTGGCAAAGTCATTACAATTGTCGGGCAAAGTCATTTTTAGAGGACGGATTAGTGATTTACAGTGGTTGGCAAAGTCATTACAACTTTTGGGCAAAATCATTTCTAGAGATCGGATAAGTGATTAACAGTGGTTGGCAATGTCATTACAATTGTTGGGCAAAGTCATTTTTAGAGTTCGGATAAGTGATTAACAGGAGTTGGAAAAGTCATTTCATTTGTGTGGCAAATTCATTTTTAGAGGACGGATTAGTGATTAACAGTGGTTGGCAAAGTCAATACAATTTTTGGGCAAAGTCATTTCTAGAGATCGGATAAGTGATTGACAGTGGTTGGCAAAGTCTTTACAATTGTGAGGCAAAGTCATTTTTAGAGTTCTGATAAGTGATTAACAGTGGTTGGCAAAGTCATTACAATTGTTGGGCAAAATCGTTTTTAGAGGTCGGATATGTGATTGACAGTGGTTGGCAAAGTCATTACAATTGTTGAGCAAGGTCATTTTTAGAGGTCGGATAAGCGATTAACAGTGGTTGGCAAAGTCATTACAATTGTTGGGCAAAGTCATTTTTAGTGGTCGGATAAGTGATTAACAGTGGCTGGCAAACCCATTATAATTGTTGGGCAAAGTCATTTTTAGAGGTCGGATATGTGATTGACAGTGGTTGGCAAAGTCATTACAATTGTAGAGCAAAGTCATTTTTAGAGGACGGATTAGTGATTAACAGTGGTTGGCAAAGTCATTACAATTTTTGGGCAAAGTCATTTCTAGAGATCGGATAAGTGATTAACAGTTGTTGGCAAAGTCATTACAATTGTCGGGCAAATTCATTTTTAGAGGTCGGATAAGTGATTAACAGTGGTTGGAAATGTAATTTCAATTGTTGGGCAAAGTCATTTTTAGAGTCCGGATAAGTGATTAACTGTGGTCGGCAAAGTCATTACAATTGTTGGGCAAAGTCATTTCTAGAGATCGGATAAGTGATTGACAGTGGTTGGCAAAGTCATTACAATTGTTAGGCAAAGTCATTTTTGAGTTCTGATAAGTGATTAACAGTTGTTGGCAAAGTCTTTACAATTGTCGGGCAAATTCATTTTTAGAGGTCGGATAAGTGATTAACAGTGGCTGGCAAACCCATTATAATTGTTGGGCAAAGTCATTTTTATAGGTCGGATATGTGATTAACAGTGGTTGGCAAAGTCATTACAATTGATGGGCAAAATCATTTTTAGAGGTCGGATATGTGATTGACATTGGTTGGCAAAGTCATTACAATTGTTGAGCAAGGTCATTTTTAGAGGTCGGATAAGCGATTTACAGTGGTTGGCAAAGTCATTACAATTGTTGGGCAAAGTCATTTTTAGTGGTCGGATAAGTGATTAACAGTGGCTGGCAAACCCATTATAATTGTTGGGCAAAGTCATTTTTAGAGGTCGGATATGTGATTGACAGTGGTTGGCAAAGTCATTACAATTGTAGAGCAAAGTCATTTTTAGAGGACGGATTAGTGATTAACAGTGGTTGGCAAAGTCATTACAATTTTTGGGCAAAGTCATTTCTAGAGATCGGATAAGTGATTAACAGTTGTTGGCAAGACATTACAATTGTCGGGCAAATTCATTTTTAGAGGTCGGATATGTGATTAACAGTTGTTGGCAAAGTCATTACAATTGTCGGGCAAATTCATTTTTAGAGGTCGGATAAGTGATTAACAGTGGCTGGCAAACCCATTATAATTGTTGGGCAAAGTCATTTTTAGAGGTCGGATAAGTGATTAACAGTGGTTGGCAAAGTCATTCCAATTTTTGAGCAAAATCATTTTTAGAGGTCGGATATGTGATTGACAGTGGTTGGCAAAGTCATTACAATTGTTGAGCAAGGTCATTTTTAGAGGTCGGATAAGCGATTAACAGTAGTTGGCAAAGTCATTTTAGAGGTCGGATAAGTGATTAACCGTGGTTGGAAATGTAATTTCAATTGTTGGGCAAAGTCATTTTTAGAGGTCGGATATGTGATTGACAGTGGTTGGCAAAGTCATTACAATTGTTGGGCAAAGTCATTTCTAGAGATCGGATAAGTGATTGACAGTGGTTGGCAAAGTCATTACAATTGTTAGGCAAAGTCATTTTTTGAGTTCTGATAAGTGATTAACAGTTGTTGGCAAAGTCATTACAATTGTCGGGAAAATTCATTTTTAGAGGTCGGATAAGTGATTAACAGTGGCTGGCAAACCCATTATAATTGTTGGGCAAAGTCATTTTTAGAGGTCGGATAAGTGATTAACAGTGGTTGGCAAAGTCATTACAATTTTTGGGCAAAATCATTTTTAGAGGTCGGATATGTGATTGACAGTGGTTGGCAAAGTCATTACAATTGTTGAGCAAGGTCATTTTTAGAGGTCGGATAAGCGATTAACAGTAGTTGGCAAAGTCATTTTAGAGGTCGGATAAGTGATTAACAGTGGCTGGCAAACCCATTATAATTGTTGGGCAAAGTCATTTTTATAGGTCGGATATGTGATTGACAGTGATTGGCAAAGTCATTACAATTGTTGAGCAAGGTCATTTTTAGAAGTCGGATAAGCGATTAACAGTGGTTGGGCAAAGTCATTTTTAGAGGTCGGATAAGTGATTAACAGTGGCTGGCAAACCCATTATAATTGTTGGGCAAAGTCATTTTTAGAGGTCGGATATGTGATTGACAGTGGTTGGCAAAGTCATTACAATTGTGAGGCAAAGTCATTTTTAGAGATCTGATAAGTGATTAACAGTGGTTGGCAAAGTCATTACAATTGTCGGGCAAAATCATTTTTAGAGGTCGGATATGTGATTGACAAAGGTTGGCAAAGTCATTACAATTGTTGAGCAAAGTCATTTTTAGAGGTCGGATAAGTGATTAACAGTGGTTGGCAAAGTCATTACAATTGTTGGGCAAAGTCATTTTTAGAGTTCGGATAAGTGATTAACAGGAGTTGGAAAAGTCATTTCATTTGTGTGGCAAATTCATTTTTAGAGGACGGATTAGTGATTAACAGTGGTTGGCAAAGTCATTACAATTTTTGGGCAAAGTCATTTCTAGAGATCGGATAAGTGATTGACAGTGGTTGGCAAAGTCATTACAATTGTCGGGCAAATTCATTTTTAGAGGTCGGATAAGTGATTAACAGTGGTTGGCAAAGTCATTTTAGAGGTCGGATAAGTGATTAACAGTGGCTGGAAAAACATTATAATTGTTGGGCAAAGTCATTTTTAGAGGTCGGATATGTGATTGACAGTGATTGGCAAAGTCATTACAATTGTTGAGCAAGGTCATTTTTAGAGGTCGGATAAGCGATTAACAGTGGTTGGGCAAAGTCATTTTTAGAGGTCGGATAAGTGATTAACAGTGGCTGGCAAACCTATTATAATTGTTGGGCAAAGTCATTTTTAGAGGTCGGATATGTGATTGACAGTGGTTGGCAAAGTCATTACAATTGTGAGGCAAAGTCATTTTTAGAGTTCTGATAAGTGATTAACAGTGGTTGGCAAAGTCATTACAATTGTTGGGCAAATTCATTTTTAGAGGTCGGATATGTGATTGACAAAGGTTGGTAAAGTCATTTCAATTGTTGAGCAAAGTCATTTTTAGAGGTCGGATAAGTGATTAACAGTGGTTGGCAAAGTCATTACAATTGTTGGGCAAAGTCATTTTTAGAGTTCGGATAAGTGATTAACAGGAGTTGGAAAAGTCATTTCATTTGTGTGGCAAATTCATTTTTAGAGGACGGATAAGTGATTAACAGTGGCTGGCAAACCCATTATAATTGTTGGGCAAAGTCATTTTTAGAGGTCGGATAAGTGATTGACAGTGATTGGCAAAGTCATTACAATTGTTGAGCAAGGTCATTTTTAGAGGTCGGATAAGCGATTAACAGTGGTTGGGCAAAGTCATTTTTAGAGGTCGGATAAGTGATTAACAGTGGCTGGCAAACCCATTATAATTGTTGGGCAAAGTCATTTTTAGAGGTCGGATATGTGATTGACAGTGGTTGGCAATGTCATTACAATTGTTGGGCAAAGTCATTTTTAGAGTTCGGATAAGTGATTAACAGGAGTTGGAAAAGTCATTTCATTTGTGTGGCAAATTCATTTTTAGAGGACGGATAAGTGATTAACAGTGGCTGGCAAACCCATTATAATTGTTGGGCAAAGTCATTTTTAGAGGTCGGATATGTGATTGACAGTGATTGGCAAAGTCATTACAATTGTTGAGCAAGGTCATTTTTAGAGGTCGGATAAGCGATTAACAGTGGTTGGGCAAAGTCATTTTTAGAGGTCGGATAAGTGATTAACAGTGGCTGGCAAACCTATTATAATTGTTGGGCAAAGTCATTTTTAGAGGTCGGATATGTGATTGACAGTGGTTGGCAAAGTCATTACAATTGTGAGGCAAAGTCATTTTTAGAGTTCTGATAAGTGATTAACAGTGGTTGGCAAAGTCATTACAATTGTTGGGCAAAATCATTTTTAGAGGTCGGATAAGTGATTAACAGTGGTTGGCAAAGTCATTACAATTGTTAGGCAAAGTCATTTTTTGAGTTCTGATAAGTGATTAACAGTTGTTGGCAAAGTCATTACAATTGTCGGGCAAATTCATTTTTAGAGGTCGGATAAGTGATTAACAGTGGCTGGCAAACCCATTATAATTGTTGGGCAAAGTCATTTTTAGAGGTCGGATAAGTGATTAACAGTGGTTGGCAGAGTCATTACAATTTTTGGGCAAAATCATTTTTAGAGGTCGGATATGTGATTGACAGTGGTTGGCAAAGTCATTACAATTGTTGAGCAAGGTCATTTTTAGAGGTCGGATAAGCGATTAACAGTAGTTGGCAAAGTCATTTTAGAGGTCGGATAAGTGATTAACAGTGGCTGGCAAACCTATTATAATTGTTGGGCAAAGTCATTTTTAGAGGTCGGATATGTGATTGACAGTGGTTGGCAAAGTCATTACAATTGTGAGGCAAAGTCATTTTTAGAGTTCTGATAAGTGATTAACAGTGGTTGGCAAAGTCATTACAATTGTTGGGCAAAATCATTTTTAGAGGTCGGATATGTGATTGACAAAGGTTGGCAAAGTCATTTCAATTGTTGAGCAAAGTCATTTTTAGAGGTCGGATAAGTGATTAACAGTGGTTGGCAAAGTCATTACAATTGTTAGGCAAAGTCATTTTTTGAGTTCTGATAAGTGATTAACAGTTGTTGGCAAAGTCATTACAATTGTCGGGCAAATTCATTTTTAGAGGTCGGATAAGTGATTAACAGTGGCTGGCAAACCCATTATAATTGTTGGGCAAAGTCATTTTTAGAGGTCGGATAAGTGATTAACAGTGGCTGGCAAACCCATTATAATTGTTGGGCAAAGTCATTTTTATAGGTCGGATATGTGATTGACAGTGATTGGCAAAGTCATTACAATTGTTGAGCAAGGTCATTTTTAGAGGTCGGATGAGCGATTAACAGTGGTTGGGCAAAGTCATTTTTAGAGGTCGGATAAGTGATTAACAGTGGCTGGCAAACCCATTATAATTGTTGGGCAAAGTCATTTTTAGAGGTCGGATATGTGATTGACAGTGGTTGGCAAAGTCATTACAATTGTGAGGCAAAGTCATTTTTAGAGATCTGATAAGTGATTAACAGTGGTAGGCAAAGTCATTACAATTGTCGGGCAAAATCATTTTTAGAGGTCGGATATGTGATTGACAAAGGTTGGCAAAGTCATTACAATTGTTGAGCAAAGTCATTTTTAGAGGTCGGATAAGTGATTAACAGTGGTTGGCAAAGTCATTACAATTGTTGGGCAAAGTCATTTTTAGAGTTCGGATAAGTGATTAACAGGAGTTGGAAAAGTCATTTCATTTGTGTGGCAAATTCATTTTTAGAGGACGGATTAGTGATTAACAGTGGTTGGCAAAGTCATTACAATTTTTGGGCAAAGTCATTTCTAGAGATCGGATAAGTGATTGACAGTGGTTGGCAAAGTCATTACAATTGTCGGGCAAATTCATTTTTAGAGGTCGGATAAGTGATTAACAGTGGTTGGCAAAGTCATTTTAGAGGTCGGATAAGTGATTAACAGTGGTTGGCAGAGTCATTACAATTTTTGGGCAAAATCATTTTTAGAGTTCGGATATGTGATTGACAGTGGTTGGCAAAGTCATTACAATTGTTGAGCAAGGTCATTTTTAGAGGTCGGATAAGCGATTAACAGTAGTTGGCAAAGTCATTTTAGAGGTCGGATAAGTGATTAACAGTGGCTGGCAAACCTATTATAATTGTTGGGCAAAGTCATTTTTAGAGGTCGGATATGTGATTGACAGTGGCTGGCAAAGTCATTACAATTGTGAGGCAAAGTCATTTTTAGAGTTCTGATAAGTGATTAACAGTGGTTGGCAAAGTCATTTCAATTGTTGGGCAAAATCATTTTTAGAGGTCGGATATGTGATTGACAAAGGTTGGCAAAGTCATTTCAATTGTTGAGCAAAGTCATTTTTAGAGGTCGGATAAGTGATTAACAGTGGTTGGCAAAGTCATTACAATTGTTAGGCAAAGTCATTTCTTGAGTTCTGATAAGTGATTAACAGTTGTTGGCAAAGTCATTACAATTGTCGGGCAAATTCATTTTTAGAGGTCGGATAAGTGATTAACACTGGCTGGCAAACCCATTATAATTGTTGGGCAAAGTCATTTTTAGAGGTCGGATAAGTGATTAACAGTGGCTGGCAAACCCATTATAATTGTTGGGCAAAGTCATTTTTATAGGTCGGATATGTGATTGACAGTGATTGGCAAAGTCATTACAATTGTTGAGCAAGGTCATTTTTAGAGGTCGGATAAGCGATTAACAGTGGTTGGGCAAAGTCATTTTTAGAGGTCGGATAAGTGATTAACAGTGGCTGGCAAACCCATTATAATTGTTGGGCAAAGTCATTTTTAGAGGTCGGATATGTGATTGACAGTGGTTGGCAAAGTCATTACAATTGTGAGGCAAAGTCATTTTTAGAGATCTGATAAGTGATTAACAGTGGTTGGCAAAGTCATTACAATTGTCGGGCAAAATCATTTTTAGAGGTCGGATATGTGATTGACAAAGGTTGGCAAAGTCATTACAATTGTTGAGCAAAGTCATTTTTAGAGGTCGGATAAGTGATTAACAGTGGTTGGCAAAGTCATTACAATTGTTGGGCAAAGTCATTTTTAGAGTTCGGATAAGTGATTAACAGGAGTTGGAAAAGTCATTTCATTTGTGTGGCAAATTCATTTTTAGAGGACGGATTAGTGATTAACAGTGGTTGGCAAAGTCATTACAATTTTTGGGCAAAGTCATTTCTAGAGATCGGATAAGTGATTGACAGTGGTTGGCAAAGTCATTACAATTGTCGGGCAAATTCATTTTTAGAGGTCGGATAAGTGATTAACAGTGGTTGGCAAAGTCATTTTAGAGGTCGGATAAGTGATTAACAGTGGCTGGCAAACCCATTTTAATTGTTGGGCAAAGTCATTTTTAGAGGTCGGATATGTGATTGACAGTGATTGGCAAAGTCATTACAATTGTTGAGCAAGGTCATTTTTAGAGGTCGGATAAGCGATTAACAGTGGTTGGGCAAAGTCATTTTTAGAGGTCGGATAAGTGATTAACAGTGGCTGGCAAACCCATTATAATTGTTGGGCAAAGTCATTTTTAGAGGTCGGATATGTGATTGACAGTGGTTGGCAAAGTCATTACAATTGTGAGGCAAAGTCATTTTTAGAGTTCTGATAAGTGATTAACAGTGGTTGGCAAAGTCATTACAATTGTTGGGCAAAATCATTTTTAGAGGTCGGATATGTGATTGACAAAGGTTGGCAAAGTCATTTCAATTGTTGAGCAAAGTCATTTTTAGAGGTCGGATAAGTGATTAACAGTGGTTGGCAAAGTCATTACAATTGTTGGGCAAAGTCATTTTTAGAGTTCGGATAAGTGATTAACAGGAGTTGGAAAAGTCATTTCATTTGTGTGGCAAATTCATTTTTAGAGGACGGATAAGTGATTAACAGTGGCTGGCAAACCCATTATAATTGTTGGGCAAAGTCATTTTTAGAGGTCGGATAAGTGATTGACAGTGATTGGCAAAGTCATTACAATTGTTGAGCAAGGTCATTTTTAGAGGTCGGATAAGCGATTAACAGTGGTTGGGCAAAGTCATTTTTAGAGGTCGGATAAGTGATTAACAGTGGCTGGCAAACCCATTATAATTGTTGGGCAAAGTCATTTTTAGAGGTCGGATATGTGATTGACAGTGGTTGGCAAAGTCATTACAATTGTTGGGCAAAGTCATTTTTAGAGTTGGGATAAGTGATTAACAGGAGTTGGAAAAGTCATTTCATTTGTGTGGCAAATTCATTTTTAGAGGACGGATAAGTGATTAACAGTGGCTGGCAAACCCATTATAATTGTTGGGCAAAGTCATTTTTAGAGGTCGGATATGTGATTGACAGTGATTGGCAAAGTCATTACAATTGTTGTCAAGGTCATTTTTAGAGGTCGGATAAGCGATTAACAGTGGTTGGGCAAAGTCATTTTTAGAGGTCGGATAAGTGATTAACAGTGGCTGGCAAACCTATTATAATTGTTGGGCAAAGTCATTTTTAGAGGTCGGATATGTGATTGACAGTGGTTGGCAAAGTCATTACAATTGTGAGGCAAAGTCATTTTTAGAGGTCGGATAAGTGATTAACAGTGGTTGGCAAAGTCATTACAATTGTTGGGCAAAGTCATTTTTAGAGTTCGGATAAGTGATTAACAGGAGTTGGAAAAGTCATTTCATTTGTGTGGCAAATTCATTTTTAGAGGACGGATTAGTGATTAACAGTGGTTGGCAAAGTCATTACAATTTTTGGGCAAAGTCATTTCTAGAGATCGGATAAGTGATTGACAGTGGTTGGCAAAGTCATTACAATTGTCGGGCAAATTCATTTTTAGAGGTCGGATAAGTGATTAACAGTGGTTGGCAAAGTCATTTTAGAGGTCGGATAAGTGATAAACAGTGGCTGGAAAAACATTATAATTGTTGGGCAAAGTCATTTTTAGAGGTCGGATATGTGATTGACAGTGATTGGCAAAGTCATTACAATTGTTGAGCAAGGTCATTTTTAGAGGTCGGATAAGCGATTAACAGTGGTTGGGCAAAGTCATTTTTAGAGGTCGGATAAGTGATTAACAGTGGCTGGCAAACCTATTATAATTGTTGGGCAAAGTCATTTTTAGAGGTCGGATATGTGATTGACAGTGGTTGGCAAAGTCATTACAATTGTGAGGCAAAGTCATTTTTAGAGTTCTGATAAGTGATTAACAGTGGTTGGCAAAGTCATTACAATTGTTGGGCAAATTCATTTTTAGAGGTCGGATATGTGATTGACAAAGGTTGGTAAAGTCATTTCAATTGTTGAGCAAAGTCATTTTTAGAGGTCGGATAAGTGATTAACAGTGGTTGGCAAAGTCATTACAATTGTTGGGCAAAGTCATTTTTAGAGTTCGGATAAGTGATTAACAGGAGTTGGAAAAGTCATTTCATTTGTGTGGCAAATTCATTTTTAGAGGACGGATAAGTGATTAACAGTGGCTGGCAAACCCATTATAATTGTTGGGCAAAGTCATTTTTAGAGGTCGGATAAGTGATTGACAGTGATTGGCAAAGTCATTACAATTGTTGAGCAAGGTCATTTTTAGAGGTCGGATAAGCGATTAACAGTGGTTGGGCAAAGTCATTTTTAGAGGTCGGATAAGTGATTAACAGTGGCTGGCAAACCCATTATAATTGTTGGGCAAAGTCATTTTTAGAGGTCGGATATGTGATTGACAGTGGTTGGCAATGTCATTACAATTGTTGGGCAAAGTCATTTTTAGAGTTCGGATAAGTGATTAACAGGAGTTGGAAAAGTCATTTCATTTGTGTGGCAAATTCATTTTTAGAGGACGGATAAGTGATTAACAGTGGCTGGCAAACCCATTATAATTGTTGGGCAAAGTCATTTTTAGAGGTCGGATATGTGATTGACAGTGATTGGCAAAGTCATTACAATTGTTGAGCAAGGTCATTTTTAGAGGTCGGATAAGCGATTAACAGTGGTTGGGCAAAGTCATTTTTAGAGGTCGGATAAGTGATTAACAGTGGCTGGCAAACCTATTATAATTGTTGGGCAAAGTCATTTTTAGAGGTCGGATATGTGATTGACAGTGGTTGGCAAAGTCATTACAATTGTGAGGCAAAGTCATTTTTAGAGTTCTGATAAGTGATTAACAGTGGTTGGCAAAGTCATTACAATTGTTGGGCAAAATCATTTTTAGAGGTCGGATAAGTGATTAACAGTGGTTGGCAAAGTCATTACAATTGTTAGGCAAAGTCATTTTTTGAGTTCTGATAAGTGATTAACAGTTGTTGGCAAAGTCATTACAATTGTCGGGCAAATTCATTTTTAGAGGTCGGATAAGTGATTAACAGTGGCTGGCAAACCCATTATAATTGTTGGGCAAAGTCATTTTTAGAGGTCGGATAAGTGATTAACAGTGGTTGGCAGAGTCATTACAATTTTTGGGCAAAATCATTTTTAGAGGTCGGATATGTGATTGACAGTGGTTGGCAAAGTCATTACAATTGTTGAGCAAGGTCATTTTTAGAGGTCGGATAAGCGATTAACAGTAGTTGGCAAAGTCATTTTAGAGGTCGGATAAGTGATTAACAGTGGCTGGCAAACCTATTATAATTGTTGGGCAAAGTCATTTTTAGAGGTCGGATATGTGATTGACAGTGGTTGGCAAAGTCATTACAATTGTGAGACAAAGTCATTTTTAGAGTTCTGATAAGTGATTAACAGTGGTTGGCAAAGTCATTACAATTGTTGGGCAAAATCATTTTTAGAGGTCGGATATGTGATTGACAAAGGTTGGCAAAGTCATTTCAATTGTTGAGCAAAGTCATTTTTAGAGGTCGGATAAGTGATTAACAGTGGTTGGCAAAGTCATTACAATTGTTAGGCAAAGTCATTTTTTGAGTTCTGATAAGTGATTAACAGTTGTTGGCAAAGTCATTACAATTGTCGGGCAAATTCATTTTTAGAGGTCGGATAAGTGATTAACAGTGGCTGGCAAACCCATTATAATTGTTGGGCAAAGTCATTTTTAGAGGTCGGATAAGTGATTAACAGTGGCTGGCAAACCCATTATAATTGTTGGGCAAAGTCATTTTTATAGGTCGGATATGTGATTCACAGTGATTGGCAAAGTCATTACAATTGTTGAGCAAGGTCATTTTTAGAGGTCGGATAAGCGATTAACAGTGGTTGGGCAAAGTCATTATTAGAGGTCGGATAAGTGATTAACAGTGGCTGGCAAACCCATTATAATTGTTGGGCAAAGTCATTTTTAGAGGTCGGATATGTGATTGACAGTGGTTGGCAAAGTCATTACAATTGTGAGGCAAAGTCATTTTTAGAGATCTGATAAGTGATTAACAGTGGTAGACAAAGTCATTACAATTGTCGGGCAAAATCATTTTTAGAGGTCGGATATGTGATTGACAAAGGTTGGCAAAGTCATTACAATTGTTGAGCAAAGTCATTTTTAGAGGTCGGATAAGTGATTAACAGTGGTTGGCAAAGTCATTACAATTGTTGGGCAAAGTCATTTTTAGAGTTCGGATAAGTGATTAACAGGAGTTGGAAAAGTCATTTCATTTGTGTGGCAAATTCATTTTTAGAGGACGGATTAGTGATTAACAGTGGTTGGCAAAGTCATTACAATTTTTGGGCAAAGTCATTTCTAGAGATCGGATAAGTGATTGACAGTGGTTGGCAAAGTCATTACAATTGTCGGGCAAATTCATTTTTAGAGGTCGGATAAGTGATTAACAGTGGTTGGCAAAGTCATTTTAGAGGTCGGATAAGTGATTAACAGTGGTTGGCAGAGTCATTACAATTTTTGGGCAAAATCATTTTTAGAGTTCGGATATGTGATTGACAGTGGTTGGCAAAGTCATTACAATTGTTGAGCAAGGTCATTTTTAGAGGTCGGATAAGCGATTAACAGTAGTTGGCAAAGTCATTTTAGAGGTCGGATAAGTGATTAACAGTGGCTGGCAAACCTATTATAATTGTTGGGCAAAGTCATTTTTAGAGGTCGGATATGTGATTGACAGTGGCTGGCAAAGTCATTACAATTGTGAGGCAAAGTCATTTTTAGAGTTCTGATAAGTGATTAACAGTGGTTGGCAAAGTCATTTCAATTGTTGGGCAAAATCATTTTTAGAGGTCGGATATGTGATTGACAAAGGTTGGCAAAGTCATTTCAATTGTTGAGCAAAGTCATTTTTAGAGGTCGGATAAGTGATTAACAGTGGTTGGCAAAGTCATTACAATTGTTAGGCAAAGTCATTTTTTGAGTTCTGATAAGTGATTAACAGTTGTTGGCAAAGTCATTACAATTGTCGGGCAAATTCATTTTTAGAGGTCGGATAAGTGATTAACAGTGGCTGGCAAACCCATTATAATTGTTGGGCAAAGTCATTTTTAGAGGTCGGATAAGTGATTAACAGTGGCTGGCAAACCCATTATAATTGTTGGGCAAAGTCATTTTTATAGGTCGGATATGTGATTGACAGTGATTGGCAAAGTCATTACAATTGTTGAGCAAGGTCATTTTTAGAGGTCGGATAAGCGATTAACAGTGGTTGGGCAAAGTCATTTTTAGAGGTCGGATAAGTGATTAACAGTGGCTGGCAAACCCATTATAATTGTTGGGCAAAGTCATTTTTAGAGGTCGGATATGTGATTGACAGTGGTTGGCAAAGTCATTACAATTGTGAGGCAAAGTCATTTTTAGAGATCTGATAAGTGATTAACAGTGGTTGGCAAAGTCATTACAATTGTCGGGCAAAATCATTTTTAGAGGTCGGATATGTGATTGACAAAGGTTGGCAAAGTCATTACAATTGTTGAGCAAAGTCATTTTTAGAGGTCGGATAAGTGATTAACAGTGGTTGGCAAAGTCATTACAATTGTTGGGCAAAGTCATTTTTAGAGTTCGGATAAGTGATTAACAGGAGTTGGAAAAGTCATTTCATTTGTGTGGCAAATTCATTTTTAGAGGACGGATTAGTGATTAACAGTGGTTGGCAAAGTCATTACAATTTTTGGGCAAAGTCATTTCTAGAGATCGGATAAGTGATTGACAGTGGTTGGCAAAGTCATTACAATTGTCGGGCAAATTCATTTTTAGAGGTCGGATAAGTGATTAACAGTGGTTGGCAAAGTCATTTTAGAGGTCGGATAAGTGATTAACAGTGGCTGGCAAACCCATTTTAATTGTTGGGCAAAGTCATTTTTAGAGGTCGGATATGTGATTGACAGTGATTGGCAAAGTCATTACAATTGTTGAGCAAGGTCATTTTTAGAGGTCGGATAAGCGATTAACAGTGGTTGGGCAAAGTCATTTTTAGAGGTCGGATAAGTGATTAACAGTGGCTGGCAAACCCATTATAATTGTTGGGCAAAGTCATTTTTAGAGGTCGGATATGTGATTGACAGTGGTTGGCAAAGTCATTACAATTGTGAGGCAAAGTCATTTTTAGAGTTCTGATAAGTGATTAACAGTGGTTGGCAAAGTCATTACAATTGTTGGGCAAAATCATTTTTAGAGGTCGGATATGTGATTGACAAAGGTTGGCAAAGTCATTTCAATTGTTGAGCAAAGTCATTTTTAGAGGTCGGATAAGTGATTAACAGTGGTTGGCAAAGTCATTACAATTGTTGGGCAAAGTCATTTTTAGAGTTCGGATAAGTGATTAACAGGAGTTGGAAAAGTCATTTCATTTGTGTGGCAAATTCATTTTTAGAGGACGGATAAGTGATTAACAGTGGCTGGCAAACCCATTATAATTGTTGGGCAAAGTCATTTTTAGAGGTCGGATAAGTGATTGACAGTGATTGGCAAAGTCATTACAATTGTTGAGCAAGGTCATTTTTAGAGGTCGGATAAGCGATTAACAGTGGTTGGGCAAAGTCATTTTAGAGGTCGGATAAGTGATTAACAGTGGCTGGCAAACCCATTATAATTGTTGGGCAAAGTCATTTTTAGAGGTCGGATATGTGATTGACAGTGGTTGGCAAAGTCATTACAATTGTTGGGCAAAGTCATTTTTAGAGTTGGGATAAGTGATTAACAGGAGTTGGAAAAGTCATTTCATTTGTGTGGCAAATTCATTTTTAGAGGACGGATAAGTGATTAACAGTGGCTGGCAAACCCATTATAATTGTTGGGCAAAGTCATTTTTAGAGGTCGGATATGTGATTGACAGTGATTGGCAAAGTCATTACAATTGTTGTCAAGGTCATTTTTAGAGGTCGGATAAGCGATTAACAGTGGTTGGGCAAAGTCATTTTTAGAGGTCGGATAAGTGATTAACAGTGGCTGGCAAACCTATTATAATTGTTGGGCAAAGTCATTTTTAGAGGTCGGATATGTGATTGACAGTGGTTGGCAAAGTCATTACAATTGTGAGGCAAAGTCATTTTTAGAGTTCTGATAAGTGATTAACAGTGGTTGGCAAAGTCATTACAATTGTTGGGCAAAATCATTTTTAGAGGTCGGATATGTGATTGACAAAGGTTGGCAAAGTCATTTCAATTGTTGAGCAAAGTCATTTTTAGAGGTCGGATAAGTGATTAACAGTGGTTGGCAAAGTCATTACAATTGTTGGGCAAAGTCATTTTTAGAGTTCGGATAAGTGATTAACAGGAGTTGGAAAAGTCATTTCATTTGTGTGGCAAATTCATTTTTAGAGGACGGATAAGTGATTAACAGTGGCTGGCAAACCCATTATAATTGTTGGGCAAAGTCATTTTTAGAGGTCGGATAAGTGATTGACAGTGATTGGCAAAGTCATTACAATTGTTGAGCAAGGTCATTTTTAGAGGTCGGATAAGCGATTAACAGTGGTTGGGCAAAGTCATTTTTAGAGGTCGGATAAGTGATTAACAGTGGCTGGCAAACCTATTATAATTGTTGGGCAAAGTCATTTTTAGAGGTCGGATATGTGATTGACAGTGGTTGGCAAAGTCATTACAATTGTGAGGCAAAGTCATTTTTAGAGTTCTGATAAGTGATTAACAGTGGTTGGCAAAGTCATTACAATTGTTGGGCAAAATCATTTTTAGAGGTCGGATATGTGATTGACAAAGGTTGGCAAAGTCATTTCAATTGTTGAGCAAAGTCATTTTTAGAGGTCGGATAAGTGATTAACAGTGGTTGGCAAAGTCATTACAATTGTTGGGCAAAGTCATTTTAGAGTTCGGATAAGTGATTAACAGGAGTTGGAAAAGTCATTTCATTTGTGTGGCAAATTCATTTTTAGAGGACGGATAAGTGATTAACAGTGGCTGGCAAACCCATTATAATTGTTGGGCAAAGTCATTTTTGAAGGTCGGATAAGTGATTGACAGTGATTGGCAAAGTCATTACAATTGTTGAGCAAGGTCATTTTTAGAGGTCGGATAAGTGATTAACAGTGGTTGGCAAAGTCATTACAATTGTTGGGCAAAGTCATTTTTAGAGTTCGGATAAGTGATTAACAGGAGTTGGAAAAGTCATTTCATTTGTGTGGCAAATTCATTTTTAGAGGACGGATAAGTGATTAACAGTGGCTGGCAAACCCATTATAATTGTTGGGCAAAGTCATTTTTAGAGGTCGGATAAGTGATTGACAGTGATTGGCAAAGTCATTACAATTGTTGAGCAAGGTCATTTTTAGAGGTCGGATAAGCGATTAACAGTGGTTGGGCAAAGTCATTTTTAGAGGTCGGATAAGTGATTAACAGTGGCTGGCAAACCCATTATAATTGTTGGGCAAAGTCATTTTTAGAGGTCGGATAAGTGATTAACAGTGGTTGGCAAAGTCATTACAATTGTTGGGCAAAGTCATTTTTAGAGTTCGGATAAGTGATTAACAGGAGTTGGAAAAGTCATTTCATTTGTGTGGCAAATTCATTTTTAGAGGACGGATAAGTGATTAACAGTGGCTGGCAAACCCATTATAATTGTTGGGCAAAGTCATTTTTAGAGGTCGGATATGTGATTGACAGTGATTGGCAAAGTCATTACAATTGTTGTCAAGGTCATTTTTAGAGGTCGGATAAGCGATTAACAGTGGTTGGGCAAAGTCATTTTTAGAGGTCGGATAAGTGATTAACAGTGGCTGGCAAACCTATTATAATTGTTGGGCAAAGTCATTTTTAGAGGTCGGATATGTGATTGACAGTGGTTGGCAAAGTCATTACAATTGTGAGGCAAAGTCATTTTTAGAGTTCTGATAAGTGATTAACAGTGGTTGGCAAAGTCATTACAATTGTTGGGCAAAATCATTTTTAGAGGTCGGATATGTGATTGACAAAGGTTGGCAAAAACATTTCAATTGTTGAGCAAAGTCATTTTTAGAGGTCGGATAAGTGATTAACAGTGGTTGGCAAAGTCATTACAATTGTTGGGCAAAGTCATTTTTAGAGTTCGGATAAGTGATTAACAGGAGTTGGAAAAGTCATTTCATTTGTGTGGCAAATTCATTTTAGAGGACGGATAAGTGATTAACAGTGGCTGGCAAACCCATTATAATTGTTGGGCAAAGTCATTTTTAGAGGTCGGATAAGTGATTGACAGTGATTGGCAAAGTCATTACAATTGTTGAGCAAGGCCATTTTTAGAGGTCGGATAAGCGATTAACAGTGGTTGGGCAAAGTCATTTTTAGAGGTCGGATAAGTGATTAACAGTGGCTGGCAAACCCATTATAATTGTTGGGCAAAGTCATTTTTAGAGGTCGGATATGTGATTGACAGTGGTTGGCAAAGTCATTACAATTGTTGGGCAAAGTCATTTTTAGAGTTCGGATAAGTGATTAACAGGAGTTGGAAAAGTCATTTCATTTGTGTGGCAAATTCATTTTTAGAGGACGGATAAGTGATTAACAGTGGCTGGCAAACCCATTATAATTGTTGGGCAAAGTCATTTTTAGAGGTCGGATATGTGATTGACAGTGATTGGCAAAGTCATTACAATTGTTGTCAAGGTCATTTTTAGAGGTCGGATAAGCGATTAACAGTGGTTGGGCAAAGTCATTTTTAGAGGTCGGATAAGTGATTAACAGTGGCTGGCAAACCTATTATAATTGTTGGGCAAAGTCATTTTTAGAGGTCGGATATGTGATTGACAGTGGTTGGCAAAGTCATTACAATTGTGAGGCAAAGTCATTTTTAGAGTTCTGATAAGTGATTAACAGTGGTTGGCAAAGTCATTACAATTGTTGGGCAAAATCATTTTTAGAGGTCGGATATGTGATTGACAAAGGTTGGCAAAGTCATTTCAATTGTTGAGCAAAGTCATATTTAGAGGTCGGATATGTGATTAACAGTGGTTGGCAAAGTCATTACAATTGTTAGGCAAAGTCATTTTTTGAGTTCTGATAAGTGATTAACAGTTGTTGGCAAAGTCATTACAATTGTTGAGCAAGGTCATTTTTAGAGGTCGGATAAGCGATTAACAGTGGTTGGGCAAAGTCATTTTTAGAGGTCGGATAAGTGATTAACAGTGGCTTGCAAACCCATTATAATTGTTGGGCAAAGTCATTTTTAGAGGTCGGATATGTGATTGACAGTGGTTGGCAAAGTCATTACAATTGTTGGGCAAAGTCATTTTTAGAGTTCGGATAAGTGATTAACAGGAGTTGGAAAAGTCATTTCATTTGTGTGGCAAATTCATTTTTAGAGGACGGATAAGTGATTAACAGTGGCTGGCAAACCCATTATAATTGTTGGGCAAAGTCATTTTTAGAGGTCGGATATGTGATTGACAGTGATTGGCAAAGTCATTACAATTGTTGTCAAGGTCATTTTTAGAGGTCGGATAAGCGATTAACAGTGGTTGGGCAAAGTCATTTTTAGAGGTCGGATAAGTGATTAACAGTGGCTGGCAAACCTATTATAATTGTTGAGCAAAGTCATTTTTAGAGGTCGGATATGTGATTGACAGTGGTTGGCAAAGTCATTACAATTGTGAGGCAAAGTCATTTTTAGAGTTCTGATAAGTGATTAACAGTGGTTGGCAAAGTCATTACAATTGTTGGGCAAAATCATTTTTAGAGGTCGGATATGTGATTGACAAAGGTTGGCAAAGTCATTTCAATTGTTGAGCAAAGTCATTTTTAGAGGTCGGATATGTGATTAACAGTGGTTGGCAAAGTCATTACAATTGTTAGGCAAAGTCATTTTTTGAGTTCTGATAAGTGATTAACAGTTGTTGGCAAAGTCATTACACTTTTTGGGCAAAATCATTTTTAGAGGTCGGATATGTGATTGACAGTGGTTGGCAAAGTCATTACAATTGTTGAGCAAGGTCATTTTTAGAGGTCGGATAAGCGATTAACAGTAGTTGGCAAAGTCATTTTAGAGGTCGGATAAGTGATTAACAGTGGCTGGCAAATCCATTATAATTGTTGGGCAAAGTCATTTTTATAGGTCGGATATGTGATTGACAGTGATTGGCAAAGTTCTTACAATTGTTGAGCAAGGTCATTTTTAGAGGTCGGATAAGCGATTAACAGTGGTTGGGCAAAGTCATTTTTAGAGGTCGGATAAGTGATTAACAGTGGCTGGCAAACCCATTATAATTGTTGGGCAAAGTCATTTTTAGAGGTCGGATATGTGATTGACAGTGGTTGGCAAAGTCATTACAATTGTGAGGCAAAGTCATTTTTAGAGATCTGATAAGTGATTAACAGTGGTTGGCAAAGTCATTACAATTGTCGGGCAAAATCATTTTTAGAGGTCGGATATGTGATTGACAAAGGTTGGCAAAGTCATTAAAATTGTTGAGCAAAGTCATTTTTAGAGGTCGGATAAGTGATTAACAGTGGTTGGCAAAGTCATTACAATTGTTGGGCAAAGTCATTTTTAGAGTTCGGATAAGTGATTAACAGGAGTTGGGAAAGTCATTTCATTTGTGTGGCAAATTCATTTTTAGAGGACGGATTAGTGATTAACAGTGGTTGGCAAAGTCATTACAATTTTTGGGCAAAGTCATTTCTAGAGATCGGATAAGTGATTGACAATGGTTGGCAAAGTCATTACAATTGTCGGGCAAATTCATTTTTAGAGGTCGGATAAGTGATTAACAGTGGTTGGCAAAGTCATTTTAGAGGTCGGATAAGTGATTAACAGTGGCTGGCAAACCCATTATAATTGTTGGGCAAAGTCATTTTTAGAGGTCGGATATGTGATTGACAGTGATTGGCAAAGTCATTACAATTGTTGAGCAAGGTCATTTTTAGAGGTCGGATAAGCGATTAACAGTGGTTGGGCAAAGTCATTTTTAGAGGTCGGATAAGTGATTAACAGTGGCTGGCAAACCCATTATAATTTTTGGGCAAAGTCATTTTTAGAGGTCGGATATGTGATTGACAGTGGTTGGCAAAGTCATTACAATTGTAGAGCAAAGTCATTTTTAGAGGACGGATTAGTGATTAACAGTGGTTGGCAAAGTCATTACAATTTTTGGGCAAAGTCATTTCTAGAGATCGGATAAGTGATTAACAGTGGCTGGCAAACCCATTATAATTGTTGGGCAAAGTCATTTTTAGAGTTCGGTTAAGTGATTAACAGGAGTTGGAAAAGTCATTTCATTTGTGTGGCAAATTCATTTTTAGAGGACGGATTAGTGATTAACAGTGGTTGGCAAAGTCATTACAATTTTTGGGCAAAGTCATTTCTAGAGATCGGATAAGTGATTGACAGTGGTTGGCAAAGTCATTACAATTGTCGGGCAAATTCATTTTTAGAGGTCGGATAAGTGATTAACAGTGGCTGGCAAACCCATTTTAATTGTTGGGCAAAGTCATTTTTAGAGGTCGGATATGTGATTGACAGTGGTTGGCAAAGTCATTACAATTGTCGGGCAAAATCATTTTTAGAGGTCGGATATGTGATTGACAAAGGTTGGCAAAGTCATTACAATTGTTGAGCAAAGTCATTTTTAGAGGTCGGATAAGTGATTAACAGTGGTTGGCAAAGTCATTACAATTGTTGGGCAAAGTCATTTTTAGAGTTCGGATAAGTGATTAACAGGAGTTGGAAAAGTCATTTCATTTGTGTGGCAGATTCATTTTTAGAGGACGGATTAGTGATTAACAGTGGTTGGCAAAGTCATTACAATTTTTGGGCAAAGTCATTTCTAGAGATCGGATAAGTGATTGACAGTGGTTGGCAAAGTCATTACAATTGTCGGGCAAATTCATTTTTATAGGTCGGATAAGTGATTAACAGTGGTTGGCAAAGTCATTTTAGAGGTCGGATAAGTGATTAACAGTGGCTGGCAAACCCATTATAATTGTTGGGCAAAGTCATTTTTAGAGGTCTGATATGTGATTGACAGTGATTGGCAAAGTCATTACAATTGTTGAGCAAGGTCATTTTTAGAGGTCGGATAAGCGATTAACAGTGGTTGGGCAAAGTCATTTTTAGAGGTCGGATAAGTGATTAACAGTGGCTGGCAAACCCATTATAATTTTTGGGCAAAGTCATTTTTAGAGTTCGGATATGTGATTAACAGTGGTTGGCAAAGTCATTACAATTGTTGGGCAAAATCATTTTTAGAGGTCGGATATGTGATTGACAAAGGTTGGCAAAGTCATTTCAATTGTTGAGCAAAGTCATTTTTAGAGGTCGGATAAGTGATTAACAGTGGTTGGCAAAGTCATTACAATTGTTGGGCAAAGTCATTTTTAGAGTTCGGATAAGTGATTAACAGGAGTTGGAAAAGTCATTTCATTTGTGTGGCAAATTCATTTTTAGAGGACGGATTAGTGATTAACAGTGGTTGGCAAAGTCATTACAATTTTTGGGCAAAGTCATTTCTAGAGATCGGATAAGTGATTGACAGTGGTTGGCAAAGTCATTACAATTGTCGGGCAAATTCATTTTTAGAGGTCGGATAAGTGATTAACAGTGGCTGGCAAACCCATTATAATTGTTGGGCAAAGTCATTTTTAGAGGTCGGATATGTGATTGACAGTGGTTGGCAAAGTCATTACAATTGTAGAGCAAAGTCATTTTTAGAGGACGGATTAGTGATTAACAGTGGTTGGCAAAGTCATTACAATTTTTGGGCAAAGTCATTTCTAGAGATCGGATAAGTGATTAACAGTGGCTGGCAAACCCATTATAATTGTTGGGCAAAGTCATTATTAGAGGTCGGATATGTGATTGACAGTGGTTGGCAAAGTCATTACAATTGTAGAGCAAAGACATTTTTAGAGGACGGATTAGTGATTAACAGTGGTTGGCAAAGTCATTACAATTTTTGGGCAAAGTCATTTCTAGAGATCGGATAAGTGATTAACAGTTGTTAGCAAAGTCATTACAATTGTCGGGCAAATTCATTTTTAGAGGTCGGATAAGTGATTGACAGTGGTTGGCAAAGTCATTACAATTGTTGGGCAAAATCATTTTTAGAGGTCGGATATGTGATTGACAGTGGTTGGCAAAGTCATTAAAATTGTTGAGCAAGGTCATTTTTAGAGGTCGGATAAGCGATTAACAGTGGTTGGCAAAGTCATTTTTAGAGGTCGGATAAGTGATTAACAGTGGCTGGCAAACCCATTATAATTGTTGGGCAAAGTCATTTTTAGAGGTCGGATATGTGATTGACAGTGGTTGGCAAAGTCATTACAATTGTTGAGCAAGGTCATTTTTAGTGGTCGGATAAGCGATTAACAGTGGTTGGGCAAAGTCATTTTTAGAGGTCGGATAAGTGATTAACAGTGGCTGGCAAAGTCATTACAATTGTTGGGCAAAGTCATTTTTAGAGGTCGGATATGTGATTGACAGTGGTTGGCAAAGTCATTACAATTGTAGAGCAAAGTCATTTTTAGAGGACGGATTAGTGATTAACATGGGTTGGCAAAGTCATTACAATTTTTGGGCAAAGTCATTTCTAGAGATCGGATAAGTGATTAACAGTTGTTGGCAAAGTCATTACAATTGTCGGGCAAATTCATTTTTAGAGGTCGGATAAGTGATTAACAGTGGTTGGAAATGTAATTTCAATTGTAGGGCAAAGTCATTTTTAGAGTCCGGATAAGTGATTAACTGTGGTTGGCAAAGTCATTACAATTGTTGGGCAAAGTCATTTCTAGAGATCGGATAAGTGATTGACAGTGGTTGGCAAAGTCATTACAATTGTTAGGCAAAGTCATTTTTTGAGTTCTGATAAGTGATTAACAGTTGTTGGCAAAGTCATTACAATTGTCGGGCAAATTCATTTTTAGAGGTCGGATAAGTGATTAACAGTGGCTGGCAAACCCATTATAATTGTTGGGCAAAGTCATTTTTAGAGGTCGGATATGTGATTGACAGTGGTTGGCAAAGTCATTACAATTGTAGAGCAAAGTCATTTTTAGAGGACGGATTAGTGATTAACAGTGGTTGGCAAAGTCATTACAATTTTTGGGCAAAGTCATTTCTAGAGATCGGATAAGTGATTGACAGTGGTTGGCAAAGTCTTTACAATTGTGAGGCAAAGTCATTTTTAGAGTTCTGATAAGTGATAAACAGTGGTTGGCAAAGTCATTACAATTGTTGGGCAAAATCATTTTTAGAGGTCGGATATGTGATTGACAGTGGTTGGCAAAGTCATTACAATTGTTGAGCAAGTTCATTTTTAGAGGTCGGATAAGCGATTAACAGTGGTTGGCAAAGTCATTTTTAGAGGTCGGATAAGTGATTAACAGTGGCTGGCAAACCCATTATAATTGTTGGGCAAAGTCATTTTTAGAGGTCGGATATGTGGTTGACAGTGGTTGGAAAAGTCATTACAATTGTTGAGCAAGGTCATTTTTAGAGGTCGGATAAGCGATTAACAGTGGTTGGGCAAAGTCATTTTTAGAGGTCGGATAAGTGATTAACAGTGGCTGGCAAACCCATTATAATTGTTGGGCAAAGTCATTTTTAGAGGTCGGATATGTGATTGACAGTGGTTGGCAAAGTCATTACAATTGTAGAGCAAAGTCATTTTTAGAGGACGGATTAGTGATTAACATGGGTTGGCAAAGTCATTACAATTTTTGGGCAAAGTCATTTCTAGAGATCGGATAAGTGATTAACAGTTGTTGGCAAAGTCATTACAATTGTCGGGCAAATTCATTTTTAGAGGTCGGATAAGTGATTAACAGTGGTTGGAAATGTAATTTCAATTGTTGGGCAAAGTCATTTCTAGAGATCGGATAAGTGATTGACAGTGGTTGGCAAAGTCTTTACAATTGTGAGGCAAAGTCATTTTTAGAGTTCTGATAAGTGATTAACAGTGGTTGGCAAAGTCATTACAATTGTTGGGCAAAATCATTTTTAGAGGTCGGATATGTGATTGACAGTGGTTGGCAAAGTCATTACAATTGTTGAGCAAGTTCATTTTTAGAGGTCGGATAAGCGATTAACAGTGGTTGGCAAAGTCATTTTTAGAGGTCGGATAAGTGATTAACAGTGGCTGGCAAACCCATTATAATTGTTGGGCAAAGTCATTTTTAGAGGTCGGATATGTGGTTGACAGTGGTTGGAAAAGTCATTACAATTGTTGAGCAAGGTCATTTTTAGAGGTCGGATAAGCGATTAACAGTGGTTGGGCAAAGTCATTTTTAGAGGTCGGATAAGTGATTAACAGTGGCTGGCAAAGTCATTACAATTGTAGAGCAAAGTCATTTTTAGAGGACGGATTAGTGATTAACATGGGTTGGCAAAGTCATTACAATTTTTGGGCAAAGTCATTTCTAGAGATCGGATAAGTGATTAACAGTTGTTGGCAAAGTCATTACAATTGTCGGGCAAATTCATTTTTAGAGGTCGGATAAGTGATTAACAGTGGTTGGAAATGTAATTTCAATTGTTGGGCAAAGTCATTTTTAGAGGTCGGATAAGTGATTAACAGTGGTTGGCAAAGTCATTACAATTGTTGGGCAAAGTCATTTTAAGAGGTCGGATAAGTGATTAACAGTGGTTGGCAAAGTCATTATAATTGTTGGGCAAAGTCATTTTTAGAGGTCGGATATGTGATTGACGGTGGTTGGCAAAGTCATTACAATTGTTGAGCAAAGTCATTTTTAGAGGACGGATTAGTGATTAACAGTGGTTGGCAAAGTCATTACAATTTTTGGGCAGAGTGATTTTTGGAGTCGGGATAAGTGATTTACAGTGGTTGGCATAGTCATTTCTAGAGATCGGATAAGTGATTGACAGTGGTTGGCAAAGTCATTACAATTGTGAGGCAAAGTCATTTTTAGAGTTCTGATAAGTGATTAGCAGTGGTTGGCAAAGTCATTACAATTGTTGGGCAAAATCATTTTTAGAGGTCGGATATATTATTGACAGTGGTTGGACAAGTCATTACAATTGTTGAGCAAAGTCATTTTTTGAGCCCGGATAAGTGATTAACAGTGGTTGGCATAGTCATTTCTAGAGATCGGATAAGTGATTGACAGTGGTTGGCAAAGTCATTACAATTGTCGGGCAAATTCATTTTTAGAGGTCGGATATGTGATTGACAGTGGTTGTCAAAGTCATTTTTAGAGGTCGGATAAGTGATTAACAGTGGCTGGCAAACCCATTATAATTGTTGGGCAAAATCATTTTTAGAGGTCGGATATGTGATTGACAGTGGTTGGCAAAGTCATTACAATTGTTGAGCAAGGTCATTTTTAGAGGTCGGATAAGCGATTAACAGTGGTCGGGCAAAGTCAATTTTAGAGGTCGGATAAGTGATTAACAGTGGCTGGCAAACCCATTATAATTGTTGGGCAAAGTCATTTTTAGAGGTCGGATATGTGATTGACAGTGGTTGGCAAAGTCATTCCAATTGTAGAGCAAAGTCATTTTTAGAGGACGGATTAGTGATTAACAGTGGTTGGCAAAGTCATTACAATTGTTGAGCAAAGTCATTTTTAGAGGACGGATTAGTGATTAACAGTGGTTGGCAAAGTCATTACAATTTTTGGGCAAAGTGATTTTTAGAGTCCTGATAAGTGATTAACAGTGGTTGGCATAGTCATTTCTAGAGATCGGATAAGTGATTGACAGTGGTTGGCAAAGTCATTACAATTGTGAGGCAAAGTCATTTTTAGAGTTCTGATAAGTGATTAGCAGTGGTTGGCAAAGTCATTACAATTGCTGGGCAAAATCATTTTTAGAGGTCGGATATATTATTGACAGTGGTTGGCAAAGTCATTACAATTGTTGAGCAAAGTCATTTTTTGAGTCCGGATAAGTAATTAACAGTGGTTGGCATAGTCATTTCTAGAGATCGGATAAGTGATTGACAGTGGTTGGCAAAGTCATTACAATTGTTAGGCAAAGTCATTTTTTGAGTTCTGATAAGTGATTAACAGTTGTTGGCAAAGTCATTACAATTGTCGGGCAAATTCATTTTTAGAGGTCGGATAAGTAATTAACAGTGGCTGGCAAACCCATTATAATTGTTGGGCAAAGTCATTTTTAGAGGTCGGATATGTGATTGACAGTGGTTGGCAAAGTCATTACAATTGTAGAGCAAAGTCATTTTTAGAGGACGGATTAGGGATTAACAGTGGTTGGCAAAGTCATTACAATTTTTGGGCAAAGTCATTTCTAGAGATCGGATAAGTGATTAACAGTTGTTGGCAAAGTCATTACAATTGTCGGGCAAATTCATTTTTAGAGGTCGGATAAGTGATTAACAGTGGTTGGAAATGTCATTTCAATTGTTGGGCAAAGTCATTTTTAGAGGTCGGATAAGTGATTAACAGTGGTTGGCAAAGTCATTATAATTGTTGGGCAAAGTCATTTTTAGAGGTCGGATATGTGATTGACGGTGGTTGGCAAAGTCATTACAATTGTTGAGCAAAGTCATTTTTAGAGGACGGATTAGTGATTAACAGTGGTTGGCAAAGTCATTACAATTGTTAAGCAAAGTCATTTTTAGAGTCCGGATAAGTGATTAACATTGGTTGGCAAAGTCATTACAATTGTCGGGCAAATTCATTTTTAGAGGTCGGATAAGTGATTAACAGTGGCTGGCAAACCCAGTATAATTGTTGGGCAAAGTCATTTTTAGAGGTCGGATATGTGATTGACAGTGGTTGGCAAAGTCATTACAATTGTAGAGCAAAGTCATTTTTAGAGGACGGATTAGTGATTAACAGTGGTTGGCAAAGTCATTACAATTTTTGGGCAAAGTCATTTCTAGAGATCGGATAAGTGATTAACAGTTGTTGGCAAAGTCATTACAATTGTCGAGCAAATTCATTTTTAGAGGTCGGATAAGTGATTAACAGTGGTTGGAAATGTCATTACAATTGTTGGGCAAAGTCATTTTAAGAGGTCGGATAAGTGATTAACAGTGGTTGGCAAAGTCATTATAATTGTTGGGCAAAGTCATTTTTAGAGGACGGATTAGTGATTAACAGTGGTTGGCAAAGTCATTACAATTGTTAAGCAAAGTCATTTTTAGAGTCCGGATAAGTGATTAACAGTGGTTGGCAAAGTCATTACAATTGTCGGGCAAATTCATTTTTAGAGGTCGGATAAGTGATTAACAGTGGCTGGCAAACCCATTATAATTGTTGGGCAAAGTCATTTTTAGAGGTCGGATATGTGATTGACAGTGGTTGGCAAAGTCATTACAATTGTAGAGCAAAGTCATTTTTAGAGGACGGATATGTGATTGACGGTGGTTGGCAAAGTCATTACAATTGTTGAGCAAAGTCATTTTTAGAGGACGGATTAGTGATTAACAGTGGTTGGCAAAAACATTACAATTGTTAAGCAAAGTCATTTTTAGAGTCCGGATAAGTGATTAACAGTGGTTGGCATAGTCATTTCTAGAGATCGGATAAGTGATTGACAGTGGTTGGCAAAGTCATTACAATTGTTAGGCAAAGTCATTTTTAGAGTTCTGATAAGTGATTAGCAGTGGTTGGCAAAGTCATTACAATTGTTGGGCAAAATCATTTTTAGAGGTCGGATATATTATTGACAGTGGTTGGCAAAGTCATTACAATTGTTGAGCAAAGTCATTTTTTGAGTCCGGATAAGTGATTTACAGTGGTTGGCAAACCCATTATAATTGTTGGGCAAAGTCATTTTTAGAGGTCGGATATGTGATTGACAGTGGTTGGCAAAGTCATTACAATTGTAGAGCAAAGTCATTTTTAGAGGACGGATTAGTGATTAACAGTGGTTGGCAAAGTCATTACAATTGTCGGGCAAATTCATTTTTAGAGGTCGGATAAGTGATTAACAGTGGTTGGAAATGTCATTTCAATTGTTGGGCAAAGTCATTTTTAGAGGTCGGATAAGTGATTAACAGTGGTTGGCAAAGTCATTACAATTGTTGGGCAAAGTAATTTTAAGAGGTCGGATAAGTGATTAACAGTGGTTGGCAAAGTCATTATAATTGTTGGGCAAAGTCATTTTTAGAGTTCGGATATGTGATTGACGGTGGTTGGCAAAGTCATTACAATTGTTGAGCAAAGTCATTTTTAGAGGACGGATTAGTGATTAACAGTGGTTGGCAAAGTCATTACAATTGTTAAGCAAAGTCATTTTTAGAGTCCGGATAAGTGATTAACAGTGGTTGGCATAGTCATTTCTAGAGATCGGATAAGTGATTGACAGTGGTTGGCAAAGTCATTACAATTGTGAGGCAAAGTCATTTTTAGAGTTCTGATAAGTGATTAGCAGTGGTTGGCAAAGTCATTACAATTGCTGGGCAAAATCATTTTTAGAGGTCGGATATATTATTGACAGTGGTTGGCAAAGTCATTACAATTGTTGAGCAAAGTCATTTTTTGAGTCCGGATAAGTGATTTACAGTGGTTGGCAAAGTCATTACAATTGTTAGGCAAAGTCATTTTTTGAGTTCTGATAAGTGATTAACAGTTGTTGGCAAAGTCATTACAATTGTCGGGCAAATTCATTTTTAGAGGTCGGATAAGTGATTAACAGTGGTTGGAAATGTCATTTCAATTGTTGGGCAAAGTCATTTTTAGAGGTCGGATAAGTGATTGACAGTGGTTGGCAAAGTCATTACAATTGTAGAGCAAAGTCATTTTTAGAGGACGGATTAGTGATTAACAGTGGTTGGCAAAGTCATTACAATTGTCGGGCAAATTCATTTTTAGAGGTCGGATAAGTGATTAACAGTGGTTGGAAATGTCATTTCAATTGTTGGGCAAAGTCATTTTTAGAGGTCGGATAAGTGATTAACAGTGGTTGGCAAAGTCATTACAATTGTTGGGCAAAGTAATTTTAAGAGGTCGGATAAGTGATTAACAGTGGTTGGCAAAGTCATTATAATTGTTGGGCAAAGTCATTTTTAGAGGTCGGATATGTGATTGACGGTGGTTGGCAAAGTCATTACAATTGTTGAGCAAAGTCATTTTTAGAGGACGGATTAGTGATTAACAGTGGTTGGCAAAGTCATTACAATTGTTAAGCAAAGTCATTTTTAGAGTCCGGATAAGTGATTAACAGTGGTTGGCATAGTCATTTCTAGAGATCGGATAAGTGATTGACAGTGGTTGGCAAAGTCATTACAATTGTGAGGCAAAGTCATTTTTAGAGTTCTGATAAGTGATTAGCAGTGGTTGGCAAAGTCATTACAATTGCTGGGCAAAATCATTTTTAGAGGTCGGATATATTATTGACAGTGGTTGGCAAAGTCATTACAATTGTTGAGCAAAGTCATTTTTTGAGTCCGGATAAGTGATTTACAGTGGTTGGCAAAGTCATTACAATTGTTAGGCAAAGTCATTTTTTGAGTTCTGATAAGTGATTAACAGTTGTTGGCAAAGTCATTACAATTGTCGGGCAAATTCATTTTTAGAGGTCGGATAAGTGATTAACAGTGGTTGGAAATGTCATTTCAATTGTTGGGCAAAGTCATTTTTAGAGGTCGGATAAGTGATTAACAGTGGTTGGCAAAGTCATTACAATTGTTGGGCAAAGTCATTTTTAGAGGTCGGATAAGCGATTAACAGTGGTTGGCAAAGTCATTATAATTGTTGGGCAAAGTCATTTTTAGAGGTCGGATATGTGATTGACAGTGGTTGGCAAAGTCATTACAATTGTTGAGCAAAGTCATTTTTAGAGGACGGATTAGTGATTAACAGTGGTAGGCAAAGTCATTACAATTTTTGGTCAATGTGATTTTTAGAGTCCGGATAAGTGATTAACAGTGGTTGGCAAAGTCATTTCTAGAGATCGGATAAGTGATTGACAGTGGTTGGCAAAGTCATTACAATTGTTGGGCAAAGTCATTTTTAGAGGTCGGATAAGTGATTAACAGTGGTTGGCAAACCCATTACAATTGTTGAGCAAGTTCATTTTTAGAGGTCGGATAAGCGATTAACAGTGGTTGGCAAAGTCATTTTTAGAGGTCGGATAAGTGATTAACAGTGGCTGGCAAACCCATTATAATTGTTGGGCAAAGTCATTTTTAGAGGTCGGATATGTGGTTGACAGTGGTTGGAAAAGTCATTACAATTGTTGAGCAAGGTCATTTTTAGAGGTCGGATAAGCGATTAACAGTGGTTGGGCAAAGTCATTTTTAGAGGTCGGATAAGTGATTAACAGTGGCTGGCAAAGTCATTACAATTGTAGAGCAAAGTCATTTTTAGAGGACGGATTAGTGATTAACATGGGTTGGCAAAGTCATTACAATTTTTGGGCAAAGTCATTTCTAGAGATCGGATAAGTGATTAACAGTTGTTGGCAAAGTCATTACAATTGTCGGGCAAATTCATTTTTAGAGGTCGGATAAGTGATTAACAGTGGTTGGAAATGTAATTTCAATTGTTGGGCAAAGTCATTTTTAGAGGTCGGATTAGTGATTAACAGTGGTTGGCAAAGTCATTACAATTGTCGGGCAAATTCATTTTTAGAGGTCGGATAAGTGATTAACAGTGGTTGGAAATGTCATTTCAATTGTTGGGCAAAGTCATTTTGAGAGGTCGGATAAGTGATTAACAGTGGTTGGCAAAGTCATTACAATTGTTGGGCAAAGTAATTTTAAGAGGTCGGATAAGTGATTAACAGTGGTTGGCAAAGTCATTATAATTGTTGGGCAAAGTCATTTTTAGAGGTCGGATATGTGATTGACGGTGGTTGGCAAAGTCATTACAATTGTTGAGCAAAGTCATTTTTAGAGGACGGATTAGTGATTAACAGTGGTTGGCAAAGTCATTACAATTGTTAAGCAAAGTCATTTTTAGAGTCCGGATAAGTGATTAACAGTGGTTGGCATAGTCATTTCTAGAGATCGGATAAGTGATTGACAGTGGTTGGCAAAGTCATTACAATTGTGAGGCAAAGTCATTTTTAGAGTTCTGATAAGTGATTAGCAGTGGTTGGCAAAGTCATTACAATTGCTGGGCAAAATCATTTTTAGAGGTCGGATATATTATTGACAGTGGTTGGCAAAGTCATTACAATTGTTGAGCAAAGTCATTTTTTGAGTCCGGATAAGTGATTTACAGTGGTTGGCAAAGTCATTACAATTGTTAGGCAAAGTCATTTTTTGAGTTCTGATAAGTGATTAACAGTTGTTGGCAAAGTCATTACAATTGTCGGGCAAATTCATTTTTAGAGGTCGGATAAGTGATTAACAGTGGTTGGAAATGTCATTTCAATTGTTGGGCAAAGTCATTTTTAGAGGTCGGATAAGTGATTAACAGTGGTTGGCAAAGTCATTACAATTGTTGGGCAAAGTCATTTTTAGAGGTCGGATAAGCGATTAACAGTGGTTGGCAAAGTCATTATAATTGTTGGGCAAAGTCATTTTTAGAGGTCGGATATGTGATTGACAGTGGTTGGCAAAGTCATTACAATTGTTGAGCAAAGTCATTTTTAGAGGACGGATTAGTGATTAACAGTGGTAGGCAAAGTCATTACAATTTTTGGTCAATGTGATTTTTAGAGTCCGGATAAGTGATTAACAGTGGTTGGCAAAGTCATTTCTAGAGATCGGATAAGTGATTGACAGTGGTTGGCAAAGTCATTACAATTGTTGGGCAAAGTCATTTTTAGAGGTCGGATAAGTGATTAACAGTGGTTGGCAAACCCATTACAATTGTTGAGCAAGTTCATTTTTAGAGGTCGGATAAGCGATTAACAGTGGTTGGCAAAGTCATTTTTAGAGGTCGGATAAGTGATTAACAGTGGCTGGCAAACCCATTATAATTGTTGGGCAAAGTCATTTTTAGAGGTCGGATATGTGGTTGACAGTGGTTGGAAAAGTCATTACAATTGTTGAGCAAGGTCATTTTTAGAGGTCGGATAAGCGATTAACAGTGGTTGGGCAAAGTCATTTTTAGAGGTCGGATAAGTGATTAACAGTGGCTGGCAAAGTCATTACAATTGTAGAGCAAAGTCATTTTTAGAGGACGGATTAGTGATTAACATGGGTTGGCAAAGTCATTACAATTTTTGGGCAAAGTCATTTCTAGAGATCGGATAAGTGATTAACAGTTGTTGGCAAAGTCATTACAATTGTCGGGCAAATTCATTTTTAGAGGTCGGATAAGTGATTAACAGTGGTTGGAAATGTAATTTCAATTGTTGGGCAAAGTCATTTTTAGAGGTCGGATAAGTGATTAACAGTGGTTGGCAAAGTCATTACAATTGTTGGGCAAAGTCATTTTAAGAGGTCGGATAAGTGATTAACAGTGGTTGGCAAAGTCATTATAATTGTTGGGCAAAGTCATTTTTAGAGGTCGGATATGTGATTGACGGTGGTTGGCAAAGTCATTACAATTGTTGAGCAAAGTCATTTTTAGAGGACGGATTAGTGATTAACAGTGGTTGGCAAAGTCATTACAATTTTTGGGCAGAGTGATTTTTGGAGTCGGGATAAGTGATTTACAGTGGTTGGCATAGTCATTTCTAGAGATCGGATAAGTTATTGACAGTGGTTGGCAAAGTCATTACAATTGTGAGGCAAAGTCATTTTTAGAGTTCTGATAAGTGATTAGCAGTGGTTGGCAAAGTCATTACAATTGTTGGGCAAAATCATTTTTAGAGGTCGGATATATTATTGACAGTGGTTGGACAAGTCATTACAATTGTTGAGCAAAGTCATTTTTTGAGCCCGGATAAGTGATTAACAGTGGTTGGCATAGTCATTTCTAGAGATCGGATAAGTGATTGACAGTGGTTGGCAAAGTCATTACAATTGTCGGGCAAATTCATTTTTAGAGGTCGGATATGTGATTGACAGTGGTTGTCAAAGTCATTTTTAGAGGTCGGATAAGTGATTAACAGTGGCTGGCAAACCCATTATAATTGTTGGGCAAAATCATTTTTAGAGGTCGGATATGTGATTGACAGTGGTTGGCAAAGTCATTACAATTGTTGAGCAAGGTCATTTTTAGAGGTCGGATAAGCGATTAACAGTGGTTGGGCAAAGTCAATTTTAGAGGTCGGATAAGTGATTAACAGTGGCTGGCAAACCCATTATAATTGTTGGGCAAAGTCATTTTTAGAGGTCGGATATGTGATTGACAGTGGTTGGCAAAGTCATTCCAATTGTAGAGCAAAGTCATTTTTAGAGGACGGATTAGTGATTAACAGTGGTTGGCAAAGTCATTACAATTGTTGAGCAAAGTCATTTTTAGAGGACGGATTAGTGATTAACAGTGGTTGGCAAAGTCATTACAATTTTTGGGCAAAGTGATTTTTAGAGTCCTGATAAGTGATTAACAGTGGTTGGCATAGTCATTTCTAGAGATCGGATAAGTGATTGACAGTGGTTGGCAAAGTCATTACAATTGTGAGGCAAAGTCATTTTTAGAGTTCTGATAAGTGATTAGCAGTGGTTGGCAAAGTCATTACAATTGCTGGGCAAAATCATTTTTAGAGGTCGGATATATTATTGACAGTGGTTGGCAAAGTCATTACAATTGTTGAGCAAAGTCATTTTTTGAGTCCGGATAAGTAATTAACAGTGGTTGGCATAGTCATTTCTAGAGATCGGATAAGTGATTGACAGTGGTTGGCAAAGTCATTACAATTGTTAGGCAAAGTCATTTTTTGAGTTCTGATAAGTGATTAACAGTTGTTGGCAAAGTCATTACAATTGTCGGGCAAATTCATTTTTAGAGGTCGGATAAGTAATTAACAGTGGCTGGCAAACCCATTATAATTGTTGGGCAAAGTCATTTTTAGAGGTCGGATATGTGATTGACAGTGGTTGGCAAAGTCATTACAATTGTAGAGCAAAGTCATTTTTAGAGGACGGATTAGGGATTAACAGTGGTTGGCAAAGTCATTACAATTTTTGGGCAAAGTCATTTCTAGAGATCGGATAAGTGATTAACAGTTGTTGGCAAAGTCATTACAATTGTCGGGCAAATTCATTTTTAGAGGTCGGATAAGTGATTAACAGTGGTTGGAAATGTCATTTCAATTGTTGGGCAAAGTCATTTTTAGAGGTCGGATAAGTGATTAACAGTGGTTGGCAAAGTCATTATAATTGTTGGGCAAAGTCATTTTTAGAGGTCGGATATGTGATTGACGGTGGTTGGCAAAGTCATTACAATTGTTGAGCAAAGTCATTTTTAGAGGACGGATTAGTGATTAACAGTGGTTGGCAAAGTCATTACAATTGTTAAGCAAAGTCATTTTTAGAGTCCGGATAAGTGATTAACATTGGTTGGCAAAGTCATTACAATTGTCGGGCAAATTCATTTTTAGAGGTCGGATAAGTGATTAACAGTGGCTGGCAAACCCAGTATAATTGTTGGGCAAAGTCATTTTTAGAGGTCGGATATGTGATTGACAGTGGTTGGCAAAGTCATTACAATTGTAGAGCAAAGTCATTTTTAGAGGACGGATTAGTGATTAACAGTGGTTGGCAAAGTCATTACAATTTTTGGGCAAAGTCATTTCTAGAGATCGGATAAGTGATTAACAGTTGTTGGCAAAGTCATTACAATTGTCGAGCAAATTCATTTTTAGAGGTCGGATAAGTGATTAACAGTGGTTGGAAATGTCATTTCAATTGTTGGGCAAAGTCATTTATAGAGGTCGGATAAGTGATTAACAGTGGTTGGCAAAGTCATTACAATTGTTGGGCAAAGTCATTTTAAGAGGTCGGATAAGTGATTAACAGTGGTTGGCAAAGTCATTATAATTGTTGGGCAAAGTCATTTTTAGAGGACGGATTAGTGATTAACAGTGGTTGGCAAAGTCATTACAATTGTTAAGCAAAGTCATTTTTAGAGTCCGGATAAGTGATTAACAGTGGTTGGCAAAGTCATTACAATTGTCGGGCAAATTCATTTTTAGAGGTCGGATAAGTGATTAACAGTGGCTGGCAAACCCATTATAATTGTTGGGCAAAGTCATTTTTAGAGGTCGGATATGTGATTGACAGTGGTTGGCAAAGTCATTACAATTGTAGAGCAAAGTCATTTTTAGAGGACGGATATGTGATTGACGGTGGTTGGCAAAGTCATTACAATTGTTGAGCAAAGTCATTTTTAGAGGACGGATTAGTGATTAACAGTGGTTGGCAAAGTCATTACAATTGTTAAGCAAAGTCATTTTTAGAGTCCGGATAAGTGATTAACAGTGGTTGGCATAGTCATTTCTAGAGATCGGATAAGTGATTGACAGTGGTTGGCAAAGTCATTACAATTGTTAGGCAAAGTCATTTTTAGAGTTCTGATAAGTGATTAGCAGTGGTTGGCAAAGTCATTACAATTGTTGGGCAAAATCATTTTTAGAGGTCGGATATATTATTGACAGTGGTTGGCAAAGTCATTACAATTGTTGAGCAAAGTCATTTTTTGAGTCCGGATAAGTGATTTACAGTGGTTGGCAAACCCATTATAATTGTTGGGCAAAGTCATTTTAGAGGTCGGATATGTGATTGACAGTGGTTGGCAAAGTCATTACAATTGTAGAGCAAAGTCATTTTTAGAGGACGGATTAGTGATTAACAGTGGTTGGCAAAGTCATTACAATTTTTGGGCAAAGTCATTTCTAGAGATCGGATAAGTGATTAACAGTTGTTGGCAAAGTCATTACAATTGTCGGGCAAATTCATTTTTAGAGGTCGGATAAGTGATTAACAGTGGTTGGAAATGTCATTTCAATTGTTGGGCAAAGTCATTTTTAGAGGTCGGATAAGTGATTAACAGTGGTTGGCAAAGTCATTACAATTGTTGGGCAAAGTAATTTTAAGAGGTCGGATAAGTGATTAACAGTGGTTGGCAAAGTCATTATAATTGTTGGGCAAAGTCATTTTTAGAGGTCGGATATGTGATTGACGGTGGTTGGCAAAGTCATTACAATTGTTGAGCAAAGTCATTTTTAGAGGACGGATTAGTGATTAACAGTGGTTGGCAAAGTCATTACAATTGTTAAGCAAAGTCATTTTTAGAGTCCGGATAAGTGATTAACAGTGGTTGGCATAGTCATTTCTAGAGATCGGATAAGTGATTGACAGTGGTTGGCAAAGTCATTACAATTGTGAGGCAAAGTCATTTTTAGAGTTCTGATAAGTGATTAGCAGTGGTTGGCAAAGTCATTACAATTGCTGGGCAAAATCATTTTTAGAGGTCGGATATATTATTGACAGTGGTTGGCAAAGTCATTACAATTGTTGAGCAAAGTCATTTTTTGAGTCCGGATAAGTGATTTACAGTGGTTGGCAAAGTCATTACAATTGTTAGGCAAAGTCATTTTTTGAGTTCTGATAAGTGATTAACAGTTGTTGGCAAAGTCATTACAATTGTCGGGCAAATTCATTTTTAGAGGTCGGATAAGTGATTAACAGTGGTTGGAAATGTCATTTCAATTGTTGGGCAAAGTCATTTTAGAGGTCGGATAAGTGATTAACAGTGGTTGGCAAAGTCATTACAATTGTTGGGCAAAGTCATTTTTAGAGGTCGGATAAGCGATTAACAGTGGTTGGCAAAGTCATTATAATTGTTGGGCAAAGTCATTTTTAGAGGTCGGATATGTAATTGACAGTGGTTGGCAAAGTCATTACAATTGTTGAGCAAAGTCATTTTTAGAGGACGGATTAGTGATTAACAGTGGTAGGCAAAGTCATTACAATTTTTGGTCAATGTGATTTTTAGAGTCCGGATAAGTGATTAACAGTGGTTGGCAAAGTCATTTCTAGAGATCGGATAAGTGATTGACAGTGGTTGGCAAAGTCATTACAATTGTTGGGCAAAGTCATTTTTAGAGGTCGGATAAGTGATTAACAGTGGTTGGCAAACCCATTATAATTGTTGGGCAAAGTCATTTTTAGAGGTCGGATATATTATTGACAGTGGTTGGCAAAGTCATTACAATTGTTGGGCAAAGTCTTTTTTAGAGGACGGATTAGTGATTAACAGTGGTTGGCAAAGTCACTACAATTTTTGGGCAAAGTCATTTCTAGAGATAGGATAAGTGATTGACAGTGGTTGGCGTAGTCATTACAATTGTGAGGCAAAGTCATTTTTAGAGTTCTGATAAGTGATTAACAGTGGTTGACAAAGTCATTACAATTGTTGGGCAAAATCATTTTTAGAGGTCGGATATGTGATTGACAGTGGTTGGCAAAGTCATTACAATTGTTGAGCAAAGTCATTTTTAGAGGTCGGATAAGCGATTAACAGTGGTTGGCAAAGTCATTACAATCGTTGGGGAAAGTCATTTTTAGAGTCCGGATAAGTGATTAACAGTGGTTGGCAAAATCATTACAATTGTTGGGCAGAGTCATTCCTAGAGATCGGATAAGTGATTGACAGTGGTTGGCAAAGTGATTACAATTGTTAGGCAAAGTCATTTTTAGAGTTCTGATTAGTGATAAACAGTGGTTGGCAAAGTCATTACAATTGTCGGGCAAAGTCATTTTTAGAGGTCGGTTAAGTGATTAACAGTGGTTGGAAATGTCATTACAATTTTTGGGCAAAGTCATTTTAAGATTCCGGATAAGTGATTAACAGTGGTTGGCAAAGTCATTTTTAGAGGTCGGATAAGCGATTAACAGTGGTTGGCAAAGTCATTACAATTGTTGGGCTAAGTCATTTTTAGAGTTCGGATAAGTGATTAACGGTAGCTCGCAAAGTCATTTAATTTGTGTGGCAAAGTCATTTCTAGAGATCGGATAAGTGAATAACAGTGGTTGGCAAAGTCATTACAATTGTTGGGCAAAATCATTTTTAGAGGTCGGATAAGCGATTAACAGTGGTTGGCAAAGTCATTACAATTGTTGGGCAAAGTCATTTTTAGAGTTCTGATAAGTGATTAACAGTGGTTGGCAAAGCCATTACAATTGTTGGGCAAAATCATTTTTAGAGGTCGGATATGTGATTGACAGTGGTTGGCAAAGTCATTACAATTGTTGAGCAAGGTCATTTTTAGAGGTCGGATAAGCGATTAACAGTGGTTGGCAAAGTCATTTTTAGAGGTCGGATAAGTGATTAACAGTGGCTGGCAAACCCATTATAATTGTTGGGCAAAGTCATTTTTAGAGGTCGGATATGTGATTGACAGTGGTTGGCAAAGTCATTACAATTGTTGAGCAAGGTCATTTTTAGAGGTCGGATAAGCGATTAACAGTGGTTGGGCAAAGTCATTTTTAGAGGTCGGATAAGTGATTAACAGTGGCTGGCAAACCCATTATAATTGTTGGGCAAAGTCATTTTTAGAGGTCGGATATGTGATTGACAGTGGTTGGCAAAGTCATTACAATTGTAGAGCAAAGTCATTTTTAGAGGACGGATTAGTGATTAACATGGGTTGGCAAAGTCATTACAATTTTTGGGCAAAGTCATTTCTAGAGATCGGATAAGTGATTAACAGTTGTTGGCAAAGTCATTACAATTGTCGGGCAAATTCATTTTTAGAGGTCGGATAAGTGATTAACAGTGGTTGGAAATGTCATTTCAATTGTTGGGCAAAGTCATTTATAGAGGTCGGATAAGTGATTAACAGTGGTTGGCAAAGTCATTACAATTGTTGGGCAAAGTCATTTTAAGAGGTCGGATAAGTGATTAACAGTGGTTGGCAAAGTCATTATAATTGTTGGGCAAAGTCATTTTTAGAGGTCGGATATGTGATTGACGGTGGTTGGCAAAGTCATTACAATTGTTGAGCAAAGTCATTTTTAGAGGACGGATTAGTGATTAACAGTGGTTGGCAAAGTCATTACAATTGTTAAGCAAAGTCATTTTTAGAGTCCGGATAAGTGATTAACAGTGGTTGGCATAGTCATTTCTAGAGATCGGATAAGTGATTGACAGTGGTTGGCAAAGTCATTACAATTGTGAGGCAAAGTCATTTTTAGAGTTCTGATAAGTGATTAGCAGTGGTTGGCAAAGTCATTACAATTGTTGAGCAAAGTCATTTTTTGAGCCCGGATAAGTGATTAACAGTGGTTGGCATAGTCATTTCTAGAGATCGGATAAGTGATTGACAGTGGTTGGCAAAGTCATTACAATTGTCGGGCAAATTCATTTTTAGAGGTCGGATATGTGATTCACAGTGGTTGGCAAAGTCATTTTTAGAGGTCGGATAAGTGATTAACAGTGGCTGGCAAACCCATTATAATTGTTGGGCAAAATCATTTTTAGAGGTCGGATATGTGATTGACAGTGGTTGGCAAAGTCATTACAATTGTTGAGCAAGGTCATTTTTAGAGGTCGGATAAGCGATTAACAGTGGTTGGGCAAAGTCATTTTTAGAGGTCGGATAAGTGATTAACAGTGGCTGGCAAACCCATTATAATTGTTGGGCAAAGTCATTTTTAGAGGTCGGATATGTGATTGACAGTGGTTGGCAAAGTCATTCTAATTGTAGAGCAAAGTCATTTTTAGAGGACGGATTAGTGATTAACAGTGGTTGGCAAAGTCATTACAATTGTTGAGCAAAGTCATTTTTAGAGGACGGATTAGTGATTAACAGTGGTTGGCAAAGTCATTACAATTTTTGGGCAAAGTGATTTTTAGAGTCCTGATAAGTGATTAACAGTGGTTGGCATAGTCATTTCTAGAGATCGGATAAGTGATTGACAGTGGTTGGCAAAGTCATTACAATTGTGAGGCAAAGTCATTTTTAGAGTTCTGATAAGTGATTAGCAGTGGTTGGCAAAGTCATTACAATTGCTGGGCAAAATCATTTTTAGAGGTCGGATATATTATTGACAGTGGTTGGCAAAGTCATTACAATTGTTGAGCAAAGTCATTTTTTGAGTCCGGATAAGTAATTAACAGTGGTTGGCATAGTCATTTCTAGAGATCGGATAAGTGATTAACAGTGGCTGGCAAACCCATTATAATTGTTGGGCAAAGTCATTTTTAGAGGTCGGATATGTGATTGACAGTGGTTGGCAAAGTCATTACAATTGTAGAGCAAAGTCATTTTTAGAGGACGGATTAGTGATTAACATGGGTTGGCAAAGTCATTACAATTTTTGGGCAAAGTCATTTCTAGAGATCGGATAAGTGATTAACAGTTGTTGGCAAAGTCATTACAATTGTCGGGCAAATTCATTTTTAGAGGTCGGATAAGTGATTAACAGTGGTTGGAAATGTCATTTCAATTGTTGGGCAAAGTCATTTATAGAGGTCGGATAAGTGATTAACAGTGGTTGGCAAAGTCATTACAATTGTTGGGCAAAGTCATTTTAAGAGGTCGGATAAGTGATTAACAGTGGTTGGCAAAGTCATTATAATTGTTGGGCAAAGTCATTTTTAGAGGTCGGATATGTGATTGACGGTGGTTGGCAAAGTCATTACAATTGTTGAGCAAAGTCATTTTTAGAGGACGGATTAGTGATTAACAGTGGTTGGCAAAGTCATTACAATTGTTAAGCAAAGTCATTTTTAGAGTCCGGATAAGTGATTAACAGTGGTTGGCATAGTCATTTCTAGAGATCGGATAAGTGATTGACAGTGGTTGGCAAAGTCATTACAATTGTGAGGCAAAGTCATTTTTAGAGTTCTGATAAGTGATTAGCAGTGGTTGGCAAAGTCATTACAATTGTTGGGCAAAATCATTTTTAGAGGTCGGATATATTATTGACAGTGGTTGGCAAAGTCATTACAATTGTTGAGCAAAGTCATTTTTTGAGCCCGGATAAGTGATTAACAGTGGTTGGCATAGTCATTTCTAGAGATCGGATAAGTGATTGACAGTGGTTGGCAAAGTCATTACAATTGTCGGGCAAATTCATTTTTAGAGGTCGGATATGTGATTCACAGTGGTTGGCAAAGTCATTTTTAGAGGTCGGATAAGTGATTAACAGTGGCTGGCAAACCCATTATAATTGTTGGGCAAAATCATTTTTAGAGGTCGGATATGTGATTGACAGTGGTTGGCAAAGTCATTACAATTGTTGAGCAAGGTCATTTTTAGAGGTAGGATAAGCGATTAACAGTGGTTGGGCAAAGTCATTTTTAGAGGTCGGATAAGTGATTAACAGTGGCTGGCAAACCCATTATAATTGTTGGGCAAAGTCATTTTTAGAGGTCGGATATGTGATTGACAGTGGTTGGCAAAGTCATTCTAATTGTAGAGCAAAGTCATTTTTAGAGGACGGATTAGTGATTAACAGTGGTTGGCAAAGTCATTACAATTGTTGAGCAAAGTCATTTTTAGAGGACGGATTAGTGATTAACAGTGGTTGGCAAAGTCATTACAATTTTTGGGCAAAGTGATTTTTAGAGTCCTGATAAGTGATTAACAGTGGTTGGCATAGTCATTTCTAGAGATCGGATAAGTGATTGACAGTGGTTGGCAAAGTCATTACAATTGTGAGGCAAAGTCATTTTTAGAGTTCTGATAAGTGATTAGCAGTGGTTGGCAAAGTCATTACAATTGCTGGGCAAAATCATTTTTAGAGGTCGGATATATTATTGACAGTGGTTGGCAAAGTCATTACAATTGTTGAGCAAAGTCATTTTTTGAGTCCGGATAAGTAATTAACAGTGGTTGGCATAGTCATTTCTAGAGATCGGATAAGTGATTGACAGTGGTTGGCAAAGTCATTACAATTGTTAGGCAAAGTCATTTTTTGAGTTCTGATAAGTGATTGACAGTGGTTGGCAAAGTCATTACAATTGTAGAGCAAAGTCATTTTTAGAGGACGGATTAGTGATTAACAGTGGTTGGCAAAGTCATTACAATTTTTGGGCAAAGTCATTTTTAGAGGTCGGATAAGTGATTTAACAGTGGTTGGAAATGTCATTTCAATTGTTGGGCAAAGTCATTTTTAGAGTCCGGATAAGTGATTAACAGTGGTTGGCAAAGTCATTACAATTGTTGGGCAGAGTCATTCCTAGAGATCGGATAAGTGATTGACAGTGGTTGGCAAAGTGATTACAATTGTTAGGCAAAGTCATTTTTAGAGTTCTGATTAGTGATTAACAGTGGTTGGCAAAGTCATTACAATTGTCGGGCAAAGTCATTTTTAGAGGTCGGTTAAGTGATTAACAGTGGTTGGAAATGTCATTACAATTTTTGGGCTAAGTCATTTTTAGAGTTCGGATAAGTGATTAACGGTAGCTGGCAAAGTCATTTCATTTGTGTGGCAAAGTCATTTCTAGAGATCGGATAAGTGAATAACAGTGGTTGGCAAAGTCATTACAATTGTTGGGCAAAATCATTTTTAGAGGTCGGATAAGCGATTAACAGTGGTTGGCAAAGTCATTACAATTGTTGGGCTAAGTCATTTTTAGAGTTCGGATAAGTGATTAACGGTAGCTGGCAAAGTCATTTCATTTGTGTGGCAAAGTCATTTCTAGAGATCGGATAAGTGAATAACAGTGGTTGGCAAAGTCATTACAATTGTTGGGCAAAATCATTTTTAGAGGTCGGATAAGCGATTAACAGTGGTTGGCAAAGTCATTACAATTGTTGGGCAAAGTCATTTTTAGAGTTCTGATAAGTGATTAACAGTGGTTGGCAAAGCCATTACAATTGTTGGGCAAAATCATTTTTAGAGGTCGGATATGTGATTGACAGTGGTTGGCAAAGTCATTACAATTGTTGAGCAAGGTCATTTTTAGAGGTCGGATAAGCGATTAACAGTGGTTGGCAAAGTCATTTTTAGAGGTCGGATAAGTGATTAACAGTGGCTGGCAAACCCATTATAATTGTTGGGCAAAGTCATTTTTAGAGGTCGGATATGTGATTGACAGTGGTTGGCAAAGTCATTACAATTGTTGAGCAAGGTCATTTTTAGAGGTCGGATAAGCGATTAACAGTGGTTGGGCAAAGTCATTTTTAGAGGTCGGATAAGTGATTAACAGTGCCTGGCAAACCCATTATAATTGTTGGGCAAAGTCATTTTTAGAGGTCGGATATGTGATTGACAGTGGTTGGCAAAGTCATTACAATTGTAGAGCAAAGTCATTTTTAGAGGACGGATTAGTGATTAACAGTGGTTGGCAAAGTCATTACAATTTTTGGGCAAAGTCATTTTTAGAGGTCGGATAAGTGATTAACAGTGGTTGGAAATGTCATTTCAATTGTTGGGCAAAGTCATTTTTAGAGTCCGGATAAGTGATTAACAGTGGTTGGCAAAGTCATTACAATTGTTGGGCAGAGTCATTCCTAGAGATCGGATAAGTGATTGACAGTGGTTGGCAAAGTGATTACAATTGTTTGGCAAAGTCATTTTTAGAGTTCTGATTAGTGATTAACAGTGGTTGGCAAAGTCATTACAATTGTCGGGCAAAGTCATTTTTAGAGGTCGGTTAAGTGATTAACTGTGGTTGGAAATGTCATTACAATTTTTGGGCAAAGTCATTCTAAGATTCCGGATAAGTGATTAACAGTGGTTGGCAAAGTCATTTTTAGAGGTCGGATAAGCGATTAACAGTGGTTGGCAAAGTCATTACAATTGTTGGGCTAAGTCATTTTTAGAGTTCGGATAAGTGATTAACGGTAGCTGGCAAAGTCATTTCATTTGTGTGGCAAAGTCATTTCTAGAGATCGGATAAGTGAATAACAGTGGTTGGCAAAGTCATTACAATTGTTGGGCAAAATCATTTTTAGAGGTCGGATAAGCGATTAACAGTGGTTGGCAAAGTCATTACAATTGTTGGGCAAAGTCATTTTTAGAGTTCTGATAAGTGATTAACAGTGGTTGGCAAAGCCATTACAATTGTTGGGCAAAATCATTTTTAGAGGTCGGATATGTGATTGACAGTGGTTGGCAAAGTCATTACAATTGTTGAGCAAGGTCATTTTTAGAGGTCGGATAAGCGATTAACAGTGGTTGGCAAAGTCATTTTAAGAGGTCGGATAAGTGATTAACAGTGGCTGGCAAACCCATTATAATTGTTGGGCAAAGTCATTTTTAGAGGTCGGATATGTGATTGACAGTGGTTGGCAAAGTCATTACAATTGTTGAGCAAGGTCATTTTTAGAGGTCGGATAAGCGATTAACAGTGGTTGGGCAAAGTCATTTTTAGAGGTCGGATAAGTGATTAACAGTGCCTGGCAAACCCATTATAATTGTTGGGCAAAGTCATTTTTAGAGGTCGGATATGTGATTGACAGTGGTTGGCAAAGTCATTACAATTGTAGAGCAAAGTCATTTTTAGAGGACGGATTAGTGATTAACATGGGTTGGCAAAGTCATTACAATTTTTGGGCAAAGTCATTTCTAGAGATCGGATAAGTGATTAACAGTTGTTGGCAAAGTCATTACAATTGTCGGGCAAATTCATTTTTAGAGGTCGGATAAGTGATTAACAGTGGTTGGAAATGTAATTTCAATTGTTGGGCAAAGTCATTTTTAGAGGTCGGATAAGTGATTAACAGTGGTTGGCAAAGTCATTACAATTGTTGGGCAAAGTCATTTTAAGAGGTCGGATAAGTGATTAACAGTGGTTGGCAAAGTCATTATAATTGTTGGGCAAAGTCATTTTTAGAGGTCGGATATGTGATTGACGGTGGTTGGCAAAGTCATTACAATTGTTGAGCAAAGTCATTTTTAGAGGACGGATTAGTGATTAACAGTGGTTGGCAAAGTCATTACAATTTTTGGGCAAAGTGATTTTTAGAGTCCGGATAAGTGATTAACAGTGGTTGGCATAGTCATTTCTAGAGATCGGATAAGTGATTGACAGTGGTTGCCAAAGTCATTACAATTGTGAGGCAAAGTCATTTTTAGAGTTCTGATAAGTGATAAGCAGTGGTTGGCAAAGTCATTACAATTGTTGGGCAAAATCATTTTTAGAGGTCGGATATATTATTGACAGTGGTTGGCAAAGTCATTACAATTGTTGAGCAAAGTCATTTTTTGAGCCCGGATAAGTGATTAACAGTGGTTGGCATAGTCATTTCTAGAGATCGGATAAGTGATTGACAGTGGTTGGCAAAGTCATTACAATTGTCGGGCAAATTCATTTTTAGAGGTCGGATATGTGATTGACAGTGGTTGGCAAAGTCATTTATAGAGGTCGGATAAGTGATTAACAGTGGCTGGCAAACCCATTATAATTGTTGGGCAAAATCATTTTTAGAGGTCGGATATGTGATTGACAGTGGTTGGCAAAGTCATTACAATTGTTGAGCAAGGTCATTTTTAGAGGTCGGATAAGCGATTAACAGTGGTTGGGCAAAGTCATTTTTAGAGGTCGGATAAGTGATTAACAGTGGCTGGCAAACCCATTATAATTGTTGGGCAAAGTCATTTTTAGAGGTCGGATATGTGATTGACAGTGGTTGGCAAAGTCATTCCAATTGTAGAGCAAAGTCATTTTTAGAGGACGGATTAGTGATTAACAGTGGTTGGCAAAGTCATTACAATTGTTGAGCAAAGTCATTTTTAGAGTCCTGATAAGTGATTAACAGTGGTTGGCATAGTCATTTCTAGAGATCGGATAAGTGATTGACAGTGGTTGGCAAAGTCATTACAATTGTGAGGCAAAGTCATTTTTAGAGTTCTGATAAGTGATTGACAGTGGTTGGCAAAGTCATTACAATTGTTAGGCAAAGTCATTTTTTGAGTTCTGATAAGTGATTGACAGTGGTTGGCAAAGTCATTACAATTGTAGAGCAAAGTCATTTTAGAGGACGGATTAGTGATTAACAGTGGTTGGCAAAGTCATTACAATTTTTGGGCAAAGTCATTTCTAGAGATCGGATAAGTGATTAACAGTTGTTGGCAAAGTCATTACAATTGTCGGGCAAATTCATTTTTAGAGGTCGGATAAGTGATTAACAGTGGTTGGAAATGTCATTACAATTGTGAGGCAAAGTCATTTTTAGAGTTCTGATAAGTGATTAGCAGTGGTTGGCAAAGTCATTACAATTGTTGGGCAAAATCATTTTTAGAGGTCGGATATATTATTGACAGTGGTTGGCAAAGTCATTACAATTGTTGAGCAAAGTCATTTTTTGAGTCCGGATAAGTGATTTACAGTGGTTGGCAAAGTCATTACAATTGTTAGGCAAAGTCATTTTTTGAGTTCTGATAAGTGATTAACAGTTGTTGGCAAAGTCATTACAATTGTCGGGCAAATTCATTTTTAGAGGTCGGATAAGTGATTAACAGTGGTTGGAAATGTCATTTCAATTGTTGGGCAAAGTCATTTTTAGAGGTCGGATAAGTGATTAACAGTGGTTGGCAAAGTCATTACAATTGTTGGGCAAAGTCATTTTTAGAGGTCGGATAAGCGATTAACAGTGGTTGGCAAAGTCATTATAATTGTTGGGCAAAGTCATTTTTAGAGGTCGGATATGTGATTGACAGTGGTTGGCAAAGTCATTACAATTTTTGGTCAATGTGATTTTTAGAGTCCGGATAAGTGATTAACAGTGGTTGGCAAAGTCATTTCTAGAGATCGGATAAGTGATTGACAGTGGTTGGCAAAGTCATTACAATTGTTGGGCAAAGTCATTTTTAGAGGTCGGACAAGTGATTAACAGTGGTTGGCAAACCCATTATAATTGTTGGGCAAAGTCATTTTTAGAGGTCGGATATATTATTGACAGTGGTTGGCAAAGTCATTACAATTGTTGGGCAAAGTCTTTTTTAGAGGACGGATTAGTCATTAACAGTGGTTGGCAAAGTCATTACAATTTTTGGGCAAAGTCATTTCTAGAGATAGGATAAGTGATTGACAGTGGTTGGCAAAGTCATTACAATTGTCGGGCAAAGTCATTTTTAGAGGTCGGTTAAGTGATTAACAGTGGTTGGAAATGTCATTACAATTTTTGGGCAAAGTCATTTTAAGATTCCGGATAAGTGATTAATAGTGGTTGGCAAAGTCATTACAATTGTTGAGCAAAGTCATTTTTAGAGGTCGGATAAGCGATTAACAGTGGTTGGCAAAGTCATTACAATTGTTGGGCTAAGTCATTTTTAGAGTTCGGATAAGTGATTAACGGTAGCTGGCAAAGTCATTTCATTTGTGTGGCAAAGTCATTTCTAGAGATCGGATAAGTGAATAACAGTGGTTGGCAAAGTCATTACAATTGTTGAGCAAAGTCATTTTTAGAGGTCGGATTAGCGATTAACAGTGGTTGACAAAATCATTACAATTGTTGGGCAAAGTCATTTTTAGAGTCCGGATAAGTGATTAACAGTGGTTGGCAAAGTCATTACAATTGTTGGGCAGAGTCATTCCTAGAGATCGGATAAGTGATTGACAGTGGTTGGCAAAGTGATTACAATTGTTAGGCGAAGTCATTTTTAGAGTTCTGATAAGTGATTAACAGTGGTTGGCAAAGTCATTACAATTGTCGGGCAAAGTCATTTTTAGAGGTCGGATATGTGATTGACAGTGGTTGGCAAAGTCATTACAATTGTAGAGCAAAGTCATTTTTAGAGGACGGATTAGTGATTAACAGTGGTTGGCAAAGTCATTACAATTTTTGGGCAAAGTCATTTCTAGAGGTCGGATAAGTGATTAACAGTGGTTGGAAATGTCATTTCAATTGTTGGGCAAAGTCATTTTTAGAGGTCGGATAAGTGATTAACAGTGGTTGGCAAAGTCATTACAATTGTTGGGCAAAGTCATTTTTAGAGGTCGGATAAGCGATTAACAGTGGTTGGCAAAGTCATTATAATTGTTGGGCAAAGTCATTTTTAGAGGTCGGATATGTGATTGACAGTGGTTGGCAAAGTCATTACAATTGTTAGGCAAAGTCATTTTTTGAGTTCTGATAAGTGATTGACAGTGGTTGGCAAAGTCATTACAATTGTAGAGCAAAGTCATTTTTAGAGGACGGATTAGTGATTAACAGTGGTTGGCAAAGTCATTACAATTTTTGGGCAAAGTCATTTCTAGAGATCGGATAAGTGATTAACAGTTGTTGGCAAAGTCATTACAATTGTCGGGCAAATTCATTTTTAGAGGTCGGATAAGTGATTAACAGTGGTTGGAAATGTCATTACAATTGTGAGGCAAAGTCATTTTTAGAGTTCTGATAAGTGATTAGCAGTGGTTGGCAAAGTCATTACAATTGTTGGGCAAAATCATTTTTAGAGGTCGGATATATTATTGACAGTGGTTGGCAAAGTCATTACAATTGTTGAGCAAAGTCATTTTTTGAGTCCGGATAAGTGATTTACAGTGGTTGGCAAAGTCATTACAATTGTTAGGCAAAGTCATTTTTTGAGTTCTGATAAGTGATTAACAGTTGTTGGCAAAGTCATTACAATTGTCGGGCAAATTCATTTTTAGAGGTCGGATAAGTGATTAACAGTGGTTGGAAATGTCATTTCAATTGTTGGGCAAAGTCATTTTTAGAGGTCGGATAAGTGATTAACAGTGGTTGGCAAAGTCATTACAATTGTTGGGCAAAGTCATTTTTAGAGGTCGGATAAGCGATTAACAGTGGTTGGCAAAGTCATTATAATTGTTGGGCAAAGTCATTTTTAGAGGTCGGATATGTGATTGACAGTGGTTGGCAAAGTCATTACAATTTTTGGTCAATGTGATTTTTAGAGTCCGGATAAGTGATTAACAGTGGTTGGCAAAGTCATTTCTAGAGATCGGATAAGTGATTGACAGTGGTTGGCAAAGTCATTACAATTGTTGGGCAAAGTCATTTTTAGAGGTCGGACAAGTGATTAACAGTGGTTGGCAAACCCATTATAATTGTTGGGCAAAGTCATTTTTAGAGGTCGGATATATTATTGACAGTGGTTGGCAAAGTCATTACAATTGTTGGGCAAAGTCTTTTTTAGAGGACGGATTAGTCATTAACAGTGGTTGGCAAAGTCATTACAATTTTTGGGCAAAGTCATTTCTAGAGATAGGATAAGTGATTGACAGTGGTTGGCAAAGTCATTACAATTGTCGGGCAAAGTCATTTTTAGAGGTCGGTTAAGTGATTAACAGTGGTTGGAAATGTCATTACAATTTTTGGGCAAAGTCATTTTAAGATTCCGGATAAGTGATTAATAGTGGTTGGCAAAGTCATTACAATTGTTGAGCAAAGTCATTTTTAGAGGTCGGATAAGCGATTAACAGTGGTTGGCAAAGTCATTACAATTGTTGGGCTAAGTCATTTTTAGAGTTCGGATAAGTGATTAACGGTAGCTGGCAAAGTCATTTCATTTGTGTGGCAAAGTCATTTCTAGAGATCGGATAAGTGAATAACAGTGGTTGGCAAAGTCATTACAATTGTTGAGCAAAGTCATTTTTAGAGGTCGGATTAGCGATTAACAGTGGTTGACAAAATCATTACAATTGTTGGGCAAAGTCATTTTTAGAGTCCGGATAAGTGATTAACAGTGGTTGGCAAAGTCATTACAATTGTTGGGCAGAGTCATTCCTAGAGATCGGATAAGTGATTGACAGTGGTTGGCAAAGTGATTACAATTGTTAGGCGAAGTCATTTTTAGAGTTCTGATAAGTGATTAACAGTGGTTGGCAAAGTCATTACAATTGTCGGGCAAAGTCATTTTTAGAGGTCGGATATGTGATTGACAGTGGTTGGCAAAGTCATTACAATTGTAGAGCAAAGTCATTTTTAGAGGACGGATTAGTGATTAACAGTGGTTGGCAAAGTCATTACAATTTTTGGGCAAAGTCATTTCTAGAGGTCGGATAAGTGATTAACAGTGGTTGGAAATGTCATTTCAATTGTTGGGCAAAGTCATTTTTAGAGGTCGGATAAGTGATTAACAGTGGTTGGCAAAGTCATTACAATTGTTGGGCAAAGTCATTTTTAGAGGTCGGATAAGCGATTAACAGTGGTTGGCAAAGTCATTATAATTGTTGGGCAAAGTCATTTTTAGAGGTCGGATATGTGATTGACAGTGGTTGGCAAAGTCATTACAATTTTTGGTCAATGTGATTTTTAGAGTCCGGATAAGTGATTAACAGTGGTTGGCAAAGTCATTTCTAGAGATCGGATAAGTGATTGACAGTGGTTGGCAAAGTCATTACAATTGTTGGGCAAAGTCATTTTTAGAGGTCGGACAAGTGATTAACAGTGGTTGGCAAACCCATTATAATTGTTGGGCAAAGTCATTTTTAGAGGTCGGATATATTATTGACAGTGGTTGGCAAAGTCATTACAATTGTTGGGCAAAGTCTTTTTTAGAGGACGGATTAGTCATTAACAGTGGTTGGCAAAGTCATTACAATTTTTGGGCAAAGTCATTTCTAGAGATAGGATAAGTGATTGACAGTGGTTGGCAAAGTCATTACAATTGTCGGGCAAAGTCATTTTTAGAGGTCGGTTAAGTGATTAACAGTGGTTGGAAATGTCATTACAATTTTTGGGCAAAGTCATTTTAAGATTCCGGATAAGTGATTAATAGTGGTTGGCAAAGTCATTACAATTGTTGAGCAAAGTCATTTTTAGAGGTCGGATAAGCGATTAACAGTGGTTGGCAAAGTCATTACAATTGTTGGGCTAAGTCATTTTTAGAGTTCGGATAAGTGATTAACGGTAGCTGGCAAAGTCATTTCATTTGTGTGGCAAAGTCATTTCTAGAGATCGGATAAGTGAATAACAGTGGTTGGCAAAGTCATTACAATTGTTGAGCAAAGTCATTTTTAGAGGTCGGATTAGCGATTAACAGTGGTTGACAAAATCATTACAATTGTTGGGCAAAGTCATTTTTAGAGTCCGGATAAGTGATTAACAGTGGTTGGCAAAGTCATTACAATTGTTGGGCAGAGTCATTCCTAGAGATCGGATAAGTGATTGACAGTGGTTGGCAAAGTGATTACAATTGTTAGGCGAAGTCATTTTTAGAGTTCTGATAAGTGATTAACAGTGGTTGGCAAAGTCATTACAATTGTCGGGCAAAGTCATTTTTAGAGGTCGGATATGTGATTGACAGTGGTTGGCAAAGTCATTACAATTGTAGAGCAAAGTCATTTTTAGAGGACGGATTAGTGATTAACAGTGGTTGGCAAAGTCATTACAATTTTTGGGCAAAGTCATTTCTAGAGATCGGATAAGTGATTGACAGTGGTTGGCAAAGTCATTACAATTGTGAGGCAAAGTCATTTTTAGAGTTCTAATAAGTGATTAACAGTGGTTGGCAAAGTCATTACAATTGTTGGGCAAAATCATTTTTAGAGGTCGGATATGTGATTGACAGTGGTTGGCAAAGTCATTACAATTGTTGAGCAAAGTCATTTTTAGTGGTCGGATAGGCGATTAACAGTGGTTGGCAAAGTCATTACAATTGTTGGGCAAAGTCATTTTTAGAGTCCGGATAAGTGATTAACAGTGGTTGGGAAAGTCATTACAATTGTTGGGCAAAATCATTTTTAGAGGTCGGATATATTATTGACATTGTTTGGCAAAGTCATTACAATTGTTGAGCAAAGTCATTTTTAGAGGTCGGATAAGCGATTAACAGTGGTTGGCAAAGTCATTACAATTGTTGGGCAAAGTCATTTTTAGAGTTCGGATAAGTGATTAACGGGAGTTGGCAAAGTTATTTCATTTGTGTGGCAAAGTCATTTCTAGAGATCGGATAAGTGATTAACAAGGGAAGGCTAAGTCATTACAATTGTTGGGCAAAGTCATTTTTAGAGTTCGGATAAGTGAATAAAAGTGGTTGGCAAAGTCATTACAATTGTTGGGCAAAATCATTTTTAGAGGTCGGATATGTGATTGACAGTGGTTGGCAAAGTCATTACAATTGTTGAGCAAAGTCATTTTTAGTGGTCGGATAGGCGATTAACAGTGGTTGGCAAAGTCATTACAATTGTTGGGCAAAGTCATTTTTAGAGTCCGGATAAGTGATTAACAGTGGTTGGGAAAGTCATTACAATTGTTGGGCAAAATCATTTTTAGAGGTCGGATATATTATTGACATTGTTTGGCAAAGTCATTACAATTGTTGAGCAAAGTCATTTTTAGAGGTCGGATAAGTGATTAACAGTGGTTGGCAAACCCATTATAATTGTTGGGCAAAGTCATTTTTAGAGGTCGGATATATTATTGACAGTGGTTGGCAAAGTCATTACAATTGTTGGGCAAAGTCTTTTTTAGAGGACGGATTAGTCATTAACAGTGGTTGGCAAAGTCATTACAATTTTTGGGCAAAGTCATTTCTAGAGATAGGATAAGTGATTGACAGTGGTTGGCAAAGTCATTACAATTGTGAGGCAAAGTCATTTTTAGAGTTCTGATAAGTGATTAACAGTGGTTGACAAAGTCATTACAATTGTTGGGCAAAATCATTTTTAGAGGTCGGATTAGCGATTAACAGTGGTTGGCAAAGTCATTACAATCGTTGGGCAAAGTCATTTTTAGAGTCCGGATAAGTGATTAACAGTGGTTGGCAAAGTCATTACAATTGTTGGGCAGAGTCATTCCTAGAGATCGGATAAGTGATTGACAGTGGTTGGCAAAGTGATTACAATTGTTAGGCAAAGTCATTTTTAGAGTTCTGATTAGTGATTAACAGTGGTTGGCAAAGTCATTACAATTGTCGGGCAAAGTCATTTTTAGAGGTCGGTTAAGTGATTAACAGTGGTTGGAAATGTCATTACAATTTTTGGGCAAAGTCATTTTAAGATTCCGGATAAGTGATTAATAGTGGTTGGCAAAGTCATTACAATTGTTGAGCAAAGTCATTTTTAGAGGTCGGATAAGCGATTAACAGTGGTTGGCAAAGTCATTACAATTGTTGGGCTAAGTCATTTTTAGAGTTCGGATAAGTGATTAACGGTAGCTGGCAAAGTCATTTCATTTGTGTGGCAAAGTCATTTCTAGAGATCGGATAAGTGAATAACAGTGGTTGGCAAAGTCATTACAATTGTTGAGCAAAGTCATTTTTAGAGGTCGGATTAGCGATTAACAGTGGTTGACAAAATCATTACAATTGTTGGGCAAAGTCATTTTTAGAGTCCGGATAAGTGATTAACAGTGGTTGGCAAAGTCATTACAATTGTTGGGCAGAGTCATTCCTAGAGATCGGATAAGTGATTGACAGTGGTTGGCAAAGTGATTACAATTGTTAGGCGAAGTCATTTTTAGAGTTCTGATAAGTGATTAACAGTGGTTGGCAAAGTCATTACAATTGTCGGGCAAAGTCATTTTTAGAGGTCGGATATGTGATTGACAGTGGTTGGCAAAGTCATTACAATTGTAGAGCAAAGTCATTTTTAGAGGACGGATTAGTGATTAACAGTGGTTGGCAAAGTCATTACAATTTTCGGGCAAAGTCATTTCTAGAGATCGGATAAGTGATTGACCGTGGTTGGCAAAGTCATTACAATTGTGAGGCAAAGTCATTTTTAGAGTTCTGATAAGTGATTAACAGTGGTTGGCAAAGTCATTACAATTGTTGGGCAAAATCATTTTTAGAGGTCGGATATGTGATTGACAGTGGTTGGCAAAGTCATTACAATTGTTGAGCAAAGTCATTTTTAGTGGTCGGATAGGCGATTAACAGTGGTTGGCAAAGTCATTACAATTGTTGGGCAAAGTCATTTTTAGAGTCCGGATAAGTGATTAACAGTGGTTGGGAAAGTCATTACAATTGTTGGGCAAAATCATTTTTAGAGGTCGGATATATTATTGACATTGTTTGGCAAAGTCATTACAATTGTTGAGCAAAGTCATTTTTAGAGGTCGGATAAGCGATTAACAGTGGTTGGCAAAGTCATTACAATTGTTGGGCAAAGTCATTTTTAGAGTTCGGATAAGTGATTAACGGGAGTTGGCAAAGTTATTTCATTTGTGTGGCAAAGTCATTTCTAGAGATCGGATAAGTGATTAACAAGGGAAGGCTAAGTCATTACAATTGTTGGGCAAAGTCATTTTTAGAGGTCGGATCAGTGATTAACAGTGGTTGGCAAACCCATTATAATTGTTGGGCAAAGTCATTTTTAGAGGTCGGATATGTGAATAAAAGTGGTTGGCAAAGTCATTACAATTGTTGGGCCAAGTCATTTTTAGAGGTCGGATATGTGATTGACAGTGGTTGGCAAAGTCATTACAATTGTTGAGCAAAGTCATTTTTAGTGGTCGGATAGGCGATTAACAGTGGTTGGCAAAGTCATTACAATTGTTGGGCAAAGTCATTTTTAGAGTCCGGATAAGTGATTAACAGTGGTTGGGAAAGTCATTACAATTGTTGGGCAAAATCATTTTTAGAGGTCGGATATATTATTGACATTGTTTGGCAAAGTCATTACAATTGTTGAGCAAAGTCATTTTTAGAGGTCGGATAAGCGATTAACAGTGGTTGGCAAAGTCATTACAATTGTTGGGCAAAGTCATTTTTAGAGTTCGGATAAGTGATTAACGGGAGTTGGCAAAGTTATTTCATTTGTGTGGCAAAGTCATTTCTAGAGATCGGATAAGTGATTAAAAGTGGTTGGCAAAGTCATTACAATTGTTGGGCCAAGTCATTTTTAGAGGTCGGATCAGTGATTAACAGTGGTTGGCAAACCCATTATAATTGTTGGGCAAAGTCATTTTTAGAGGTCGGATATGTGATTGACAGTGGTTGGCAAAGTCATTACAATTGTTGAGCAAAGTCATTTTTAGAGGACGGATTAGTGATTAACAGTGGTTGGCAAAGTCATTAAAATTTTTGGGCAAAGTCATTTCTAGAGATCGGATAAGTGATTGACAGTGGTTGGCAAAGTCATTACAATTGTGAGGCAAAGTCATTTTTAGAGTTCTGATAAGTGATTAACAGTGGTTGGCAAAGTCATTACAATTGTTGGGCAAAATCATTTTTAGAGGTCGGATATGTGATTGACAGTGGTTGGCAAAGTCATTACAATTGTTGAGCAAAGTCATTGTTAGTGGTCGGATAGGCGATTAACAGTGGTTGGCAAAGTCATTACAATTGTTGAGCAAAGTCATTTTTAGAGTCCGGATAAGTGATTAACAGTGGTTGGGAAAGTCATTACAATTGTTGTGCAGAGTCATTCCTAGAGATCGGATAAGTGATTGACAGTGGTTGGCAAAGTGATTACAATTGTTAGGCAAAGTCATTTTTAGAGTTCTGATAAGTGATTAACAGTGGTTGGCAAAGTCATTACAATTGTTGGGCAAAGTCATTTTTAGAGGGAGGATAAGCGATTAACAGTGGTTGGCAAAGTCTTTACAATTGTCGGGCAAAGTCATTTTTAGATGTCGATTAAGTGATTAAAAGTGGTTGGAAATGTCATTACAATTTTTGGGCAAAGTCATTTTTAGATTTCGGATAAGTGATTAACAGTGGTTGGAAAAGTCATTACAATTGTTGTGCAGAGTCATTCCTAGAGATCGGATAAGTGATTAACAGTGGTTGGCAAAGTCATTACAATTGTCGGGCAAAGTCATTTTTAGAGGTCGGTTAAGTGATTAACAGTGGTTGGAAATGTCATTACAATTTTTGGGCCAAATCATTTTTAGATTCTGAATAAGTGATTAACAGTGGTTGGCAAAGTCATTACAATTGTTGGGCAAAATCATTTTTAGAGGTCGGATATGTGATTAACAGTGGTTGGCAAAGTCATTACAATTGTTGAGCAAAGTAATTTTTAGAGGTCGGATAAGCGATTAACAGTGGTTGGAAAAGTCATTACAGTTGTTGTGCAGAGTCATTCCTAGAGATCGGATAAGTGATTAACAGTGGTTGGCAAAGTCATTACAATTGTCGGTCAAAGTCATTTTTAGAGGTCGGTTTAGTGATTAACAGTGGTTGGAAATGTCATTACAATTTTTGGGCAAAATCATTTTTAGATTCCGGATAAGTGATTAACAGTGGTTGGCAAAGTCATTACAATTGTTGAGCAAAGTCATTTTTAGAGTTCGGATAAGTGATTAACAGTGGTTGGCAAAGTCATTACAATTGTTGGGCAAAATCATTTTTAGAGGTCGGATATGTGATTGACAGTGGTTGGCAAAGTCATTACAATTGTTGAGCAAAGTAATTTTTAGAGGTCGGATAAGCGATTAACAGTGGTTGGCAAAGTCATTACAATTGTTGGGCAAAATCATTTTTAGAGGTAGGATATGTGATTGACAGTGGTTGGCAAAGTCATTACAATTGTTGAGCAAAGTAATTTTTAGAGGTCGGATAAGCGATTAACAGTGGTTGGCAAAGTCATTACAATTGTCGGGCAAAGTCATTTTTAGAGGTCGGTTTAGTGATTAAAAGTGGTTGGAAATGTCATTACAATTTTTGGGCAAAGTCATTTTTAGATTCCGGATAAGAGATTAACAGTGGTTGGGAAAGTCATTACAATTGTTGTGCATAGTCATTCCTAGAGATCGGATAAGTGAATGACAGTGATTGACAAAGTTATTACAATTGTTGAGCAAAGTCATTTTTAGAGGTCGGATAAGTGATTAACAGTGGTTGGCAAAGTCATTACAATTGTCGGGCAAAGTCATTTTTAGAGGTCGGTTAAGTGATTAACAGTGGTTGGAAAAGTCATTACAATTGTTGTGCAGAGTCATTCCTAGAGATCGGATAAGTGATTAACAGTGGTTGGCAAAGTCATTACAATTGTCGGGCAAAGTCATTTTTAGAGGTCGGTTAAGTGATTAACAGTGGTTGGAAATGTCATTACAATTTTTGGGCAAAGTCATTTTTAGATTCCGAATAAGTGATTAACAGTGGTTGGCAAAGTCATTACAATTGTTGAGCAAAGTCATTTTTAGAGTTCTGATAAGTGATTAACAGTGGTTGGCAAAGTCATTACAATTGTTGGGCAAAATCATTTTTAGAGGTCGGATATGTGATTGACAGTGGTTGGCAAAGTCATTACAATTGTTGAGCAAAGTCATTTTTAGAGGTCGGATAAGCGATTAACAGTGGTTGGCAAAGTCATTACAATTGTCGGGCAAAGTCATTTTTAGAGGTCGGTTAAGTGATTAAAAGTGGTTGGAAATGTCATTACAATTTTTGGGCAAAGTCATTTTTAGATTCCGGATAAGAGATTAACAGTGGTTGGGAAAGTCATTACAATTGTTGTGCAGAGTCATTCCTAGAGATCGGATAAGTGAATGACAGTGATTGACAAAGTTATTACAATTGTTGAGCAAAGTCATTTTTAGAGGTCGGATAAGTGATTAACAGTGGTTGGCAAAGTCATTACAATTGTCGGGCAAAGTCATTTTTAGAGGTCGGTTAAGTGATTAACAGTGGTTGGCAAAGTGATTACAATTGTTAGGCAAAGTCATTTTTAGAGTTCTGATAAGTGATTAACAGTGGTTGGCAAAGTCATTACAATTGTTGGGCAAAGTCATTTTTAGAGGTCGAATAAGCGATTAACAGTGGTTGGCAAAGTCATTACAATTGTTGGGCAAAGTCATTTTTAGATTCCGAATAAGTGATTAACAGTGGTTGGCAAAGTCATTACAATTGTTGAGCAAAGTCATTTTTAGAGTTCTGATAAGTGATTAACAGTGGTTGGCAAAGTCATTACAATTGTTGGGCAAAATCATTTTTAGAGGTCGGATATGTGATTGACAGTGGTTGGCAAAGTCATTACAATTGTTGAGCAAAGTCATTTTTAGAGGTCGGATAAGTGATTAACAGTGGTTGGCAAAGTCATTACAATTGTTGGGCAAAGTCATTCCTAGAGATCGGATAAGTGATTGACAGTGGTTGGCAAAGTGATTACAATTGTTGAGCAAAGTCATTTTTAGAGTTCTGATAAGTGATTAACAGTGGTTGGCAAAGTCATTACAATTGTTGGGCAAAGTCATTTTTAGAGGTCGAATAAGCGATTAACAGTGGTTGGCAAAGTCATTACAATTGTTGGGCAAAGTCATTTTTAGAGTCCGGATAAGTGATTAACAGTGGTTGGCAAAGTCATTACAATTGTTGGGCAGAGTCATTCCTAGAGATCAGATAAGTGATTGACAGTGGTTGGCAAAGTGATTACAATTGTTGGGCAAAGTCATTTTTAGAGTTCGGATAAGTGATTAACGGTAGCTGGCAAAGTCATTACAATTTTTGGGCAAAGTCATTTTTAGATTCCGGATAAGCGATTAACAGTGGTTGGAAAAGTCATTACAATTGTTGAGCAAAGTCATTTTTAGAGGTCGGATAAGCGATTAACAGTGGTTGGAAAAGTCATTACAGTTGTTGTGCAGAGTCATTCCTAGAGATCGGATAAGTGATTAACAGTGGTTGGCAAAGTCATTACAATTGTCGGTCAAAGTCATTTTTAGAGGTCGGTTTAGTGATTAACAGTGGTTGGAAATGTCATTACAATTTTTGGGCAAAATCATTTTTAGATTCCGGATAAGTGATTAACAGTGGTTGGCAAAGTCATTACAATTGTTGAGCAAAGTCATTTTTAGAGTTCGGATAAGTGATTAACAGTGGTTGGCAAAGTCATTACAATTGTTGGGCAAAATCATTTTTAGAGGTCGGATATGTGATTGACAGTGGTTGGCAAAGTCATTACAATTGTTGAGCAAAGTAATTTTTAGAGGTCGGATAAGCGATTAACAGTGGTTGGCAAAGTCATTACAATTGTCGGGCAAAGTCATTTTTAGAGGTCGGTTAAGTGATTAAAAGTGGTTGGAAATGTCATTACAATTTTTGGGCAAAGTCATTTTTAGATTCCGGATAAGAGATTAACAGTGGTTGGGAAAGTCATTACAATTGTTGTGCAGAGTCATTCCTAGAGATCGGATAAGTGAATGACAGTGATTGACAAAGTTATTACAATTGTTGAGCAAAGTCATTTTTAGAGGTCGGATAAGTGATTAACAGTGGTTGGCAAAGTCATTACAATTGTCGGGCAAAGTCATTTTTAGAGGTCGGTTAAGTGATTAACAGTGGTTGGAAAAGTCATTACAATTGTTGTGCAGAGTCATTCCTAGAGATCGGATAAGTGATTAACAGTGGTTGGCAAAGTCATTACAATTGTCGGGCAAAGTCATTTTTAGAGGTCGGTTAAGTGATTAACAGTGGTTGGAAATGTCATTACAATTTTTGGGCAAAGTCATTTTTAGATTCCGAATAAGTGATTAACAGTGGTTGGCAAAGTCATTACAATTGTTGAGCAAAGTCATTTTTAGAGTTCTGATAAGTGATTAACAGTGGTTGGCAAAGTCATTACAATTGTTGGGCAAAATCATTTTTAGGGGTCGGATATGTGATTGACAGTGGTTGGCAAAGTCATTACAATTGTTGAGCAAAGTCATTTTTAGAGGTCGGATAAGTGATTAACAGTGGTTGGCAAAGTCATTACAATTGTTGGGCAAAGTCATTCCTAGAGATCTGATAAGTGATTGACAGTGGTTGGCAAAGTGATTACAATTGTTAGGCAAAGTCATTTTTAGAGTTCTGATAAGTGATTAACAGTGGTTGGCAAAGTCATTACAATTTTTGGGTAAAGTCATTTTTAGAGGTCGAATAAGCGATTAACAGTGGTTGGCAAAGTCATTACAATTGTTGGGCAAAGTCATTTTTAGAGTCCGGATAAGTGATTAACAGTGGTTGGCAAAGTCATTACAATTGTTGGGCAGAGTCATTCCTAGAGATCAGATAAGTGATTGACAGTGGTTGGCAAAGTGATTACAATTGTTGGGCAAAGTCATTTTTAGAGTTCGGATAAGTGATTAACGGTAGCTGGCAAAGTCATTACAATTTTTGGGCAAAGTCATTTTTAGATTCCGGATAAGCGATTAACAGTGGTTGGAAAAGTCATTACAATTGTTGAGCAAAGTCATTTTTAGAGGTCGGATAAGCGATTAACAGTGGTTGGCAAAGTCATTACAATTGTTGGGCAAAGTCATTTTTAGAGTTCGGATAAGTGATTAACGGTAGCTGGCAAAGTCATTTCATTTGTGTGGCAAAGTCATTTCTAGAGATCGGATAAGTGAATAACAGTGGTTTGCAAAGTCATTACAATTGTTGAGCAAAGTCATTTTTAGAGGTCGGATAAGCGATTAACAGTGGTTGACAAAATCATTACAATTGTTGGGCAAAGTCATTTTTAGAGTCCGGATAAGTGATTAACAGTGGTTGGCAAAGTCATTACAATTGTTGGGCAGAGTCATTCCTAGAGATCAGATAAGTGATTGACAGTGGTTGGCAAAGTGATTACAATTGTTGGGCAAAGTCATTTTTAGAGTTCGGATTAGTGATTAACAGTGGTTGGCAAAGTCATTACAATTGATGAGCAAAGTCATTTTTAGAGGTCGGATTAGTGATTAACTGTGGTTTGCAAAGTAATTACAATTTTTAGGAAATTTCATTTTTAGAGTCCGGATAAGTGATTAACAGTGGTTGGCAAAGTCATTACAATTGTTGGGCAAAGTCATTTTTAGAGGTCGGATAAGCGATTAACAGTGGTTGGCAAAGTCATTACAATTGTTGGGCAAAGTCATTTTTAGAGTTCGGATAAGTGATTAACGGGAGTTGGCAAAGTTATTTCATTTGTGTGGCAAAGTCATTTCTAGAGATCGGATATGTGAATAAAAGTGGTTGGCAAAGTCATTACGATTGTTGGGCCAAGTCATTTTTAGAGGTCGGATATGTGATTGACAGTGGTTGGCAAAGTCATTACAATTGTTGAGCAAAGTCATTTTTAGTGGTCGGATAGGCGATTAACAGTGGTTGGCAAAGTCATTACAATTGTTGGGCAAAGTCATTTTTAGAGTCCGGATAAGTGATTAACAGTGGTTGGGAAAGTCATTACAATTGTTGGGCAAAATCATTTTTAGAGGTCGGATATATTATTGACATTGTTTGGCAAATTCATTACAATTGTTGAGCAAAGTCATTTTTAGAGGTCGGATAAGCGATTAACAGTGGTTGGCAAAGTCATTACAATTGTTGGGCAAAGTCATTTTTAGAGTTCGGATAAGTGATTAACGGGAGTTGGCAAAGTTATTTCATTTGTGTGGCAAAGTCATTTCTAGAGATCGGATAAGTGATTAAAAGTGGTTGGCAAAGTCATTACAATTGTTGGGCCAAGTCATTTTTAGAGGTCGGATCAGTGATTAACAGTGGTTGGCAAACCCATTATAATTGTTGGGCAAAGTCATTTTTAGAGGTCGGATATGTGATTGACAGTGGTTGGCAAAGTCATTACAATTGTTGAGCAAAGTCATTTTTAGAGGACGGATTAGTGATTAACAGTGGTTGGCAAAGTCATTACAATTTTTGGGCAAAGTCATTTCTAGAGATCGGATAAGTGATTGACAGTGGTTGGCAAAGTCATTACAATTGTGAGGCAAAGTCATTTTTAGAGTTCTGATAAGTGATTAACAGTGGTTGGCAAAGTCATTACAATTGTTGGGCAAAATCATTTTTAGGGGTCGGATATGTGATTGACAGTGGTTGGCAAAGTCATTACAATTGTTGAGCAAAGTCATTGTTAGTGGTCGGATAGGCGATTAACAGTGGTTGGCACAGTCATTACAATTGTTGGGCAAAGTCATTTTTAGAGTCCGGATAAGTGATTAACAGTGGTTGGGAAAGTCATTACAATTGTTGTGCAGAGTCATTCCTAGAGATCGGATAAGTGATTGACAGTGGTTGGCAAAGTGATTACAATTGTTAGGCAAAGTCATTTTTAGAGTTCTGATAAGTGATTAACAGTGGTTGGCAAAGTCATTACAATTGTTGGGCAAAATCATTTTTAGAGGTCGAATAAGCGATTAACAGTGGTTGGCAAAGTCATTACAATTGTTGAGCAAAGTCATTTTTAGAGGTAGGATAAGCGATTAACAGTGGTTGGCAAAGTCTTTACAATTGTCGGGCAAAGTCATTTTTAGATGTCGATTAAGTGATTAAAAGTGGTTGGAAATGTCATTACAATTTTTGGGCAAAGTCATTTTTAGATTTCGGATAAGTGATTAACAGTGGTTGGAAAAGTCATTACAATTGTTGTGCAGAGTCATTCCTAGAGATCGGATAAGTGATTAACAGTGGTTGGCAAAGTCATTACAATTGTCGGGCAAAGTCATTTTTAGAGGTCGGTTAAGTGATTAACAGTGGTTGGAAATGTCATTACAATTTTTGGGCCAAATCATTTTTAGATTCTGAATAAGTGATTAACAGTGGTTGGCAAAGTCATTACAATTGTTGGGCAAAATCATTTTAGAGGTCGGATATGTGATTGACAGTGGTTGGCAAAGTCATTACAATTGTTGAGCAAAGTAATTTTTAGAGGTCGGATAAGCGATTAACAGTGGTTGGAAAAGTCATTACAATTGTTGTGCAGAGTCATTCCTAGAGATCGGATAAGTGATTAACAGTGGTTGGCAAAGTCATTACAATTGTTGAGCAAAGTCATTTTTAGAGGTCGGTTTAGTGATTAACAGTGGTTGGAAATGTCATTACAATTTTTGGGCAAAGTCATTTTAAGATTCCGGATAAGTGATTAACAGTGGTTGACAAAGTCATTACAATTGTTGAGCAAAGTCATTTTTAGAGGTCGGTTTAGTGATTAACAGTGGTTGGAAATGTCATTACAATTGTTGGGCAAAATCATTTTTAGAGGTCGGATATATTATTGACATTGTTTGGCAAAGTCATTACAATTGTTGAGCAAAGTCATTTTTAGAGGTAGGATAAGCGATTAACAGTGGTTGGCAAAGTCTTTACAATTGTCGGGCAAAGTCATTTTTAGATGTCGATTAAGTGATTAAAAGTGGTTGGAAATGTCATTACAATTTTTGGGCAAAGTCATTTTTAGATTTCGGATAAGTGATTAACAGTGGTTGGAAAAGTCATTACAATTGTTGTGCAGAGTCATTCCTAGAGATCGGATAAGTGATTAACAGTGGTTGGCAAAGTCATTACAATTGTCGGGCAAAGTCATTTTTAGAGGTCGGTTAAGTGATTAACAGTGGTTGGAAATGTCATTACAATTTTTGGGCCAAATCATTTTTAGATTCTGAATAAGTGATTAACAGTGGTTGGCAAAGTCATTACAATTGTTGGGCAAAATCATTTTTAGAGGTCGGATATGTGATTGACAGTGGTTGGCAAAGTCATTACAATTGTTGAGCAAAGTAATTTTTAGAGGTCGGATAAGCGATTAACAGTGGTTGGAAAAGTCATTACAATTGTTGTGCAGAGTCATTCCTAGAGATCGGATAAGTGATTAACAGTGGTTGGCAAAGTCATTACAATTGTTGAGCAAAGTCATTTTTAGAGGTCGGTTTAGTGATTAACAGTGGTTGGAAATGTCATTACAATTTTTGGGCAAAGTCATTTTAAGATTCCGGATAAGTGATTAACAGTGGTTGACAAAGTCATTACAATTGTTGAGCAAAGTCATTTTTAGAGGTCGGTTTAGTGATTAACAGTGGTTGGAAATGTCATTACAATTGTTGGGCAAAATCATTTTTAGAGGTCGGATATATTATTGACATTGTTTGGCAAATTCATTACAATTGTTGAGCAAAGTCATTTTTAGAGGTCGGATAAGCGATTAACAGTGGTTGGCAAAGTCATTACAATTGTTGGGCAAAGTCATTTTTAGAGTTCGGATAAGTGATTAACGGGAGTTGGCAAAGTTATTTCATTTGTGTGGCAAAGTCATTTCTAGAGATCGGATAAGTGATTAAAAGTGGTTGGCAAAGTCATTACAATTGTTGGGCCAAGTCATTTTTAGAGGTCGGATCAGTGATTAACAGTGGTTGGCAAACCCATTATAATTGTTGGGCAAAGTCATTTTTAGAGGTCGGATATGTGATTGACAGTGGTTGGCAAAGTCATTACAATTGTTGAGCAAAGTCATTTTTAGAGGACGGATTAGTGATTAACAGTGGTTGGCAAAGTCATTACAATTTTTGGGCAAAGTCATTTCTAGAGATCGGATAAGTGATTGACAGTGGTTGGCAAAGTCATTACAATTGTGAGGCAAAGTCATTTTTAGAGTTCTGATAAGTGATTAACAGTGGTTGGCAAAGTCATTACAATTGTTGGGCAAAATCATTTTTAGGGGTCGGATATGTGATTGACAGTGGTTGGCAAAGTCATTACAATTGTTGAGCAAAGTCATTGTTAGTGGTCGGATAGGCGATTAACAGTGGTTGGCAAAGTCATTACAATTGTTGGGCAAAGTCATTTTTAGAGTCCGGATAAGTGATTAACAGTGGTTGGGAAAGTCATTACAATTGTTGTGCAGAGTCATTCCTAGAGATCGGATAAGTGATTGACAGTGGTTGGCAAAGTGATTACAATTGTTAGGCAAAGTCATTTTTAGAGTTCTGATAAGTGATTAACAGTGGTTGGCAAAGTCATTACAATTGTTGGGCAAAATCATTTTTAGAGGTCGAATAAGCGATTAACAGTGGTTGGCAAAGTCATTACAATTGTTGAGCAAAGTCATTTTTAGAGGTAGGATAAGCGATTAACAGTGGTTGGCAAAGTCTTTACAATTGTCGGGCAAAGTCATTTTTAGATGTCGATTAAGTGATTAAAAGTGGTTGGAAATGTCATTACAATTTTTGGGCAAAGTCATTTTTAGATTTCGGATAAGTGATTAACAGTGGTTGGAAAAGTCATTACAATTGTTGTGCAGAGTCATTCCTAGAGATCGGATAAGTGATTAACAGTGGTTGGCAAAGTCATTACAATTGTCGGGCAAAGTCATTTTTAGAGGTCGGTTAAGTGATTAACAGTGGTTGGAAATGTCATTACAATTTTTGGGCCAAATCATTTTTAGATTCTGAATAAGTGATTAACAGTGGTTGGCAAAGTCATTACAATCGTTGGGCAAAATCATTTTTAGAGGTCGGATATGTGATTGACAGTGGTTGGCAAAGTCATTACAATTGTTGAGCAAAGTAATTTTTAGAGGTCGGATAAGCGATTAACAGTGGTTGGAAAAGTCATTACAATTGTTGTGCAGAGTCATTCCTAGAGATCGGATAAGTGATTAACAGTGGTTGGCAAAGTCATTACGATTGTTGGGCCAAGTCATTTTTAGAGGTCGGATATGTGATTGACAGTGGTTGGCAAAGTCATTACAATTGTTGAGCAAAGTCATTTTTAGTGGTCGGATAGGCGATTAACAGTGGTTGGCAAAGTCATTACAATTGTTGGGCAAAGTCATTTTTAGAGTCCGGATAAGTGATTAACAGTGGTTGGGAAAGTCATTACAATTGTTGGGCAAAATCATTTTTAGGGGTCGGATATGTGATTGACAGTGGTTGGCAAAGTCATTACAATTGTTGAGCAAAGTCATTGTTAGTGGTCGAATAGGCGATTAACAGTGGTTGGCAAAGTCATTACAATTGTTGGGCAAAGTCATTTTTAGAGTCCGGATAAGTGATTAACAGTGGTTGGGAAAGTGATTACAATTGTTAGGCAAAGTCATTTTTAGAGTTCTGATAAGTGATTAACAGTGGTTGGCAAAGTCATTACAATTGTTGGGCAAAATCATTTTTAGAGGTCGAATAAGCGATTAACAGTGGTTGGCAAAGTCATTACAATTGTTGAGCAAAGTCATTTTTAGAGGTAGGATAAGCGATTAACAGTGGTTGGCAAAGTCTTTACAATTGTCGGGCAAAGTCATTTTTAGATGTCGATTAAGTGACTAAAAGTGGTTGGAAATGTCATTACAATTTTTGGGCAAAGTCATTTTTAGATTTCGGATAAGTGATTAACAGTGGTTGGAAAAGTCATTACAATTGTTGGGCAAAATCATTTTTAGAGGTCGAATAAGCGATTAACAGTGGTTGGCAAAGTCATTACAATTGTTGAGTTAAGTCATTTTTAGAGGTAGGATAAGCGATTAACAGTGGTTGGCAAAGTCTTTACAATTGTCGGGCAAAGTCATTTTTAGATGTCGATTAAGTGACTAAAAGTGGTTGGAAATGTCATTACAATTTTTGGGCAAAGTCATTTTTAGATTTCGGATAAGTGATTAACAGTGGTTGGAAAAGTCATTACAATTGTTGTGCAGAGTCATTCCTAGAGATCGGATAAGTGATTAACAGTGGTTGGCAAAGTCATTACAATTGTCGGGCAAAGTCATTTTTAGAGGTCGGTTAAGTGATTAACAGTGGTTGGAAATGTCATTACAATTTTTGGGCCAAATCATTTTTAGATTCTGAATAAGTGATTAACAGTGGTTGGCAAAGTCATTACAATTGTTGGGCAAAATCATTTTTAGAGGTCGGATATGTGATTGACAGTGGTTGGCAAAGTCATTACAATTGTTGAGCAAAGTAATTTTTAGAGGTCGGATAAGCGATTAACAGTGGTTGGAAAAGTCATTACAATTGTTATGCAGAGTCATTCCTAGAGATCGGATAAGTGATTAACAGTGGTTAACAAAGTCATTACAATTGTCGGTCAAAGTCATTTTTAGAGGTCGGTTTAGTGATTAACAGTGGTTGGAAATGTCATTACAATTTTTGGGCAAAGTCATTTTAAGATTCCGGATAAGTGATTAACAGTGGTTGGCAAAGTCATTACAATTGTTGAGCAAAGTCATTTTTAGAGTTCTGATAAGTGATTAACAGTGGTTGGCAAAGTCATTACAATTGTTAGGCAAAGTCATTTTTAGAGTTCTGATAAGTGATTAACAATGGTTGGCAAAGTCATTACAATTGTTGGGCAAAATCATTTTTAGAGGTCGAATAAGCGATTAACAGTGGTCGGCAAAGTCATTACAATTGTTGGGCAAAGTCATTTTTAGAGTCCGGATAAGTGATTAACAGTGGTTGGGAAAGTGATTACAATTGTTAGGCAAAGTCATTTTTAGAGTTCTGATAAGTGATTAACAGTGGTTGGCAAAGTCATTACAATTGTTGGGCAAAATCATTTTTAGAGGTCGAATAAGCGATTAACAGTGGTTGGCAAAGTCATTACAATTGTTGAGCAAAGTCATTTTTAGAGGTAGGATAAGCGATTAACAGTGGTTGGCAAAGTCTTTACAATTGTCGGGCAAAGTCATTTTTAGATGTCGATTAAGTGACTAAAAGTGGTTGGAAATGTCATTACAATTTTTGGGCAAAGTCATTTTTAGATTTCGGATAAGTGATTAACAGTGGTTGGAAAAGTCATTACAATTGTTGGGCAAAATCATTTTTAGAGGTCGAATAAGCGATTAACAGTGGTTGGCAAAGTCATTACAATTGTTGAGCAAAGTCATTTTTAGAGGTAGGATAAGCGATTAACAGTGGTTGGCAAAGTCTTTACAATTGTCGGGCAAAGTCATTTTTAGATGTCGATTAAGTGACTAAAAGTGGTTGGAAATGTCATTACAATTTTTGGGCAAAGTCATTTTTAGATTTCGGATAAGTGATTAACAGTGGTTGGAAAAGTCATTACAATTGTTGTGCAGAGTCATTCCTAGAGATCGGATAAGTGATTAACAGTGGTTGGCAAAGTCATTACAATTGTCGGGCAAAGTCATTTTTAGAGGTCGGTTAAGTGATTAACAGTGGTTGGAAATGTCATTACAATTTTTGGGCCAAATCATTTTTAGATTCTGAATAAGTGATTAACAGTGGTTGGCAAAGTCATTACAATTGTTGGGCAAAATCATTTTTAGAGGTCGGATATGTGATTGACAGTGGTTGGCAAAGTCATTACAATTGTTGAGCAAAGTAATTTTTAGAGGTCGGATAAGCGATTAACAGTGGTTGGAAAAGTCATTACAATTGTTGTGCAGAGTCATTCCTAGAGATCGGATAAGTGATTAACAGTGGTTAACAAAGTCATTACAATTGTCGGTCAAAGTCATTTTTAGAGGTCGGTTTAGTGATTAACAGTGGTTGGAAATGTCATTACAATTTTTGGGCAAAGTCATTTTAAGATTCCGGATAAGTGATTAACAGTGGTTGGCAAAGTCATTACAATTGTTGAGCAAAGTCATTTTTAGAGTTCTGATAAGTGATTAACAGTGGTTGGCAAAGTCATTACAATTGTTGGGCAAAATCATTTTTAGAGGTCGGATATGTGATTGACAGTGGTTGGCAAAGTCATTACAATTGTTGAGCAAAGTAATTTTTAGAGGTCGGATAAGCGATTAACAGTGGTTGGCAAAGTCATTACAATTGTCGGGCAAAGTCATTTTTAGAGGTCGGTTAAGTGATTAAAAGTGGTTGGAAATGTCATTACAATTTTTGGGCAAAGTCATTTTTAGATTCCGGATAAGAGATTAACAGTGGTTGGGAAAGTCATTAGAATTGTTGTGCAGAGTCATTCCTAGAGATCGGATAAGTGAATGACAGTGATTGACAAAGTTATTACAATTGTTTAGCAAAGTCATTTTTAGAGGTCGGATAAGTGATTAACAGTGGTTGGCAAAGTCATTACATTTGTCGGGCAAAGTCATTTTTAGAGGTCGGTTAAGTGATTAATAGTGGTTGGAAAAGTCATTACAATTGTTGTGCAGAGTCATTCCTAGAGATCGGATAAGTGATTAACAGTGGTTGGCAAAGTCATTACAATTGTTGGGCAGAGTCATTCCTAGAGATCGGATAAGTCATTTACAGTGGTTGGCAAAGTCATTACAATTGTTGGGCAGAGTCATTCCTAGAGATCGGATAAGTGATTGACAGTAGCTGGCAAAGTCATTTCATTTGTGTGGCAAAGTCATTTCTAGAGATCGGATAAGTGAATAACAGTGGTTGGCAAAGTCATTACAATTGTTGAGCAAAGTCATTTTTAGAGGTCGGATAAGCGATTAACAGTGGTTGACAAAATCATTACAATTGTTAGGCAAAGTCATTTTTAGAGTCCGGATAAGTGATTAACAGTGGTTGGCAAAGTCATTACAATTGTTGAGCAGAGTCATTCCTAGAGATCAGATAAGTGATTGACAGTGGTTGGCAAAGTGATTACAATTGTTGGGCAAAGTCATTTTTAGAGTTCGGATTAGTGATTAACAGTGGTTGGCAAAGTCATTACAATTGATGAGCAAAGTCATTTTTAGAGGTCGGATTAGTGATTAACTGTGGTTGGCAAAGTAATTACAATTTTTAGGAAATGTCATTTTTAGAGTCCGGATAAGTGATTAACAGTGGTTGGCAAAGTCATTACAATTGTTGGGCAAAGTCATTACAATTGTTAGGCAAAGTCATTTTTAGAGTTCTGATAAGTGATTAACAGTGGTTGGCAAAGTCATTACAATTGTTTGGCAAAGTCATTTTTAGAGGTCGGATTAGTGATTAACAGTGGTTGGCAAAGTCATTACAATTGTTGGGTAAAATCATTTTTAGAGTCCGGATAAGTCATTTACAGTGGTTGGCAAAGTCATTACAATTGTTGGGCAAAATCATTTTTAGAGGTCGGATATGTGATTGACAGTGGTTTGCAAAGTCATTACAATTGTTGGGCAGAGTCATTCCTAGAGATCGGATAAGTGATTGACAGTGGTTGGAAAAGTGATTACAATTGTTAGGCGAAGTCATTTTTAGAGGTCGTAAAGGTGATTAACAGTGGTTGGCAAAGTCATTACAATTTTTAGGAAATTACATTTTTAGAGTCCGGATAAGTAATTAACAATTGTTGGCAAAACTATTACAATTGTTCGGCAAAGTCATTTTTAGAGGTCGGATAAGTGATTAATAGTGGTTAGCAAAGTCAGTACAATTGTTGGGCAAAGTCATTTTTAGAGGTCGGATAAGTGATTATCACTGGTTTGCAAAGTCAGTACAATTATTGGGCAAAGTCATTTTTAGAGGTCGGATAAGTGATTAATAGTGGTTGGCAAAGTCATTACAATTGTTGGGCAAAGTCTTTTTCAGAGGTCTGATAAGTGATTTACACCGGTAGGCAAAGTCATTACAATTGTTCGGCAAAGTCATTTTTAGAGGTCGGATTAGTGATTTCCACAGGTAGGCATTGTCATTTGATTGTTCGGCAAATACATTTTTAGAGGTCGGATAAGTGATTAACAGTGGTTGGCAAAGTCAGTTCAATTGTTGGGCAAAGCCATTTTTAGAGGTCGGTTTAGTGATTAACAGTGGTTAGCAAAGTCATTAAAATTGAAAGGAAAAGTCATTTTTAGAAGTCGGATAAGTAATTAACAATTGTTGGCAAAACTATTACAATTGTTGGGCAAAGTCGATTTTAGAGGTCGGATAAGTGATTAACAGTGGTTAGCAAAGTCAGTACAATTGTTGGGCAAAGTCATTTTTAGAGGTCGGATAAGTGATTATCAGTGGTTTGCAAAGTCAGTACAATAATTGGGCAAAGTCATTTTTAGAGGTCGGATTAGTGATTAATAGTGGTTGGCAAAGTCAGTACAATTTTAAGGCAAAGTCATTTTTAGAGGTCGGATAGTAGATTAATAGTGGTTGGCAAAGTCATTACAATTGTTGGGCAATGTCATTTTCAGATGTCTGATAAGTGAATTACAGTGGTTGGCAAAGTCATTACAATTGTTCGGCAAAACCATTTTAGAGGTCGGATAAGTGATTATCAGTGGTTGGCAAATTCAGTACAATTATTGGGCAAAGTCATTTTTAGAGGTCGGATAAGTGATTAATAGTTGTTGGAAAAGTCATTACAATTATTGGGCAAAGTCTTTTTCAGAGGTCTGATAAGTGATTTACACTGGTAGGCAAAGTCATTACAATTGGTCGGCAAAGTCAATTTTAGAGGTCAGTTTAGTGATTAACAGTGGTAAGCAAATTCGTTACAATTGTTCGGCAAAACCATTTTTAGAGGTCGGATAAGTGATTATCAGTGGTTGGCAAAATCAGTACAATTATTGGGCAAAGTCATTTTTAGAGGTCGGATAAGTGATTAATAGTGGTTGGCAAAGTCATTACAATTGTTGGGCAAAGTCATTTTCAGATGTCTGATAAGTGATTTACAGTGGTTGGCAAAGTCATTACAATTGTTCGGCAAAACCATTTTTAGAGGTTGGATAAGTGATTTTCAGTGGTTGGCAAATTCAGTACAATTATTGGGCAAAGTCATTTTTAGTGGTCGGATAAGTGATTTACACTGGTAGGCAAAGTCATTACAATTTTTTCGGCAAAATTATTTTTAGAGGTCGGATAAGTGATTAACAGTGGTAGGCAAAGTCAGTACAATTGTTGGGCAAAGCCATTTTTTGAAGTCGGATAAGTGATTATCAGTGGTTGGCAAAGTCAGTACAATTTTAAGGCAAAGTCATTTTTAGAGGTCGGATAGTAGATTAATAGTGGTTGGCAAAGTCATTACAATTGTTGGGCAATGTCATTTTCAGATGTCTGATAAGTGAATTACAGTGGTTGGCAAAGTCATTACAATTGTTCGGCAAAACCATTTTAGAGGTCGGATAAGTGATTATCAGTGGTTGGCAAATTCAGTACAATTATTGGGCAAAGTCATTTTTAGAGGTCGGATAAGTGATTAATAGTTGTTGGAAAAGTCATTACAATTATTGGGCAAAGTCTTTTTCAGAGGTCTGATAAGTGATTTACACTGGTAGGCAAAGTCATTACAATTGGTCGGCAAAGTCAATTTTAGAGGTCAGTTTAGTGATTAACAGTGGTAAGCAAATTCGTTACAATTGTTCGGCAAAACCATTTTTAGAGGTCGGATAAGTGATTATCAGTGGTTGGCAAAATCAGTACAATTATTGGGCAAAGTCATTTTTAGAGGTCGGATAAGTGATTAATAGTGGTTGGCAAAGTCATTACAATTGTTGGGCAAAGTCATTTTCAGATGTCTGATAAGTGATTTACAGTGGTTGGCAAAGTCATTACAATTGTTCGGCAAAACCATTTTTAGAGGTTGGATAAGTGATTTTCAGTGGTTGGCAAATTCAGTACAATTATTGGGCAAAGTCATTTTTAGTGGTCGGATAAGTTATTAAAAGTGGTTGGCAAAGTCATTACAATTGTTGGGCAAAGTCATTTTTAGAGGTCGGTTTAGTGATTAACAGTGGTTTTCAATGTCATTAAAATTGTTAGGAAAAGTCATTTTCAGATGTCTGATAAGTGATTTACAGTGGTTGGCAAAGTCATTACAATTGTTCGGCAAAACCATTTTTAGAGGTTGGATAAGTGATTATCAGTGGTTGGCAAATTCAGTACAATTATTGGGCAAAGTCATTTTTAGTGGTCGGATAAGTTATTAAAAGTGGTTGGCAAAGTCATTACAATTGTTGGGCAAAGTCATTTTTAGAGGTCGGTTTAGTGATTAACAGTGGTTTGCAATGTCATTAAAATTGTTAGGAAAAGTCATTTTTAGAATTCGGATAAGTAATTAACAATTGTTGGCAAAACTATTACAATTTTTGGGCAAAGTCATTTTTAGAGGTCGGATAGTAGATTAATAGTGGTTGGCAAAGTCATTACAATTGTTGGGCAATGTCATTTTCAGATGTCTGATAAGTGATTTACAGTGGTTGGCAAAGTCATTATAATTGTTCGGCAAAACCATTTTAGAGGTCGGATAAGTTATTAAAAGTGGTTGGCAAAGTCATTACAATTGTTGGGCAAAGTCATTTTTAGAGGTCGGTTTAGTGATTAACAGTGGTTTGCAATGTCATTAAAATTGTTAGGAAAAGTCATTTTCAGATGTCTGATAAGTGATTTACAGTGGTTGGCAAAGTCATTACAATTGTTCGGCAAAACCATTTTTAGAGGTTGGATAAGTGATTATCAGTGGTTGGCAAATTCAGTACAATTATTGGGCAAAGTCATTTTTAGTGGTCGGATAAGTTATTAAAAGTGGTTGGCAAAGTCATTACAATTGTTGGGCAAAGTCATTTTTAGAGGTCGGTTTAGTGATTAACAGTGGTTTGCAATGTCATTAAAATTGTTAGGAAAAGTCATTTTTAGAATTCGGATAAGTAATTAACAATTGTTGGCAAAACTATTACAATTTTTGGGCAAAGTCATTTTTAGAGGTCGGATAGTAGATTAATAGTGATTGGCAAAGTCATTACAATTGTTGGGCAATGTCATTTTCAGATGTCTGATAAGTGATTTACAGTGGTTGGCAAAGTCATTACAATTGTTCGGCAAAACCATTTTAGAGGTCGGATAAGTGATTATCAGTGGTTGGCAAATTCAGTACAATTATTGGGCAAAGTCATTTTTAGAGGTCGGATAAGTGATTAATAGTGGATGGCAAAGTCATTACAATTGTTGGGCAAAGTAATTTTCAGATGTCTGATAAGTGATTTACAGTGGTTGGCAAAGTCATTACAATTGTTCGGAAAAACCATTTTTAGAGGTTGGATAAGTGATTATCAGTGGTTGGCAAATTCAGTACAATTATTGGGCAAAGTCATTTTTAGTGGTCGGATAAGTTATTAAAAGTGGTTGGCAAAGTCATTACAATTGTTGGGCAAAGTCATTTTTAGAGGTCGGTTTAGTGATTAACAGTGGTTTGCAATGTCATTAAAATTGTTAGGAAAAGTCATTTTTAGAATTCGGATAAGTAATTAACAATTGTTGGCAAAACTATTACAATTTTTGGGCAAAGTCATTTTTAGAGGTCGGATAGTAGATTAATAGTGATTGGCAAAGTCATTACAATTGTTGGGCAATGTCATTTTCAGATGTCTGATAAGTGATTTACAGTGGTTGGCAAAGTCATTACAATTGTTCGGCAAAACCATTTTAGAGGTCGGATAAGTGATTATCAGTGGTTGGCAAATTCAGTACAATTATTGGGCAAAGTCATTTTTAGAGGTCGGATAAGTGATTAATAGTGGTTGGCAAAGTCATTACAATTGTTGGGCAAAGTCATTTTCAGATGTCTGATAAGTGATTTACAGTGGTTGGCAAAGTCATTACAATTGTTCGGAAAAACCATTTTTAGAGGTTGGATAAGTGATTATCAGTGGTTGGCAAATTCAGTACAATTATTGGGCAAAGTCATTTTTAGTGGTCGGATAAGTTATTAAAAGTGGTTGGCAAAGTCATTACAATTGTTGGGCAAAGTCATTTTTAGAGGTCGGTTTAGTGATTAACAGTGGTTTGCAATGTCATTAAAATTGTTAGGAAAAGTCATTTTTAGAATTCGGATAAGTAATTAACAATTGTTGGCAAAACTATTACAATTAGTCGGCAAAGTCATTTTTAGAGGTCGGATAGTAGATTAATAGTGGTTGGCAAAGTCATTACAATTGTTGGGCAAAGTCATTTTCAGATGTCTGATAAGTGATTTACAGTGGTTGGCAAAGTCATTACAATTGTTCGGCAAAACCATTTTAGAGGTCGGATAAGTGATTATCAGTGGTTGGCAAATTCAGTACAATTATTGGGCAAAGTCATTTTTAGAGGTCGGATAAGTGATTAATAGTTGTTGGCAAAGTCATTACAATTGTTGGGCAAAGTCATTTTCAGATGTCTGATAAGTGATTTACAGTGGTTGGCAAAGTCATTACAATTGTTCGGCAAAACCATTTTTAGAGGTTGGATAAGTGATTATCAGTGGTTGGCAAATTCAGTACAATTATTGGGCAAAGTCATTTTTAGTGGTCGGATAAGTTATTAAAAGTGGTTGGCAAAGTCATTACAATTGTTGGGCAAAGTCATTTTTAGAGGTCGGTGTAGTGATTAACAGTGGTTTGCAATGTCATTAAAATTGTTAGGAAAAGTCATTTTTAGAATTCGGATAAGTAATTAACAATTGTTGGCAAAACTATTACAATTGTTCGGCAAAGTCATTTTTAGAGGTCGGATAAGTGATTAATAGTGGTTGGCAAAGTCATTACAATTGTTGGGCAATGTCATTTTCAGATGTCTGATAAGTGATTTACAGTGGTTGGCAAAGTCATTACAATTGTTCGGCAAAACCATTTTAGAGGTCGGATAAGTGATTATCAGTGGTTGGCAAATTCAGTACAATTATTGGGCAAAGTCATTTTTAGAGGTCGGATAAGTGATTAATAGTTGTTGGCAAAGTCATTACAATTGTTGGGCAAAGTCTTTTTCAGAGGTCTGATAAGTGATTTACACTGGTAGGCAAAGTCATTACAATTGGTCGGCAAAGTCAATTTTAGAGGTCGGTTTAGTGATTAACAGTGGTAAGCAAATTCGTTACAATTGTTCGGCAAAACCATTTTTAGAGGTCGGATAAGTGATTATCAGTGGTTGGCAAAGTCAGTACAATTATTGGGCAAAGTCATTTTTAGAGGTCGGATAAGTGATTAATAGTGGTTGGCAAAGTCATTACAATTGTTGGGCAAAGTCATTTTCAGATGTCTGATAAGTGATTTACAGTGGTTGGCAAAGTCATTACAATTGTTCGGCAAAACCATTTTTAGAGGTTGGATAAGTGATTATCAGTGGTTGGCAAATTCAGTACAATTATTGGGCAAAGTCATTTTTAGTGGTCGGATAAGTTATTAAAAGTGGTTGGCAAAGTCATTACAATTGGTCGGCAAAGTCAATTTTAGAGGTCGGTTTAGTGATTAACAGTGGTAAGCAAATTCGTTACAATTGTTCGGCAAAACCATTTTTAGAGGTCGGATAAGTGATTAATAGTGGTTGGCAAATTCAGTACAATTATTGGGCAAAGTCATTTTTAGAGGTCGGATAAGTGATTAATAGTGGTTGGCAAAGTCATTACAATTGTTGGACAAAGTCATTTTCAGATGTCTGATAAGTGATTTACAGTGGTTGGCAAAGTCATTACAATTGTTCGGCAAAACCATTTTTAGAGGTCGGATAAGTGATTATCAGTGGTTGGCAAAATCAGTACAATTATTGGGCAAAGTCATTTTTAGAGGTCGGATAAGTGATTAATAGTGGTTGGCAAAGTCATTACAATTGTTGGGCAAAGTCATTTTCAGATGTCTGATAAGTGATTTACAGTGGTTGGCAAAGTCATTACAATTGTTCGGCAAAACCATTTTTAGAGGTTGGATAAGTGATTATCAGTGGTTGGCAAATTCAGTACAATTATTGGGCAAAGTCATTTTTAGAGGTCGGATAAGTGATTAATAGTGGTTGGCAAAGTCATTACAATTGTTGGGCAAAGTCATTTTCAGATGTCTGATAAGTGATTTACAGTGGTTGGCAAAGTCATTACAATTGTTCGGCAAAACCATTTTTAGAGGTTGGATAAGTGATTATCAGTGGTTGGCAAATTCAGTACAATTATTGGGCAAAGTCATTTTTAGTGGTCGGATAAGTTATTAAAAGTGGTTGGCAAAGTCATTACAATTGTTGGGCAAAGTCATTTTTAGAGGTCGGTTTAGTGATTAACAGTGGTTTGCAATGTCATTAAAATTGTTAGGAAAAGTCATTTTTAGAATTCGGATAAGTAATTAACAATTGTTGGCAAAACTATTACAATTTTTGGGCAAAGTCATTTTTAGAGGTCGGATAGTAGATTAATAGTGGTTGGCAAAGTCATTACAATTGTTGGGCAATGTCATTTTCAGATGTCTGATAAGTGATTTACAGTGGTTGACAAAGTCATTACAATTGTTCGGCAAAACCATTTTAGAGGTCGGATAAGTGATTATCAGTGGTTGGCAAATTCAGTACAATTATTGGGCAAAGTCATTTTTAGAGGTCGGATAAGTGATTAATAGTGGTTGGCAAAGTCATTACAATTGTTGGGCAAAGTCATTTTCAGATGTCTGATTAGTGATTTACAGTGGTAGGCAAAGTCATTACAATTGTTCGGCAAAACCATTTTTAGAGGTTGGATAAGTGATTATCAGTGGTTGGCAAATTCAGTACAATTATTGGGCAAAGTCATTTTTAGTGGTCGGATAAGTTATTAAAAGTGGTTGGCAAAGTCATTACAATTGTTGGGCAAAACCATTTTTAGAGGTTGGATAAGTGATTATCAGTGGTTGGCAAATTCAGTACAATTATTGGGCAAAGTCATTTTTAGAGGTCGGATAAGTGATTAATAGTGGTTGGCAATGTCATTACAATTGTTGGGCAATGTCATTTTCAGATGTCTGATAAGTGATTTACTGTGGTTGGCAAAGTCATTACAATTGTTCGGCAAAACCATTTTAGAGTTCGGATAAGTGATTATCAGTGGTTGGCAAATTCAGTACAATTATTGGGCAAAGTCATTTTTAGAGGTCGGATAAGTGATTAATAGTGGTTGGCAAAGTCATTACAATTGTTGGGCAAAGTCATTTTCAGATGTCTGATAAGTGATTTACAGTGGTTGGCAAAGTCATTACAATTGTTCGGCAAAACCATTTTAGAGGTCGGATAAGTGATTATCAGTGGTTGGCAAATTCAGTACAATTATTGGGCAAAGTCATTTTCAGATGTCTGATAACTGATTTACAGTGGTTGGCAAAGTCATTACAATTGTTCGGCAAAACCATTTTTAGAGGTCGGATAAGTGATTAATAGTGGTTGGCAAAGTCATTACAATTGTTGGGCAAAGTCATTTTCAGATGTCTGATAAGTGATTTACAGTGGTTGGCAAAGTCATTACAATTGTTCGGCAAAACCATTTTTAGAGGTCGGATAAGTGACTATCAGTGGTTGGCAAAATCAGTACAATTATTGGGCAAAGTCATTTTTAGAGGTCGGATAAGTGATTAATAGTGGTTGGCAAAGTCATTACAATTGTTGGGCAATGTCATTTTCAGATGTCTGATAAGTGATTTACAGTGGTTGGCAAAGTCATTACAATTGTTCGGCAAAACCATTTTTAGAGGTTGGATAAGTGATTATCAGTGGTTGGCAAATTCAGTACAATTATTGGGCAAAGTCATTTTTAGTGGTCGGATAAGTTATTAAAAGTGGTTGGCAAAGTCATTACAATTGTTGGGCAAAACCATTTTTAGAGGTTGGATAAGTGATTATCAGTGGTTGGCAAATTCAGTACAATTATTGGGCAAAGTCATTTTTAGAGGTCGGATAAGTGATTAATAGTGGTTGGCAATGTCATTACAATTGTTGGGCAATGTCATTTTCAGATGTCTGATAAGTGATTTACAGTGGTTGGCAAAGTCATTACAATTGTTCGGCAAAACCATTTTAGAGGTCGGATAAGTGATTATCAGTGGTTGGCAAATTCAGTACAATTATTGGGCAAAGTCATTTTTAGAGGTCGGATAAGTGATTAATAGTGGTTGGCAAAGTCATTACAATTGTTGGGCAAAGTCATTTTCAGATGTCTGATAAGTGATTTACAGTGGTTGGCAAAGTCATTACAATTGTTCGGCAAAACCATTTTTAGAGGTTGGATAAGTGATTATCAGTGGTTGGCAAATTCAGTACAATTATTGGGCAAAGTCATTTTTAGTGGTCGGATAAGTTATTAAAAGTGGTTGGCAAAGTCATTACAATTGTTGGGCAAAGTCATTTTTAGAGGTCGGTGTAGTGATTAACAGTGGTTTGCAATGTCATTAAAATTGTTAGGAAAAGTCATTTTTAGAATTCGGATAAGTAATTAACAATTGTTGGCAAAACTATTACAATTAGTCGGCAAAGTCATTTTTAGAGGTCGGATAAGTGATTAATAGTGGTTGGCAAAGTCATTACAATTGTTGGGCAATGTCATTTTCAGATGTCTGATAAGTGATTTACAGTGGTTGGCAAAGTCATTACAATTGTTCGGCAAAACCATTTTAGAGGTCGGATAAGTGATTATCAGTGGTTGGCAAATTCAGTACAACTATTGGGCAAAGTCATTTTTATAGGTCGGATAAGTGATTAATAGTTGTTGGCAAAGTCATTACAATTGTTGGGCAAAGTCTTTTTCAGAGGTCTGATAAGTGATTTACACTGGTAGGCAAAGTCATTACAATTGGTCGGCAAAGTCAATTTTAGAGGTCGGTTTAGTGATTAACAGTGGTAAGCAAATTCGTTACAATTGTTCGGCAAAACCATTTTTAGAGGTCGGATAAGTGATTATCAGTGGTTGGCAAAGTCAGTACAATTATTGGGCAAAGTCATTTTTAGAGGTCGGATAAGTGATTAATAGTGGTTGGCAAAGTCATTTCAATTGTTGGGCAAAGTCATTTTCAGATGTCTGATAAGTGATTTACAGTGGTTGGCAAAGTCATTACAATTGTTCGGCAAAACCATTTTAGAGGTCGGATAAGTGATTATCAGTGGTTGGCAAATTCAGTACAATTATTGGGCAAAGTCATTTTTAGAGGTCGGATAAGTTAATAAAAGTGGTTGGCAAAGTCATTACAATTGGTCGGCAAAGTCAATTTTAGAGGTCGGTTTAGTGATTAACAGTGGTAAGCAAATTCGTTACAATTGTTCGGCAAAACCATTTTTAGAGGTCGGATAAGTGATTATCAGTGGTTGGCAAAATCAGTACAATTATTGGGCAAAGTCATTTTTAGAGGTCGGATAAGTGATTAATAGTGGTTGGCAAAGTCATTACAATTGTTGGGCAAAGTCATTTTCAGATGTCTGATAAGTGATTTACAGTGGTTGGCAAAGTCATTACAATTGTTCGGCAAAACCATTTTTAGAGGTTGGATAAGTGATTATCAGTGGTTGGCAAATTCAGAACAATTATTGGGCAAAGTCATTTTTAGAGGTCGGATAAGTGATTAATAGTGGTTGGCAAAGTCATTACATTGTTGGGCAAAGTCATTTTCAGATGTCTGATAAGTGATTTACAGTGGTTGGCAAAGTCATTACAATTGTTCGGCAAAACCATTTTTAGAGGTCGGATAAGTGATTATCAGTGGTTGGCAAAATCAGTACAATTATTGGGCAAAGTCATTTTTAGAGGTCGGATAAGTGATTAATAGTGGTTGGCAAAGTCATTACAATAGTTGGGCAAAGTCATTTTCAGATATCTGATAAGTGATTTACAGTGGTTGGCAAAGTCATTACAATTGTTCGGCAAAACCATTTTTAGAGGTTGGATAAGTGATTATCAGTGGTTGGCAAAATCAGTACAATTATTGGGCAAAGTCATTTTTAGTGGTCGGATAAGTTATTAAAAGTGGTTGGCAAAGTCATTACAATTGTTGGGCAAAGTCATTTTTAGAGGTCGGTTTAGTGATTAACAGTGGTTTGCAATGTCATTAAAATTGTTAGGAAAAGTCATTTTTAGAATTCGGATAAGTAATTAACAATTGTTGGCAAAACTATTACAATTGTTCGGCAAAGTCATTTTTAGAGGTCGGATAAGTGATTAATAGTGGTTGGCAAAGTCATTACAATTGTTGGGCAATGTCATTTTCAGATGTCTGATAAGTGATTTACAGTGGTTGGCAAAGTCATTACAATTGTTCGGCAAAACCATTTTAGAGGTCGGATAAGTGATTATCAGTGGTTGGCAAATTCAGTACAATTGTTAGGAAAAGTCATTTTTAGAATTCGGATAAGTAATTAACAATTGTTGGCAAAACTATTACAATTGTTCGGCAAAGTCATTTTTAGAGGTCGGATAAGTGATTAATAGTTGTTGGCAAAGTCATTACAATTGTTGGGCAAAGTCTTTTTCAGAGGTCTGATAAGTGATTTACACTGGTAGGCAAAGTCATTACAATTGGTCGGCAAAGTCAATTTTAGAGGTCGGTTTAGTGATTAACAGTGGTAAGCAAATTCGTTACAATTGTTCGGCAAAACCATTTTTAGAGGTCGGATAAGTGATTATCAGTGGTTGGCAAAGTCAGTACAATTATTGGGCAAAGTCATTTTTAGAGGTCGGATAAGTGATTAATAGTTGTTGGCAAAGTCATTACAATTGTTGGGCAAAGTCTTTTTCAGAGGTCTGATAAGTGATTTACACTGGTAGGCAAAGTCATTACAATTGGTCGGCAAAACCATTTTAAAGGTCGGATAAGTGATTATCAGTGGTTGGCAAATTCAGTACAATTATTGGGCAAAGTCATTTTTAGAGGTCGGATAAGTGATTAATAGTTGTTGGCAAAGTCATTACAATTGTTGGGCAAAGTCATTTTTAGAGGTCGGTTTAGTGATTAACAGTGGTTTGCAATGTCATTAAAATTGTAAGGAAAAGTCATTTTTAGAATTCGGATAAGTAATTAACAATTGTTGGCAAAACCAGTTTTAGAGGTCGGCAAAGTCATTTTTAGAGGTCGGATAAGTGATTAATAGTGGTTGGCAAAGTCATTACAATTATTGGGCAAAGTCATTTTTAGAGGTCGGATAAGTGATTAATAGTGGTTGGCAAAGTCATTACAATTGTTGGGCAAAGTCATTTTCAGATGTCTGATAAGTGATTATCAGTGGTTGGCAAATTCAGTACAATTATTGGGCAAAGTCATTTTTAGAGGTCGGTTTAGTGATTAACAGTGGTAAGCAAATTCGTTACAATTGTTCGGCAAAACCATTTTTAGAGGTCGGATTTGTGATTATCAGTGGTTGGCAAAATCAGTACAATTATTGGGCAAAGTCATTTTTAGTGGTCGGATAAGTTATTAAAAGTGGTTGGCAAAGTCATTACAATTGTTGGGCAAAGTCTTTTTCAGAGGTCTGATAAGTGATTTACACTGGTAGGCAAAGTCATTACAATTAGTCGGCAAAGTCAATTTTAGAGGTCGGTTAAGTGATTATCAGTGGTTGGCAAATTCAGTACAATTATTGGGCAAAGTCATTTTTAGAGGTCGGATAAGTGATTAATAGTTGTTGGCAAAGTCATTACAATTGTTGGGCAAAGTCTTTTTCAGAGGTCTGATAAGTGATTTACACTGGTAGGCAAAGTCATTACAATTGGTCGTCAAAGTCAATTTTAGAGGTCGGTTTAGTGATTAACAGTGGTAAGCAAATTCGTTACAATTGTTAGGCAAAACCATTTTTAGAGGTCGGATAAGTGATTATCAGTGGTTGGCAAAATCAGTACAATTATTGGGCAAAGTCATTTTTAGTGGTCGGATAAGTTATTAAAAGTGGTTGGCAAAGTCATTACAATTGTTGGGCAAAGTCTTTTCAGAGGTCTGATAAGTGATTTACACTGGTAGGCAAAGTCATTACAATTGGTCGGCAAAGTCAATTTTAGAGGTCGGTTTAGTGATTAACAGTGGTAAGCAAATTCGTTACAATTGTTCGGCAAAACCATTTTTAGAGGTCGGATAAGTGATTATCAGTGGTTGGCAAAATCAGTACAATTATTGGGCAAAGTCATTTTTAGTGGTCGGATAAGTTATTAAAAGTGGTTGGCAAAGTCATTACAATTGTTGGGCAAAGTCAATTTTAGAGGTCGGATAAGTGATTAATAGTTGTTGGCAAAGTCATTACAATTGTTGGGCAAAGTCTTTTTCAGAGGTCTGATAAGTGATTTACACTGGTAGGCAAAGTCATTACAATTGGTCGGCAAAGTCAATTTTAGAGGTCGGTTTAGTGATTAACAGTGGTAAGCAAATTCGTTACAATTGTTCGGCAAAACCATTTTTAGAGGTCGGTTAAGTGATTAATAGTGGTTGGCAAAGTCATTACAATTGTTGGGCAAAACCATTTTAGAGGTCGGATAAGTGATTATCAGTGGTTGGCAAAGTCAGTACAATTATTGGGCAAAGTCATTTTTAGAGGTCGGATAAGTGATTAATAGTGGTTGGCAAAGTCATTACAATTGTTCGGCAAAACCATTTTAGAGGTCGGATAAGTGATTATCAGTGGTTGGCAAAGTCAGTACAATTATTGGGCAAAGTCATTTTTAGAGGTCGGATAAGTGATTAATAGTGGTTGGCAAAGTCATTACAATTGTTGGGCAAAGTCATTTTCAGATGTCTGATAAGTGATTATCAGTGGTTGGCAAATTCAGTACAATTATTGGGCAAAGTCATTTTTAGAGGTCGGATAAGTGATTAATAGTTGTTGGCAAAGTCATTACAATTGTTGGGCAAAGTCTTTTTCAGAGGTCTGATAAGTGATTTACACTGGTAGGCAAAGTCATTACAATTGGTCGGCAAAGTCAATTTTAGAGGTCTGATAAGTGATTATCAGTGGTTGGCAAATTCAGTACAATTATTGGGCAAAGTCATTTTTAGAGGTCGGTTTAGTGATTAATAGTGGTTGGCAAAGTCATTACAATTGTTGGGCAATGTCATTTTCAGATGTCTGATAAGTGATTTACAGTGGTTGGCAAAGTCATTACAATTGTTCGGAAAACCATTTTAGAGGTCGGATTAGTGATTATCAGTGGTTGGCAAATTCAGTACAATTATTGGGCAAAGTCATTTTTAGAGGTCGGATAAGTGATTAATAGTTGTTGGCAAAGTCATTACAATTGTTGGGCAAAGTCTTTTTCAGAGGTCTGATAAGTGATTAATAGTGGTTGGCAAAGTCATTACAATTGTTGGGCAAAGTCATTTTCGGATGTCTGATAAGTGATTTACAGTGGTTGGCAAAGTCATTACAATTGTTCGGCAAAACCATTTTTAGAGGTTGGATAAGTGATTATCAGTGGTTGGCAAATTCAGTACAATTATTGGGCAAAGTCATTTTTAGTGGTCGGATAAGTTATTAAAAGTGGTTGGCAAAGTCATTACAATTGTTGGGCAAAGTCATTTTTAGAGGTCGGTTTAGTGATTAACAGTGGTTTGCAATGTCATTAAAATTGTTAGGAAAAGTCATTTTTAGAATTCGGATAAGTAATTAACAATTGTTGGCAAAACTATTACAATTGTTCGGCAAAGTCATTTTTAGAGGTCGGATAAGTGATTAATAGTGGTTGGCAAAGTCATTACAATTGTTGGGCAATGTCATTTTCAGATGTCTGATAAGTGATTTACAGTAGTTGGCAAAGTCATTACAATTGTTCGGCAAAACCATTTTAGAGGTCGGATAAGTGATTATCAGTGGTTGGCAAATTCAGTACAATTATTGGGCAAAGTCATTTTTAGAGGTCGGATAAGTGATTAATAGTTGTTGGCAAAGTCATTACAATTGTTGGGCAAAGTCTTTTTCAGAGGTCTGATAAGTGATTTACACTGGTAGGCAAAGTCATTACAATTGGTCGGCAAAGTCAATTTTAGAGGTCGGTTTAGTGATTAACAGTGGTAAGCAAATTCGTTACAATTGTTCGGCAAAACCATTTTTAGAGGTCGGATAAGTGATTATCAGTGGTTGGCAAAGTCAGTACAATTATTGGGCAAAGTCATTTTCAGATGTCTGATAAGTGATTTACAGTGGTTGGCAAATTCAGTACAATTATTGGGCAAAGTCATTTTTAGAGGTCGGATAAGTGATTAATAGTTGTTGGCAAAGTCATTACAATTGTTGGGCAAAGTCTTTTTCAGAGGTCTGATAAGTGATTTACACTGGTAGGCAAAGTCATTACAATTGGTCGGCAAAGTCAATTTTAGAGGTAGGTTTAGTGATTAACAGTGGTAAGCAAATTCGTTACAATTGTTCGGCAAAACCATTTTTAGAGGTCGGATAAGTGATTAATAGTGGTTGGCAAAGTCATTACAATTGTTGGGCAAAGTCATTTTCAGATGTCTGATAAGTGATTATCAGTGGTTGGCAAATTCAGTACAATTATTGGGCAAAGTCATTTTTAGAGGTCGGATAAGTGATTAATAGTGGTTGGCAAAGTCATTACAATTGTTGGGCAAAGTCATTTTCAGATGTCTGATAAGTGATTATCAGTGGTTGGCAAATTCAGTACAATTATTGGGCAAAGTCATTTTTAGAGGTCGGATAAGTGATTAATAGTTGTTGGCAAAGTCATTACAATTGTTTGGCAAAGTCTTTTTCAGAGGTCTGATAAGTGATTTACACTGGTAGGCAAAGTCATTACAATTGGTCGGCAAAGTCAATTTTAGAGGTCGGTTTAGTGATTAACAGTGGTAAGCAAATTCGTTACAATTGTTCGGCAAAACCATTTTTAGAGGTCTGATAAGTGATTATCAGTGGTTGGCAAATTCAGTACAATTATTGGGCAAAGTCATTTTTAGAGGTCGGATAAGTGATTAATAGTTGTTGGCAAAGTCATTACAATTGTTGGGCAAAGTCTTTTTCAGAGGTCTGATAAGTGATTTACACTGGTAGGCAAAGTCATTACAATTGGTCGGCAAAGTCAATTTTAGAGGTCGGTTTAGTGATTAACAGTGGTTGGCAAATTCAGTACAATTGTTCGGCAAAACCATTTTTAGAGGTCGGATAAGTGATTATCAGTGGTTGGCAAAATCAGTACAATTATTGGGCAAAGTCATTTTTAGTGGTCGGATAAGTTATTAAAAGTGGTTGGCAAAGTCATTACAATTGTTGGGCAAAGTCATTTTTAGAGGTCGGTTTAGTGATTAACAGTGGTTTGCAATGTCATTAAAATTGTTAGGAAAAGTCATTTTTAGAATTCGGATAAGTAATTAACAATTGTTGGCAAAACTATTACAATTGTTCGGCAAAGTCATTTTTAGAGGTCGGATAAGTGATTAATAGTGGTTGGCAAAGTCATTACAATTGTTGGGCAATGTCATTTTCAGATGTCTGATAAGTGATTTACAGTGGTTGGCAAAGTCATTACAATTGTTCGGCAAAACCATTTTAGAGGTCGGATAAGTGATTATCAGTGGTTGGCAAATTCAGTACAATTATTGGGCAAAGTCATTTTTAGAGGTCGGATAAGTGATTAATAGTTGTTGGAAAAGTCATTACAATTGTTGGGCAAAGTCTTTTTCAGAGGTCTGATAAGTGATTTACACTGGTAGGCAAAGTCATTACAATTGGTCGGCAAAGTCAATTTTAGAGGTCGGTTTAGTGATTAACAGTGGTAAGCAAATTCGTTACAATTGTTCGGCAAAACCATTTTTAGAGGTCGGATAAGTGATTATCAGTGGTTGGCAAAGTCAGTACAATTATTGGGCAAAGTCATTTTTAGAGGTCGGATAAGTGATTAATAGTGGTTGGCAAAGTCATTACAATTGTTGGGCAAAGTCATTTTCAGATGTCTGATAAGTGATTATCAGTGGTTGGCAAATTCAGTACAATTATTGGGCAAAGTCATTTTTAGAGGTCGGATAAGTGATTAATAGTTGTTGGCAAAGTCATTACAATTGTTGGGCAAAGTCTTTTTCAGAGGTCTGATAAGTGATTTACACTGGTGGGCAAAGTCATTACAATTGGTCGGCAAAGTCAATTTTAGAGGTCGGTTTAGTGATTAACAGTGGTAAGCAAATTCGTTACAATTGTTCGGCAAAACCATTTTTAGAGGTCGGATAAGTGATTATCAGTGGTTGGCAAAGTCAGTACAATTGTTGGGCAAAGTCTTTTTCAGAGGTCTGATAAGTGATTTACACTGGTAGGCAAAGTCATTACAATTGGTCGGCAAAGTCAATTTTAGAGGTAGGTTTAGTGATTAACAGTGGTAAGCAAATTCGTTACAATTGTTCGGCAAAACCATTTTTAGAGGTCGGATAAGTGATTAATAGTGGTTGGCAAAGTCATTACAATTGTTGGGCAAAGTCATTTTCAGATGTCTGATAAGTGATTATCAGTGGTTGGCAAATTCAGTACAATTATTGGGCAAAGTCATTTTTAGAGGTCGGATAAGTGATTAATAGTGGTTGGCAAAGTCATTACAATTGTTGGGCAAAGTCATTTTCAGATGTCTGATAAGTGATTATCAGTGGTTGGCAAATTCAGTACAATTATTGGGCAAAGTCATTTTTAGAGGTCGGATAAGTGATTAATAGTTGTTGGCAAAGTCATTACAATTGTTTGGCAAAGTCTTTTTCAGAGGTCTGATAAGTGATTTACACTGGTAGGCAAAGTCATTACAATTGGTCGGCAAAGTCAATTTTAGAGGTCGGTTTAGTGATTAACAGTGGTAAGCAAATTCGTTACAATTGTTCGGCAAAACCATTTTTAGAGGTCTGATAAGTGATTATCAGTGGTTGGCAAATTCAGTACAATTATTGGGCAAAGTCATTTTTAGAGGTCGGATAAGTGATTAATAGTTGTTGGCAAAGTCATTACAATTGTTGGGCAAAGTCTTTTTCAGAGGTCTGATAAGTGATTTACACTGGTAGGCAAAGTCATTACAATTGGTCGGCAAAGTCAATTTTAGAGGTCGGTTTAGTGATTAACAGTGGTTGGCAAATTCAGTACAATTGTTCGGCAAAACCATTTTTAGAGGTCGGATAAGTGATTATCAGTGGTTGGCAAAATCAGTACAATTATTGGGCAAAGTCATTTTTAGTGGTCGGATAAGTTATTAAAAGTGGTTGGCAAAGTCATTACAATTGTTGGGCAAAGTCATTTTTAGAGGTCGGTTTAGTGATTAACAGTGGTTTGCAATGTCATTAAAATTGTTAGGAAAAGTCATTTTTAGAATTCGGATAAGTAATTAACAATTGTTTGCAAAACTATTACAATTGTTCGGCAAAGTCATTTTTAGAGGTCGGATAAGTGATTAATAGTGGTTGGCAAAGTCATTACAATTGTTGGGCAATGTCATTTTCAGATGTCTGATAAGTGATTTACAGTGGTTGGCAAAGTCATTACAATTGTTCGGCAAAACCATTTTAGAGGTCGGATAAGTGATTATCAGTGGTTGGCAAATTCAGTACAATTATTGGGCAAAGTCATTTTTAGAGGTCGGATAAGTGATTAATAGTTGTTGGAAAAGTCATTACAATTGTTGGGCAAAGTCTTTTTCAGAGGTCTGATAAGTGATTTACACTGGTAGGCAAAGTCATTACAATTGGTCGGCAAAGTCAATTTTAGAGGTCGGTTTAGTGATTAACAGTGGTAAGCAAATTCGTTACAATTGTTCGGCAAAACCATTTTTAGAGGTCGGATAAGTGATTATCAGTGGTTGGCAAAGTCAGTACAATTATTGGGCAAAGTCATTTTTAGAGGTCGGATAAGTGATTAATAGTGGTTGGCAAAGTCATTACAATTGTTGGGCAAAGTCATTTTCAGATGTCTGATAAGTGATTATCAGTGGTTGGCAAATTCAGTACAATTATTGGGCAAAGTCATTTTTAGAGGTCGGATAAGTGATTAATAGTTGTTGGCAAAGTCATTACAATTGTTGGGCAAAGTCTTTTTCAGAGGTCTGATAAGTGATTTACACTGGTGGGCAAAGTCATTACAATTGGTCGGCAAAGTCAATTTTAGAGGTCGGTTTAGTGATTAACAGTGGTAAGCAAATTCGTTACAATTGTTCGGCAAAACCATTTTTAGAGGTCGGATAAGTGATTATCAGTGGTTGGCAAAGTCAGTACAATTATTGGGCAAAGTCATTTTTAGAGGTCGGATAAGTGATTAATAGTGGTTGGCAAAGTCATTACAATTGTTGGGCAAAGTCATTTTCAGATGTCCGATAAGTGATTTACAGTGGTTGGCAAAGTCATTACAATTGTTCGGCAAAACCATTTTTAGAGGTTGGATAAGTGATTATCAGTGGTTGGCAAATTCAGTACAATTATTGGGCAAAGTCATTTTTAGTGGTCGGATAAGTTATTAAAAGTGGTTGGCAATGTCATTAAAATTGTTAGGAAAAGTCATTTTTAGAATTCGGATAAGTAATTAACAATTGTTGGCAAAACTATTACAATTGTTCGGCAAAGTCATTTTTAGAGGTCGGATAAGTGATTAATAGTGGTTAGCAAAGTCAGTACAATTGTTGGGCAAAGTCATTTTTAGAGGTCGGATAAGTGATTATCAGTGGTAAGCAAATTCGTTACAATTGTTCGGCAAAACCATTTTTAGTAGTCGGATAAGTGATTAACAGTGGTAAGCAAATTCGTTACAATTGTTCGGCAAAACCATTTTTAGAGGTCGGATAAGTGATTATCAGTGGTTGGCAAAATCAGTACAATTATTGGGCAAAGTCATTTTTAGTGGTCGGATAAGTTATTAAAAGTGGTTGGCAAAGTCATTACAATTGTTGGGCAAAGTCATTTTTAGAGGTCGGTTTAGTGATTAACAGTGGTAAGCAAATTCGTTACAATTGTTCGGCAAAACCATTTTTAGAGGTCGGATAAGTGATTATCAGTGGTTGGCAAAGTCAGTACAATTATTGGGCAAAGTCTTTTTCAGAGGTCTGATAAGTGATTTACACTGGTAGGCAAAGTCATTACAATTGGTCGGCAAAGTCAATTTTAGAGGTCGGTTTAGTGATTAACAGTGGTAAGCAAATTCGTTACAATTGTTCGGCAAAACCATTTTTAGAGGTTGGATAAGTGATTATCAGTGGTTGGCAAATTCAGTACAATTATTGGGCAAAGTCATTTTTAGTGGTCGGATAAGTTATTAAAAGTGGTTGGCAAAGTCATTACAATTGTTGGGCAAAGTCATTTTTAGAGGTCGGTTTAGTGATTAACAGTGGTTTGCAATGTCATTAAAATTGTTAGGAAAAGTCATTTTTAGAATTCGGATAATTAATTAACAATTGTTGGCAAAACTATTACAATTTTTTGGGCAAAGTCATTTTTAGAGGTCGGATAGTAGATTAATAGTGGTTGGCAAAGTCATTACAATTGTTGGGCAATGTCATTTTCAGATGTCTGATAAGTGATTTACAGTGGTTGGCAAAGTCATTACAATTGTTCGGCAAAACCATTTTAGAGGTCGGATAAGTGATTATCAGTGGTTGGCAAATTCAGTACAATTATTGGGCAAAGTCATTTTTAGAGGTCGGATAAGTGATTAATAGTTGTTGGCAAAGTCATTACAATTGTTGGGCAAAGTCTTTTTCAGAGGTCTGATAAGTGATTTACACTGGTAGGCAAAGTCATTACAATTGGTCGGCAAAGTCAATTTTAGAGGTCGGTTTAGTGATTAACAGTGGTGAGCAAATTCGTTACAATTGTTCGGCAAAACCATTTTTAGAGGTCGGATAAGTGATTATCAGTGGTTGGCAAAATCAGTACAATTATTGGGCAAAGTCATTTTTAGAGGTCGGATAAGTGATTAATAGTGGTTGGCAAAGTCATTACAATTGTTGGGCAAAGTCATTTTCAGATGTCTGATAAGTGATTTACAGTGGTTGGCAAAGTCATTACAATTGTTCGGCAAAACCATTTTTAGAGGTTGGATAAGTGATTATCAGTGGTTGGCAAATTCAGTACAATTATTGGGCAAAGTCATTTTTAGTGGTCGGATAAGTTATTAAAAGTGGTTGGCAAAGTCATTACAATTGTTGGGCAAAGTCATTTTTAGAGGTCGGTTTAGTGATTAACAGTGGTTTGCAATGTCATTAAAATTGTTAGATAAAGTCATTTTTTGAATTCGGATAAGTAATTAACAATTGTTGGCAAAACTATTACAATTGTTCGGCAAAGTCATTTTTAAGGTCGGATAAGTGATTAATAGTGGTTAGCAAAGTCAGTACAATTGTTGGGCAAAGTCATTTTTAGAGGTCGGATAAGTGATTATCAGTGGTTTGCAAAGTCAGTACAATTATTGGGCAAAGTCATTTTTAGAGGTCGGATAAGTGATTAATAGTGGTTGGCAAAGTCATTACAATTGTTGGGCAAAGTCTTTTTCAGAGGTCTGATAAGTGATTTACACCGGTAGGCAAAGTCATTACAATTGTTCGGCAAAGTCATTTTTAGTGGTCGGATTAGTGATTTCCACAGGTAGGCATTGTCATTTGATTGTTCGGCAAAGACATTTTTAGAGGTCGGATAAGTGATTAACAGTGGTTGGCAAAGTCAGTACAATTGTTGGGCAAAGCCATTTTTAGAGGTCGGTTTAGTGATTAACAGTGGTTAGCAAAGTCATTAAAATTGATAGGAAAAGTCATTTTTAGAAGTCGGATAAGTAATTAACAATTGTTGGCAAAACTATTACAATTGTTGGGCAAAGTCGATTTTAGAGGTCGGATAAGTGATTAACAGTGGTTAGCAAAGACAGAACAATTGTTGGGCAAAGTCATTTTTAGTGGTCGGATAAGTTATTAAAAGTGGTTGGCAAAGTCATTACAATTGTTCGGCAAAGTCATTTTTAGTGGTCGGATTAGTGATTTCCACAGGTAGGCATTGTCATTTGATTGTTCGGCAAAGACATTTTTAGAGGTCGGATAAGTGATTAACAGTGGTTGGCAAAGTCAGTACAATTGTTGGGCAAAGCCATTTTTAGAGGTCGGTTTAGTGATTAACAGTGGTTTGCAATGTCATTAAAATTGTTAGGAAAAGTCATTTTTAGAATTCGGATAAGTAATTAACAATTGTTGGCAAAACTATTACAATTTTTGGGCAAAGTCATTTTTAGAGGTCGGATAGTAGATTAATAGTAGTTGGCAAAGTCATTACAATTGTTGGGCAATGTAATTTTCAGATGTCTGATAAGTGATTTACAGTGGTTGGCAAAGTCATTACAATTGTTCGGCAAAACCATTTTAGAGGTCGGATAAGTGATTATCAGTGGTTGGCAAATTCAGTACAATTATTGGGCAAAGTCATTTTTAGAGGTCGGATAAGTGATTAATAGTTGTTGGCAAAGTCATTACAATTGTTGGGCAAAGTCTTTTTCAGAGGTCTGATAAGTGATTTACACTGGTAGGCAAAGTCATTACAATTGGTCGGCAAAACCATTTTTTAGAGGTTGGATAAGTGATTATCAGTGGTTGGCAAAATCAGTACAATTATTGGGCAAAGTCATTTTTAGAGGTCGGATGAGTGATTAATAGTGGTTGGCAAAGTCATTACAATTGTTGGGCAAAGTCATTTTCAGATGTCTGATAAGTGATTTACAGTGGTTGGCAAAGTCATTACAATTGTTCGGCAAAACCATTTTTAGAGGTTGGATAAGTGATTATCAGTGGTTGGCAAATTCAGTACAATTATTGGGCAAAGTCATTTTTAGTGGTCGGATAAGTTATTAAAAGTGGTTGGCAAAGTCATTACAATTGTTGGGCAAAGTCTTTTTCAGAGGTCTGATAAGTGATTTACACCGGTAGGGAAAGTCATTACAATTGTTCGGCAAAGTCATTTTTTGTGGTCGGATTAGTGATTTCCACAGGTAGGCATTGTCATTTGATTGTTCGGCAAAGACATTTTTAGAGGTCGGATAAGTGATTAACATGGTTGGCAAAGTCAGTACAATTGTTGGGCAAAGCCATTTTTAGAGGTCGGTTTAGTGATTAACAGTGGTTAGCAAAGTCATTAAAATTGATAGGAAAAGTCATTTTTAGAAGTCGGATAAGTGATTATCAGTGGTTGGCAAAGTCAGTACAATTTTTGGGCAAAGTCATTTTTAGAGGTCGGATAGTAGATTAATAGTGGTTGGCAAAGTCATTACAATTGTTGGGCAAAGTCTTTTTCAGAGGTCTGATAAGTGATTTACACCGGTAGGCAAAGTCATTACAATTGTTCGGCAAAGTCATTTTTAGTGGTCGGATTAGTGATTTCCACAGGTAGGCATTGTCATTTGATTGTTCGGCAAAGACATTTTTAGAGGTCGGATAAGTGATTAACAGTGGTTGGCAAAGTCAGTACAATTGTTGGGCAAAGCCATTTTTAGAGGTCGGTTTAGTGATTAACAGTGGTTAGCAAAGTCATTAAAATTGATAGGAAAAGTCATTTTTAGAAGTCGGATAAGTAATTAACAATTGTTGGCAAAACTATTACAATTGTTGGGCAAAGTCGATTTTAGAGGTCGGATTAGTGATTAACAGTGGTTAGCAAAGACAGAACAATTGTTGGGCAAAGTCATTTTTAGTGGTCGGATAAGTTATTAAAAGTGGTTGGCAAAGTCATTACAATTGTTGGGCAAAGTCATTTTTAGAGGTCGGTTTAGTGATTAACAGTGGTTTGCAATGTCATTAAAATTGTTAGGAAAAGTCATTTTTAGAATTCGGATAAGTAATTAACAATTGTTGGCAAAACTATTACAATTTTTGGGCAAAGTCATTTTTAGAGGTCGGATAGTAGATTAATAGTAGTTGGCAAAGTCATTACAATTGTTGGGCAATGTCATTTTCAGATGTCTGATAAGTGATTTACAGTGGTTGGCAAAGTCATTACAATTGTTCGGCAAAACCATTTTAGAGGTCGGATAAGTGATTATCAGTGGTTGGCAAATTCAGTACAATTATTGGGCAAAGTCATTTTTAGAGGTCGGATAAGTGATTAATAGTTGTTGGCAAAGTCATTACAATTGTTGGGCAAAGTCTTTTTCAGAGGTCTGATAAGTGATTTACACTGGTAGGCAAAGTCATTACAATTGGTCGGCAAAACCATTTTTAGAGGTTGGATAAGTGATTATCAGTGGTTGGCAAAATCAGTACAATTATTGGGCAAAGTCATTTTTAGAGGTCGGATGAGTGATTAATAGTGGTTGGCAAAGTCATTACAATTGTTGGGCAAAGTCATTTTCAGATGTCTGATAAGTGATTTACAGTGGTTGGCAAAGTCATTACAATTGTTCGGCAAAACCATTTTTAGAGGTTGGATAAGTGATTATCAGTGTTTGTCAAATTCAGTACAATTATTGGGCAAAGTCATTTTTAGTGGTCGGATAAGTTATTAAAAGTGGTTGGCAAAGTCATTACAATTGTTGGGCAAAGTCATTTTTAGAGGTCGGTTTAGTGATTAACAGTGGTTTGCAATGTCATTAAAATTGTTAGGAAAAGTCATTTTTAGAATTCGGATAAGTAATTAACAATTGTTGGCAAAACTATTACAATTGTTCGGCAAAGTCATTTTTAGAGGTCGGATAAGTGATTAATAGTGGTTAGCAAAGTCAGTACAATTGTTGGGCAAAGTCATTTTTAGAGGTCGGATAAGTGATTATCAGTGCATGGCAAAGTCATTATAATTGTTGGGCAAAGTCATTTTTAGAGATCGGATAAGTGATTAACAGAGGTTGGCAAAGTCATTACAATTGTTGGGCAAAGTCATTTTTAGAGGTCGGATAAGTGATTAACAGTGGTTGGCAAAGTCATTTCTATTGTTGGGCAAAGTCATTTTTAGAGGTCGGATAAGTGATTAACAGTGTGTGTCAAAGTCATTACAATTTTAAAGGAAAGTCATTTTTAGAGTCCGGATAAATGATTAATAGTGGTTGGCAAAGTCATTACAATTGTTGGGCATAGTCAATTTTAGAGTTCGGATAAGTGAATAACAGTGGTTGGCAAAGTCATTACAATTGTTGGGCAAAGTCATTTTTAGAGGTCGGATAAGTGATTAACAGTGGTTGGCAAAGTCATTTCTATTGTTGGGCAAAGTCATTTTTAGAGGTCGGATAAGTGATTAACAGTGGTTTGCAAAGTCATTACAATTGTTGGGCAAAGTCATTTTTAGAGTTCGGATAAGTTATTCACAGTGGTTGGCAAAGTCATTACAATTGTTGGGCAAAGTCATTTTTAGAGTTCGGATAAGAGATTAACAGTGATTACAAAGTCATTACAATTGTTGGGCAAAGTAATTTTAGAGGTCGGATAAGTGATTAACAGTGGTTGGCAAAGTCATTACAATTGTTGGGCAAAGTCATTTTTAGAGTTCGGATAAGTTATTCACAGTGGTTGGCAAAGTCATTACAATTGTTGGGCAAAGTCATTTTTAGAGTTCGGATAAGAGATTAACAGTGATTACAAAGTCATTACAATTGTTGGGCATAGTCAATTTTAGAGTTCGGATAAGTGAATAACAGTGGTTGGCAAAGTCATTACAATTGTTGGGCAAAGTCATTTTTAGAGGTCGGATAAGTGATTAACAGTGGTTGGCAAAGTCATTTCTATTGTTGGGCAAAGTCATTTTTAGAGGTCGGATAAGTGATTAACAGTGGTTTGCAAAGTCATTACAATTGTTGGGCAAAGTCATTTTTAGAGGTCGGATAAGTGATTAACAGTGGTTGGCAAAGTCATTTCTATTGTTGGGCAAAGTCATTTTTAGAGGTCGGATAAGTGATTAACAGTGGTTTGCAAAGTCATTACAATTGTTGGGCAAAGTCATTTTTAGAGTTCGGATAAGTTATTCACAGTGGTTGGCAAAGTCATTACAATTGTTGGGCAAAGTCATTTTTAGAGTTCGGATAAGAGATTAACAGTGATTACAAAGTCATTACAATTGTTGGGCAAAGTAATTTTTAGAGGTCGGATAAGTGATTAACAGTGGTTGGCAAAGTCATTACAATTGTTGGGCAAAGTCATTTTTAGAGTTCGGATAAGTTATTCACAGTGGTTGGCAAAGTCATTTCTATTGTTGGGCAAAGTCATTTTTAGAGGTCGGATAAGTGATTAACAGTGTGTGTCAAAGTCATTACAATTTTAAAGGAAAGTCATTTTTAGAGTCCGGATAAATGATTAATAGTGGTTGGCAAAGTCATTACAATTGTTGGGCATAGTCAATTTTAGAGTTCGGATAAGTGAATAACAGTGGTTGGCAAAGTCATTACAATTGTTGGGCAAAGTCATTTTTAGAGGTCGGATAAGTGATTAACAGTGGTTGGCAAAGTCATTTCTATTGTTGGGCAAAGTCATTTTTAGAGGTCGGATAAGTGATTAACAGTGGTTTGCAAAGTCATTACAATTGTTGGGCAAAGTCATTTTTAGAGTTCGGATAAGTTATTCACAGTGGTTGGCAAAGTCATTACAATTGTTGGGCAAAGTCATTTTTAGAGTTCGGATAAGAGATTAACAGTGATTACAAAGTCATTACAATTGTTGGGCAAAGTAATTTTTAGAGGTCGGATAAGTGATTAACAGTGGTTGGCAAAGTCATTACAATTGTTGGGCAAAGTCATTTTTAGAGTTCGGATAAGTTATTCACAGTGGTTGGCAAAGTCATTACAATTGTTGGGCAAAGTCATTTTTAGAGTTCGGATAAGAGATTAACAGTGATTACAAAGTCATTACAATTGTTGGGCAAAGTAATTTTTAGAGGTCGGATAAGTGATTAACAGTGGTTGGCAAAGTCATTACAATTGTTGGGCAAAGTCATTTTTAGAGTTCGGATAAGTTATTAACAGTGGTTGGCAAAGTCATTACAATTGTTGGGCAAAATCATTTTTAGAGGTCGGATAAGTGATTAGTAGTGGTTGGCAAAGTCATTATAATTGTTGGGCAAAGTCATTTCTAGAGATCGGATAAGTGATTAACAGAGGTTTGCAAAGTCATTACAATTGTTGGGCAAAGTCATTTTTAGAGGTCGGATAAGTGATTAACAGTGATTACAAAGTCATTACAATTGTTGGGCAAAGTCATTTTTAGAGGTCGGATAAGTGATTAAAAGTGATTACAAAGTCATTACAATTGTTGGGCAAAGTCATTTTTAGAGGTCGGATAAGTGATTAACAGTGGTTGGCAAAGTCATTTCTATTGGTGGGCAAAGTAATTTTTAGAGGTCGGATAAGTTATTAACAGTGGTTGGCAAAGTCATTACAATTGTTGGGCAAAATCATTTTTAGAGTTCGGATAAGAGATTAACAGTGATTACAAAGTCATTACAATTGTTGGGCAAAGTAATTTTTAGAGGTCGGATAAGTGATTAACAGTGGTTGGCAAAGTAATTACAATTGTTGGGCAAAGTCATTTTTAGAGGTCGGATTAGTGATTTGTAGTGGTTGGCAAAGTAATTATAATTGTTGGGCTAAGTCATTTCTAGAGATCGGATAAGTGATTAACAGTGATTACAAAGTCATTACAATTGTTGGGCAAAGTCATTTTTAGAATTCGGATAAGTGATTAACAGTGGTTGGCAAAGTCATTACAATTGTTGGGCAAAGTCATTTTTAGAGTTCGGATAAGTTATTCACAGTGGTTGGCAAAGTCATTACAATTGTTGGGCAAAGTCATTTTTAGAGTTCGGATAAGAGATTAACAGTGATTACAAAGTCATTACAATTGTTGGGCAAAGTAATTTTTAGAGGTCGGATAAGTGATTAACAGTGGTTGGCAAAGTCATTACAATTGTTGGGCAAAGTCATTTTTAGAGTTCGGATAAGTTATTAACAGTGGTTGGCAAAGTCATTACAATTGTTGGGCAAAATCATTTTTAGAGGTCGGATAAGTGATTAGTAGTGGTTGGCAAAGTCATTATAATTGTTGGGCAAAGTCATTTCTAGAGATCGGATAAGTGATTAACAGAGGTTTGCAAAGTCATTACAATTGTTGGGCAAAGTCATTTTTAGAGGTCGGATAAGTGATTAACAGTGGTTGGCAAAGTCATTTCTATTGGTGGGCAAAGTCATTTTTAGAGGTCGGATAAGTTATTAACAGTGGTTGGCAAAGTCATTACAATTGTTGGGCAAAATCATTTTTAGAGTTCGGATAAGTGATTAACAGTGCATGGCAAAGTCATTATAATTGTTGGGCAAAGTCATTTCTAGAGATCGGATAAGTGATTAACAGAGGTTAGCAAAGTCATTACAATTGTTGGGCAAAGTCATTTTTAGAGGTCGGATAAGTGATTAACAGTGATTACAAAGTCATTACAATTGTTGGGCAAAGTAATTTTTAGAGGTTGGATAAGTGATTAATAGTGGTTGGCAAAGTCATTACAATTGTTGGGCAAAGTCATTTCTAGAGATCGGATAAGTGATTAACAGTGATTACAAAGTCATTACAATTGTTGGGCAAAGTCATTTCTAAAGATCGGAAAAGTTATTAACATTGGTTGGCAAAGTCATTACAATTGTTGGGCAAAGTCATTTTTAGAGTTCGGATAAGTGATTAACAGAGGTTGACAAAGTCATTTCGATTGGTGGGCAAAGTCATTTTTAGAGGTCGGATAAGTGATTAACAGTGTGTGTCAAAGTCATTACAATTTTTAAGGAAAGTCATTTTTTGAGTCCGGATAAATGATTAATAGTGGTTGGCAAAGTTATTACAATTGTTTGGCATAGTCAATTTTAAAGTTCGGATAAGTGAATAACAGTGGTTGGCAAAGTCATTAAAATTGTTGGGCAAAGTCATTTTTAGAGTTCGGATAAGAGATTAACAGTGATTACAAAGTCATTACAATTGTTGGGCAAAGTAATTTTTAGAGGTCGGATAAGTGATTAACAGTGGTTGGCAATGTAATTACAATTGTTGGGCAAAGTCATTTTTAGAGGTCGGATTAGTGATTTGTTATGGTTGGCAAAGTAATTATAATTGTTGGGCAAAGTCATTTTTAGAATTCGGATAAGTGATTAACAGTGGTTGGCAAAGTCATTACAATTGTTGGGCAAAGTCATTTTTAGAGTTCGGATAAGTTATTCACAGTGGTTGGCAAAGTCATTACAATTGTTGGGCAAAGTCATTTTTAGAGTTCGGATAAGAGATTAACAGTGATTACAAAGTCATTACAATTGTTGGGCAAAGTAATTTTTAGAGGTCGGATAAGTGATTAACAGTGGTTGGCAAAGTCATTACAATTGTTGGGCAAAGTCATTTTTAGAGTTCGGATAAGTTATTAACAGTGGTTGGCAAAGTCATTACAATTGTTGGGCAAAATCATTTTTAGAGTTCGGATAAGTGATTAACAGTGCATGGCAAAGTCATTATAATTGTTGGGCAAAGTCATTTTTAGAGTTCGGATAAGTTATTAACAGTGGTTGGCAAAGTCATTACAATTGTTGGGCAAAATCATTTTTAGAGTTCGGATAAGTGATTAACAGTGCATGGCATAGTCATTACAATTGTTGGGCAAAGTAATTTTTAGAGGTTGGATAAGTGATTGATAGTGGTTGGCAAAGTCATTACAATTGTTGGGCAAAGTCATTTTTAGAGTTCGGATAAGAGATTAACAGTGATTACAAAGTCATTACAATTGTTGGGCAAAGTAATTTTTAGAGGTCGGATAAGTGATTAACAGTGGTTGGCAAAGTCATTACAATTGTTGGGCAAAGTCATTTTTAGAGGTCGGATTAGTGATTTGTAGTGGTTGGCAAAGTAATTATAATTGTTGGGCAAAGTCATTTCTAGAGATCGGATAAGTGATTAACAGAGGTTTGCAAAGTCATTACAATTGTTGGGCAAAGTCATTTTTAGAGGTCGGATAAGTGATTAACAGTGGTTGGCAAAGTCATTACAATTTTTGGGCAAAGTCATTTCTAAAGATCGGAAAAGTTATTAACAGTGGTTGGCAAAGTCATTACAATTGTTGGGCAAAGTCATTTTTAGAGTTCGGATAAGTGATTAACAGAGGTTTGCAAAGTCATTACAATTGTTGGGCAAAGACTTTTTTAGAGGTCGGATAAGTGATTAACAGTGGTTGGCAAAGTCATTACAATTGTTGGGCAAAGTCATTTCTAAAGATCGGAAAAGTTATTAACAGTGGTTGGCAAAGTCATTACAATTGTTGGGCAAAGTCATTTTTAGAGTTCGGATAAGTGATTAACAGAGGTTTGCAAAGTCATTACAATTGTTGGGCAAAGACTTTTTTAGAGGTCGGAAAAGTGATTAACAGTGGTTGGCAAAGCCATTATAATTGTTGGGCAAAGTCGTTTCTAGAGATCGGATAAGTGATTAACAGAGGTTTGCAAAGTCATTACAATTGTTGGGCAAAGTCATTTTTAGAGGTCGGATAAGTGATTTACAGTGGTTGGCAAAGTCATTACAATTGTTGGGCAAAGTCATTTCTAGAGATCGGATAAATGATTAACAGAGGTTGGCATAGTCATTACAATTGTTGGGCAAAGTCATTTTTAGAGGTCGGATAAGTGATTTACAGTGGTTGGCAAAGTCATTACAATTGTTGGGCAAAGTCATTTCTAGAGATCGGATAAGTGATTAACAGTTGTCGGCAAAGTCATTACAATTGTTGGGCAAAGACTTTTTTAGAGGTCGGATAAGTGTTTAACAGTGGTTGGCAAAGTCATTATAATTGTTGGGCAAAGTCATTTCTAGAGATCGGATAAGTGATTAACAGTTGTCGGCAAAGTCATTACAATTGTTGGGCAAAGACTTTTTTAGAGGTCGGATGAGTGATTAACAGTGGTTGGCAAAGTCATTACAATTTTTGGGCAAAGTCATTTCTAGAGTTCGGATAAGTTATTAACAGTGGTTTGCAAAGTCATTACAATTGTTGGGCAAAGTCATTTTTAGAGTTCGGATAAGTTATTAACAGTGGTTTGCAAAGTCATTACAATTGTTGGGCAAAGTCATTTTTAGAGTTCGGATAAGTGATTAACAGTGGTTGGCAAAGTCATTACAATTGTTGGGCAAAGTCATTTTCAGAGGTCGGATAAGTGATTAACAGTGGTTGGCAAAGTCATTACAATTGTTGGGCAAAGTCATTTTTAGAGTTCGGATAAGTTTTTAACAGTGGTTGGCAAAGTCATTACAATTGTTGGGCAAAGTCATTTTTATAGTTCGGATAAGTGATTAACAGTTGTTGGCAAAGTCATTATAATTGTTGGCCAAAGTCATTTCTAGAGATCGGATAGGTGATTAACAGAGGTTGGCAAAGTCATTACAATTGTTGAGCAAAGTCATTTTTAGAGTTCGGATAAGTGATTAACAGTGGTTGGCAAAGTCATTACAATTGTTGGGCAAAGTCATTTCTAGAGATCGGATAAATGATTAACAGAGGTTGGCATAGTCATTACAATTGTTGGGCAAAGTCATTTTTAGAGGTCGGATAAGTGATTTACAGTGGTTGGCAAAGTCATTACAATTGTTGGGCAAAGTCATTTTTAGAGTTCGGATAAGTTTTTAACAGTGGTTGGCAAAGTCATTACAATTGTTGGGCAAAGTCATTTTTAGAGTTCGGATAAGTGATTAACAGTTGTTGGCAAAGTCATTATAATTGTTGGCCAAAGTCATTTCTAGAGATCGGATAAGTGATTAACAGAGGTTGGCAAAGTCTTTACAACTGTTGGGCAAAGTCATTTTCAGAGGTCGGATAAGTGATTAACAGTGGTTGGCAAAGTCATTACAATTGTTGGGCAAAGTCATTTTTAGAGGTCGGATAAGTGATTAACAGTGTGTGTCAAAGTCATTACAATTTTTAAGGAAAGTCATTTTTAGAGTCCGGATAAATGATTAATAGTGGTTGGCAAAGTCATTACAATTGTTGGGCATAGTCAATTTTAAAGTTCGGATAAGTGAATAACAGTGGTTGGAAAAGTCATTACAATTGTTGGGCAAAGTCATTTCTAGAGATCGGATAAGTGATTTACAGTGGTTGGCAAATTCATTACAATTGTTGGCCAAAGTCATTTCTAGCGATCGGATAAGTGATTAACAGAGGTTGGCAAAGTCATTACAATTGTTGGGCAAAGTCATTTTTTGAGGTCGGATAAGTGATTAGTAGTGGTTGGCAAAGTCATTATAATTGTTGGGCAAAGTCATTTTTAGAGTTCGGATAAGTTTTTAACAGTGGTTGGCAAAGTCATTTTTATAGTTCGGATAAGTGATTAACAGTTGTTGGCAAAGTCATTATAATTGTTGGCCAAAGTCATTTCTAGAGATCGGATTGGTGATTAACAGAGGTTGGCAAAGTCATTACAATTGTTGAGCAAAGTCATTTTTAGAGTTCGGATAAGTGATTAACAGTGGTTGGCAAAGTCATTACAATTGTTGGGCAAAGACTTTTTTAGAGGTCGGATAAGTGATTAACAGTGGTTGGCAAAGTCATTACAATTTTTGGGCAAAGTCATTTCTAGAGTTCGGATAAGTTATTAACAGTGGTTTGCAAAGTCATTACAATTGTTGGGCAAAGTCATTTTTAGAGTTCGGATAAGTTATTAACAGTGGTTTGCAAAGTCATTACAATTGTTGGGCAAAGTCATTTTTAGAGTTCGGATAAGTGATTAACAGTGGTTGGCAAAGTCATTACAATTGTTGGGCAAAGTCATTTTCAGAGGTCGGATAAGTGATTAACAGTGGTTGGCAAAGTCATTACAATTGTTGGGCAAAGTCATTTTTAGAGTTCGGATAAGTTTTTAACAGTGGTTGGCAAAGTCATTACAATTGTTGGGCAAAGTCATTTTTATAGTTCGGATAAGTGATTAACAGTTGTTGGCAAAGTCATTATAATTGTTGGCCAAAGTCATTTCTAGAGATCGGATAGGTGATTAACAGAGGTTGGCAAAGTCATTACAATTGTTGAGCAAAGTCATTTTTAGAGTTCGGATAAGTGATTAACAGTGGTTGGCAAAGTCATTACAATTGTTGGGCAAAGTCATTTCTAGAGATCGGATAAATGATTAACAGAGGTTGGCATAGTCATTACAATTGTTGGGCAAAGTCATTTTTAGAGGTCGGATAAGTGATTTACAGTGGTTGGCAAAGTCATTACAATTGTTGGGCAAAGTCATTTTTAGAGTTCGGATAAGTTTTTAACAGTGGTTGGCAAAGTCATTACAATTGTTAGGCAAAGTCATTTTTAGAGTTCGGATAAGTGATTAACAGTTGTTGGCAAAGTCATTATAATTGTTGGCCAAAGTCATTTCTAGAGATCGGATAAGTGATTAACAGAGGTTGGCAAAGTCTTTACAACTGTTGGGCAAAGTCATTTTCAGAGGTCGGATAAGTGATTAACAGTGGTTGGCAAAGTCATTACAATTGTTGGGCAAAGTCATTTTTAGAGGTCGGATAAGTGATTAACAGTGTGTGTCAAAGTAATTACAATTTTTAAGGAAAGTCATTTTTAGAGTCCGGATAAATGATTAATAGTGGTTGGCAAAGTCATTACAATTGTTGGGCATAGTCAATTTTAAAGTTCGGATAAGTGAATAACAGTGGTTGGAAAAGTCATTACAATTGTTGGGCAAAGTCATTTCTAGAGATCGGATAAGTGATTTACAGTGGTTGGCAAATTCATTACAATTGTTGGCCAAAGTCATTTCTAGCGATCGGATAAGTGATTAACAGAGGTTGGCAAAGTCATTACAATTGTTGGGCAAAGTCATTTTTTGAGGTCGGATAAGTGATTAGTAGTGGTTGGCAAAGTCATTATAATTGTTGGGCAAAGTCATTTTTAGAGTTCGGATAAGTTTTTAACAGTGGTTGGCAAAGTCATTACAATTGTTGGGCAAAGTCATTTTTAGATTTCGGATAAGTGATTAACAGTTGTTGGCAAAGTCATTATAATTGTTGGCCAAAGTCATTTCTAGAGATCGGATAAGTGATTAACAGAGGTTGGCAAAGTCTTTACAACTGTTGGGCAAAGTCATTTTCAGAGGTCGGATAAGTGATTAACAGTGGTTGGCAAAGTCATTACAATTGTTGGGCAAAGTCATTTTTAGAGGTCGGATAAGTGATTAACAGTGTGTGTCAAAGTCATTACAATTTTTAAGGAAAGTCATTTTTAGAGTCCGGATAAATGATTAATAGTGGTTGGCAAAGTCATTACAATTGTTGGGCATAGTCAATTTTAAAGTTCGGATAAGTGAATAACAGTCGTTGAAAAAGTCATTACAATTGTTGGGCAAAGTCATTTCTAGAGATCGGATAAGTGATTTACAGTGGTTGGCAAATTCATTACAATTGTTGGCCAAAGTCATTTCTAGCGATCGGATAAGTGATTAACAGAGGTTGGCAAAGTCATTACAATTGTTGGGCAAAGTCATTTTTTGAGGTCGGATAAGTGATTAGTAGTGGTTGGCAAAGTCATTATAATTGTTGGGCAAAGTCATTTTTAGAGTTCGGATAAGTTTTTAACAGTGGTTGGCAAAGTCATTACAATTGTTGGGCAAAGTCATTTTTAGATTTCGGATAAGTGATTAACAGTTGTTGGCAAAGTCATTATAATTGTTGGCCAAAGTCATTTCTAGAGATCGGATAAGTGATTAACAGAGGTTGGCAAAGTCTTTACAACTGTTGGGCAAAGTCATTTTCAGAGGTCGGATAAGTGATTAACAGTGGTTGGCAAAGTCATTACAATTGTTGGGCAAAGTCATTTTTAGAGGTCGGATAAGTGATTAACAGTGTGTGTCAAAGTCATTACAATTTTTAAGGAAAGTCATTTTTAGAGTCCGGATAAATGATTAATAGTGGTTGGCAAAGTCATTACAATTGTTGGGCATAGTCAATTTTAAAGTTCGGATAAGTGAATAACAGTCGTTGGAAAAGTCATTACAATTGTTGGGCAAAGTCATTTCTAGAGATCGGATAAGTGATTTACAGTGGTTGGCAAATTCATTACAATTGTTGGCCAAAGTCATTTCTAGCGATCGGATAAGTGATTAACAGAGGTTGGCAAAGTCATTACAATTGTTGGGCAAAGTCATTTTTTGAGGTCGGATAAGTGATTAGTAGTGGTTGGCAAAGTCATTATAATTGTTGGGCAAAGTCATTTTTAGAGTTCGGATAAGTTTTTAACAGTGGTTGGCAAAGTCATTTTTATAGTTCGGATAAGTGATTAACAGTTGTTGGCAAAGTCATTACAATTGTTGGGCAAAGTCATTTTTAGAGGTCGGATAAGTGATTAACAGTGTGTGTCAAAGTCATTACAATTTTTAAGGAAAGTCATTTTTAGAGTCCGGATAAATGATTAATAGTGGTTGGCAAAGTCATTACAATTGTTGGGCATAGTCAATTTTAAAGTTCGGATAAGTGAATAACAGTCGTTGGAAAAGTCATTACAATTGTTGGGCAAAGTCATTTCTAGAGATCGGATAAGTGATTTACAGTGGTTGGCAAATTCATTACAATTGTTGGCCAAAGTCATTTCTAGCGATCGGATAAGTGATTAACAGAGGTTGGCAAAGTCATTACAATTGTTGGGCAAAGTCATTTTTTGAGGTCGGATAAGTGATTAGTAGTGGTTGGCAAAGTCATTACAATTGTTGGGCAAAGTCATTTTTAGATTTCGGATAAGTGATTAACAGTTGTTGGCAAAGTCATTATAATTGTTGGCCAAAGTCATTTCTAGAGATCGGATAAGTGATTAACAGAGGTTGGCAAAGTCTTTACAACTGTTGGGCAAAGTCATTTTCAGAGGTCGGATAAGTGATTAACAGTGGTTGGCAAAGTCATTACAATTGTTGGGCAAAGTCATTTTTAGAGGTCGGATAAGTGATTAACAGTGTGTGTCAAAGTCATTACAATTTTTAAGGAAAGTCATTTTTAGAGTCCGGATAAATGATTAATAGTGGTTGGCAAAGTCATTACAATTGTTGGGCATAGTCAATTTTAAAGTTCGGATAAGTGAATAACAGTCGTTGGAAAAGTCATTACAATTGTTGGGCAAAGTCATTTCTAGAGATCGGATAAGTGATTTACAGTGGTTGGCAAATTCATTACAATTGTTGGCCAAAGTCATTTCTAGAGATCGGATAGGTGATTAACAGAGGTTGGCAAAGTAATTACAATTGTTGAGCAAAGTCATTTTTAGAGTTCGGATAAGTGATTAACAGTGGTTGGCAAAGTCATTACAATTGTTGGGCAAAGTCATTTCTAGAGATCGGATAGGTGATTAACAGAGGTTGGCAAAGTCATTACAATTGTTGGGCAAAGTCATTTCTAGAGATCGGATAAGTGATTAACAGTTGTCGGCAAAGTCATTACAATTGTTGGGCAAAGTCTTTTTTAGAGGTCGGATAAATGATTAACAGTGGTTGGCAAAGTCATTACAATTTTTGGCAAAAGTCATTTCTAGAGATCGGATAAGTGATTTACAGTGGTTGGCAAATTCATTACAATTGTTGGGCAAAGTCATTTCTAGAGATCGGATAAGTGATTAACAGTGGTTGGCAAAGTCATTACAATTGTTGGGCAAAGTCATTTTTAGAGTTCGGATAAGTAATTAACAGTGGTTGGGAAAGTCATTACAATTGTTGGGCAAAGTCATTTCTAGAGATCGGATGAGTGATTAACAGTGGTTGGCAAAGTCATTTCTAGAGATCGGATAAATGATTAACAGAGGTTGGCATAGTCATTACAATTGTTGGGCAAAGTCATTTTTAGAGGTCGGATAAGTGATTTACAGTGGTTGGCAAAGTCATTACAATTGTTGGGCAAAGTCATTTTTAGAGTTCGGATAAGTTCTTAACAGTGGTTGGCAAAGTCATTACAATTGTTGGGCAAAGTCATTTTTAGAGTTCGGATAAGTGATTAACAGTTGTTGGCAAAGTCATTATAATTGTTGGCCAAAGTCATTTCTAGAGATCGGATAAGTGATTAACAGAGGTTGGCAAAGTCATTACAATTGTTGGGCAAAGTCATTTTCAGAGGTCGGATAAGTGATTAACAGTGGTTGGCAAAGTCATTACAATTGTTGGGCAAAGTCATTTTTAGAGTTCGGATAAGTGATTAACAGTTGTTGGCAAAGTCATTATAATTGTTGGCCAAAGTCATTTCTAGAGATCGGATAGGTGATTAACAGAGGTTGGCAAAGTCATTACAATTGTTGGGCAAAGTCATTTCTAGAGATCGGATAAGTGATTAACAGTTGTCGGCAAAGTCATTTCAATTGTTGGGCAAAGTCTTTTTTAGAGGTCGGATAAATGATTAACAGTGGTTGGCAAAGTCATTACAATTTTTGGCAAAAGTCATTTCTAGAGATCGGATAAGTGATTTACAGTGGTTGGCAAATTCATTACAATTGTTGGCCAAAGTCATTTTTAGAGTTCGGATAAGTTTTTAACAGTGGTTGGCAAAGTCATTACAATTGTTGGGCAAAGTCATTTTTTGAGGTCGGATAAGTGATTAGTAGTGCTTGGCAAAGTCATTATAATTGTTGGGCAAAGTCATTTTTAGAGTTCGGATAAGTTTTTAACAGTGGTTGGCAAAGTCATTTTTATAGTTCGGATAAGTGATTAACAGTTGTTGGCAAAGTCATTATAATTGTTGGCCAAAGTCATTTCTAGAGATCGGATAGGTGATTAACAGAGGTTGGCAAAGTCATTACAATTGTTGAGCAAAGTCATTTTTAGAGTTCGGATAAGTGATTAACAGTGGTTGGCAAAGTCATTACAATTGTTGGGCAAAGTCATTTCTAGAGATCGGATAGGTGATTAACAGAGGTTGGCAAAGTCATTACAATTGTTGGGCAAAGTCATTTCTAGAGATCGGATAAGTGATTAACAGTTGTCGGCAAAGTCATTACAATTGTTGGGCAAAGTCTTTTTTAGAGGTCGGATAAATGATTAACAGTGGTTGGCAAAGTCATTACAATTTTTGGCAAAAGTCATTTCTAGAGATCGGATAAGTGATTTACAGTGGTTGGCAAATTCATTACAATTGTTGGGCAAAGTCATTTCTAGAGATCGGATAAGTGATTAACAGTGGTTGGCAAAGTCATTACAATTGTTGGGCAAAGTCATTTTTAGAGTTCGGATAAGTAATTAACAGTGGTTGGGAAAGTCATTACAATTGTTGGGCAAAGTCATTTCTAGAGATCGGATGAGTGATTAACAGTGGTTGGCAAAGTCATTTCTAGAGATCGGATAAATGATTAACAGAGGTTGGCATAGTCATTACAATTGTTGGGCAAAGTCATTTTTAGAGGTCGGATAAGTGATTTACAGTGGTTGGCAAAGTCATTACAATTGTTGGGCAAAGTCATTTTTAGAGTTCGGATAAGTTTTTAACAGTGGTTGGCAAAGTCATTACAATTGTTGGGCAAAGTCATTTTTAGAGTTCGGATAAGTGATTAACAGTTGTTGGCAAAGTCATTATAATTGTTGGCCAAAGTCATTTCTAGAGATCGGATAAGTGATTAACAGAGGTTGGCAAAGTCATTACAATTGTTGGGCAAAGTCATTTTCAGAGGTCGGATAAGTGATTAACAGTGGTTGGCAAAGTCATTACAATTGTTGGGCAAAGTCATTTTTAGAGTTCGGATAAGTGATTAACAGTTGTTGGCAAAGTCATTATAATTGTTGGCCAAAGTCATTTCTAGAGATCGGATAGGTGATTAACAGAGGTTGGCAAAGTCATTACAATTGTTGGGCAAAGTCATTTCTAGAGATCGGATAAGTGATTAACAGTTGTCGGCAAAGTCATTACAATTGTTGGGCAAAGTCTTTTTTAGAGGTCGGATAAATGATTAACAGTGGTTGGCAAAGTCATTACAATTTTTGGCAAAAGTCATTTCTAGAGATCGGATAAGTGATTTACAGTGGTTGGCAAATTCATTACAATTGTTGGCCAAAGTCATTTCTAGCGATCGGATAAGTGATTAACAGAGGTTGGCAAAGTCATTACAATTGTTGGGCAAAGTCATTTTTTGAGGTCGGATAAGTGATTAGTAGTGGTTGGCAAAGTCATTATAATTGTTGGGCAAAGTCATTTCTAGAGATCGGATAAGTGATTAACAGTGGTTGGCAAAGTCATTTCTATTGGTGGGCAAAGTCATTTTTAGAGGTCGGATAAGTGATTAACAGTGTGTGTCAAAGTCATTACAATTTTTAAGGAAAGTCATTTTTAGAGTCCGGATAAATGATTAATAGTGGTTGGCAAAGTCATTACAATTGTTGGGCATAGTCAATTTTAGAGTTCGGATAAGTGAATAACAGTGGTTGGCAAAGTCATTACAATTGTTGGGCAAAGTCATTTTTAGAGGTCTGATAAGTGATTAACAGTGGTTTGCAAAGTCATTACAATTGTTGGGCAAAGTCATTTTTAGATTTCCGATAAGTTATTAACAGTGGTTGGCAAAGTCATTACAATTGTTGGGCAAAGTCATTTTTAGAGTTCGGATAAGAGATTAACAGTGATTACAAAGTCATTACAATTGTTGGGCAAAGTCATTTTTTGAGGTCAGATAAGTGATTAGTAGTCGTTGGCAAAGTCATTACAATTGTTGGGCAAAGTCATTTTTAGAGGTCGGAAAAGTGATTAACAGTGGTTGGCAAAGTCATTTCTATTGGTGGGCAAAGTCATTTTTAGAGGTCGGATAAGTGATTAACAGTGTGTGTCAAAGTCATTACAATTTTTAAGGAAAGTCATTTTTAGAGTCCGGATAAATGATTAATAGTGGTTGGCAAAGTCATTACAATTGTTGGGCATAGTCAATTTTAAAGTTCGGATAAGAGAATAACAGTGGTTGGCAAAGTCATTATAATTGTTGGCCAAAGTCATTTCTAGAGATCGGATAAGTGATTAACAGAGGTTGGCAAAGTCACTCCAATTGTTGGGCAAAGTCATTTTTAGAGTTCGGATAAGTTATTAACGGTGGTTGGCAAAGTCATTACAATTGTTGGGCAAAGTCATTTCTAGAGATCGGATAAGTGATTAACAGTTGTCGGCAAAGTCATTACAATTGTTGGGCAAAGACTTTTTTAGAGGTCGGATAAGTGATTAACAGTGGTTGGCAAAGTCATTATAATTGTTGGGCAAAGTCATTTCTAGAGATCGGATAAGTGATTAACAGTTGTCGGCAAAGTCATTACAATTGTTGGGCAAAGACTTTTTTAGAGGTCGGATAAGTGATGAAAAATGGTTGGCAAAGTCATTACAATTTTTGGGCAAAGTCATTTCTAGAGTTCGGATAAGTTATTAACAGTGGTTTGCAAAGTCATTACAATTGTTGGGCAAAGTCATTTTTAGAGTTCGGATAAGTTATTAACAGTGGTTTGCAAAGTCATTACAATTGTTGGGCAAAGTCATTTTTAGAGTTCGGATAAGTGATTAACAGTGGTTGGCAAAGTCATTACAATTGTTGGGCAAAGTCATTTTCAGAGGTCGGATAAGTGATTAACAGTGGTTGGCAAAGTCATTTCTATTGTTGGGCAAAGTCATTTTTAGAGGTCGGATAAGTTATTAACAGTGGTTTGCAAAGTCATTACAATTGTTGGGCAAAGTCATTTTTAGAGTTCGGATAAGTTATTAACAGTGGTTTGCAAAGTCATTACAATTGTTGGGCAAAGTCATTTTTAGAGTTCGGATAAGTGATTAACAGTGGTTGGCAAGGTCATTAAAATTGTTGGGCAAAGTCATTTTTAGAGTTCGGATAAGTTATTAACAGTGGTTTGCAAAGTCATTACAATTGTTGGGCAAAGTCATTTTTAGAGTTCGGATAAGTTATTAACAGAGGTTGGCATAGTCATTACAATTGTTGGGCAAAGTCATTTTTAGAGGTCGGATAAGTGATTTACAGTGGTTGGCAAAGTCATTACAATTGTTGGGCAAAGTCATTTTTAGAGTTCGGATAAGTTTTTAACAGTGGTTGGCAAAGTCATTACAATTGTTGGGCAAAGTCATTTTTATAGTTCGGATAAGTGATTAACAGTTGTTGGCAAAGTCATCACAATTTTTGGCAAAAGTCATTTCTAGAGATCGGATAAGTTATTAACAGTGGTTTGCAAAGTCATTACAATTGTTGGGCAAAGTCATTTTTAGAGTTCGGATAAGTGATTAACAGTGGTTGGCAAAGTCATTACAATTGTTGGGCAAAGTCATTTTCAGAGGTCGGATAAGTGATTAACAGTGGTTGGCAAAGTCATTTCTATTGTTGGGCAAAGTCATTTTTAGAGGTCGGATAAGTTATTAACAGTGGTTTGCAAAGTCATTACAATTGTTGGGCAAAGTCATTTTTAGAGTTCGGATAAGTTATTAACAGTGGTTTGCAAAGTCATTACAATTGTTGGGCAAAGTCATTTTTAGAGTTCGGATAAGTGATTAACAGTGGTTGGCAAGGTCATTAAAATTGTTGGGCAAAGTCATTTTTAGAGTTCGGATAAGTTATTAACAGTGGTTTGCAAAGTCATTACAATTGTTGGGCAAAGTCATTTTTAGAGTTCGGATAAGTTATTAACAGAGGTTGGCATAGTCATTACAATTGTTGGGCAAAGTCATTTTTAGAGGTCGGATAAGTGATTTACAGTGGTTGGCAAAGTCATTACAATTGTTGGGCAAAGTCATTTTTAGAGTTCGGATAAGTTTTTAACAGTGGTTGGCAAAGTCATTACAATTGTTGGGCAAAGTCATTTTTATAGTTCGGATAAGTGATTAACAGTTGTTGGCAAAGTCATCACAATTTTTGGCAAAAGTCATTTCTAGAGATCGGATAAGTGATTTACAGTGGTTGGCAAATTCATTACAATTGTTGGGCAAAGTCATTTCTAGAGATCGGATAAGTGATTAACAGTGGTTGGCAAAGTCATTACAATTGTTGGGCAAAGTCATTTTTAGAGGTCGGATAAGTGATTTACAGTGGTTGGCAAAGTCATTACAATTGTTGGCCAAAGTCATTTCTAGAGATCGAATGAGTGATTAACAGTGGTTGGCAAAGTCATTTCTAGAGATCGGATAAATGATTAACAGAGGTTGGCATAGTCATTACAATTGTTGGGCAAAGTCATTTTTAGAGGTCGGATAAGTTATTAACAGTGGTTTGCAAAGTCATTACAATTGTTGGGCAAAGTCATTTTTAGAGTTCGGATAAGTTTTTAACAGTGGTTGGCAAAGTCATTACAATTGTTGGGCAAAGTCATTTTTAGAGTTCGGATAAGTGATTAACAGTTGTTGGCAAAGTCATTATAATTGTTGGCCAAAGTCATTTCTAGAGATCGGATAAGTGATTAACAGAGGTTGGCAAAGTCATTACAATTGTTGGGCAAAGTCATTTTCAGAGGTCGGATAAGTGATTAACAGTGGTTGGCAAAGTCATTACAATTGTTGGGCAAAGTCATTTTTAGAGTTCGGATAAGTGATTAACAGTTGTTGGCAAAGTCATTATAATTGTTGGCCAAAGTCATTTCTAGAGATCGGATAGGTGATTAACAGAGGTTGGCAAAGTCATTACAATTGTTGGGCAAAGTCATTTCTAGAGATCGGATAAGTGATTAACAGTTGTCGGCAAAGTCATTACAATTGTTGGGCAAAGTCTTTTTTAGAGGTCGGATAAATGATTAACAGTGGTTGGCAAAGTCATTACAATTTTTGGCAAAAGTCATTTCTAGAGATCGGATAAGTGATTTACAGTGGTTGGCAAATTCATTACAATTGTTGGGCAAAGTCATTTCTAGAGATCGGATAAGTGATTAACAGTGGTTGGCAAAGTCATTACAATTGTTGGGCAAAGTCATTTTTAGAGTTCGGATAAGTAATTAACAGTGGTTGGGAAAGTCATTACAATTGTTGGGCAAAGTCATTTCTAGAGATCGGATGAGTGATTAACAGTGGTTGGCAAAGTCATTACAATTGTTGGGCCAAGTCATTTTTAGAGTTCGGATAAGTTTTTAACAGTGGTTGGCAAAGTCATTACAATTGTTGGGCAAAGTCATTTTCAGAGATCGGATAAGTTTTTAACAGTGGTTGGCAAAGTCATTACAATTGTTGGGCAAAGTCATTTTTAGAGTTCGGATAAGTAAATAACAGTGGTTGGGAAAGTCATTACAATTGTTGGGCAAAGTCATTACAATTGTTGGGCAAAGTCATTACAATTGTTGGGCAAAGTCATTTTTAGAGTTCGGATAAGTTTTTAACAGTGGTTTGCAAAGTCATTACAATTGTTGGGCAAAATCATTTTTAGAGTTCGGATAATTTATTAACAGTTGTTGGCAAAGTCATTTCTATTGTTGGGCAAAGTCATTTTTAGAGTTCGGATAAGTTATTAACAGTGGTTTGCAAAGTCATTACAATTGTTGGGCAAAGTCATTTTAGAGTTCGGATAATTTATTAACAGTGGTTGGCAAAGTCATTTCTATTGTTGGGCAAAGTCATTTTTAGAGGTCGGATAAGTTATTAACAGTGGTTTGCAAAGTCATTACAATTGTTGGGCAAAGTCATTTTTAGAGTTCGGATAAGTTATTAACAGTGGTTTGCAAAGTCATTACAATTGTTGGGCAAAGTCATTTTTAGAGTTCGGATAAGTGATTAACAGTGGTTGGCAAAGTCATTACAATTGTTGGGCAAAGTCATTTTCAGAGGTCGGATAAGTGATTAACAGTGGTTGGCAAAGTCATTACAATTGTTGGGCAAAGTCATTTTTAGAGTTCGGATAAGTTTTTAACAGTGGTTGGCAAAGTCATTACAATTGTTGGGCAAAGTCATTTTTATAGTTCGGATAAGTGATTAACAGTTGTTGGCAAAGTCATTATAATTGTTGGCCAAAGTCATTTCTAGAGATCGGATAGGTGATTAACAGAGGTTGGCAAAGTCATTACAATTGTTGGGCAAAGTCATTTCTAGAGATCGGATAAGTGATTAACAGTTGTCGGCAAAGTCAGTACAATTGTTGGGCAAAGTCTTTTTTAGAGGTCGGATAAGTGATTAACAGTGGTTGGCATTGTCATTACAATTGTTGGGCAAAGTCATTTTTAGAGTTCGGATAAGTTTTTAACAGTGGTTGGCAAAGTCATTACAATTGTTGGGCAAAGTCATTTCTAGAGATCGGATGAGTGATTAACAGTGGTTGGCAAAGTCATTTCTAGAGATCGGATAAATGATTAACAGAGGTTGGCATAGTCATTACAATTGTTGGGCAAAGTCATTTTTAGAGGTCGGATAAGTGATTTACAGTGGTTGGCAAAGTCATTACAATTGTTGGGCAAAGTCATTTTTAGAGTTCGGATAAGTTTTTAACAGTGGTTGGCAAAGTCATTACAATTGTTGGGCAAAGTCATTTTTAGAGTTCGGATAAGTGATTAACAGTTGTTGGCAAAGTCATTATAATTGTTGGCCAAAGTCATTTCTAGAGATCGGATAAGTGATTAACAGAGGTTGGCAAAGTCATTACAATTGTTGGGCAAAGTCATTTTCAGAGGTCGGATAAGTGATTAACAGTTGTTGGCAAAGTCATTATAATTGTTGGCCAAAGTCATTTCTAGAGATCGGATAGGTGATTAACAGAGGTTGGCAAAGTCATTACAATTGTTGGGCAAAGTCATTTCTAGAGATCGGATAAGTGATTAACAGTTGTCGGCAAAGTCAGTACAATTGTTGGGCAAAGTCTTTTTTAGAGGTCGGATAAGTGATTAACAGTGGTTGGCAAAGACATTACAATTGTTGGCCAAAGTCATTTCTAGAGATCGGATGAGTGATTAACAGTGGTTGGCAAAGTCATTTCTAGAGATCGGATAAATGATTAACAGAGGTTGGCATAGTCATTACAATTGTTGGGCAAAGTCATTTTTAGAGGTTGGATAAGTGATTTACAGTGGTTGGCAAAGTCATTACAATTGTTGGGCAAAGTCATTTTTAGAGTTCGGATAAGTTTTTAACAGTGGTTGGCAAAGTCATTACAATTGTTGGGCAAAGTCATTTTTAGAGTTCGGATAAGTGATTAACAGTTGTTGGCAAAGTCATTATAATTGTTGGCCAAAGTCATTTCTAGAGATCGGATAAGTGATTAACAGAGGTTGGCAAAGTCATTACAATTGTTGGGCAAAGTCATTTTCAGAGGTCGGATAAGTGATTAACAGTGGTTGGCAAAGTCATTACAATTGTTGGGCAAAGTCATTTTTAGAGTTCGGATAAGTGATTAACAGTTGTTGGCAAAGTCATTATAATTGTTGGCCAAAGTCATTTCTAGAGATCGGATAGGTGATTAACAGAGGTTGGCAAAGTCATTACAATTGTTGGGCAAAGTCATTTCTAGAGATCGGATAAGTGATTAACAGTTGTCGGCAAAGTCATTACAATTGTTGGGCAAAGTCTTTTTTAGAGGTCGGATAAATGATTAACAGTGGTTGGCAAAGTCATTACAATTTTTGGCAAAAGTCATTTCTAGAGATCGGATAAGTGATTTCCAGTGGTTGGCAAATTCATTACAATTGTTGGGCAAAGTCATTTCTAGAGATCGGATAAGTGATTAACAGTGGTTGGCAAAGTCATTACAATTGTTGGGCAAAGTCATTTTTAGAGTTCGGATAAGTAATTAACAGTGGTTGGGAAAGTCATTACAATTGTTGGGCAAAGTCATTTCTAGAGATCGGATGAGTGATTAACAGTGGTTGGCAAAGTCATTACAATTGTTGGGCCAAGTCATTTTTAGAGTTCGGATAAGTTTTTAACAGTGGTTGGCAAAGTCATTACAATTGTTGGGCAAAGTCATTTTCAGAGATCGGATAAGTTTTTAACAGTGGTTGGCAAAGTCATTACAATTGTTGGGCAAAGTCATTTTTAGAGTTCGGATAAGTAAATAACAGTGGTTGGGAAAGTCATTACAATTGTTGGGCAAAGTCATTACAATTGTTGGGCAAAGTCATTACAATTGTTGGGCAAAGTCATTTTTAGAGTTCGGATAAGTTTTTAACAGTGGTTTGCAAAGTCATTACAATTGTTGGGCAAAATCATTTTTAGAGTTCGGATAATTTATTAACAGTTGTTGGCAAAGTCATTTCTATTGTTGGGCAAAGTCATTTTTAGAGTTCGGATAAGTTATTAACAGTGGTTTGCAAAGTCATTACAATTGTTGGGCAAAGTCATTTTTAGAGTTCGGATAATTTATTAACAGTGGTTGGCAAAGTCATTTCTATTGTTGGGCAAAGTCATTTTTAGAGGTCGGATAAGTTATTAACAGTGGTTTGCAAAGTCATTACAATTGTTGGGCAAAGTCATTTTTAGAGTTCGGATAAGTTATTAACAGTGGTTTGCAAAGTCATTACAATTGTTGGGCAAAGTCATTTTTAGAGTTCGGATAAGTGATTAACAGTGGTTGGCAAAGTCATTACAATTGTTGGGCAAAGTCATTTTCAGAGGTCGGATAAGTGATTAACAGTGGTTGGCAAAGTCATTACAATTGTTGGGCAAAGTCATTTTTAGAGTTCGGATAAGTTTTTAACAGTGGTTGGCAAAGTCATTACAATTGTTGGGCAAAGTCATTTTTATAGTTCGGATAAGTGATTAACAGTTGTTGGCAAAGTCATTATAATTGTTGGCCAAAGTCATTTCTAGAGATCGGATAGGTGATTAACAGAGGTTGGCAAAGTCATTACAATTGTTGGGCAAAGTCATTTCTAGAGATCGGATAAGTGATTAACAGTTGTCGGCAAAGTCAGTACAATTGTTGGGCAAAGTCTTTTTTAGAGGTCGGATAAGTGATTAACAGTGGTTGGCAAAGTCATTACAATTGTTGGGCAAAGTCATTTTTAGAGTTCGGATAAGTTTTTAACAGTGGTTGGCAAAGTCATTACAATTGTTGGGCAAAGTCATTTTTAGAGTTCGGATAAGTGATTAACAGTTGTTGGCAAAGTCATTATAATTGTTGGCCAAAGTCATTTCTAGAGATCGGATAAGTGATTAACAGAGGTTGGCAAAGTCATTACAATTGTTGGGCAAAGTCATTTTCAGAGGTCGGATAAGTGATTAACAGTGGTTGGCAAAGTCATTACAATTGTTGGGCAAAGTCATTTTTAGAGTTCGGATAAGTGATTAACAGTTGTTGGCAAAGTCATTATAATTGTTGGCCAAAGTCATTTCTAGAGATCGGATAGGTGATTAACAGAGGTTGGCAAAGTCATTACAATTGTTGGGCAAAGTCATTTCTAGAGATCGGATAAGTGATTAACAGTTGTCGGCAAAGTCATTACAATTGTTGGGCAATGTCTTTTTTAGAGGTCGGATAAATGATTAACAGTGGTTGGCAAAGTCATTACAATTTTTGGCAAAAGTCATTTCTAGAGATCGGATAAGTGATTTACAGTGGTTGGCAAATTCATTACAATTGTTGGGCAAAGTCATTTTTAGAGTTCGGATAAGTGATTAACAGTTGTTGGCAAAGTCATTATAATTGTTGGCCAAAGTCATTTCTAGAGATCGGATAAGTGATTAACAGAGGTTGGCAAAGTCATTACAATTGTTTGGCAAACTCATTTTCAGAGATCGGATAAGTTTTTAACAGTGGTTGGCAAAGTCATTTCAATTGTTGGGCAAAGTCATTTTTAGAGTTCGGATAAGTAAATAACAGTGGTTGGGAAAGTCATTACAATTGTTGGGCAAAGTCATTTCTAGAGATCGGATGAGTGATTAACAGTGGTTGGCAAAGTCATTTCAATTGTTGGGCAAAGTCATTTTTAGAGTTCGGATAATTTATTAACAGTGGTTGGCAAAGTCATTTCTATTGTTGGGCAAAGTCATTTTTAGAGGTCGGATAAGTGATTAAAAGTGTGTGGCAAAGTCATTACAATTTTTAAGGAAAGTCATTTTTAGAGTCCGGATAAGTGATTAATAGTGGTTGGCAAGGTCATTAAAATTGTTGGGCAAAGTCATTTTTAGAGTTCGGATAAGTTATTAACAGTGGTTGGCAAAGTCATTACAATTGTTTGGCAAACTCATTTTCAGAGATCGGATAAGTTTTTAACAGTGGTTGGCAAAGTCATTTCAATTGTTTGGCAAACTCATTTTTAGAGTTCGGATAAGTAAATAACAGTGGTTGGGAAAGTCATTACAATTGTTGGGCAAAGTCATTTCTAGAGATCGGATGAGTGATTAACAGTGGTTGGCAAAGTCATTTCAATTGTTGGGCAAAGTCATTTCTAGAGATCGGATAAGTGATTAACAGTTGTCGGCAAAGTCATTACAATTGTTGGGCAATGTCTTTTTTAGAGGTCGGATAAATGATTAACAGTGGTTGGCAAAGTCATTACAATTTTTGGCAAAAGTCATTTCTAGAGATCGGATAAGTGATTTACAGTGGTTGGCAAATTCATTACAATTGTTGGGCAAAGTCATTTTTAGAGTTCGGATAAGTGATTAACAGTTGTTGGCAAAGTCATTATAATTGTTGGCCAAAGTCATTTCTAGAGATCGGATAAGTGATTAACAGAGGTTGGCAAAGTCATTACAATTGTTTGGCAAACTCATTTTCAGAGATCGGATAAGTTTTTAACAGTGGTTGGCAAAGTCATTTCAATTGTTGGGCAAAGTCATTTTTAGAGTTCGGATAAGTAAATAACAGTGGTTGGGAAAGTCATTACAATTGTTGGGCAAAGTCATTTCTAGAGATCGGATGAGTGATTAACAGTGGTTGGCAAAGTCATTTCAATTGTTGGGCAAAGTCATTTTTAGAGTTCGGATAATTTATTAACAGTGGTTGGCAAAGTCATTTCTATTGTTGGGCAAAGTCATTTTTAGAGGTCGGATAAGTGATTAACAGTGTGTGGCAAAGTCATTACAATTTTTAAGGAAAGTCATTTTTAGAGTCCGGATAAGTGATTAATAGTGGTTGGCAAGGTCATTAAAATTGTTGGGCAAAGTCATTTTTAGAGTTCGGATAAGTTATTAACAGTGGAATGCAAAGTCATTACAATTGTTGGGCAAAGTCATTTTTAGAGTTCGGATAAGTTATTAACAGTGGTTTGCAAAGTCATTACAATTGTTGGGCAAAGTCATTTTTAGAGTTCGGATAAGTGATTAACAGTGGTTGGCAAAGTCATTACAATTGTTGGGCAAAGTCATTTTCAGAGGTCGGATAAGTGATTAACAGTGGTTGGCAAAGTCATTACAATTGTTGGGCAAAGTCATTTTTAGAGTTCGGATAAGTTTTTAACTATGGTTGGCAAAGTCATTACAATTGTTGGGCAAAGTCATTTTTATAGTTCGGATAAGTGATTAACAGTTGTTGGCAAAGTCATTATAATTGTTGGCCAAAGTCATTTCTAGAGATCGGATAGGTGATTAATAGAGGTTGGCAAAGTCATTACAATTGTTGGGCAAAGTCATTACAATTGTTGGGCAAAGTCATTTTTAGAGTTCGGATAATTTATTAACAGTGGTTGGCAAAGTCATTTCTATTGTTGGGCAAAGTCATTTTTAGAGGTCGGATAAGTTATTAACAGTGGTTTGCAAAGTCATTACAATTGTTGGCCAAAGTCATTTCTAGAGATCGGATAAGTGATTAACAGAGGTTGGCAAAGTCATTACAATTGTTGGGCAAACTCATTTTCAGAGTTCGGATAAGTTTTTAACAGTGGTTGGCAAAGTCATTACAATTGTTGGGCAAAGTCATTTTTATAGTTCGGATAAGTGATTAACAGTTGTTGGCAAAGTCATTATAATTGTTGGCCAAAGTCATTTCTAGAGATCGGATAAGTGATTAACAGAGGTTGGCAAAGTCATTACAATTGTTGGCCAAAGTCATTTCTAGAGATCGGATAAGTGATTAACAGAGGTTGGCAAAGTCATTACAATTGTTGGGCAAAGTCATTTTCAGAGGTCGGATAAGTGATTAAGAGTGGTTGGCAAAGTCATTACAATTGTTGGGCAAAGTCATTTTTTGAGTTCGGATAAGTGATTAACAGTTGTTGGCAAAGTCATTATAATTGTTGGCCAAAGTCATTTTCAGAGATCGGATAAATGATTAACAGTGGTTGGCAAAGTCATTACAATTTTTGGCAAAAGTCATTTCTAGAGATCGGATAAGTGATTTACAGTGGTTGGCAAATTCATTACAATTGTTGGGCAAAGTCATTTTTAGAGTTCGGATAAGTGATTAACAGTTGTTGGCAAAGTCATTATAATTGTTGGCCAAAGTCATTTCTAGAGATCGGATAAGTGATTAACAGAGGTTGGCAAAGTCATTACAATTGTTGGGCAAAGTCATTTTCAGAGATCGGATAAGTTTTTAACAGTGGTTGGCAAAGTCATTACAATTGTTGGGCAAAGTCATTTTTAGAGTTCGGATAAGTAAATAACAGTGGTTGGGAAAGTCATTACAATTGTTGGGCAAAGTCATTTCTAGAGATCGGATGAGTGATTAACAGTGGTTGGCAAAGTCATTACAATTGTTGGGCAAAGTCATTTTCAGAGATCGGATAAGTTTTTAACAGTGGTTGGGAAAGTCATTACAATTGTTGGGCAAAGTAATTTTTAGAGTTCGGATTATTTATTTACAGTGGTTGGCAAAGTCATTTCTATTGTTGGGCAAAGTCATTTTTAGAGGTCGGATAAGTGATTAACAGTGTGTGTCAAAGTCATTACAATTTTTAAGGAAAGTCATTTTTAGAGTCCGGATAAGTGATTTATAGTGGTTGGCAAGGTCATTAAAATTGTTGGGCAAAGTCATTTTTAGAGTTCGGATAAGTTATTAACAGTGGTTTGCAAAGTCATTACAATTGTTGGGCAAAGTCATTTTTAGAGTTCGGATAAGTTATTAACAGTGGTTTGCAAAGTCATTACAATTGTTGGGCAAAGTCATTTTTAGAGTTCGGATAAGTGATTAACAGTGGTTGGCAAAGTCATTACAATTGTTGGGCAAAGTCATTTTCAGGGGTCGGATAAGTGATTAACAGTGGTTGGCAAAGTCATTACAATTGTTGGGCAAAGTCATTTTTAGAGTTCGGATAAGTTTTTAACAGTGGTTGGCAAAGTCATTACAATTGTTTGGCAAAGTCATTTTTATAGTTCGGATAAGTGATTAACAGTTGTTGGCAAAGTCATTATAATTGTTGGCAAAAGTCATTTCTAGAGATCGGATAAGTGATTTACAGTGGTTGGCAAATTCATTACAATTGTTGGGCAAAGTCATTACAATTGCTGGGCAAAGTCATTTTTAGAGTTCGGATAATTTATTAACAGTGGTTGGCAAAGTCATTTCTATTGTTGGGCAAAGTCATTTTTAGAGTTCGGATAAGTGATTAACAGTGGTTTGCAAAGTCATTACAATTGTTGGGCAAAGTCATTTTTAGAGTTCGGATAAGTTATTAACAGTGGTTTGCAAAGTCATTACAATTGTTGGGCAAAGTCATTTTTAGAGTTCGGATAAGTGATTAACAGTGGTTGGCAAAGTCATTACAATTGTTGGGCAAAGTCATTTTCAGAGGTCGGATAAGTGATTAACAGTGGTTGGCAAAGTCATTAAAATTGTTGGGCAAAGTCATTTTCAGAGGTCGGATAAGTGATTAACAGTGGTTGGCAAAGTCATTACAATTGTTGGGCAAAGTCATTTTTAGAGTTCGGATAAGTTTTTAACAGTGGTTGGCAAAGTCATTACAATTGTTGGGCAAAGTCATTTTCAGAGGTCGGATAAGTGATTAACAGTGTGTGTCAAAGTCATTACAATTTTTAAGGAAAGTCATTTTTAGAGTCCGGATAAAAGATTAATAGTGGTTGGCAAGGTCATTAAAATTGTTGGGCAAAGTCATTTTTAGAGTTCGGATAAGTTATTAACAGTGGTTTGCAAAGTCATTACAATTGTTGGGCAAAGTCATTTTTAGAGTTCGGATAAGTGATTAACAGTGGTTGGCAAAGTCATTACAATTGTTGGGCAAAGTCATTTTCAGAGGTCGGATAAGTGATTAACAGTGGTTGGCAAAGTCATTACAATTGTTGGGCAAAGTCATTTTTAGAGTTCGGATAAGTTTTTAACAGTGGTTGGCAAAGTCATTACAATTGTTGGGCAAAGTCATTTTTATAGTTCGGATAAGTGATTAACAGTTGTTGGCAAAGTCATTATAATTGTTGGCCAAAGTCATTTCTAGAGATCGGATAGGTGATTAATAGAGGTTGGCAAAGTCATTACAATTGTTGGGCAAAGTCATTACAATTGTTGGGCAAAGTCATTTTTAGAGTTCGGATAATTTATTAACAGTGGTTGGCAAAGTCATTTCTATTGTTGGGCAAAGTCATTTTTAGAGGTCGGATAAGTTATTAACAGTGGTTTGCAAAGTCATTACAATTGTTGGGCAAAGTCATTTTTAGAGTTCGGATAAGTAAATAACAGTGGTTGGGAAAGTCATTACAATTGTTGGGCAAAGTCATTTCTAGAGATCGGATGAGTGATTAACAGTGGTTGGCAAAGTCATTACAATTGTTGGGCAAAGTCATTTTTATAGTTCGTATAAGTGATTAACAGTTAATGGCAAAGTCATTATAATTGTTGGCCAAAGTCATTTCTAGAGATCGGATAGGTGATTAACAGAGGTTGGCAAAGTCATTACAATTGTTGGGCAAAGTCATTTCTAGAGATCGGATAAGTGATTAACAGTTGTCGGCAAAGTCATTACAATTGTTGGGCAAAGTCATTTTTAGAGTTCGGATAATTTATTAACAGTGGTTGGCAAAGTCATTTCTATTGTTGGGCAAAGTCATTTTTAGAGGTCGGATAAGTTATTAACAGTGGTTTGCAAAGTCATTACAATTGTTGGGCAAAGTCATTTTTAGAGTTCGGATAAGTTATTAACAGTGGTTTGCAAAGTCATTACAATTGTTGGGCAAAGTCATTTTTAGAGATCGGATAAGTTTTTAACAGTGGTTGGCAAAGTCATTTCAATTGTTGGGCAAAGTCATTTTTAGAGTTCGGATAAGTAAATAACAGTGGTTGGGAAAGTCATTACAATTGTTGGGCAAAGTCATTTCTAGAGATCGGATGAGTGATTAACAGTGGTTGGCAAAGTCATTACAATTGTTGGGCAAAGTCATTTTTAGAGTTCGGATAATTTATTAACAGTGGTTGGCAAAGTCATTTCTATTGTTGGGCAAAGTCATTTTTAAAGGTCGGATAAGTGATTAACAGTGTGTGGCAAAGTCATTACAATTTTTAAGGAAAGTCATTTTTAGAGTCCGGATAAGTGATTAATAGTGGTTGGCAAGGTCATTAAAATTGTTGGGCAAAGTCATTTTTAGAGTTCGGATAAGTTATTAACAGTGGTTTGCAAAGTCATTACAATTGTTGGGCAAAGTCATTTTTAGAGTTCGGATAAGTTATTAACAGTGGTTTGCAAAGTCATTACAATTGTTGGGCAAAGTCATTTTTAGAGTTCGGATAAGTGATTAACAGTGGTTGGCAAAGTCATTACAATTGTTGGGCAAAGTCATTTTCAGAGGTCGGATAAGTGATTAACAGTGGTTGGCAAAGTCATTACAATTGTTGGCAAAGTCATTTTTAGAGTTCGGATAAGTTTTTAACTATGGTTGGCAAAGTCATTACAATTGTTGGGCAAAGTCATTTTTATAGTTCGGATAAGTGATTAACAGTTGTTGGCAAAGTCATTATAATTGTTGGCCAAAGTCATTTCCAGAGATCGGATAGGTGATTAATAGAGGTTGGCAAAGTCATTACAATTGTTGGGCAAAGTCATTACAATTGTTGGGCAAAGTCATTTTTAGAGTTCGGATAATTTATTAACAGTGGTTGGCAAAGTCATTTCTATTGTTGGGCAAAGTCATTTTTAGAGGTCGGATAAGTTATTAACAGTGGTTTGCAAAGTCATTACAATTGTTGGCCAAAGTCATTTCTAGAGATCGGATAAGTGATTAACAGAGGTTGGCAAAGTCATTACAATTGTTGGGCAAACTCATTTTCAGAGATCGGATAAGTTATTAACAGTGGTTTGCAAAGTCATTACAATTGTTGGGCAAAGTCATTTTTAGAGTTCGGATAAGTTATTAACAGTGGTTTGCAAAGTCATTACAATTGTTGGGCAAAGTCATTTTTAGAGTTCGGATAAGTGATTAACAGTGGTTGGCAAAGTCATTACAATTGTTGGGCAAAGTCATTTTCAGAGGTCGGATAAGTGATTAACAGTGGTTGGCAAAGTCATTACAATTGTTGGGCAAAGTCATTTTTAGAGTTCGGATAAGTTATTAACAGTGGTTTGCAAAGTCATTACAATTGTTGGGCAAAGTCATTTTTAGAGATCGGATAAGTTTTTAACAGTGGTTGGCAAAGTCATTTCAATTGTTGGGCAAAGTCATTTTTAGAGTTCGGATAAGTAAATAACAGTGGTTGGGAAAGTCATTACAATTGTTGGGCAAAGTCATTTCTAGAGATCGGATGAGTGATTAACAGTGGTTGGCAAAGTCATTACAATTGTTGGGCAAAGTCATTTTTAGAGTTCGGATAATTTATTAACAGTGGTTGGCAAAGTCATTTCTATTGTTGGGCAAAGTCATTTTTAGAGGTCGGATAAGTGATTAACAGTGTGTGGCAAAGTCATTACAATTTTTAAGGAAAGTCATTTTTAGAGTCCGGATAAGTGATTAATAGTGGTTGGCAAGGTCATTAAAATTGTTGGGCAAAGTCATTTTTAGAGTTCGGATAAGTTATTAACAGTGGTTTGCAAAGTCATTACAATTGTTGGGCAAAGTCATTTTTAGAGTTCGGATAAGTTATTAACAGTGGTTTGCAAAGTCATTACAATTGTTGGGCAAAGTCATTTTTAGAGTTCGGATAAGTGATTAACAGTGGTTGGCAAAGTCATTACAATTGTTGGGCAAAGTCATTTTCAGAGGTCGGATAAGTGATTAACAGTGGTTGGCAAAGTCATTACAATTGTTGGGCAAAGTCATTTTTAGAGTTCGGATAAGTTTTTAACTATGGTTGGCAAAGTCATTACAATTGTTGGGCAAAGTCATTTTTATAGTTCGGATAAGTGATTAACAGTTGTTGGCAAAGTCATTATAATTGTTGGCCAAAGTCATTTCCAGAGATCGGATAGGTGATTAATAGAGGTTGGCAAAGTCATTACAATTGTTGGGCAAAGTCATTACAATTGTTGGGCAAAGTCATTTTTAGAGTTCGGATAATTTATTAACAGTGGTTGGCAAAGTCATTTCTATTGTTGGGCAAAGTCATTTTTAGAGGTCGGATAAGTTATTAACAGTGGTTTGCAAAGTCATTACAATTGTTGGCCAAAGTCATTTCTAGAGATCGGATAAGTGATTAACAGAGGTTGGCAAAGTCATTACAATTGTTGGGCAAACTCATTTTCAGAGATCGGATAAGTTTTTAACAGTGGTTGGCAAAGTCATTACAATTGTTGGGCAAAGTCATTTTTATAGTTCGGATAAGTGATTAACAGTTGTTGGCAAAGTCATTATAATTGTTGGCCAAAGTCATTTCTAGAGAACGGATAAGTGATTAACAGAGGTTGGCAAAGTCATTACAATTGTTGGCCAAAGTCATTTCTAGAGATCGGATAAGTGATTAACAGAGGTTGGCAAAGTCATTACAATTGTTGGGCAAAGTCATTTTCAGAGGTCGGATAAGTGATTAACAGTGGTTGGCAAAGTCATTACAATTGTTGGGCAAAGTCATTTTTAGAGTTCGGATAAGTGATTAACAGTTGTTGGCAAGGTCATTATAATTGTTGGCCAAAGTCATTTTCAGAGATCGGATAAATGATTAACAGTGGTTGGCAAAGTCATTACAATTTTTGGCAAAAGTCATTTCTAGAGATCGGATAAGTGATTTACAGTGGTTGGCAAATTCATTACAATTGTTGGGCAAAGTCATTTTTAGAGTTCGGATAAGTGATTAACAGTTGTTGGCAAAGTCATTATAATTGTTGGCCAAAGTCATTTCTAGAGATCGGATAAGTGATTAACAGAGGTTGGCAAAGTCATTACAATTGTTGGGCAAAGTCATTTTCAGAGATCGGATAAGTTTTTAACAGTGGTTGGCAAAGTCATTACAATTGTTGGGCAAAGTCATTTTTAGAGTTCGGATAAGTAAATAACAGTGGTTGGGAAAGTCATTACAATTGTTGGGCAAAGTCATTTCTAGAGATCGGATGAGTGATTAACAGTGGTTGGCAAAGTCATTACAATTGTTGGGCAAAGTCATTTTCAGAGATCGGATAAGTTTTTAACAGTGGTTGGGAAAGTCATTACAATTGTTGGGCAAAGTAATTTTTAGAGTTCGGATTATTTATTTACAGTGGTTGGCAAAGTCATTTCTATTGTTGGGCAAAGTCATTTTTAGAGGTCGGATAAGTGATTAACAGTGTGTGTCAAAGTCATTACAATTTTTAAGGAAAGTCATTTTTAGAGTCCGGATAAGTGATTTATAGTGGTTGGCAAGGTCATTAAAATTGTTGGGCAAAGTCATTTTTAGAGTTCGGATAAGTTATTAACAGTGGTTTGCAAAGTCATTACAATTGTTGGGCAAAGTCATTTTTAGAGTTCGGATAAGTTATTAACAGTGGTTTGCAAAGTCATTACAATTGTTGGGCAAAGTCATTTTTAGAGTTCGGATAAGTGATTAACAGTGGTTGGCAAAGTCATTACAATTGTTGGGCAAAGTCATTTTCAGGGGTCGGATAAGTGATTAACAGTGGTTGGCAAAGTCATTACAATTGTTGGGCAAAGTCATTTTTAGAGTTCGGATAAGTTTTTAACAGTGGTTGGCAAAGTCATTACAATTGTTTGGCAAAGTCATTTTTATAGTTCGGATAAGTGATTAACAGTTGTTGGCAAAGTCATTATAAATGTTGGCCAAAGTCATTTCTAGAGATCGGATAGGTGATTAATAGAGGTTGGCAAAGTCATTACATTTGTTGGGCAAAGTCATTACAATTGCTGGGCAAAGTCATTTTTAGAGTTCGGATAATTTATTAACAGTGGTTGGCAAAGTCATTTCTATTGTTGGGCAAAGTCATTTTTAGAGTTCGGATAAGTGATTAACAGTGGTTTGCAAAGTCATTACAATTGTTGGGCAAAGTCATTTTTAGAGTTCGGATAAGTTATTAACAGTGGTTTGCAAAGTCATTACAATTGTTGGGCAAAGTCATTTTTAGAGTTCGGATAAGTGATTAACAGTGGTTGGCAAAGTCATTACAATTGTTGGGCAAAGTCATTTTCAGAGGTCGGATAAGTGATTAACAGTGGTTGGCAAAGTCATTAAAATTGTTGGGCAAAGTCATTTTCAGAGGTCTGATAAGTGATTAACAGTGGTTGGCAAAGTCATTACAATTGTTGGGCAAAGTCATTTTTAGAGTTCGGATAAGTTTTTAACAGTGGTTGGCAAAGTCATTACAATTGTTGGGCAAAGTCATTTTCAGAGGTCGGATAAGTGATTAACAGTGTGTGTCAAAGTCATTACAATTTTTAAGGAAAGTCATTTTTAGAGTCCGGATAAAAGATTAATAGTGGTTGGCAAGGTCATTAAAATTGTTGGGCAAAGTCATTTTTAGAGTTCGGATAAGTTATTAACAGTGGTTTGCAAAGTCATTACAATTGTTGGGCAAAGTCATTTTTAGAGTTCGGATAAGTGATTAACAGTGGTTGGCAAAGTCATTACAATTGTTGGGCAAAGTCATTTTCAGAGGTCGGATAAGTGATTAACAGTGGTTGGCAAAGTCATTACAATTGTTGGGCAAAGTCATTTTTAGAGTTCGGATAAGTTTTTAACAGTGGTTGGCAAAGTCATTACAATTGTTGGGCAAAGTCATTTTTATAGTTCGGATAAGTGATTAACAGTTGTTGGCAAAGTCATTATAATTGTTGGCCAAAGTCATTTCTAGAGATCGGATAGGTGATTAATAGAGGTTGGCAAAGTCATTACAATTGTTGGGCAAAGTCATTACAATTGTTGGGCAAAGTCATTTTTAGAGTTCGGATAATTTATTAACAGTGGTTGGCAAAGTCATTTCTATTGTTGGGCAAAGTCATTTTTAGAGGTCGGATAAGTTATTAACAGTGGTTTGCAAAGTCATTACAATTGTTGGGCAAAGTCATTTTTAGAGTTCGGATAAGGTATTAAAAGTGGTTTGCAAAGTCATTACAATTGTTGGGCAAAGTCATTTTTAGAGTTCGGATAAGTGATTAACAGTGGTTGGCAAAGTCATTACAATTGTTGGGCAAAGTCATTTTTATAGTTCGTATAAGTGATTAACAGTTAATGGCAAAGTCATTATAATTGTTGGCCAAAGTCATTTCTAGAGATCGGATAGGTGATTAACAGAGGTTGGCAAAGTCATTACAATTGTTGGGCAAAGTCATTTCTAGAGATCGGATAAGTGATTAACAGTTGTCGGCAAAGTCATTACAATTGTTGGGCAAAGTCATTTTTAGAGTTCGGATAATTTATTAACAGTGGTTGGCAAAGTCATTTCTATTGTTGGGCAAAGTCATTTTTAGAGGTCGGATAAGTTATTAACAGTGGTTTGCAAAGTCATTACAATTGTTGGGCAAAGTCATTTTTAGAGTTCGGATAAGTTATTAACAGTGGTTTGCAAAGTCATTACAATTGTTGGGCAAAGTCATTTTTAGAGTTCGGATTATTTATTTACAGTGGCTGGCAAAGTCATTTCTATTGTTAGGCAAAGTCATTTTTAGAGGTCGGATAAGTGATTAACAGTGTGTGTCAAAGTCATTACAATTTTTAAGGAAAGTCATTTTTAGAGTCCGGATAAGTGATTAATAGTGGTTGGCAAGGTCATTAAAATTGTTGGGCAAAGTCATTTTTAGAGTTCGGATAAGTTATTAACAGTGGTTTGCAAAGTCATTACAATTGTTGGGCAAAGTCATTTTTAGAGTTCGGATAAGTTATTAACAGTGGTTTGCAAAGTCATTACAATTGTTGGGCAAAGTCATTTTTAGAGTTCGGATAATTTATTAACAGTGGTTGGCAAAGTCATTTCTATTGTTGGGCAAAGTCATTTTTAGAGGTCGGATAAGTTATTAACAGTGGTTTGCAAAGTCATTACAATTGTTGGGCAAAGTCATTTTTAGAGTTCGGATAAGTGATTAACAGTGGTTGGCAAAGTCATTATAATTGTTGGCCAAAGTCATTTCTAGAGATCGGATAGGTGATTAACAGAGGTTGGCAAAGTCATTACAATTGTTGGGCAAAGTCATTTCTAGAGATCGGATAAGTGATTAACAGTTGTCGGCAAAGTCAGTACAATTGTTGGGCAAAGTCTTTTTTAGAGGCCGGATAAGTGATTAACAGTGGTTGGCAAAGTCATTACAATTGTTGGGCAAAGTCATTTTTAGAGTTCGGATAAGTTTTTAACAGTGGTTGGCAAAGTCATTACAATTGTTGGGCAAAGTCATTTTTAGAGTTCGGATAAGTGATTAACAGTTGTTGGCAAAGTCATTATAATTGTTGGCCAAAGTCATTTCTAGAGATCGGATAAGTGATTAACAGAGGTTGGCAAAGTCATTACAATTGTTGGGCAAAGTCATTTTCAGAGGTCGGATAAGTGATTAACAGTGGTTGGCAAAGTCATTACAATTGTTGGGCAAAGTCATTTTTAGAGTTCGGATAAGTGATTAACAGTTGTTGGCAAAGTCATTATAATTGTTGGCCAAAGTCATTTCTAGAGATCGGATAGGTGATTAACAGAGGTTGGCAAAGTCATTACAATTGTTGGGCAAAGTCATTTCTTGAGATCGGATAAGTGATTAACAGTTGTTGGCAAAGTCATTATAATTGTTGGCCAAAGTCATTTCTAGAGATCGGATAAGTGATTAACAGAGGTTGGCAAAGTCATTACAATTGTTGGGCAAAGTCATTTTCAGAGGTCGGATAAGTGATTAACAGTGGTTGGCAAAGTCATTACAATTGTTGGGCAAAGTCATTTTTAGAGTTCGGATAAGTGATTAACAGTTGTTGGCAAAGTCATTATAATTGTTGGCCAAAGTCATTTCTAGAGATCGGATAGGTGATTAACAGAGGTTGGCAAAGTCATTACAATTGTTGGGCAAAGTCATTTCTAGAGATCGGATAAGTGATTAACAGTTGTCGGCAAAGTCATTACAATTGTTGGGCAAAGTCTTTTTTAGAGGTCGGATAAATGATTAACAGTGGTTGGCAAAGTCATTACAATTTTTGGCAAAAGTCATTTCTAGAGATCGGATAAGTGATTTACAGTGGTTGGCAAAGTCATTACAATTGTTGGGCAAAGTCATTTTCAGAGGTCGGATAAGTGATTAACAGTGGTTGGCAAAGTCATTACAATTGTTGGGCAAAGTCATTTTTAGAGTTCGGATAAGTGATTAACAGTTGTTGGCAAAGTCATTATAATTGTTGGCCAAAGTCATTTCTAGAGATCGGATAGGTGATTAACAGAGGTTGGCAAAGTCATTACAATTGTTGGGCAAAGTCATTTCTAGAGATCGGATAAGTGATTAACAGTTGTTGGCAAAGTCATTATAATTGTTGGCCAAAGTCATTTCTAGAGATCGGATAAGTGATTAACAGAGGTTGGCAAAGTCATTACAATTGTTGGGCAAAGTCATTTTCAGAGGTCGGATAAGTGATTAACAGTGGTTGGCAAAGTCATTACAATTGTTGGGCAAAGTCATTTTTAGAGTTCGGATAAGTGATTAACAGTTGTTGGCAAAGTCATTATAATTGTTGGCCAAAGTCATTTCTAGAGATCGGATAGGTGATTAACAGAGGTTGGCAAAGTCATTACAATTGTTGGGCAAAGTCATTTCTAGAGATCGGATAAGTGATTAACAGTTGTCGGCAAAGTCATTACAATTGTTGGGCAAAGTCTTTTTTAGAGGTCGGATAAATGATTAACAGTGGTTGGCAAAGTCATTACAATTTTTGGCAAAAGTCATTTCTAGAGATCGGATAAGTGATTTACAGTGGTTGGCAAATTCATTACAATTGTAGGGCAAAGTCATTTTTAGAGTTCGGATAAGTGATTAACAGTTGTTGGCAAAGTCATTATAATTGTTGGCCAAAGTCATTTCTAGAGATCGGATAAGTGATTAACAGAGGTTGGCAAAGTCATTACAATTGTTGGGCAAACTCATTTTCAGAGATCGGATAAGTTTTTAACAGTGGTTGGCAAAGTCATTACAATTGTTGGGCAAAGTCATTTTTAGAGTTCGGATAAGTAAATAACAGTGGTTGGGAAAGTCATTACAATTGTTGGGCAAAGTCATTTTTAGAGTTCGGATAAGTGATTAACAGTTGTTGGCAAAGTCATTATAATTGTTGGCCAAAGTCATTTCTAGAGATCGGATAGGTGATTAACAGAGGTTGGCAAAGTCATTACAATTGTTGGGCAAAGTCATTTCTAGAGATCGGATAAGTGATTAACAGTTGTCGGCAAAGTCATTACAATTGTTGGGCAAAGTCTTTTTTAGAGGTCGGATAAATGATTAACAGTGGTTGGCAAAGTCATTACAATTTTTGGCAAAAGTCATTTCTAGAGATCGGATAAGTGATTTACAGTGGTTGGCAAATTCATTACAATTGTAGGGCAAAGTCATTTTTAGAGTTCGGATAAGTGATTAACAGTTGTTGGCAAAGTCATTATAATTGTTGGCCAAAGTCATTTCTAGAGATCGGATAAGTGATTAACAGAGGTTGGCAAAGTCATTACAATTGTTGGGCAAACTCATTTTCAGAGATCGGATAAGTTTTTAACAGTGGTTGGCAAAGTCATTACAATTGTTGGGCAAAGTCATTTTTAGAGTTCGGATAAGTAAATAACAGTGGTTGGGAAAGTCATTACAATTGTTGGGCAAAGTCATTTCTAGAGATCGGATGAGTGATTAAAAGTGGTTGGCAAAGTCATTACAATTGTTGGGCAAAGTCATTTTTAGAGTTCGAATTATTTATTTACAGTGGTTGGCAAAGTCATTTCTATTGTTGGGCAAAGTCATTTTTAGAGGTCGGATAAGTGATTAACAGTGTGTGTCAAAGTCATTACAATTTTAAGGAAAGTCATTTTTAGAGTCCGGATAAGTGATTAATAGTGGTTGGCAAGGTCATTAAAATTGTTGGGCAAAGTCATTTTTAGAGTTCGGATAAGTTATTAACAGTGGTTTGCAAAGTCATTACAATTGTTGGGCAAAGTCATTTTTAGAGTTCGGATAAGTTATTAACAGTCGTTTGCAAAGTCATTACAATTGTTGGGCAAAGTCATTTTTAGAGTTCGGATAAGTGATTAACAGTGGTTGGCAAAGTCATTACAATTGTTGGGCAAAGTCATTTTCAGAGGTCGGATAAGTGATTAACAGTGGTTGGCAAAGTCATTACAATTGTTGGGCAAAGTCATTTTTAGAGTTCGGATAAGTTTTTAACAGTGGTTGGCAAAGTCATTACAATTGTTGGGCAAAGTCATTTTTATAGTTCGGATAAGTGATTAACAGTTGTTGGCAAAGTCATTATAATTGTTGGCCAAAGTCATTTCTAGAGATCGGATAGGTGATTAATAGAGGTTGGCAAAGTCATTACAATTGTTGGGCAAAGTCATTACAATTGTTGGGCAAAGTCATTTTTAGAGTTCGGATAATTTATTAACAGTGGTTGGCAAAGTCATTTCTATTGTTGGGCAAAGTCATTTTTAGAGTTCGGATAAGTTTTTAACAGTGGTTGGCAAAGTCATTACAATTGTTGGGCAAAGTCATTTTTATAGTTCGGATAAGTGATTAACAGTTGTTGGCAAAGTCATTATAATTGTTGGCCAAAGTCATTTCTAGAGATCGGATAAGTGATTAACAGAGGTTGGCAAAGTCATTACAATTGTTGGCCAAAGTCATTTCTAGAGATCGGATAAGTGATTAACAGAGGTTGGCAAAGTCATTACAATTGTTGGGCAAAGTCATTTTCAGAGGTCGGATAAGTGATTAACAGTGGTTGGCAAAGTCATTACAATTGTTGGGCAAAGTCATTTTTAGAGTTCGGATAAGTGATTAACAGTTGTTGGCAAAGTCATTATAATTGTTGGCCAAAGTCATTTTCAGAGATCGGATAAATGATTAACAGTGGTTGGCAAAGTCATTACAATTTTTGGCAAAAGTCATTTCTAGAGATCGGATAAGTGATTTACAGTGGTTGGCAAATTCATTAAAATTGTTGGGCAAAGTCATTTTTAGAGTTCGGATAAGTGATTAACAGTTGTTGGCAAAGTCATTATAATTGTTGGCCAAAGTCATTTCTAGAGATCGGATAAGTGATTAACAGAGGTTGGCAAAGTCATTACAATTGTTGGGAAAAGTCATTTTCAGAGATCGGATAAGTTTTTAACAGTGGTTGGGTAAGTCATTACAATTGTTGGGCAAAGTAATTTTTAGAGTTCGGATTATTTATTTACAGTGGTTGGCAAAGTCATTTCTATTGTTGGGCAAAGTAATTTTTAGAGTTCGGATAAGTAAATAACAGTGGTTGGGAAAGTCATTACAATTGTTGGGCAAAGTCATTTCTAGAGATCGGATGAGTGATTAACAGTGGTTGGCAAAGTCATTACAATTGTTGGGCAAAGTCATTTTCAGAGATCGGATAAGTTTTTAACAGTGGTTGGGTAAGTCATTACAATTGTTGGGCAAAGTAATTTTTAGAGTTCGGATTATTTATTTACAGTGGTTGGCAAAGTCATTACAATTGTTGGGCAAAGTCATTTTTAGAGTTCGGATAAGTTTTTAACAGTGGTTGGCAAAGTCATTACAATTGTTGGGCAAAGTCATTTTTATAGTTCGGATAAGTGATTAACAGTTGTTGGCAAAGTCATTATAATTGTTGGCCAAAGTCATTTCTAGAGATCGGATAGGTGATTAATAGAGGTTGGCAAAGTCATTACAATTGTTGGGCAAAGTCATTACAATTGTTGGGCAAAGTCATTTTTAGAGTTCGGATAATTTATTAACAGTGGTTGGCAAAGTCATTTCTATTGTTGGGCAAAGTCATTTTTAGAGTTCGGATTAGTTTTTAACAGTGGTTGGCAAAGTCATTACAATTGTTGGGCAAAGTCATTTTTATAGTTCGGATAAGTGATTAACAGTTGTTGGCAAAGTCATTATAATTGTTGGCCAAAGTCATTTCTAGAGATCGGATAAGTGATTAACAGAGGTTGGCAAAGTCATTACAATTGTTGGCCAAAGTCATTTCTAGAGATCGGATAAGTGATTAACAGAGGTTGGCAAAGTCATTACAATTGTTGGGCAAAGTCATTTTTAGAGTTCGGATAAGTTTTTAACAGTGGTTGGCAAAGTCATTACAATTGTTGGGCAAAGTCATTTTTATAGTTCGGATAAGTGATTAACAGTTGTTGGCAAAGTCATTATAATTGTTGGCCAAAGTCATTTCTAGAGATCGGATAGGTGATTAATAGAGGTTGGCAAAGTCATTACAATTTTTGGCAAAAGTCATTTCTAGAGATCGGATAAGTGATTTACAGTGGTTGGCAAATTCATTAAAATTGTTGGGCAAAGTCATTTTTAGAGTTCGGATAAGTGATTAACAGTTGTTGGCAAAGTCATTATAATTGTTGGCCAAAGTCATTTCTAGAGATCGGATAAGTGATTAACAGAGGTTGGCAAAGTCATTACAATTGTTGGGCAAAGTCATTTTCAGAGATCGGATAAGTTTTTAACAGTGGTTGGGTAAGTCATTACAATTGTTGGGCAAAGTAATTTTTAGAGTTCGGATTATTTATTTACAGTGGTTGGCAAAGTCATTTCTATTGTTGGGCAAAGTAATTTTTAGAGTTCGGATAAGTAAATAACAGTGGTTGGGAAAGTCATTACAATTGTTGGGCAAAGTCATTTCTAGAGATCGGATGAGTGATTAACAGTGGTTGGCAAAGTCATTACAATTGTTGGGCAAAGTCATTTTCAGAGATCGGATAAGTTTTTAACAGTGGTTGGGTAAGTCATTACAATTGTTGGGCAAAGTAATTTTTAGAGTTCGGATTATTTTTTTACAGTGGTTGGCAAAGTCATTTCTATTGTTGGGCAAAGTCATTTTTAGAGGTCGGATAAGTGATTAACAGTGTGTGTCAAAGTCATTACAATTTTTAAGGAAAGTCATTTTTAGAGTCCGGATAAGTGATTTATAGTGGTTGGCATGGTCATTAAAATTGTTGGGCAAAGTCATTTTTAGAGTTCGGATAAGTGATTAACAGTGGTTGGCAAAGTCATTACAATTGTTGGGCAAAGTCATTTTTAGAGTTCGGATAAGTTATTAACAGTGGTTTGCAAAGTCATTACAATTGTTGGGCAAAGTCATTTTTAGAGTTCGGATAAGTTTTTAACAGTGGTTGGCAAAGTCATTACAATTGTTTGGCAAAGTCATTTTATAGTTCGGATAAGTGATTAACAGTTGTTGGCAAAGTCATTATAATTGTTGGCCAAAGTCATTTCTAGAGATCGGATAGGTGATTAATAGAGGTTGGCAAAGTCATTACAATTGTTGGGCAAAGTCATTACAATTGCTGGGCAAAGTCATTTTTAGAGTTCGGATAATTTATTAACAGTGGTTGGCAAAGTCATTACAATTGTTGGGCAAAGTAATTTTTAGAGTTCGGATTATTTATTTACAGTGGTTGGCAAAGTCATTTCTATTGTTGGGCAAAGTCATTTTTAGAGGTCGGATTATTTATTTACAGTGGTTGGCAAAGTCATTTCTATTGTTGGGCAAAGTAATTTTTAGAGTTCGGATAAGTAAATAACAGTGGTTGGGAAAGTCATTACAATTGTTGGGCAAAGTCATTTCTAGAGATCGGATGAGTGATTAACAGTGGTTGGCAAAGTCATTACGATTGTTGGGCAATGTCATTTTCAGAGATCGGATAAGTTTTTAACAGTGGTTGGGTAAGTCATTACAATTGTTGGGCAAAGTAATTTTTAGAGTTCGGATTATTTATTTACAGTGGTTGGCAAAGTCATTTCTATTGTTGGGCAAAGTCATTTTTAGAGGTCGGATAAGTGATTAACAGTGTGTGTCAAAGTCATTACAATTTTTAAGGAAAGTCATTTTTAGAGTCCGGATAAGTGATTAATAGTGGTTGGCAAGGTCATTAAAATTGTTGGGCAAAGTCATTTTTAGAGTTCGGATAAGTTATTAACAGTGGTTTGCAAAGTCATTACAATTGTTGGGCAAAGTCATTTTTAGAGTTCGGATAAGTTATTAACAGTGGTTTGCAAAGTCATTACAATTGTTGGGCAAAGTCATTTTTAGAGTTCGGATAAGTGATTAACAGTGGTTGGCAAAGTCATTACAATTGTTGGGCAAAGTCATTTTCAGAGGTCGGATAAGTGATTAACAGTGGTTGGCAAAGTCATTTCAATTGTTGGGCAAAGTCATTTTTAGAGTTCGGATAAGTTTTTAACAGTGGTTGGCAAAGTCATTACAATTGTTTGGCAAAGTCATTTTTATAGTTCGGATAAGTGATTAACAGTTGTTGGCAAAGTCATTATAATTGTTGGCCAAAGTCATTTCTAGAGATCGGATAGGTGATTAATAGAGGTTGGCAAAGTCATTACAATTGTTGGGCAAAGTCATTACAATTGCTGGGCAAAGTCATTTTTAGAGTTCGGATAATTTATTAACAGTGGTTGGCAAAGTCATTACAATTGTTGGGCAAAGTAATTTTTAGAGTTCGGATTATTTATTTACAGTGGTTGGCAAAGTCATTTCTATTGTTGGGCAAAGTCATTTTTAGAGGTCGGATAAGTGATTAACAGTGTGTGTCAAAGTCATTACAATTTTAAGGAAAGTCATTTTTAGAGTCCGGATAAGTGATTTATAGTGGTTGGCAAGGTCATTAAAATTGTTGGGCAAAGTCATTTTTAGAGTTCGGATAAGTGATTAACAGTGGTTGGCAAAGTCATTACAATTGTTGGGCAAAGTCATTTTCAGAGGTCGGATAAGTGATTAACAGTGGTTGGCAAAGTCATTACAATTGTTGGGCAAAGTCATTTTTAGAGTTCGGATAAGTTTTTAACAGTGGTTGGCAAAGTCATTACAATTGTTTGGCAAAGTCATTTTTATAGTTCGGATAAGTGATTAACAGTTGTTGGCAAAGTCATTATAATTGTTGGCCAAAGTCATTTCTAGAGATCGGATAGGTGATTAATAGAGGTTGGCAAAGTCATTACAATTGTTGGGCAAAGTCATTACAATTGCTGGGCAAAGTCATTTTTAGAGTTCGGATAATTTATTAACAGTGGTTGGCAAAGTCATTTCTATTGTTGGGCAAAGTCATTTTTAGAGGTCGGATAAGTTATTAACAGTGGTTTGCAAAGTCATTACAATTGTTGGGCAAAGTCATTTTTAGAGTTCGGATAAGTTATTAACAGTGGTTTGCAAAGTCATTACAATTGTTGGGCAAAGTCATTTTTAGAGTTCGGATAAGTGATTAACAGTGGTTGGCAAAGTCATTACAATTGTTGGGCAAAGTCATTTTCAGAGGTCGGATAAGTGATTAACAGTGGTTGGCAAAGTCATTAAAATTGTTGGGCAAAGTCATTTTCAGAGGTCGGATAAGTGATTAACAGTGGTTGGCAAAGTCATTACAATTGTTGGGCAAAGTCATTTTTAGAGTTCGGATAAGTTTTTAACAGTGGTTGGCAAAGTCATTACAATTGTTGGGCAAAGTCATTTTCAGAGGTCGGATAAGTGATTAACAGTGTGTGTCAAAGTCATTACAATTTTTAAGGAAAGTCATTTTTAGAGTCCGGATAAGTGATTAATAGTGGTTGGCAAGGTCATTAAAATTGTTGGGCAAAGTCATTTTTAGAGTTCGGATAAGTTATTAACAGTGGTTTGCAAAGTCATTACAATTGTTGGGCAAAGTCATTTTTAGAGTTCGGATAAGCGATTAACAGTGGTTGGCAAAGTCATTACAATTGTTGGGCAAAGTCATTTTCAGAGGTCGGATAAGTGATTAACAGTGGTTGGCAAAGTCATTACAATTGTTGGGCAAAGTCATTTTTAGAGTTCGGATAAGTTTTTAACAGTGGTTGGCAAAGTCATTACAATTGTTGGGCAAAGTCATTTTTATAGTTCGGATAAGTGATTAACAGTTGTTGGCAAAGTCATTATAATTGTTGGCCAAAGTCATTTCTAGAGATCGAAAAGGTGATTAATAGAGGTTGGCAAAGTCATTACAATTGTTGGGCAAAGTCATTACAATTGTTGGGCAAAGTCATTTTTAGAGTTCGGATAATTTATTAACAGTGGTTGGCAAAGTCATTTCTATTGTTGGGCAAAGTCATTTTTAGAGGTCGGATAAGTTATTAACAGTGGTTTGCAAAGTCATTACAATTGTTGGGCAAAGTCATTTTTAGAGTTCGGATAAGTTATTAACAGTGGTTTGCAAAGTCATTACAATTGTTGGGCAAAGTCATTTTTAGAGTTCGGATAAGTGATTAACAGTGGTTGGCAAAGTCATTACAATTGTTGGGCAAAGTCATTTTTATAGTTCGTATAAGTGATTAACAGTTGTTGGCAAAGTCATTATAATTGTTGGCCAAAGTCATTTCTAGAGATCGGATAGGTGATTAACAGAGGTTGGCAAAGTCATTACAATTGTTGGGCAAAGTCATTTTTATAGTTCGGATAAGTGATTAACAGTTGTCGGCAAAGTCAGTACAATTGTTGGGCAAAGTCATTTCTAGAGATCGGATAGGTGATTAATAGAGGTTGGCAAAGTCATTACAATTGTTGGGCAAAGTCATTTTTAGAGTTCGGATAATTTATTAACAGTGGTTGGCAAAGTCATTTCTATTGTTGGGCAAAGTCATTTTTAGAGGTCGGATAAGTTATTAACAGTGGTTTGCAAAGTCATTACAATTGTTGGGCAAAGTCATTTTTAGAGTTCGGATAAGTTATTAACAGTGGTTTGCAAAGTCATTACAATTGTTGGGCAAAGTCATTTTTAGAGTTCGGATAAGTGATTAACAGTGGTTGGCAAAGTCATTACAATTGTTGGGCAAAGTCATTTTCAGAGGTCGGATAAGTGATTAACAGTGGTTGGCAAAGTCATTACAATTGTTGGGCAAAGTCATTTTTAGAGTTCGGATAAGTGATTAACAGTTGTTGGCAAAGTCATTATAATTGTTGGCCAAAGTCATTTCTAGAGATCGGATAGGTGATTAACAGAGGTTGGCAAAGTCATTACAATTGTTGGGCAAAGTCATTTTTAGAGTTCGGATAAGTTATTAACAGTGGTTTGCAAAGTCATTACAATTGTTGGGCAAAGTCATTTTTAGAGTTCGGATAAGTGATTAACAGTGGTTGGCAAAGTCATTACAATTGTTGGGCAAAGTCATTTTTATAGTTCGTATAAGTGATTAACAGTTGTTGGCAAAGTCATTATAATTGTTGGCCAAAGTCATTTCTAGAGATCGGATAGGTGATTAACAGAGGTTGGCAAAGTCATTACAATTGTTGGGCAAAGTCATTTTTAGAGTTCGGATAAGTTTTTAACAGTGGTTGGCAAAGTCATTACAATTGTTGGGCAAAGTCATTTTCAGAGGTCGGATAAGTGATTAACAGTGGTTGGCAAAGTCATTACAATTGTTGGGCAAAGTCATTTTTAGAGTTCGGATAAGTGATTAACAGTTGTTGGCAAAGTCATTATAATTGTTGGCCAAAGTCATTTCTAGAGATCGGATAGGTGATTAACAGAGGTTGGCAAAGTCATTACAATTGTTGGGCAAAGTCATTTCTAGAGATCGGATAAGTGATTAACAGTTGTCGGCAAAGTCAGTACAATTGTTGGGCAAAGTCTTTTTTAGAGGTCGGATAAGTGATTGACAGTGGTTGGCAAAGTCATTACAATTTTTGGGCAAAGTCATTTCTAGAGATCGGATAAGTGATTTTCAGTGGTTGGCAAATTCATTATAATTGTTGGCCAAAGACATTTCTAGAGATCGGATAGGTGATTAATAGAGGTTGGCAAAGTCATTACAATTGTTGGGCAAAGTCATTACAATTGTTGGGCAAAGTCATTTTTAGAGTTCGGATAATTTATTAACAGTGGTTGGCAAAGTCATTTCTATTGTTGGGCAAAGTCATTTTTAGAGGTCGGATAAGTTATTAACAGTGGTTTGCAAAGTCATTACAATTGTTGGGCAAAGTCATTTTTAGAGTTCGGATAAGTTATTAACAGTGGTTTGCAAAGTCATTACAATTGTTGGGCAAAGTCATTTTTAGAGTTCGGATAAGTGATTAACAGTGGTTGGCAAAGTCATTACAATTGTTGGGCAAAGTCATTTTCAGAGGTCGGATAAGTGATTAACAGTGGTTGGCAAAGTCATTAAAATTGTTGGGCAAAGTCATTTTCAGAGGTCGGATAAGTGATTAACAGTGGTTGGCAACGTCATTACAATTGTTGGGCAAAGTCATTTTTAGAGTTCGGATAAGTTTTTAACAGTGGTTGGCAAAGTCATTACAATTGTTGGGCAAAGTCATTTTCAGAGGTCGGATAAGTGATTAACAGTGTGTGTCAAAGTCATTACAATTTTTAAGGAAAGTCATTTTTAGAGTCCGGATAAGTGATTAATAGTGGTTGGCAAGGTCATTAAAATTGTTGGGCAAAGTCATTTTTAGAGTTCGGATAAGTTATTAACAGTGGTTTGCAAAGTCATTACAATTGTTGGGCAAAGTCATTTTTAGAGTTCGGATAAGTTATTAACAGTGGTTTGCAAAGTCATTACAATTGTTGGGCAAAGTCATTTTTAGAGTTCGGATAAGTGATTAACAGTGGTTGGCAAAGTCATTACAATTGTTGGGCAAAGTCATTTTCAGAGGTCGGATAAGTTTTTAACAGTGGTTGGCAAAGTCATTACAATTGTTGGGCAAAGTCATTTTTAGAGTTCGGATAAGTTTTTAACAGTGGTTGGCAAAGTCATTACAATTGTTGGGCAAAGTCATTTTTATAGTTCGGATAAGTGATTAACAGTTGTTGGCAAAGTCATTATAATTGTTGGCCAAAGTCATTTCTAGAGATCGGATAGGTGATTAATAGAGGTTGGCAAAGTCATTACAATTGTTGGGCAAAGTCATTACAATTGTTGGGCAAAGTCATTTTTAGAGTTCGGATAATTTATTAACAGTGGTGGGCAAAGTCATTTCTATTGTTGGGCAAAGTCATTTTTAGAGGTCGGATAAGTTATTAACAGTGGTTTGCAAAGTCATTACAATTGTTGGGCAAAGTCATTTTTAGAGTTCGGATAAGTTATTAACAGTGGTTTGCAAAGTCATTACAATTGTTGGGCAAAGTCATTTTTAGAGTTCGGATAAGTGATTAACAGTGGTTGGCAAAGTCATTACAATTGTTGGGCAAAGTCATTTTCAGAGGTCGGATAAGTGATTAACAGTGGTTGGCAAAGTCATTACAATTGTTGGGCAAAGTCATTTTTAGAGTTCGGATAAGTTTTTAACAGTGGTTGGCAAAGTCATTACAATTGTTGGGCAAAGTCATTTTTATAGTTCGGATAAGTGATTAACAGTTGTTGGCAAAGTCATTATAATTGTTGGCCAAAGTCATTTCTAGAGATCGGATAGGTGATTAACAGAGGTTGGCAAAGTCATTACAATTGTTGGGCAAAGTCATTTTCAGAGGCCGGATAAGTGATTAACAGTGGTTGGCAACGTCATTACAATTGTTGGGCAAAGTCATTTTCAGAGGTCGGATAAGTGATTAACAGTGTGTGTCAAAGTCATTACAATTTTTAAGGAAAGTCATTTTTAGAGTCCGGATAAGTGATTAACAGTGGTTTGCAAAGTCATTACAATTGTTGGGCAAAGTCATTTTTAGAGTTCGGATAAGTTATTAACAGTGGTTTGCAAAGTCATTACAATTGTTGGGCAAAGTCATTTTTAGAGTTCGGATAAGTGATTAACAGTGGTTGGCAAAGTCATTACAATTGTTGGGCAAAGTCGTTTCTAGAGATCGGATAGGTGATTAATAGAGGTTGGCAAAGTCATTACAATTGTTGGGCAAAGTCATTACAATTGTTGGGCAAAGTCATTTTTAGAGTTCGGATAAGTTATTAACAGTGGTGGGCAAAGTCATTTCTATTGTTGGGCAAAGTCATTTTTAGAGTTCGGATAAGTTATTAACAGTGGTTTGCAAAGTCATTACAATTGTTGGGCAAAGTCATTTTTAGAGTTCGGATAAGTGATTAACAGTAGTTGGCAAAGTCATTACAATTGTTGGGCAAAGTCATTTTCAGAGGTCGGATAAGTGATTAACAGTGGTTGGCAAAGTCATTACAATTGTTGGGCAAAGTCATTTTTAGAGTTCGGATAAGTTTTTAACAGTGGTTGGCAAAGTCATTACAATTGTTGGGCAAAGTCATTTTTATAGTTCGGATAAGTGATTAACAGTTGTTGGCAAAGTCATTATAATTGTTGGCCAAAGTCATTTCTAGAGATCGGATAGGTGATTAACAGAGGTTGGCAAAGTCATTACAATTGTTGGGCAAAGTCATTTTCAGAGGTCGGATAAGTGATTAACAGTGGTTGGCAACGTCATTACAATTGTTGGGCAAAGTCATTTTTAGAGTTCGGATAAGTTTTTAACAGTGGTTGGCAAAGTCATTACAATTGTTGGGCAAAGTCATTTTCAGAGGTCGGATAAGTGATTAACAGTGTGTGTCAAAGTCATTACAATTCTTAAGGAAAGTCATTTTTAGAGTCCGGATAAGTGATTAATAGTGGTTGGCAAGGTCATTAAAATTGTTGGGCAAAGTCATTTTTAGAGTTCGGATAAGTTATTAACAGTGGTTTGCAAAGTCATTACAATTGTTGGGCAAAGTCATTTTTAGAGTTCGGATAAGTTATTAACAGTGGTTTGCAAAGTCATTACAATTGTTGGGCAAAGTCATTTTAGAGTTCGGATAAGTGATTAACAGTGGTTGGCAAAGTCATTACAATTGTTGGGCAAAGTCATTTTCAGAGGTCGGATAAGTGATTAACAGTGGTTGGCAAAGTCATTACAATTGTTGGGCAAAGTCATTTTTAGAGTTCGGATAAGTGAATAACAGTGGTTGGCAAAGTCATTACAATTGTTGGGCAAAGTCATTTTCAGAGGTCGGATAAGTGATTAACAGTGGTTGGCAAAGTCATTACAATTGTTGGGCAAAGTCATTTTTAGAGTTCGGATAAGTTTTTAACAGTGGTTGGCGAAGTCATTACAATTGTTGGGCAAAGTCATTTTTATAGTTCGGATAAGTGATTAACAGTTGTTGGCAAAGTCATTATAATTGTTGGCCAAAGTCATTTCTAGAGATCGGATAGTTGATTAACAGAGGTTGGCAAAGTCATTACAATTGTTGGGCAAAGTCATTTCTAGAGATCGGATAAGTGATTAACAGTTGTCGGCAAAGTCAGTACAATTGTTGGGCAAAGTCTTTTTTAGAGGTCGGATAAGTGATTAACAGTGGTTGGCAAAGTCATTACAATTTTTGGGCAAAGTCATTTCTAGAGATCGGATAAGTGATTTTCAGTGGTTGGCAAATTCATTACAATTGTTGGGCAAAGTCATTTCTAGAGATCGGATAAGTGATTAACAGTGGTTGGCAAAGTCATTACAATTGTTGGGCAAAGTCATTTTTAGAGTTCGGATAAGTAATTAACAGTGGTTGGGAAAGTCATTACAATTGTTGGGCAAAGTCATTTTTAGAGTTCGGATAAGTTTTTAACAGTGGTTGGCAAAGTCATTACAATTGTTGGGCAAAGTCATTTTCAGAGGTCGGATAAGTGATTAACAGTGTGTGTCAAAGTCATTACAATTTTTAAGGAAAGTCATTTTTAGAGTCCTGATAAGTGATTAATAGTGGTTGGCAAGGTCATTAAAATTGTTGGGCAAAGTCATTTTTAGAGTTCGGATAAGTTATTAACACTGGTTTGCAAAGTCATTACAATTGTTGGGCAAAGTCATTTTTAGAGTTCGGATAAGTTATTAACAGTGGTTTGCAAAGTCATTACAATTGTTGGGCAAAGTCATTTTAGAGTTCGGATAAGTGATTAACAGTGGTTGGCAAAGTCATTACAATTGTTGGGCAAAGTCATTTTCAGAGGTCGGATAAGTGATTAACAGTGGTTGGCAAAGTCATTACAATTGTTGGGCAAAGTCATTTTTAGAGTTCGGATAAGTTTTTAACAGTGGTTGGCAAAGTCATTACAATTGTTGGGCAAAGTCATTTTTATAGTTCGGATAAGTGATTAACAGTTGTTGGCAAAGTCATTATAATTGTTGGCCAAAGTCATTTCTAGAGATCGGATAGGTGATTAATAGAGGTTGGCAAAGTCATTACAATTGTTGGGCAAAGTCATTACAATTGTTGGGCAAAGTCATTTTTAGAGTTCGGATAATTTATTAACAGTGGTTGGCAAAGTCATTTCTATTGTTGGGCAAAGTCATTTTTAGAGGTCGGATAAGTTATTAACAGTGGTTTGCAAAGTCATTACAATTGTTGGGCAAAGTCATTTTTAGAGTTCGGATAAGTTATTAACAGTGGTTTGCAAAGTCATTACAATTGTTGGGCAAAGTCATTTTTAGAGTTCGGATAAGTGATTAACAGTGGTTGGCAAAGTCATTACAATTGTTGGGCAAAGTCATTTTCAGAGGTCGGATAAGTGATTAACAGTGGTTGGCAAAGTCATTACAATTGTTGGGCAAAGTCATTTTTAGAGTTCGGATAAGTGATTTTCAGTGGTTGGCAAATTCATTACAATTGTTGGGCAAAGTCATTTCTAGAGATCGGATAAGTGATTAACAGTGGTTGGCAAAGTCATTACAATTGTTGGGCAAAGTCATTTTTAGAGTTCGGATAAGTAATTAACAGTGGTTGGGAAAGTCATTACAATTGTTGGGCAAAGTCATTTCTAGAGATCGGATGAGTGATTAACAGTGGTTGGCAAAGTCATTACAATTGTTGGGCAAAGTCATTTTTAGAGTTCGGATAATTTATTAACAGTGGTTGGCAAAGTCATTTCTATTGTTGGGCAAAGTCATTTTTAGAGGTCGGATAAGTGATTAACAGTGTGTGTCAAAGTCATTACAATTGTTGGGCAAAGTCATTTCTAGAGATCGGATAAGTGATTAACAGTGGTTGGCAAAGTCATTACAATTGTTGGGCAAAGTCATTTTCAGAGGTCGGATAAGTGATTAACAGTGGTTGGCAAAGTCATTACAATTGTTGGGCAAAGTCATTTTTAGAGTTCGGATTATTTATTTACAGTGGTTGGCAAAGTCATTTCTTTGTTGGGCAAAGTCATTTTTAGAGGTCGGATAAGTGATTAACAGTGTGTGTCAAAGTCATTACAATTTTTGAGGAAAGTCATTTTTAGAGTCCGGATAAGTGATTAATAGTGGTTGGCATGGTCATTAAAATTGTTGGGCAAAGTCATTTTTAGAGTTCGGATAAGTTATTAACAGTGGTTTGCAAAGTCATTACAATTGTTGGGCAAAGTCATTTTTAGAGTTCGGATAAGTTATTAACAGTGGTTTGCAAAGTCATTTCAATTGTTGGGCAAAGTCATTTTTAGAGTTCGGATAAGTGATTAACAGTGGTTGGCAAAGTCATTACAATTGTTGGGCAAAGTCATTTTTAGAGTTCGGATAAGTGATTAACAGTGGTTGGCAAAGTCATTACAATTGTTGGGCAAAGTCATTTTTAGAGTTCGGATAAGTTTTTAACAGTGGTTGGCAAAGTCATTACAATTGTTGGGCAAAGTCATTTTTAGAGTTCGGATTATTTATTTACAGTGGTTGGCAAAGTCATTTCTTTTGTTGGGCAAAGTCATTTTTAGAGGTCGGATAAGTGATTAACAGTGTGTGTCAAAGTCATTACAATTTTTGAGGAAAGTCATTTTTAGAGTCCGGATAAGTGATTAATAGTGGTTGGCAAGGTCATTAAAATTGTTGGGCAAAGTCATTTTTAGAGTTCGGATAAGTTATTAACAGTGGTTTGCAAAGTCATTACAATTGTTGGGCAAAGTCATTTTAGAGTTCGGATAAGTTATTAACAGTGGTTTGCAAAGTCATTTCAATTGTTGGGCAAAGTCATTTTTAGAGTTCGGATAAGTGATTAACAGTGGTTGGCAAAGTCATTACAATTGTTGGGCAAAGTCATTTTTAGAGTTCGGATAAGTGATTAACAGTGGTTGGCAAAGTCATTACAATTGTTGGGCAAAGTCATTTTTAGAGTTCGGATAAGTTTTTAACAGTGGTTGGCAAAGTCATTACAATTGTTGGGCAAAATCATTTTTATAGTTCGGATAAGTGATTAACAGTTGTTGGCAAAGTCATTATAATTGTTGGCCAAAGTCATTTCTAGAGATCGGATAGGTGATTAATAGAGGTTGGCAAAGTCATTACAATTGTTGGGCAAAGCCATTACAATTGTTGGGCAAAGTCATTTTAAGAGTTCGGATAATTTATTAACAGTGGTTGGCAAAGTCATTTCTATTGTTGGGCAAAGTCATTTTTAGAGGTCGGATAAGTTATTAACAGTGGTTTGCAAAGTCATTACAATTGTTGGGCAAAGTCATTTTTAGAGTTCGGATAAGTTATTAACAGTGGTTTGCAAAGTCATTACAATTGTTGGGCAAAGTCATTTTTAGAGTTCGGATAAGTGATTAACAGTGGTTGGCAAAGTCATTACAATTGTTGGGCAAAGTCATTTTCAGAGGTCGGATAAGTGATTAACAGTGGTTGGCAAAGTCATTACAATTGTTGGGCAAAGTCATTTTTAGAGTTCGGATAAGTTTTTAACAGTGGTTGGCAAAGTCATTACAATTGTTGGGCAAAGTCATTTTTATAGTTCGGATAAGTGATTAACAGTTGTTGGCAAAGTCATTATAATTGTTGGCCAAAGTCATTATAATTGTTGGCCAAAGTCATTTCTAGAGATCGGATAGGTGATTAACAGAGGTTGGCAAAGTCATTACAATTGTTGGGCAAAGTCATTTCTAGAGATCGGATAAGTGATTAACAGTTGTCGGCAAAGTCAGTACAATTGTTGGGCAAAGTCTTTTTTAGAGGTCGGATAAGTGATTAACAGTGGTTGTCAAAGTCATTACAATTTTTGGGCAAAGTCATTTCTAGAGATCGGATAAGTGATTTTCAGTGGTTGGCAAATTCATTACAATTGTTGGGCAAAGTCATTTCTAGAGATCGGATAAGTGATTAACAGTGGTTGGCAAAGTCATTACAATTGTTGGGCAAAGTCATTTTTAGAGTTCGGATAAGTAATTAACAGTGGTTGGGAAAGTCATTACAATTGTTGGGCAAAGTCATTTCTAGAGATCGGATGAGTGATTAACAGTGGTTGGCAAAGTCATTACAATTGTTGGGCAAAGTCATTTTTAGAGTTCGGATAATTTATTAACAGTGGTTGGCAAAGTCATTTCTATTGTTGGGCAAAGTCATTTTTAGAGGTCGGATAAGTGATTAACAGTGTGTGTCAAAGTCATTACAATTTTTAAGGAAAGTCATTTTTAGAGTTCGGATAAGTGATTAACAGTGGTTGGCAAAGTCATTACAATTGTTGGGCAAAGTCATTTTCAGAGGTCGGATAAGTGATTAACAGTGGTTGGCAAAGTCATTACAATTGTTGGGCAAAGTCATTTTTAGAGTTCGGATAAGTTTTTAACAATGGTCGGCAAAGTCATTACAATTGTTGGGCAAAGTCATTTTTAGAGTTCGGATAAGTGATTAACAGTTGTTGGCAAAGTCATTATAATTGTTGGCCAAAGTCATTTCTAGAGATCGGATAAGTGATTAACAGAGGTTGGCAAAGTCATTACAATTGTTGGGCAAAGTCATTTTCAGAGATCGGATAAGTTTTTAACAGTGGTTGGCAAAGTCATTACAATTGTTGGGCAAAGTCATTTTTAGAGTTCGGATAAGTAAATAACAGTGGTTGGGAAAGTCATTACAATTGTTGGGCAAAGTCATTTCTAGAGATCGGATGAGTGATTAACAGTGGTTGGCAAAGTCATTACAATTGTTGGGCAAAGTCATTTTTAGAGTTCGGATTATTTATTTACAGTGGTTGGCAAAGTCATTTCTATTGTTGGGCAAAGTCATTTTTAGAGGTCGGATAAGTGATTAACAGTGTGTGTCAAAGTCATTACAATTTTTAAGGAAAGTCATTTTTAGAGTCCGGATAAGTGATTAATAGTGGTTGGCATGGTCATTAAAATTGTTGGGCAAAGTCATTTTTAGAGTTCGGATAAGTTATTAACAGTGGTTTGCAAAGTCATTACAATTGTTGGGCAAAGTCATTTTTAGAGTTCGGATAAGTTATTAACAGTGGTTTTCAAAGTCATTACAATTGTTGGGCAAAAACATTTTTAGAGTTCGGATAAGTGATTAACAGTGGTTGGCAAATTCATTACAATTGTTGGGCAAAGTCATTTTCAGAGGTCGGATAAGTGATTAACAGTGGTTGGCAAAGTCATTACAATTGTTGGGCAAAGTCATTTTTAGAGTTCGGATAAGTGATTTTCAGTGGTTGGCAAATTCATTACAATTGTTGGGCAAAGTCATTTCTAGAGATCGGATAAGTGATTAACAGTGGTTGGCAAAGTCATTACAATTGTTGGGCAAAGTCATTTTTAGAGTTCGGATAAGTAATTAACAGTGGTTGGGAAAGTCATTACAATTGTTGGGCAAAGTCATTTCTAGAGATCGGATGAGTGATTAACAGTGGTTGGCAAAGTCATTACAATTGTTGGGCAAAGTCATTTTTAGAGTTCGGATAATTTATTAACAGTGGTTGGCAAAGTCATTTCTATTGTTGGGCAAAGTCATTTTTAGAGGTCGGATAAGTGATTAACAGTGTGTGTCAAAGTCATTACAATTGTTGGGCAAAGTCATTTCTAGAGATCGGATTAGTGATTAACAGTGGTTGGCAAAGTCATTACAATTGTTGGGCAAAGTCATTTTCAGAGGTCGGATAAGTGATTAACAGTGGTTGGCAAAGTCATTACAATTGTTGGGCAAAGTCATTTTTAGAGTTCGGATTATTTATTTACAGTGGTTGGCAAAGTCATTTCTATTGTTGGGCAAAGTCATTTTTAGAGGTCGGATAAGTGATTAACAGTGTGTGTCAAAGTCATTACAATTTTTGAGGAAAGTCATTTTTAGAGTCCGGATAAGTGATTAATAGTGGTTGGCAAGGTCATTAAAATTGTTGGGCAAAGTCATTTTTAGAGTTCGGATAAGTTATTAACAGTGGTTTGCAAAGTCATTACAATTGTTGGGCAAAGTCATTTTTAGAGTTCGGATAAGTTATTAACAGTGGTTTGCAAAGTCATTACAATTGTTGGGCAAAGTCATTTTTAGAGTTCGGATAAATGATTAACAGTGGTTGGCAAAGTCATTACAATTGTTGGGCAAAGTCATTTATAGAGTTCGGATAAGTGATTAACAGTGGTTGGCAAAGTCATTACAATTGTTGGGCAAAGTCATTTTTAGAGTTCGGATAAGTTTTTAACAGTGGTTGGCAAAGTCATTACAATTGTTGGGCAAAGTCATTTTTATAGTTCGGATAAGTGATTAACAGTTGTTGGCAAAGTCATTATAATTGTTGGCCAAAGTCATTTCTAGAGATCGGATAGGTGATTAATAGAGGTTGGCAAAGTCATTACAATTGTTGGGCAAAGCCATTACAATTGTTGGGCAAAGTCATTTTAAGAGTTCGGATAATTTATTAACAGTGGTTGGCAAAGTCATTTCTATTGTTGGGCAAAGTCATTTTTAGAGGTCAAATAAGTTATTAACAGTGGTTTGCAAAGTCATTACAATTGTTGGGCAAAGTCATTTTTAGAGTTCGGATAAGTTATTAACAGTGGTTTGCAAAGTCATTACAATTGTTGGGCAAAGTCATTTTTAGAGTTCGGATAAGTGATTAACAGTGGTTGGCAAAGTCATTACAATTGTTGGGCAAAGTCATTTTCAGAGGTCGGATAAGTGATTAACAGTGGTTGGCAAAGTCATTACAATTGTTGGGCAAAGTCATTTTTAGAGTTCGGATAAGTTTTTAACAGTGGTTGGCAAAGTCATTACAATTGTTGGGCAAAGTCATTTTTATAGTTCGGATAAGTGATTAACAGTTGTTGGCAAAGTCATTATAATTGTTGGCCAAAGTCATTATAATTGTTGGCCAAAGTCATTTCTAGAGATCGGATAGGTGATTAACAGAGGTTGGCAAAGTCATTACAATTGTTGGGCAAAGTCATTTCTAGAGATCGGATAAGTGATTAACAGTTGTCGGCAAAGTCAGTACAATTGTTGGGCAAAGTCTTTTTTAGAGGTCGGATAAGTGATTAACAGTGGTTGGCAAAGTCATTACAATTTTTGGGCAAAGTCATTTCTAGAGATCGGATAAGTGATTTTCAGTGGTTGGCAAATTCATTACAATTGTTGGGCAAAGTCATTTCTAGAGATCGGATAAGTGATTAACAGTGGTTGGCAAAGTCATTACAATTGTTGGGCAAAGTCATTTTTAGAGTTCGGATAAGTAATTAACAGTGGTTGGGAAAGTCATTACAATTGTTGGGCAAAGTCATTTCTAGAGATCGGATGAGTGATTAACAGTGGTTGGCAAAGTCATTACAATTGTTGGGCAAAGTCATTTTTAGAGTTCGGATAATTTATTAACAGTGGTTGGCAAAGTCATTTCTATTGTTGGGCAAAGTCATTTTTAGAGGTCGGATAAGTGATTAACAGTGTGTGTCAAAGTCATTACAATTTTTAAGGAAAGTCATTTTTAGAGTTCGGATAAGTGATTAACAGTGGTTGGCAAAGTCATTACAATTGTTGGGCAAAGTCATTTTCAGAGGTCGGATAAGTGATAAACAGTGGTTGGCAAAGTCATTACAATTGTTGGGCAAAGTCATTTTTAGAGTTCGGATAAGTTTTTAACAATGGTCGGCAAAGTCATTACAATTGTTGGGCAAAGTCATTTTTAGAGTTCGGATAAGTGATTAACAGTTGTTGGCAAAGTCATTATAATTGTTGGCCAAAGTCATTTCTAGAGATCGGATAAGTGATTAACAGAGGTTGGCAAAGTCATTACAATTGTTGGGCAAAGTCATTTTCAGAGATCGGATAAGTTTTTAACAGTGGTTGGCAAAGTCATTACAATTGTTGGGCAAAGTCATTTTTAGAGTTCGGATAAGTAAATAACAGTGGTTGGGAAAGTCATTACAATTGTTGGGCAAAGTCATTTCTAGAGATCGGATGAGTGATTAACAGTGGTTGGCAAAGTCATTACAATTGTTGGGCAAAGTCATTTTTAGAGTTCGGATTATTTATTTACAGTGGTTGGCAAAGTCATTTCTATTGTTGGGCAAAGTCATTTTTAGAGGTCGGATAAGTGATTAACAGTGTGTGTCAAAGTCATTACAATTTTTAAGGAAAGTCATTTTTAGAGTCCGGATAAGTGATTAATAGTGGTTGGCATGGTCATTAAAATTGTTGGGCAAAGTCATTTTTAGAGTTCGGATAAGTTATTAACAGTGGTTTGCAAAGTCATTACAATTGTTGGGCAAAGTCATTTTTAGAGTTCGGATAAGTTATTAACAGTGGTTTTCAAAGTCATTACAATTGTTGGGCAAAAACATTTTTAGAGTTCGGATAAGTGATTAACAGTGGTTGGCAAATTCATTACAATTGTTGGGCAAAGTCATTTTCAGAGGTCGGATAAGTGATTAACAGTGGTTGGCAAAGTCATTACAATTGTTGGGCAAAGTCATTTTTAGAGTTCGGATAAGTGATTAACAGTTGTTGGCAAAGTCATTATAATTTTTGGCCAAAGTCATTTCTAGAGATCGGATAGGTGATTAATAGAGGTTGGCAAAGTCATTACAATTGTTGGGCAAAGTCATTTTTAGAGTTCGGATAATTTATTAACAGTGGTTGGCAAAGTCATTTCTATTGTTGGGCAAAGTCATTTTTAGAGGTCGGATAAGTTATTAACAGTGGTTTGCAAAGTCATTACAATTGTTGGGCAAAGTCATTTTTAGAGTTCGGATAAGTTATTAACAGTGGTTTGCAAAGTCATTACAATTGTTGGGCAAAGTCATTTTTAGAGTTCGGATAAGTGATTAACAGTGGTTGGCAAAGTCATTACAATTGTTGGGCAAAGTCATTTTCAGAGGTCGGATAAGTGATTAACAGTGGTTGGCAAAGTCATTACAATTGTTGGGCAAAGTCATTTTTAGAGTTCGGATAAGTTTTTAACAGTGGTTGGCAAAGTCATTACAATTGTTGGGCAAAGTCATTTTTAGAGGTCGGATAAGTGATTAACAGTGTGTGTCAAAGTCATTACAATTTTTAAGGAAAGTCATTTTTAGAGTTCGGATAAGTGATTAACAGTGGTTGGCAAAGTCATTACAATTGTTGGGCAAAGTCATTTTCAGAGGTCGGATAAGTGATTAACAGTGGTTGGCAAAGTCATTACAATTGTTGGGCAAAGTCATTTTTAGAGTTCGGATAAGTTTTTAACAATGGTCGGCAAAGTCATTACAATTGTTGGGCAAAGTCATTTTTAGAGTTCGGATAAGTGATTAACAGTTGTTGGCAAAGTCATTATAATTGTTGGCCTAAGTCATTTCTAGAGATCGGATAAGTGATTAACAGAGGTTGGCAAAGTCATTACAATTGTTGGGCAAAGTCATTTTCAGAGATCGGATAAGTTTTTAACAGTGGTTGGCAAAGTCATTACAATTGTTGGGCAAAGTCATTTTTAGAGTTCGGATAAGTAAATAACAGTGGTTGGGAAAGTCATTACAATTGTTGGGCAAAGTCATTTCTAGAGATCGGATGAGTGATTAACAGTGGTTGGCAAAGTCATTACAATTGTTGGGCAAAGTCATTTTTAGAGTTCGGATTATTTATTTACAGTGGTTGGCAAAGTCATTTCTATTGTTGGGCAAAGTCATTTTTAGAGGTCGGATAAGTGATTAACAGTGTGTGTCAAAGTCATTACAATTTTTAAGGAAAGTCATTTTTAGAGTCCGGATAAGTGATTAATAGTGGTTGGCATGGTCATTAAAATTGTTGGGCAAAGTCATTTTTAGAGTTCGGATAAGTTATTAACAGTGGTTTGCAAAGTCATTACAATTGTTGGGCAAAGTCATTTTTAGAGTTCGGATAAGTTATTAACAGTGGTTTTCAAAGTCATTACAATTGTTGGGCAAAAACATTTTTAGAGTTCGGATAAGTGATTAACAGTGGTTGGCAAATTCATTACAATTGTTGGGCAAAGTCATTTTCAGAGGTCGGATAAGTTATTAACAGTGGTTTGCAAAGTCATTACAATTGTTGGGCAAAGTCATTTTTAGAGTTCGGATAAGTTATTAACAGTGGTTTGCAAAGTCATTACAATTGTTGGGCAAAGTCATTTTTAGAGTTCGGATAAGTGATTAACAGTGGTTGGCAAAGTCATTACAATTGTTGGGCAAAGTCATTTTCAGAGGTCGGATAAGTGATTAACAGTGGTTGGCAAAGTCATTACAATTGTTGGGCAAAGTCATTTTTAGAGTTCGGATAAGTTTTTAACAGTGGTTGGCAAAGTCATTACAATTGTTGGGCAAAGTCATTTTTATAGTTCGGATAAGTGATTAACAGTTGTTGGCAAAGTCATTATAATTGTTGGCCAAAGTCATTATAATTGTTGGCCAAAGTCATTTCTAGAGATCGGATAGGTGATTAACAGAGGTTGGCAAAGTCATTACAATTGTTGGGCAAAGTCATTTCTAGAGATCGGATAAGTGATTAACAGTTGTCGGCAAAGTCAGTACAATTGTTGGGCAAAGTCTTTTTTAGAGGTCGGATAAGTGATTAACAGTGGTTGGCAAAGTCATTACAATTTTTGGGCAAAGTCATTTCTAGAGATCGGATAAGTGATTTTCAGTGGTTGGCAAATTCATTACAATTGTTGGTCAAAGTCATTTCTAGAGATCGGATAAGTGATTAACAGTGGTTGGCAAAGTCATTACAATTGTTGGGCAAAGTCATTTTTAGAGGTCGGATAAGTTATTAACAGTGGTTTGCAAAGTCATTACAATTGTTGGGCAAAGTCATTTTTAGAGTTCGGATAAGTTATTAACAGTGGTTTGCAAAGTCATTACAATTGTTGGGCAAAGTCATTTTTAGAGTTCGGATAAGTGATTAACAGTGGTTGGCAAAGTCATTTCTATTGTTGGGCAAAGTCATTTTTAGAGGTCGGATAAGTGATAAACAGTGTGTGTCAAAGTCATTACAATTTTTAAGGAAAGTCTTTTTTAGAGGTCGGATAAGTGATTAACAGTGGTTGGCAAAGTCATTACAATTTTTGGGCAAAGTCATTTCTAGAGATCGGATAAGTGATTTTCAGTGGTTGGCAAATTCATTACAATTGTTGGTCAAAGTCATTTCTAGAGATCGGATAAGTGATTAACAGTGGTTGGCAAAGTCATTTCTATTGTTGGGCAAAGTCATTTTTAGAGGTCGGATAAGTTATTAACAGTGGTTTGCAAAGTCATTACAATTGTTGGGCAAAGTCATTTTTAGAGTTCGGATAAGTTATTAACAGTGGTTTGCAAAGTCATTACAATTGTTGGGCAAAGTCATTTTTAGAGTTCGGATAAGTGATTAACAGTGGTTGGCAAAGTCATTACAATTGTTGGGCAAAGTCATTTTCAGAGGTCGGATAAGTGATTAACAGTGGTTGGCAAAGTCATTACAATTGTTGGGCAAAGTCATTTTTAGAGTTCGGATAAGTTTTTAACAGTGGTTGGCAAAGTCATTACAATTGTTGGGCAAAGTCATTTTTATAGTTCGGATAAGTGATTAACAGTTGTTGGCAAAGTCATTATAATTGTTGGCCAAAGTCATTATAATTGTTGGCCAAAGTCATTTCTAGAGATCGGATAGGTGATTAACAGAGGTTGGCAAAGTCATTACAATTGTTGGGCAAAGTCATTTCTAGAGATCGGATAAGTGATTAACAGTTGTCGGCAAAGTCAGTACAATTGTTGGGCAAAGTCTTTTTTAGAGGTCGGATAAGTGATTAACAGTGGTTGGCAAAGTCATTACAATTTTTGGGCAAAGTCATTTCTAGAGATCGGATAAGTGATTTTCAGTGGTTGGCAAATTCATTACAATTGTTGGTCAAAGTCATTTCTAGAGATCGGATAAGTGATTAACAGTGGTTGGCAAAGTCATTACAATTGTTGGGCAAAGTCATTTTTAGAGTTCGGATAAGTAATTAACAGTGGTTGGGAAAGTCATTACAATTGTTGGGCAAAGTCATTTCTAGAGATCGGATGAGTGATTAACAGTGGTTGGCAAAGTCATTAGAATTGTTGGGCAAAGTCATTTTTAGAGTTCGGATAATTTATTAACAGTGGTTGGCAAAGTCATTTCTATTGTTGGGCAAAGTCATTTTTAGAGGTCGGATAAGTGATAAACAGTGTGTGTCAAAGTCATTACAATTTTTAAGGAAAGTCATTTTTAGAGTTCGGATAAGTGATTAACAGTGGTTGGCAAAGTCATTACAATTGTTGGGCAAAGTCATTTTCAGAGGTCGGATAAGTGATTAACAGTGGTTGGCAAAGTCATTACAATTGTTGGGCAAAGTCATTTTTAGAGTTCGGATAAGTTTTTAACAATGGTCGGCAAAGTCATTACAATTGTTGGGCAAAGTCATTTTTAGAGTTCGGATATGTGATTAACAGTTGTTGGCAAAGTCATTATAATTGTTGGCCAAAGTCATTTCTAGAGATCGGATAAGTGATTAACAGAGGTTGGCAAAGTCATTACAATTGTTGGGCAAAGTCATTTTCAGAGATCGGATAAGTTTTTAACAGTGGTTGGCAAAGTCATTACAATTGTTGGGCAAAGTCATTTTTAGAGTTCGGATAAGTAAATAACAGTGGTTGGGAAAGTCATTACAATTGTTGGGCAAAGTCATTTCTAGAGATCGGATGAGTGATTAACAGTGGTTGGCAAAGTCATTACAATTGTTGGGCAAAGTCATTTTTAGAGTTCGGATTATTTATTTACAGTGGTTGGCAAAGTCATTTCTATTGTTGAGCAAAGTCATTTTTAGAGGTCGGATAAGTGATTAACAGTGTGTGTCAAAGTCATTACAATTTTTAAGGAAAGTCATTTTTAGAGTCCGGATAAGTGATTAATAGTGGTTGGCATGGTCATTAAAATTGTTGGGCAAAGTCATTTTTAGAGTTCGGATAAGTTATTAACAGTGGTTTGCAAAGTCATTACAATTGTTGGGCAAAGTCATTTTTAGAGTTCGGATAAGTTATTAACAGTGGTTTTCAAAGTCATTACAATTGTTGGGCAAAAACATTTTTAGAGTTCGGATAAGTGATTAACAGTGGTTGGCAAATTCATTACAATTGTTGGGCAAAGTCATTTCTAGAGATCGGATAAGTGATTAACAGTGGTTGGCAAAGTCATTACAATTGTTGGGCAAAGTCATTTTTAGAGTTCGGATAAGTAATTAACAGTGGTTGGGAAAGTCATTACAATTGTTGGGCAAAGTCATTTCTAGAGATCGGATGAGTGATTAACAGTGGTTGGCAAAGTCATTACAATTGTTGGGCAAAGTCATTTTTAGAGTTCGGATAATTTATTAACAGTGGTTGGCAAAGTCATTTCTATTGTTAGGCAAAGTCATTTTTAGAGGTCGGATAAGTGATTAACAGTGTGTGTCAAAGTCATTACAATTTTTAAGGAAAGTCATTTTTAGAGTTCGGATAAGTGATTAACAGTGGTTGGCAAAGTCATTACAATTGTTGGGCAAAGTCATTTTCAGAGGTCGGATAAGTGATTAACAGTGGTTGGCAAAGTCATTACAATTGTTGGGCAAAGTCATTTTTAGAGTTCGGATAAGTTTTTAACAATGGTCGGCAAAGTCATTACAATTGTTGGGCAAAGTCATTTTTAGAGTTCGGATAAGTGATTAACAGTTGTTGGCAAAGTCATTATAATTGTTGGCCAAAGTCATTTCTAGAGATCGGATAAGTGATTAACAGAGGTTGGCAAAGTCATTACAATTGTTGGGCAAAGTCATTTTCAGAGATCGGATAAGTTTTTAACAGTGGTTGGCAAAGTCATTACAATTGTTGGGCAAAGTCATTTTTAGAGTTCGGATAAGTAAATAACAGTGGTTGGGAAAGTCATTACAATTGTTGGGCAAAGTCATTTCTAGAGATCGGATGAGTGATTAACAGTGGTTGGCAAAGTCATTACAATTGTTGGGCAAAGTCATTTTTAGAGTTCGGATTATTTATTTACAGTGGTTGGCAAAGTCATTTCTATTGTTGGGCAAAGTCATTTTTAGAGGTCGGATAAGTGATTAACAGTGTGTGTCAAAGTCATTACAATTTTTAAGGAAAGTCATTTTTAGAGTCCGGATAAGTGATTAATAGTGGTTGGCATGGTCATTAAAATTGTTGGGCAAAGTCATTTTTAGAGTTCGGATAAGTTATTAACAGTGGTTTGCAAAGTCATTACAATTGTTGGGCAAAGTCATTTTTAGAGTTCGGATAAGTTATTAACAGTGGTTTTCAAAGTCATTACAATTGTTGGGCAAAAACATTTTTAGAGTTCGGATAAGTGATTAACAGTGGTTGGCAAAGTCATTACAATTGTTGGGCAAAGTCATTTTCAGAGGTCGGATAAGTGATTAACAGTGGTTGGCAAAGTCATTACAATTGTTGGGCAAAGTCATTATTAGAGTTCGGATAAGTTTTTAACAGTGGTTGGCAAAGTCATTACAATTGTTGGGCAAAGTCATTTTTAGAGTTCGGATAAGTGATTAACAGTTGTTGGCAAAGTCATTATAATTGTTGGCCAAAGTCATTTCTAGAGATCGGATAGGTGATTAACAGAGGTTGGCAAAGTCATTACAATTGTTGGGCAAAGTCATTTCTAGAGATCGGATAAGTGATAAAGAGTCGGCAAAGTCATTACAATTGTTGGGCAAAGTCTTTTTTAGAGGTCGGATAAGTGATTAACAGTGGTTGGGAAAGTCATTACAATTTTTGGGCAAAGTCATTTCTAGAGATCGGATAAGTGATTTACAGTGGTTGGCAAATTCATTACAATTGTTGGGCAAAGTCATTTCTAGAGATCGGATAAGTGATTAACAGTGGTTGGCAAAGTCATTACAATTGTTGGGCAAAGTCATTTTTAGAGTTCGGATAAGTAATTAACAGTGGTTGGGAAAGTCATTACAATTGTTGGGCAAAGTCATTTTCAGAGGTCGGATAAGTGATTAACAGTGGTTGGCAAAGTCATTACAATTGTTGGGCAAAGTCATTATTAGAGTTCGGATAAGTTTTTAACAGTGGTTGGCAAAGTCATTACAATTGTTGGGCAAAGTCATTTTTAGAGTTCGGATAAGTGATTAACAGTTGTTGGCAAAGTCATTATAATTGTTGGCCAAAGTCATTTCTAGAGATCGGATAGGTGATTAACAGAGGTTGGCAAAGTCATTACAATTGTTGGGCAAAGTCATTTCTAGAGATCGGATAAGTGATAAAGAGTCGGCAAAGTCATTACAATTGTTGGGCAAAGTCTTTTTTAGAGGTCGGATAAGTGATTAACAGTGGTTGGGAAAGTCATTACAATTTTTGGGCAAAGTCATTTCTAGAGATCGGATAAGTGATTTACAGTGGTTGGCAAATTCATTACAATTGTTGGGCAAAGTCATTTCTAGAGATCGGATAAGTGATTAACAGTGGTTGGCAAAGTCATTACAATTGTTGGGCAAAGTCATTTTTAGAGTTCGGATAAGTAATTAACAGTGGTTGGGAAAGTCATTACAATTGTTGGGCAAAGTCATTTTTAGAGTTCGGATAAGTGATTAACAGTTGTTGGCAAGGTCATTATAATTGTTGGCCAAAGTCATTTCTAGAGATCGGATAGGTGATTAACAGAGGTTGGCAAAGTCATTACAATTGTTGGGCAAAGTCATTTCTAGAGATCGGATAAGTGATAAAGAGTCGGCAAAGTCATTACAATTGTTGGGCAAAGTCTTTTTTAGAGGTCGGATAAGTGATTAACAGTGGTTGGCAAAGTCATTACAATTTTTGGGCAAAGTCATTTCTAGAGATCGGATAAGTGATTTACAGTGGTTGGCAAATTCATTACAATTGTTGGGCAAAGTCATTTCTAGAGATCGGATAAGTGATTAACAGTGGTTGGCAAAGTCATTACAATTGTTGGGCAAAGTCATTTTTAGAGTTCGGATAAGTAATTAACAGTGGTTGGCAAAGTCATTACAATTTTTGGGCAAAGTCATTTCTAGAGATCGGATAAGTGATTTACAGTGGTTGGCAAATTCATTACAATTGTTGGGCAAAGTCATTTCTAGAGATCGGATAAGTGATTAACAGTGGTTGGCAAAGTCATTACAATTGTTGGGCAAAGTCATTTTTAGAGATCGGATAAGTGATTAACAGTGGTTGGCAAAGTCATTACAATTGTTGGGCAAAGTCATTTTTAGAGTTCGGATAAGTAATTAACAGTGGTTGGGAATGTCATTACAATTGTTGGGCAAAGTCATTTCTAGAGATCGGATGAGTGATTAACAGTGGTTGGCAAAGTCATTACAATTGTTGGGCAAAGTCATTTTTAGAGTTCGGATAAGTAATTAACAGTGGTTGGGAAAGTCATTACAATTGTTGGGCAAAGTCATTTCTAGAGTTCGGATAAGTGATTAACAGTTGTTGGCAAAGTCATTATAATTGTTGGCCAAAGTCATTTTTAGAGGTCGGATAAGTGATTAATAGTGGTTGGCAAGGTCATTAAAATTGTTGGGCAAAGTCATTTTTAGAGTTCGGATAAGTAAATAACAGTGGTTGGCAAGGTCATTAAAATTGTTGGTCAAAGTCATTTTTAGAGTTCGGATAAGTTATTAACAGTGGTTTGCAAAGTCATTACAATTGTTGGGCAAAGTCATTTTTAGAGTTCGGATTATTTATTTACAGTGGTTGGCAAAGTCATTTCTATTGTTGGGCAAAGTCATTTTTAGAGGTCGGATAAGTGATTAACAGTGTGTGTCAAAGTCATTACAATTTTTAAGGAAAGTCATTTTTAGAGTTCGGATAAGTTTTTAACAGTGGTTGGCAAAGTCATTACAATTGTTGGGCAAAGTCATTATAATTGTTGGCCAAAGTCATTTCTAGAGATCGGATAAATGATTAACAGAGGTTGGCAAAGTCATAACAATTTTTGGGCAAAGTCATTTCTAGAGATCGGATAAGTGATTAACAGTTGTCGGCAAAGTCATTACAATTGTTGGGCAAAGTCATTTCTAGAGATCGGATGAGTGATTAACAGTGGTTGGCAAAGTCATTACAATTGTTGGTCAAAGTCATTTCTAGAGATCGGATAAATGATTAACAGAGGTTGGCATAGTCATTACAATTGTTGGGCAAAGTCATTTTTAGAGGTCGGATAAGTGATTAAAAGTGGTTGGCAAAGTCATTACAATTGATGGGCAAAGTCATTATAATTGTTGGCCAAAGTCATTTCTAGAGATCGGATAAGTGATTAACAGAGGTTGGCAAAGTCATTACAATTGTTGGGCAAAGTCATTTCTAGAGATCGGATAAGTGATTAACAGTTGTCGGCAAAGTCATTACAATTGTTGGGCAAAGTCATTTCTAGAGATCGGATGAGTGATTAACAGTGGTTGGCAAAGTCATTACAATTGTTGGGCAAAGTCATTTCTAGAGATCGGATAAATGATTAACAGAGGTTGGCATAGTCATTACAATTGTTGGGCAAAGTCATTTTTAGAGGTCGGATAAGTGATTAAAAGTGGTTGGCAAAGTCATTACAATTGTTGGACAAAGTCATTTTTAGAGTTCGGATAAGTAATTAACAGTGGTTGGCAAAGTCATAACAATTGTTGGGCAAAGTCATTTTTAGAGTTCGGATAAGTGATTAACAGTGGTTGGCAAAGTCATTACAATTGTTGGGCAAAGTCATTTTTAGAGTTCGGATAAATGATTAACAGAGGTTGGCAAAGTCATTACAATTGTTGGGCAAAGTCATTTCTAGAGATCGGATAAATGATTAACAGAGGTTGGCATAGTCACTACAATTGTTGGGCAAAGTCATTTTTAGAGGTCGGATGAGTGATTAAAAGTGGTTGGCAAAGTCATTACAATTGTTGGGCAAAGTCATTTTTAGAGTTCGGATAAGTTTTTAACAGTGGTTGGCAAAGTCATTACAATTGTGGGGCAAAGTCATTTTTAGAGTTCGGATAAGTGATTAACAGTTGTTGGCAAAGTCATTATAATTGTTTGCCAAAGTCATTTCTAGAGATCGGATAAGTGATTAACAGTTGTCGGCAAAGTCATTACAATTGTTGGGCAAAGTCTTTTTTAGAGGTCGGATAAGTGATTAACAGTGGTTGGCAAAGTCACTACAATTTTTGGGCAAAGTCATTTCTAGAGATCGGATAAGTGATTTACAGTGGCTGGCAAATTCATTACAATTGTTGGGCAAAGTCATTTCTAGAGATCGGATAAGTGATTAACAGTGGTTGGCAAAGTCATTACAATTGTTGGGCAAAGTCATTTCTAGAGATCGGATAAGTGATTAACAGTGGTTGGCAAAGTCATTACAATTGTTGAGCAAAGTCATTTTTAGAGTTCGGATAATTTATTAACAGTGGTTGGCGAAGTCATTACAATTGTTGGGCATAGTCATTTATAGAGATCGGATAAGTGATTAACAGTGGTTGGCAAAGTAATTACAATTGTTGGGCAAAGTCATTTTCAGAGTTCGGATAAATGATTAACAGTGGTTGGCAAAGTCATTACAATTGTTGGGAAAAGTCATTTTTAGAGTTCGGATAGGTTATTAACGGTGGTTGGCAAAGTCATTACAATTGTTGGGCAAAGTCATTTTTAGAGTTCGGATAATTTATTAACAGTGGTTGGCGAAGTCATTACAATTGTTGGGCATAGTCATTTATAGAGATCGGATAAGTGATTAACAGTGGTTGGCAAAGTAATTACAATTGTTGGGCAAAGTCATTTTCAGAGTTCGGATAAATGATTAACAGTGGTTGGCAAAGTCATTACAATTGTTGGGAAAAGTCATTTTTAGAGTTCGGATAGGTTATTAACGGTGGTTGGCAAAGTCATTACAATTGTTGGGCAAAGTCATTTCTAGAGATCGGATAAGTGATTAACAGTTGTCGGCAAAGTCATTTCTATTGTTGGGCAAAGTCATTTTTAGAGGTCGGATAAGTGATTAATAGTGGTTGGCAAAGTCATTCGAATTGTTGGACATAGTCAATTTTAGAGTTCGGATAAGTGAATAACAGTGGTTGGCAAAGTCATTACAATTGTTGGGCAAAGTCATTTTTAGAGTTCGGATAAGTGATTAACAGTGGTTGGCAAAGTCATTACTATTGTTGGGAAAAGTCATTTCTAGAGTTCGGATAAGTGATTAACAGTGGTTGGCAAAGTCATTACTATTGTTGGGCAAAGTCATTTTTAGAGGTCGGATAAGTGATTAATAGTGGTTGGCTAGGTCATTAAAATTGTTGGGCAAAGTCATTTTTAGAGTTCGGATAAGTAATTAACAGTGGTTGGCAAAGTCATTACAATTGTTGGGCAAAGTCATTTCTAGAGTTCGGATAATTTATTAACAGTGGTTGGCAAAGTCATTATAAGTGTTGGGCAAAGTCATTTCTAGAGATTAGATAAGTGATTAACAGAGGTTTGCAAAGTCATTACAATTGTTGGGCAAAGACTTTTTTAGAGGTCGGATAAGTGATTAACAGTGGTTGGCAAAGTCATTACAATATTTTGGCAAAGTCATTTCTAGAGTTCGGATAATTTATTAACAGTGGTTGGCAAAGCCATTATAATTGTTGGCCAAAGTCATTTCTAGCGATCGGATAAGTGATTAACAGTTGTCGGCAAAGTCATTTCTATTGGTGGGCAAAGTCATTTTTAGAGGTCGGATAAGTGATTAACAGTGTGTGTCAAAGTCATTACAATTTTTAAGGAAAGTCATTTTTAGAGTCCGGATAAATGATTAATAGTGGTTGGCAAAGTCATTACAATTGTTGGGCATAGTCAATTTTAGAGTTCGGATAAGTGAATAACAGTGGTTGGCAAAGTCATTACAATTGTTGGGCAAAGTCATTTTTAGAGGTCTGATAAGTGATTAACAGTGGTTTGCAAAGTCATTACAATTGTTGGGCAAAGTCATTTCTAGAGATCGGATAAGTGATTAACAGTGGTTGGCAAAGTCATTACAATTGTTGGACAAAGTCATTTTTAGAGTTCGGATAAGTAATTAACAGTGGTTGGCAAAGTCATAACAATTGTTGGGCAAAGTCATTTTTAGAGTTCGGATAAGTGATTAACAGTGGTTGGCAAAGTCATTACAATTGTTGGGCAAAGTCATTTTTAGAGTTCGGATAAATGATTAACAGAGGTTGGCAAAGTCATTACAATTGTTGGGCAAAGTCATTTCTAGAGATCGGATAAATGATTAACAGAGGTTGGCATAGTCACTACAATTGTTGGGCAAAGTCATTTTTAGAGGTCGGATAAGTGATTAAAAGTGGTTGGCAAAGTCATTACAATTGTTGGGCAAAGTCATTTTTAGAGTTCGGATAAGTTTTTAACAGTGGTTGGCAAAGTCATTACAATTGTGGGGCAAAGTCATTTTAGAGTTCGGATAAGTGATTAACAGTTGTTGGCAAAGTCATTATAATTGTTTGCCAAAGTCATTTCTAGAGATCGGATAAGTGATTAACAGTTGTCGGCAAAGTCATTACAATTGTTGGGCAAAGTCTTTTTTAGAGGTCGGATAAGTGATTAACAGTGGTTGGCAAAGTCACTACAATTTTTGGGCAAAGTCATTTCTAGAGATCGGATAAGTGATTTACAGTGGCTGGCAAATTCATTACAATTGTTGGGCAAAGTCATTTCTAGAGATCGGATAAGTGATTAACAGTGGTTGGCAAAGTTATTACAATTGTTGGGCAAAGTCATTTCTAGAGATCGGATAAGTGATTAACAGTGGTTGGCAAAGTCATTACAATTGTTGAGCAAAGTCATTTTTAGAGTTCGGATAATTTATTAACAGTGGTTGGCGAAGTCATTACAATTGTTGGGCATAGTCATTTATAGAGATCGGATAAGTGATTAACAGTGGTTGGCAAAGTAATTACAATTGTTGGGCAAAGTCATTTTCAGAGTTCGGATAAATGATTAACAGTGGTTGGCAAAGTCATTACAATTGTTGGGAAAAGTCATTTTTAGAGTTCGGATAGGTTCTTAACGGTGGTTGGCAAAGTCATTACAATTGTTGGGCAAAGTCATTTCTAGAGATCGGATAAGTGATTAAGAGTTGTCGGCAAAGTCATTTCTATTGTTGGGCAAAGTCATTTTTAGAGGTCGGATAAGTGATTAATAGTGGTTGGCAAAGTCATTCTAATTGTTGGACATAGTCATTTTTAGAGTTCGGATAAGTGAATAACAGTGGTTGGCAAAGTCATTACAATTGTTGGGCAAAGTCATTTTTAGAGTTCGGATAAGTGATTAACAGTGGTTGGCAAAGTCATTACTATTGTTGGGAAAAGTCATTTCTAGAGTTCGGATAAGTAATTAACAGTGGTTGGCAAAGTCATTACTATTGTTGGGCAAAGTCATTTTTAGAGGTCGGATAAGTGATTAATAGTGGTTGGCTAGGTCATTAAAATTGTTGGGCAAAGTCATTTTTAGAGTTCGGATAAGTAATTAACAGTGGTTGGCAAAGTCATTACAATTGTTGGGCAAAGTCATTTCTAGAGTTCGGATAATTTATTAACAGTGGTTGGCAAAGTCATTATAAGTGTTGGGCAAAGTCATTTCTAGAGATTAGATAAGTGATTAACAGAGGTTTGCAAAGTCATTACAATTGTTGGGCAAAGACTTTTTTAGAGGTCGGATAAGTGATTAACAGTGGTTGGCAAAGTCATTACAATATTTTGGCAAAGTCATTTCTAGAGTTCGGATAATTTATTAACAGTGGTTGGCAAAGCCATTATAATTGTTGGCCAAAGTCATTTCTAGCGATCGGATAAGTGATTAACAGTTGTCGGCAAAGTCATTTCTATTGGTGGGCAAAGTCATTTTTAGAGGTCGGATAAGTGATTAACAGTGTGTGTCAAAGTCATTACAATTTTTAAGGAAAGTCATTTTTAGAGTCCGGATAAATGATTAATAGTGGTTGGCAAAGTCATTACAATTGTTGGGCATAGTCAATTTTAGAGTTCGGATAAGTGAATAACAGTGGTTGGCAAAGTCATTACAATTGTTGGGCAAAGTCATTTTTAGAGGTCTGATAAGTGATTAACAGTGGTTTGCAAAGTCATTACAATTGTTGGGCAAAGTCATTTCTAGAGATCGGATAAGTGATTAACAGTGGTTGGCAAAGTAATTACAATTGTTGGGCAAAGTCATTTTCAGAGTTCGGATAAATGATTAACAGTGGTTGGCAAAGTCATTACAATTGTTGGGAAAAGTCATTTTTAGAGTTCGGATAGGTTATTAACAGTGGTTGGCAAAGTCATTACAATTGTTGGGAAAAGTCATTTTTAGAGTTCGGATAGGTTATTAACGGTGGTTGGCAAAGTCATTACAATTGTTGGGCAAAGTCATTTTTAGAGGTCTGATAAGTGATTAATAGTGGTTGGCAAAGTCATTCTAATTGTTGGACATAGTCAATTTTAGAGTTCGGATAAGTGAATAACAGTGGTTGGCAAAGTCATTACAATTGTTGGGCAAAGTCATTTTTAGAGTTCGGATAAGTGATTAACAGTGGTTGGCAAAGTCATTACTATTGTTGGGAAAAGTCATTTCTAGAGTTCGGATATGTGATTAACAGTGGTTGGCAAAGTCATTACTATTGTTGGGCAAAGTCATTTTTAGAGGTCGGATAAGTGATTAACAGTGTGTGTCAAAGTCATTACAATTTATAAGGAAAGTCATTTTTAGAGTCCGGATAAGTGATTAATAGTGGTTGGCAAGGTCATTAAAATTGTTGGGCAAAGTCATTTTTAGAGTTCGGATAAGTAATTAACAGTGGTTGGCAAAGTCATTACAATTTTTGGGCAAAGTCATTTCTAGAGTTCGGATAATTTATTAACAGTGGTTGGCAAAGTCATTACAAGTGTTGGGCAAAGTCATTTCTAGAGATTAGATAAGTGATTAACAGAGGTTTGCAAAGTCATTACAATTGTTGGGCAAAGACTTTTTTAGAGGTCGGATAAGTGATTAACAGTGGTTGGCAAAGTCATTACAATTTTTTGGCAAAGTCATTTCTAGAGTTCGGATAATTTATTAACAGTGGTTGGCAAAGCCATTATAATTGTTGGCCAAAGTCATTTCTAGCGATCGGATAAGTGATTAACAGAGGTTGGCAAAGTCATTTCTATTGGTGGGCAAAGTCATTTTTAGAGGTCGGATAAGTGATTAACAGTGTGTGTCAAAGTCATTACAATTTTTAAGGAAAGTCATTTTTAGAGTCCGGAAAAATGATTAATAGTGGTTGGCAAAGTCATTTCAATTGTTGGGCATAGTCAATTTTAGAGTTCGGATAAGTGAATAACAGTGGTTGGCAAAGTCATTACAATTGTTGGGCAAAGTCATTTTTAGAGGTCTGATAAGTGATTAACAGTGGTTTGCAAAGTCATTACAATTGTTGGGCAAAGTCATTTTTAGATTTCGGATAAGTTATTAACAGTGGTTGGCAATGTCATTACAATTGTTGGGCAAAGTCATTTTTAAAGTTCGGATAAGAGATTAACAGTGATTACAAAGTCATTACAATTGTTGGGCAAAGTCATTTTTAGAGGTCGGATAAGTGATTAGTAGTGGTTGGCAAAGTCATTACAATTGTTTGGCAAAGTCATTTTTAGAGGTCGGATAAGTGATTAACAGTGGTTGGCAAAGTCATTTCTATTGGTGGGCAAAGTCATTTTTAGAGGTCGGATAAGTGATTAACAGTGTGTGTCAAAGTCATTACAATTTTTAAGGAAAGTCATTTTTAGAGTCCGGATAAATGATTAATAGTGGTTGGCAAAGTCATTACAATTGTTGGGCATAGTCAATTTTAAAGTTCGGATAAGTGAATAACAGTGGTTGGCAAAGTCATTACAATTGTTGGGCAAAGTCATTTTTAGAGTTCGGATAAGAGATTAACAGTGATTACAAAGTCATTACAATTGTTGGGCAAAGTAATTTTTAGAGGTCGGATAAGTGATTAACAGTGGTTGGCAAAGTAATTACAATTGTTGGGCAAAGTGATTTTTAGAGTTCGGATAAGTTATTAACAGTGGTTGGCAAAGTCATTACAATTGTTGGGCAAAGTCATTTCTAGAGATCGGATAAGTGATTAACAGTTGTCGGCAAAGTCATTACAATTGTTGGACAAAGACTTTTTAGAGGTCGGATAAGTGATTAACAGTGGTTGGCAAAGTCATTTCAATTGTTGGGCAAAGTCATTTCCAGAGTTCGGATAAGTGATTAGCAGTGGTTGGCAAAGTCATTACAATTGTTGGGCAAAGTCATTTTTAGAGGTCGGATAAGTGATTAACAGTGGTTGGCAAAGTCATTTCTATTGTTAGGCAAAGTCATTTTTAGAGGTCGGAGAAGTGATTAACAGTGTGTGTCAAAGTCATTACAATTTTTAAGGAAAGTCATTTTTAGAGTCCGGATAAGTGATTAATAGTGGTTGGCAAGATCATTAAAATTGATGGGCAAAGTCATTTTTAGAGTTCGGATAAATGATTAACAGAGGTTGGCATAGTCATTACAATTGTTGGGCAAAGTCATTTTTAGAGTTCGGATAAGTTATTAACAGTGGTTGGCAAAGTCATTACAATTGTTGGGCAAAGTCATTTTTAGAGTTCTGATAAGTGATTAAGAGTTGTTGGCAAAGTCATTATAATTGTTGGCCAAAGTCATTTCTAGAGATCGGATACGTGATTAACAGAGGTTGGCAAAGTCACTCCAATTGTTGGGCAAACTCATTTTTAGAGTTCGGATAAGTTATTAACAGTGGTTGGCAAAGTCATTACAATTGTTGGGAAAAGTCATTTCTAGAGATCGGATAAGTGATTAACAGTTGTCGGCAAAGTCATTACAATTGTTGGGTAAAGACTTTTTTAGAGGTCGGATAAGTGATTAACAGTGGTTGGCAAAGTCATTTCAATTGTTGGGCAAACTCATTTCTAGAGTTGGGATAATTTATTAACAGTAGTTGGCAAAGCCATTATAATTGTTGGCCAAAGTCATTTCTAGCGATCGGATAAGTGATTAACAGAGGTTGGCAAAGTCATTTCTATTGGTGGGCAAAGTCATTTTTAGAGGTCGGATAAGTGATTAACAGTGTGTGTCAAAGTCATTACAATTTTTAAGGAAAGTCATTTTTAGAGTCCGGATAAATGATTAATAGTGGTTGGCAAAGTCATTACAATTGTTGGGCATAGTCAATTTTAGAGTTCGGATAAGTGAATAACAGTGGTTGGCAAAGTCATTACAATTGTTGGGCAAAGTCATTTTTAGAGGTCTGATAAGTGATTAACAGTGGTTTGCAAAGTCATTCCAATTGTTGGGCAAAGTCATTTTTAGATTTCGGATAAAATATTAACAGTGGTTGGCAATGTCATTACAATTGTTGGGCAAAGTCATTTTTAAAGTTCGGATAAGAGATTAACAGTGATTACAAAGTCATTACAATTGTTGGGCAAAGTCATTTTTAGAGGTCGGATAAGTGATTAGTAGTGGTTGGCAAAGTCATTACATTTGTTTGGCAAAGTCATTTTTAGAGGTCGGATAAGTGATTAACAGTGGTTGGCAGAGTCATTTCTATTGGTGGGCAAAGTCATTTTTAGAGGTCGGATAAGTGATTAACAGTGTGTGTCAAAGTCATTACAATTTTTAAGGAAAGTCATTTTTAGAGTCCGGATAAATGATTAATAGTGGTTGGCAAAGTCATTACAATTGTTGGGCATAGTCAATTTTAAAGTTCGGATAAGTGAATAACAGTGGTTGGCAAAGTCATTACAATTGTTGGGCAAAGTCATTTTTAGAGTTCGGATAAGAGATTAACAGTGATTACAAAGTCATTACAATTGTTGGGCAAAGTAATTTTTAGAGGTCGGATAAGTGATTAACAGTGGTTGGCAAAGTAATTACAATTGTTGGGCAAAGTGATTTTTAGAGTTCGGATAAGTAATTAACAGTGGTTGGCAAAGTCATTACAATTATTGGGCAAAGTCATTTCTAGAGATCGGATAAGTGATTAACAGTTGTCGGCAAAGTCATTACAATTGTTGGACAAAGACTTTTTTAGAGGTCGGATAAGTGATTAACAGTGGTTGGCAAAGTCATTTCAATTGTTGGGCAAAGTCATTTCCAGAGTTCGGATAAGTGATTAACAGTGGTTGGCAAAGTCATTACAATTGTTGGGCAAAGTCATTTTTAGAGGTCGGATAAGTGATTAACAGTGGTTGGCAAAGTCATTTCTATAGTTAGGCAAAGTCATTTTTAGAGGTCGGATAAGTGATTAACAGTGTGTGTCAAAGTCATTACAATTTTTAAGGAAAGTCATTTTTAGAGTCCGGATAAGTGATTAATAGTGGTTGGCAAGATCATTAAAATTGATGGGCAAAGTCATTTTTAGAGTTCGGATAAATGATTAACAGAGGTTGGCATAGTCATTACAATTGTTGGGCAAAGTCATTTTTAGAGTTCGGATAAGTTATTAACAGTGGTTGGCAAAGTCATTACAATTGTTGGGCAAAGTCATTTTTAGAGTTCGGATAAGTGATTAAGAGTTGTTGGCAAAGTCATTATAATTGTTGGCCAAAGTCATTTCTAGAGATCGGATACGTGATAAACAGAGGTTGGCAAAGTCACTCCAATTGTTGGGCAAACTCATTTTTAGAGTTCGGATAAGTTATTAACAGTGGTTGGCAAAGTCATTACAATTGTTGGGAAAAGTCATTTCTAGAGATCGGATAAGTGATTAACAGTTGTCGGCAAAGTCATTACAATTGTTGGGTAAAGACTTTTTTAGAGGTCGGATAAGTGATTAACAGTGGTTGGCAAAGTCATTTCAATTGTTGGGCAAAGTCATTTCCAGAGTTCGGATAAGTGATTAACAGTGGTTGGCAAAGTCATTACAATTGTTGGGCAAAGTCATTTTTAGAGGTCGGATAAGTGATTAACAGTGGTTGGCAAAGTCATTTCTATTGTTGGGCAAAGTCATTTTTAGAGGTCGGATAAGTGATTAACAGTGGTTGGCAAAGTCATTACAATTGTTGGGCAAAGTCATTTTTAGAGGTCGGATAAGTGATTAACAGTGGTTGGCAAAGTCATTTCTATTGTTGGGCAAAGTCATTTTTAGAGGTCGGATAAGTGATTAACAGTGGTTGGCAAAGTCATTACAATTGTTGGGCAAAGTCATTTTTAGAGTCCGGATAAGTGATTAACAGTGGTTGGCAAAGTCATTACAATTGTTGGGCAAAGTCATTTTTAGAGTTCGGATAAGTGATTAAGAGTTGTTGGCAAAGTCATTATAATTGTTGGCCAAAGTCATTTCTAGAGATCGGATACGTGATTAACAGAGGTTGGCAAAGTCACTCCAATTGTTGGGCAAACTCATTTTTAGAGTTCGGATAAGTTATTAACAGTGGTTGGCAAAGTCATTACAATTGTTGGGAAAAGTCATTTCTAGAGATCGGATAAGTGATTAACAGTTGTCGGCAAAGTCATTACAATTGTTGGGTAAAGAATTTTTTAGAGGTCGGATAAGTGATTAACAGTGGTTGGCAAAGTCATTATAATTGTTGGGCAAAGTCATTTCTAGAGATCGGATAAGTGATTAACAGAGCTTTGCAAAGTCACTCCAATTGTTGGGCAAAGTCATTTTTAGAGTTCGGATAAGTTATTAACAGTGGTGGGCAAAGTCATTACAATTGTTGGGCAAAGTCATTTCTAGAGATCGGATAAGTGATTAACAGTTGTCGGCAAAGTCATTACAATTGTTGGGCAAAGACTTTTTTAGAGGTCGGATAAGTGATTAACAGTGGTTGGCAAAGTCATTGCAATTTTTGGGCAAAGTCATTTCTAGAGTTCGGAAAATTTATTAACAGTGGTTGGCAAAGTCATTACAATTGTTGAGCAAAGTCATTTCTAAAGATCGGATAAGTGATTTACAGTGGTTGGCAAAGTAATTACAATTGTTGGGCAAAGTCATTTTTAGAGATCGGATAAGTGATTAACAGTGGTTGGCAAAGTCATTTCAATTGTTGGGCAAAGTCATTTCCAGAGTTCGGATAAGTGATTAACAGTGGTTGGCAAAGTCATTACAATTGTTGGGCAAAGTCATTTTTAGAGGTCGGATAAGTGATTAACAGTGGTTGGCAAAGTCATTTCTATTGTTGGGCAAAGTCATTTTTAGAGGTCGGATAAGTGATTAACAGTGGTTGGCAAAGTCATTACAATTGTTGGGCAAAGTCATTTTTAGAGTCCGGATAAGTGATTAATAGTGGTTGGCAAGATCATTAAAATTGATGGGCAAAGTCATTTTTAGAGTTCGGATAAATGATTAACAGAGGTTGGCATAGTCATTACAATTGTTGGTTAAAGTCATTTTTAGAGTTCGGATAAGTTATTAACAGTGGTTGGCAAAGTCATTATAATTGTTGGGCAAAGTCATTTCTAGAGATCGGATAAGTGATTAACAGAGCTTTGCAAAGTCACTCCAATTGTTGGGCAAAGTCATTTTTAGAGTTCGGATAAGTTATTAACAGTGGTTGGCAAAGTCATTACAATTGTTGGGCAAACTCATTTTTAGAGTTCGGATAAGTTATTAACAGTGGTTGGCAAAGTCATTACAATTGTTGGGAAAAGTCATTTCTAGAGATCGGATAAGTGATTAACAGTTGTCGGCAAAGTCATTACAATTGTTGGGTAAAGAATTTTTTAGAGGTCGGATAAGTGATTAACAGTGGTTGGCAAAGTCATTATAATTGTTGGGCAAAGTCATTTCTAGAGATCGGATAAGTGATTAACAGAGCTTTGCAAAGTCACTCCAATTGTTGGGCAAAGTCATTTTTAGAGTTCGGATAAGTTATTAACAGTGGTGGGCAAAGTCATTACAATTGTTGGGCAAAGTCATTTCTAGAGATCGGATAAGTGATTAACAGTTGTCGGCAAAGTCATTACAATTGTTGGGCAAAGACTTTTTTAGAGGTCGGATAAGTGATTAACAGTGGTTGGCAAAGTCATTACAATTTTTGGGCAAAGTCATTTCTAGAGTTCGGAAAATTTATTAACAGTGGTTGGCAAAGTCATTACAATTGTTGAGCAAAGTCATTTCTAAAGATCGGATAAGTGATTAACAGTGGTTGGCAAAGTCATTACAATTGTTGGGCAAAGTCATTTTTAGAGATCGGATAAGTGATTAACAGTGGTTGGCAAGATCATTAGAATTGTTGGGAAAAGTCATATTTAGAGGTCGGATAAGTGATTAACAGTGGATGGCAAAGTCATTTCTATTGTTGGGCAAAGTCATTTTTAGAGGTCGGATATGTGATTAGCAGTGTGTGTCAAAGTCATTACAATTTTTAAGGAAAGTCATTTTTAGAGTCCGGATAAGTGATTAATAGTGGTTGGCAAGGTCATTAAAATTGTTGGGCAAAGTCATTTTAAGAGTTCGGATAAGTTATTAACAGTGGTTGGCAAAGTCATTACAATTGTTGGGCAAAGCCATTTCTAGAGATCGGATAAGTGATTAACAGAGGTTGGCAAAGTCATTACAATTGTTGGGCAAAGTCATTTCTAGAGATCGGATAAGTGATTAACAGTTGTCGGCAAAGTCATAACAATTGTTGGGCAAAGTCTTTTTTAGAGGTCGGATAAGTGATTAACAGTGGTTGGAAAAGTCATTACAATTTTTGGGCAAAGTCATTTCTAGAGATCGGATAAGTGATTTACAGTGGTTGGCAAATTCATTACAATTGTGTGGCAAAGTCATTTCTAGAGATCGGAAAAGTGATTAACAGTGGTTGGCAAAGTCATTACAATTGTTGGGCAAAGTCATTTTTAGAGTTCGGATAAGTAATTAACAGTGGTTGGGAAAGTCATTACAATTGTTGGGCAAAGTCATTTCTAGAGATCGGATGAGTGATTAACAGTGGTTGGCAAAGTCATTACAGTTGTTGGGCAAAGTCATTTTTAGAGTTCGGATAATTTATTAACAGTGGTTGGCAAAGTCATTTCTATTGTTGGGCAAAGTCATTTTTAGAGGTCGGATAAGTGATTAAAAGTGTGTGTCAAAGTCATTACAATTTTTAAGGAAAGTCATTTTTAGAGTTCGGATAAGTGATTTACAGTGGTTGGCAAAGTCATTACAATTGTCGGGCAAAGTCATTTTCAGAGGTCGGATAAGTGATTAACAGTGGTTGGCAAAGTCATTACAATTGTTGGGCAAAGTCATTTTTAGAGTTCGGATAAGTGATTAACAGTTGTTGGCAAAGTCATTACAATTGTTGGGCAAAGTCATTTCTAGAGATCGGATGAGTGATTAACAGTGGTTGGCAAAGTCATTACAATTGTTGGGCAAAGTCATTTTTAGAGTTCGGATTATTTATTTACAGTGGTTGGCAAAGTCATTTCTATTGTTGGGCAAAGTCATTTTTAGATGTCGGATAAGTGATTAACAGTGTGTGTCAAAGTCATTACAATTTTTAAGGAAAGTCATTTTTAGAGTCCGGATAAGTAATTAACAGTTGTTGGCAAAGTCATTATAATTGTTGGCCAAAGTCATTTCTAGAGATCGGATAAGTGATTAACAGAGGTTGGCAAAGTCATTACAATTGTTGGGCAAAGTCATTTCTAGAGATCGGATAAGTGATTAACAGTTGTCGGCAAAGTCATAACAATTGTTGGGCAAAGTCTTTTTTAGAGGTCGGATAAGTGATTAACAGTGGTTGGAAAAGTCATTACAATTTTTGGGCAAAGTCATTTCTAGAGATCGGATAAGTGATTTACAGTGGTTGGCAAATTCATTACAATTGTGTGGCAAAGTCATTTCTAGAGATCGGAAAAGTGATTAACAGTGGTTGGCAAAGTCATTACAATTGTTGGGCAAAGTCATTTTTAGAGTTCGGATAAGTAATTAACAGTGGTTGGGGAAGTCATTCCAATTGTTGGGCAAAGTCATTTCTAGAGATCGGATGAGTGATTAACAGTGGTTGGCAAAGTCATTACAATTGTTGGGCAAAGTCTTTTTTAGAGGTCGGATAAGTGATTAACAGTGGTTGGAAAAGTCATTTCTATTGTTGGGCAAAGTCATTTTTAGAGGTCGGATAAGTGATTAAAAGTGTGTGTCAAAGTCATTACAATTTTTAAGGAAGGTCATTTTTAGAGTTCGGATAAGTGATTTACAGTGGTTGGCAAAGTCATTACAATTGTTGGGCAATGTCATTTTCAGAGGTCGGATAAGTGATTAACAGTGGTTGGCAAAGTCATTACAATTGTTGGGCAAAGTCATTTTAGAGTTCGGATAAGTTTTTAACAGTGGTTGGCAAAGTCATTACAATTGTTGGGCAAAGTCATTTTTAGAGTTCGGATAAGTAATTAACAGTGGTTGGGAAAGTCATTACAATTGTTGGGCAAAGTCATTTCTAGAGATCGGATGAGTGATTAACAGTGGTTGGCAAAGTCATTACAGTTGTTGGGCAAAGTCATTTTTAGAGTTCGGATAATTTATTAACAGTGGTTGGCAAAGTCATTTCTATTGTTGGGCAAAGTCATTTTTAGAGGTCGGATAAGTGATTAAAAGTGTGTGTCAAAGTCATTACAATTTTTAAGGAAAGTCATTTTTAGAGTTCGGATAAGTGATTTACAGTGGTTGGCAAAGTCATTACAATTGTCGGGCAAAGTCATTTTCAGAGGTCGGATAAGTGATTAACAGTGGTTGGCAAAGTCATTACAATTGTTGGGCAAAGTCATTTTTAGAGTTCGGATAAGTTTTTAACAGTGGTTGGCAAAGTCATTACAATTGTTGGGCAAAGTCATTTTTAGAGTTCGGATAAGTGATTAACAGTTGTTGGCAAAGTCATTACAATTGTTGGGCAAAGTCATTTCTAGAGATCGGATGAGTGATTAACAGTGGTTGGCAAAGTCATTACAATTGTTGGGCAAAGTCATTTTTAGAGTTCGGATTATTTATTTACAGTGGTTGGCAAAGTCATTTCTATTGTTGGGCAAAGTCATTTTTAGATGTCGGATAAGTGATTAACAGTGTGTGTCAAAGTCATTACAATTTTTAAGGAAAGTCATTTTTAGAGTCCGGATAAGTAATTAACAGTTGTTGGCAAAGTCATTATAATTGTTGGCCAAAGTCATTTCTAGAGATCGGATAAGTGATTAACAGAGGTTGGCAAAGTCATTACAATTGTTGGGCAAAGTCATTTCTAGAGATCGGATAAGTGATTAACAGTTGTCGGCAAAGTCATAACAATTGTTGGGCAAAGTCTTTTTTAGAGGTCGGATAAGTGATTAACAGTGGTTGGAAAAGTCATTACAATTTTTGGGCAAAGTCATTTCTAGAGATCGGATAAGTGATTTACAGTGGTTGGCAAATTCATTACAATTGTGTGGCAAAGTCATTTCTAGAGATCGGAAAAGTGATTAACAGTGGTTGGCAAAGTCATTACAATTGTTGGGCAAAGTCATTTTTAGAGTTCGGATAAGTAATTAACAGTGGTTGGGAAAGTCATTCCAATTGTTGGGCAAAGTCATTTCTAGAGATCGGATGAGTGATTAACAGTGGTTGGCAAAGTCATTACAATTGTTGGGCAAAGTCTTTTTTAGAGGTCGGATAAGTGATTAACAGTGGTTGGAAAAGTCATTTCTATTGTTGGGCAAAGTCATTTTTAGAGGTCGGATAAGTGATTAAAAGTGTGTGTCAAAGTCATTACAATTTTTAAGGAAAGTCATTTTTAGAGTTCGGATAAGTGATTTACAGTGGTTGGCAAAGTCATTACAATTGTTGGGCAATGTCATTTTCAGAGGTCGGATAAGTGATTAACAGTGGTTGGCAAAGTCATTACAATTGTTGGGCAAAGTCATTTTTAGAGTTCGGATAAGTTTTTAACAGTGGTTGGCAAAGTCATTACAATTGTTGGGCAAAGTCATTTTTAGAGTTCGGATAAGTGATTAACAGTTGTTGGCAAAGTCATTACAATTGTTGGGCAAAGTCATTTTTAGAGATCGGATGAGTGATTAACAGTGGTTGGCAAAGTCATTACAATTGTTGGGCATAGTCATTTTTAGAGTTCGGATTATTTATTTACAGTGGTTGGCAAAGTCATTTCTATTGTTGGGCAAAGTCATTTTTAGATGTCGGATAAGTGATTAACAGTGTGTGTCAAAGTCATTACAATTTTTAAGGAAAGTCATTTTTAGAGTCCGGATAAGTAATTAACAGTGGTTGGGAAAGTCATTACAATTGTTGGGCAAAGTCATTTCTAGAGATCGGATGAGTGATTAACAGTGGTTGGCAAAGTCATTACAATTGTTGGGCAAAGTCATTTTTAGAGTTCGGATAATTTATTAACAGTGGTTGGCAAAGTCATTTCTATTGTTGGGCAAAGTCATTTTTAGAGGTCGGATAAGTGATTAAAAGTGTGTGTCAAAGTCGTTACAATTTTTAAGGAAAGTCATTTTTAGAGTTCGGATAAGTGATTTACAGTGGTTGGCAAAGTCATTACAATTGTTGGGCAATGTCATTTTCAGAGGTCGGATAAGTGATTAACAGTGGTTGGCAAAGTCATTACAATTGTTGGGCAAAGTCATTTTTAGAGTTCGGATAAGTTTTTAACAGTGGTTGGCAAAGTCATTACAATTGTTGGGCAAAGTCATTTTTAGAGTTCGGATAAGTGATTAACAGTTGTTGGCAAAGTCATTACAATTGTTGGGCAAAGTCATTTCTAGAGATCGGATGAGTGATTAACAGTGGTTGGCAAAGTCATTACAATTGTTGGGCAAAGTCATTTTTAGAGTTCGGATTATTTATTTACAGTGGTTGGCAAAGTCATTTCTATTGTTGGGCAAAGTCATTTTAGATGTCGGATAAGTGATTAACAGTGTGTGTCAAAGTCATTACAATTTTTAAGGAAAGTCATTTTTAGAGTCCGGATAAGTAATTAACAGTTGTTGGCAAAGTCATTATAATTGTTGGCCAAAGTCATTTCTAGAGATCGGATGAGTGATTAACAGTGGTTGGCAAAGTCATTACAATTGTTGGGCAAAGTCATATTTAGAGTTCGGATTATTTATTTACAGTGGTTGGCAAAGTCATTTCTATTGTTGGGCAAAGTCATTTTTAGATGTCGGATAAGTGATTAACAGTGTGTGTCAAAGTCATTACAATTTTTAAGGAAAGTCATTTTTAGAGTCCGGATAAGTAATTAATAGTGGTTGGCAAGGTCATTAAAATTGTTCGGCAAAGTCATTTTTAGAGTTCGGATAAGTTATTAACAGTGGTTTGCAAAGTCATTACAATTGTTGGGCAAAGTCATTTTTAGAGTTCGGATAAGTTATTAACAGTGGTTTGCAAAGTCATTACAATTGTTGGGCAAAGTCATTTTTAGAGTTCGGATAAGTGATTAACAGTGGTTGGCAAAGTCATTACAATTGTTGGGCAAAGTCATTTTCAGAGGTCGGATAAGTGATTAACAGTGGTTGGCAAAGTCATTACAATTGTTGGGTAAAGTCATTTTTAGAGTTCGGATAAGTGATTAACAGTTGTTGGCAAAGTCATTATAATTGTTGGCCAAAGTCATTTCTAGAGATCGGATAAGTGATTAACAGAGGTTGGCAAAGTCATTACAATTGTTGGGCAAAGTCATTTCTAGAGATCGGATAAGTGATTAACAGTTGTCGGCAAAGTCATAACAATTGTTGGGCAAAGTCTTTTTTAGAGGTCGGATAAGTGATTAACAGTGGTTGGAAAAGTCATTACAATTTTTGGGCAAAGTCATTTCTAGAGATCGGATAAGTGATTTACAGTGGTTGGCAAATTCATTACAATTGTGTGGCAAAGTCATTTCTAGAGATCGGAAAAGTGATTAACAGTGGTTGGCAAAGTCATTACAATTGTTGGGCAAAGTCATTTTTAGAGTTCGGATAAGTAATTAACAGTGGTTGGGAGAGTCATTACAATTGTTGGGCAAAGTCATTTCTAGAGATCGGATGAGTGATTAACAGTGGTTGGCAAAGTCATTACAATTGTTGGGCAAAGTCATTTTTAGAGTTCCGATAATTTATTAACAGTGGTTGGCAAAGTCATTTCTATTGTTGGGCAAAGTCATTTTTAGAGGTCGGATAAGTGATTAAAAGTGTGTGTCAAAGTCATTACAATTTTTAAGGAAAGTCATTTTTAGAGTTCGGATAAGTGATTTTCAGTGGTTGGCAAAGTCATTACAATTGTTGGGCAAAGTCATTTTCAGAGGTCGGATAAGTGATTAACAGTGGTTGGCAAAGTCATTACAATTGTTGGGCAAAGTCATTTTTAGAGTTCGGATAAGTTTTTAACAGTGGTTGGCAAAGTCATTACAATTGTTGGGCAAAGTCATTTTTAGAGTTCGGATAAGTGATTAACAGTTGTTGGCAAAGTCATTACAATTGTTGGGCAAAGTCATTTCTAGAGATCGGATGAGTGATTAACAGTGGTTGGCAAAGTCATTACAATTGTTGGGCAAAGTCTTTTTTAGAGGTCGGATAAGTGATTAACAGTGGTTGGCAAAGTCATTTCTATTGTTGGGCAAAGTCATTTTTAGATGTCGGATAAGTGATTAACAGTGTGTGTCAAAGTCATTACAATTTTTAAGGAAAGTCATTTTTAGAGTCCGGATAAGTAATTAATAGTGGTTGGCAAGGTCATTAAAATTGTTCGGCAAAGTCATTTTTAGAGTTCGGATAATTTATTAACAGTGGTTTGCAAAGTCATTACAATTGTTGGGCAAAGTCATTTTTAGAGTTCGGATAAGTTATTAACAGTGGTTTGCAAAGTCATTAAAATTGTTGGGCAAAGTCATTTTTAGAGTTCGGATAAGTGATTAACAGTGGTTGGCAAAGTCATTACAATTGTTGGGCAAAGTCATTTTCAGAGGTCGGATAAGTGATTAACAGTGGTTGGCAAAGTCATTACAATTGTTGGGCAAAGTCATTTTTAGAGTTCGGATAAGTTTTTAACAGTGGTTGGCAAAGTCATTACAATTGTTGGGCAAAGTCATTTTTAGAGTTCGGATAAGTGATTAACAGTTGTTGGCAAAGTCATTATAATTGTTGGCCAAAGTCATTTCTAGAGATCGGATAGGTGATTAACAGAGGTTGGCAAAGTCATTACAATTGTTGGGCAAAGTCTTTTTTAGAGGTCGGATAAGTGATTAACAGTGGTTGGCAAAGTCATTACAATTTTTGGGCAAAGTCATTTCTAGAGATCGGATAAGTGATTTACAGTGGTTGGCAAATTCATTACAATTGTTGGGAAAAGTCATTTCTAGAGATCGGATAAGTAATTAACAGTGGTTGGCAAAGTCATTACAATTGTTGGGCATAGTCATTTTTAGAGTTCGGATAAGTAATTAACAGTGGTTGGGAAAGTCATTACAATTGTTGGGGAAAGTCATTTCTAGAGATCGGATGAGTGATTAACAGTGGTTGGCAAAGTCATTACAATTGTTGGGCAATGTCATTTTCTGAGGTCGGATAAGTGATTAACAGTGGTTGGCAAAGTCATTCCAATTGTTGGGCAAAGTCATTTTTAGAGATCGGATAAGTGATTTACAGTGGTTGGGAAAGTCATTACAATTGTTGGGCAAAGTCATTTTTAGAGTTCGGATAAGTAATTAACAATGGTTGGGAAAGTCATTACAATTGTTGGGCAAAGTCATTTCTAGAGATCGGATGAGTGATTAACAGTGGTTGGCAAAGTCATTACAATTGTTGGACAAAGTCATTTTTAGAGTTCGGATAATTTATTTACAGTGGTTGGCAAAGTCATTTCTATTGTTGGGCAAAGTCATTTTTAGAGTTCGGATAAGTTATTAACAGTGGTTTGCAAAGTCATTAAAATTGTTGGGCAAAGTCATTTTTAGAGTTCGGATAAGTGATTAACAGTGGTTGGCAAAGTCATTACAATTGTTGGGCAAAGTCATTTTCAGAGGTCGGATAAGTGATTAACAGTGGTTGGCAAAGTCATTACAATTGTTGGGCAAAGTCATTTTTAGAGTTCGGATAAGTTTTTAACAGTGGTTGGCAAAGTCATTACAATTGTTGGGCAAAGTCATTTTTAGAGTTCGGATAAGTGATTAACAGTTGTTGGCAAAGTCATTATAATTGTTGGCCAAAGTCATTTCTAGAGATCGGATAGGTGATTAACAGAGGTTGGCAAAGTCATTACAATTGTTGGGCAAAGTCTTTTTTAGAGGTCGGATAAGTGATTAACAGTGGTTGGCAAAGTCATTACAATTTTTGGGCAAAGTCATTTCTAGAGATCGGATAAGTGATTTACAGTGGTTGGCAAATTCATTACAATTGTTGGGAAAAGTCATTTCTAGAGATCGGATAAGTAATTAACAGTGGTTGGCAAAGTCATTACAATTGTTGGGCATAGTCATTTTTAGAGTTCGGATAAGTAATTAACAGTGGTTGGGAAAGTCATTACAATTGTTGGGGAAAGTCATTTCTAGAGATCGGATGAGTGATTAACAGTGGTTGGCAAAGTCATTACAATTGTTGGGCAATGTCATTTTCTGAGGTCGGATAAGTGATTAACAGTGGTTGGCAAAGTCATTCCAATTGTTGGGCAAAGTCATTTTTAGAGATCGGATAAGTGATTAACAGTGGTTGGGAAAGTCATTACAATTGTTGGGCAAAGTCATTTTTAGAGTTCGGATAAGTAATTAACAATGGTTGGGAAAGTCATTACAATTGTTGGGCAAAGTCATTTCTAGAGATCGGATGAGTGATTAACAGTGGTTGGCAAAGTCATTACAATTGTTGGACAAAGTCATTTTTAGAGTTCGGATAATTTATTTACAGTGGTTGGCAAAGTCATTTCTATTGTTGGGCAAAGTCATTTTTAGAGGTCGGATAAGTGATTAATAGTGGTTGGCAAGGTCATTAAAATTGTTGGGCAAAGTCATTTTTAGAGTTCGGATAAGTGATTAATAGTGGTTGGCAAGGTCATTAAAATTGTTGGGCAAAGTCATTTTTAGAGTTCGGATAAGTTATTAACAGTGGTTTGCAAAGTCATTAAAATTGTTGGGCAAAGTCATTTTTAGAGTTCGGATAAGTTATTAACAGTGGTTTGCAAAGTCATTACAATTATTGGGCAAAGTCATTTTTAGAGTTCGGATAAGTGATTAACAGTGGTTGGCAAAGTCATTACAATTGTTGGGCAAAGTCATTTTTAGAGTTCGGATAAGTGATTAACAGTTGTTGGCAAAGTCATTATAATTGTTGGCCAAAGTCATTTCTAGAGATCGGATAAGTGATTAACAGAGGTTGGCAAAGTCATTACAATTGTTGGGCAAAGTCATTTTTAGAGTTCGGATAAGTGATTAACAGTTGTTGGCAAAGTCATTATAATTGTTGGCCAAAGTCATTTCTAGAGATCGGATAAGTGATTAACAGAGGTTGGCAAAGTCATTACAATTGTTGGGCAAAGTCATTTCTAGAGATCAGATAAGTGATTAACAGTTGTCGGCAAAGTCATTACAATTGTTGGGCAAAGTCTTTTTTAGAGGTCGGATAAGTGATTAACAGTGGTTGGCAAAGTCATTACAATTTTTGGGCAAAGTCATTTCTAGAGATCGGATAATTGATTTACAGTGGTTGGCAAATTCATTACAATTGTTGGGCAAAGTCATTTCTAGAGATCGGATAAGTGATTAACAGTGGTTGGCAAAGTCATTACAATTGTTGGGCAAAGTCATTTTCAGAGGTCGGATAAGTGATTAACAGTGGTTGGCAAAGTCATTACAATTGATGGGCAAAGTCATTTTTAGAGTTCGGATAAGTTTTTAACAGTGGTTGGCAAAGTCATTACAATTGTTGGGCAAAGTCATTTTTAGAGTTCGGATAAGTGATTAACAGTTGTTGGCAAAGTCATTATAATTGTTGGCCAAAGTCATTTCTAGAGATCGGATAAGTGATTAACAGAGGTTGGCAAAGTCATTACAATTGTTGGGCAAAGTCATTTCTAGAGATCGGATAAGTGATTAACAGTTGTCGGCAAAGTTATTACAATTGTTGGGCAAAGTCATTTTTAGAGTTCGGATAAGTAATTAACAGTGGTTGGGAAAGTCATTACAATTGTTGGGCAAAGTCATTTTTAGAGTTCGGATAATTTATTTACAGTGGTTGGCAAAGTCATTACAATTGTTGGGCAAAGTCATTTCTAGAGATCGGATGAGTGATTAACAGTGGTTGGCAAAGTCATTACAATTGTTGGACAAAGTCATTTTTAGAGTTCGGATAATTTATTTACAGTGGTTGGCAAAGTCATTTCTATTGTTGGGCAAAGTCATTTTTAGAGGTCGGATAAGTGATTAATAGTGGTTGGCAAGGTCATTAAAATTGTTGGGCAAAGTCATTTTTAGAGTTCGGATAAGTGATTAATAGTGGTTGGCAAGGTCATTAAAATTGTTGGGCAAAGTCATTTTTAGAGTTCGGATAAGTTATTTACAGTGGTTGGCAAAGTCATTTCTATTGTTGGGCAAAGTCATTTTTAGAGGTCGGATAAGTGATTAATAGTGGTTGGCAAGGTCATTAAAATTGTTGGGCAAAGTCATTTTTAGAGTTCGGATAAGTGATTAATAGTGGTTGGCAAGGTCATTAAAATTGTTGGGCAAAGTCATTTTAGAGTTCGGATAAGTTATTAACAGTGGTTTGCAAAGTCATTACAATTGTTGGGCAAAGTCATTTCTAGAGATCGGATGAGTGATTAACAGTGGTTGGCAAAGTCATTTCTATTGTTGGGCAAAGTCATTTTTAGAGGTCGGATTAATGATTAATAGTGGTTGGAAAGGTCATTAAAATTGTTGGGCAAAGTCATTTTTAGAGTTCGGATAAGTGATTAATAGTGGTTGGCAAGGTCATTAAAATTGTTGGGCAAAGTCATTTTTAGAGTTCGGATAAGTTATTAACAGTGGTTTGCAAAGTCATTACAATTGTTGGGCAAAGTCATTTTTAGAGTTCGGATAAGTTATTAACAGTGGTTTGCAGAGTCATTACAATTGTTGGGCAAAGTCATTTTTAGAGTTCGGATAAGTGATTAACAGTGGTTGGCAAAGTCATTAAAATTGTTGGGCAAAGTCATTTTCAGACGTCGGATAAGTGATTAACAGTGGTTGGCAAAGTCATTACAATTGATGGGCAAAGTCATTTTTAGAGTTCGGATAAGTTTTTAACAGTGGTTTGCAAAGTCATTACAATTGTTGGGCAAAGTCATTTTTAGAGTTCGGATAAGTTATTAACAGTGGTTTGCAAAGTCATTACAATTGTTGGGCAAAGTCATTTTTAGAGTTCGGATAAGTGATTAACAGTGGTTGGCAAAGTCATTACAATTGTTGGTCAAAGTCATTTTCAGAGGTCGGATAAGTGATTAACAGTGGTTGGCAAAGTCATTACAATTGATGGGCAAAGTCATTTTTAGAGTTCGGATAAGTTTTTAACAGTGGTTGGCAAAGTCATTACAATTGTTGGGCAAAGTCATTTTTAGAGTTCGGATAAGTGATTAACAGTTGTTGGCAAAGTCATTATAATTGTTGGCCAAAGTCATTTCTAGAGATCGGATAAGTGATTAACAGAGGTTGGCAAAGTCATTACAATTGTTGGGCAAAGTCATTTCTAGAGATCAGATAAGTGATTAACAGTTGTCGGCAAAGTCATTACAATTGTTGGGCAAAGTCTTTTTTAGAGTTCGGATAAGTTTTTAACAGTGGTTGGCAAAGTCATTACAATTTTTGGGCAAAGTCATTTCTAGAGATCGGATAATTGATTTACAGTGGTTTGCAAAGTCATTACAATTGTTGGGCAAAGTCATTTCTAGAGATCGGATAAGTGATTAACAGTGGTTGGCAAAGTCATTACAATTGTTGGGCAAAGTCATTTTCAGAGGTCGGATAAGTGATTAACAGTGGTTGGCAAAGTCATTACAATTGATGGGCAAAGTCATTTTTAGAGTTCGGATAAGTTTTTAACAGTGGTTGGCAAAGTCATTACAATTGTTGGGCAAAGTCATTTTTAGAGTTCGGATAAGTGATTAACAGTTGTTGGCAAAGTCATTATAATTGTTGGCCAAAGTCATTTCTAGAGATCGGATAAGTGATTAACAGAGGTTGGCAAAGTCATTGCAATTGTTGGGCAAAGTCATTTCTAGAGATCGGATAAGTGATTAACAGTTGTCGGCAAAGTTATTACAATTGTTGGGCAAAGTCATTTTTAGAGTTCGGATAAGTAATTAACAGTGGTTGGGAAAGTCATTACAATTGTTGGGCAAAGTCATTTTTAGAGTTCGGATAATTTATTTACAGTGGTTGGCAAAGTCATTACAATTGTTGGGCAAAGTCATTTCTAGAGATCGGATAAGTGATTAACAGTGGTTGGCAAAGTCATTACAATTGTTGGGCAAAGTCATTTTCAGAGGTCGGATAAGTGATTAACAGTGGTTGGCAAAGTCATTACAATTGATGGGCAAAGTCTTTTTTAGAGGTCGGATAAGTGATTAACAGTGGTTGGCAAAGTCATTACAATTTTTGGGCAAAGTCATTTCTAGAGATCGGATAATTGATTTACAGTGGTTGGCAAATTCATTACAATTGTTGGGCAAAGTCATTTCTAGAGATCGGATAAGTGATTAACAGTGGTTGGCAAAGTCATTACAATTGTTGGGCAAAGTCATTTTCAGAGGTCGGATAAGTGATTAACAGTGGTTGGCAAAGTCATTACAATTGATGGGCAAAGTCATTTTTAGAGTTCGGATAAGTTTTTAACAGTGGTTGGCAAAGTCATTACAATTGTTGGGCAAAGTCATTTTTAGAGTTCGGATAAGTGATTAACAGTTGTTGGCAAAGTCATTATAATTGTTGGCCAAAGTCATTTCTAGAGATCGGATAAGTGATTAACAGAGGTTGGCAAAGTCATTACAATTGTTGGGCAAAGTCATTTCTAGAGATCGGATAAGTGATTAACAGTTGTCGGCAAAGTTATTACAATTGTTGGGCAAAGTCATTTTTAGAGTTCGGATAAGTAATTAACAGTGGTTGGGAAAGTCATTACAATTGTTGGGCAAAGTCATTTTTAGAGTTCGGATAATTTATTTACAGTGGTTGGCAAAGTCATTACAATTGTTGGGCAAAGTCATTTCTAGAGATCGGATGAGTGATTAACAGTGGTTGGCAAAGTCATTACAATTGTTGGACAAAGTCATTTTTAGAGTTCGGATAATTTATTTACAGTGGTTGGCAAAGTCATTTCTATTGTTGGGCAAAGTCATTTTTAGAGGTCGGATAAGTGATTAATAGTGGTTGGCAAGGTCATTAAAATTGTTGGGCAAAGTCATTTTTAGAGTTCGGATAAGTGATTAATAGTGGTTGGCAAGGTCATTAAAATTGTTGGGCAAAGTCATTTTTAGAGTTCGGATAAGTTATTTACAGTGGTTGGCAAAGTCATTTCTATTGTTGGGCAAAGTCATTTTTAGAGGTCGGATAAGTGATTAATAGTGGTTGGCAAGGTCATTAAAATTGTTGGGCAAAGTCATTTTTAGAGTTCGGATAAGTGATTAATAGTGGTTGGCAAGGTCATTAAAATTGTTGGGCAAAGTCATTTTTAGAGTTCGGATAAGTTATTAACAGTGGTTTGCAAAGTCATTACAATTGTTGGGCAAAGTCATTTCTAGAGATCGGATGAGTGATTAACAGTGGTTGGCAAAGTCATTTCTATTGTTGGGCAAAGTCATTTTTAGAGGTCGGATTAATGATTAATAGTGGTTGGAAAGGTCATTAAAATTGTTGGGCAAAGTCATTTTTAGAGTTCGGATAAGTGATTAATAGTGGTTGGCAAGGTCATTAAAATTGTTGGGCAAAGTCATTTTTAGAGTTCGGATAAGTTATTAACAGTGGTTTGCAAAGTCATTACAATTGTTGGGCAAAGTCATTTTTAGAGTTCGGATAAGTTATTAACAGTGGTTTGCAGAGTCATTACAATTGTTGGGCAAAGTCATTTTTAGAGTTCGGATAAGTGATTAACAGTGGTTGGCAAAGTCATTAAAATTGTTGGGCAAAGTCATTTTCAGACGTCGGATAAGTGATTAACAGTGGTTGGCAAAGTCATTACAATTGATGGGCAAAGTCATTTTTAGAGTTCGGATAAGTTTTTAACAGTGGTTTGCAAAGTCATTACAATTGTTGGGCAAAGTCATTTTTAGAGTTCGGATAAGTTATTAACAGTGGTTTGCAAAGTCATTACAATTGTTGGGCAAAGTCATTTTTAGAGTTCGGATAAGTGATTAACAGTGGTTGGCAAAGTCATTACAATTGTTGGTCAAAGTCATTTTCAGAGGTCGGATAAGTGATTAACAGTGGTTGGCAAAGTCATTACAATTGATGGGCAAAGTCATTTTTAGAGTTCGGATAAGTTTTTAACAGTGGTTGGCAAAGTCATTACAATTGTTGGGCAAAGTCATTTTTAGAGTTCGGATAAGTGATTAACAGTTGTTGGCAAAGTCATTATAATTGTTGGCCAAAGTCATTTCTAGAGATCGGATAAGTGATTAACAGAGGTTGGCAAAGTCATTACAATTGTTGGGCAAAGTCATTTCTAGAGATCAGATAAGTGATTAACAGTTGTCGGCAAAGTCATTACAATTGTTGGGCAAAGTCTTTTTTAGAGTTCGGATAAGTTTTTAACAGTGGTTGGCAAAGTCATTACAATTTTTGGGCAAAGTCATTTCTAGAGATCGGATAATTGATTTACAGTGGTTTGCAAAGTCATTACAATTGTTGGGCAAAGTCATTTCTAGAGATCGGATAAGTGATTAACAGTGGTTGGCAAAGTCATTACAATTGTTGGGCAAAGTCATTTTCAGAGGTCGGATAAGTGATTAACAGTGGTTGGCAAAGTCATTACAATTGATGGGCAAAGTCATTTTTAGAGTTCGGATAAGTTTTTAACAGTGGTTGGCAAAGTCATTACAATTGTTGGGCAAAGTCATTTTTAGAGTTCGGATAAGTGATTAACAGTTGTTGGCAAAGTCATTATAATTGTTGGCCAAAGTCATTTCTAGAGATCGGATAAGTGATTAACAGAGGTTGGCAAAGTCATTGCAATTGTTGGGCAAAGTCATTTCTAGAGATCGGATAAGTGATTAACAGTTGTCGGCAAAGTTATTACAATTGTTGGGCAAAGTCATTTTTAGAGTTCGGATAAGTAATTAACAGTGGTTGGGAAAGTCATTACAATTGTTGGGCAAAGTCATTTTTAGAGTTCGGATAATTTATTTACAGTGGTTGGCAAAGTCATTACAATTGTTGGGCAAAGTCATTTCTAGAGATCGGATGAGTGATTAACAGTGGTTGGCAAAGTCATTACAATTATTGGACAAAGTCATTTTTAGAGTTCGGATAATTTATTTACAGTGGTTGGCAAAGTCATTTCTATTGTTGGGCAAAGTCATTTTTAGAGGTCGGATAAGTGATTAATAGTGGTTGGCAAGGTCATTAAAATTGTTGGGCAAAGTCATTTTTAGAGTTCGGATAAGTGATTAATAGTGGTTGGCAAGGTCATTAAAATTGTTGGGCAAAGTCATTTTTAGAGTTCGGATAAGTTATTAACAGTGGTTTGCAAAGTCATTACAATTGTTGGGCAAAGTCATTTTTAGAGTTCGGATAAGTTATTAACAGTGGTTTGCAAAGTCATTTTTAGAGTTCGGATAAGTGATTTACAGTGGTTGGCAAAGTCATTACAATTGTTGGGCAAAGTCATTTTCAGAGGTCGGGTAAGTGATTAACAGTGGTTGGCAAAGTCATTACAATTGATGGGCAAAGTCATTTTTAGAGTTCCGATAAGTTTTTAACAGTGGTTGGCAAAGTCATTACAATTGTTGGGCAAAGTCATTTTTAGAGTTCGGATAAGTGATTAACAGTTGTTGGCAAAGTCATTATAATTGTTGGCTAAAGTCATTTCTAGAGATCGGATAAGTGATTAACAGAGGTTGGCAAAGTCATTACAATTGTTGGGCAAAGTCATTTCTAGAGATCGGATAAGTGATTAACAGTTGTCGGCAAAGTCATTACAATTGTTGGGCAAAGTCTTTTTTAGAGGTCGGATAAGTGATTAACAGTGGTTGGCAAAGTCATTACAATTTTTGGGCAAAGTCATTTCTAGAGATCGGATAAGTGATTTACAGTGGTTGGCAAATTCATTACAATTGTTGGGCAAAGTCATTTCTAGAGATCGGATAAGTGATTAACAGTGGTTGGCAAAGTCATTACAATTGTTGGGCAAAGTCATTTTCAGAGGTCGGATAAGTGATTAACAGTGGTTGGCAAGGTCATTAAAATTGTTGGACAAAGTCATTTTTAGAGTTCGGATAATTTATTTACAGTGGTTGGCAAAGTCATTTCTATTGTTGGGCAAAGTCATTTTTAGAGGTCGGATAAGTGATTAATAGTGGTTGGCAAGGTCATTAAAATTGTTGGGCAAAGTCATTTTTAGAGTTCGGATAAAGGATTAATAGTGGTTGGCAAGGTCATTAAAATTGTTGGGCAAAGTCATTTTTAGAGTTCGGATAAGTTATTAACAGTGGTTTGCAAAGTCATTACAATTTTTGGGCAAAGTCATTTTTAGAGTTCGGATAAGTTATTAACAGTGGTTTGCAAAGTCATTTTTAGAGTTCGGATAAGTGATTAACAGTGGTTGGCAAAGTCATTACAATTGTTGGGCAAAGTCATTTTCAGAGGTCGGATAAGTGATTAACAGTGGTTGGCAAAGTCATTACAATTGATGGGCAAAGTCATTTTTAGAGTTCGGATAAGTTTTTAACAGTGGTTTGCAAAGTCATTACAATTTTTGGGCAAAGTCATTTTTAGAGTTCGGATAAGTTATTAACAGTGGTTTGCAAAGTCATTTTTAGAGTTCGGATAAGTGATTAACAGTGGTTGGCAAAGTCATTACAATTGTTGGGCAAAGTCATTTCTAGAGATCAGATAAGTGATTAACAGTTGTCGGCAAAGTCATTACAATTGTTGGGCAAAGTCTTTTTTAGAGGTCGGATAAGTGATTAACAGTGGTTGGCAAAGTCATTACAATTTTTGGGCAAAGTCATTTCTAGAGATCGGATAAGTGATTTACAGTGGTTGGCAAATTCATTACAATTGTTGGGCAAAGTCATTTCTAGAGATCGGATAAGTGATTAACAGTGGTTGGCAAAGTCATTACAATTGTTGGGCAAAGTCATTTTCAGAGGTCGGATAAGTGATTAACAGTGGTTGGCAAAGTCATTACAATTGATGGGCAAAGTCATTTTTAGAGTTCGGATAAGTTTTTAACAGTGGTTGGCAAAGTCATTACAATTGTTGGGCAAAGTCATTTTTAGAGTTCGGATAAGTGATTAACAGTTGTTGGCAAAGTCATTATAATTGTTGGCCAAAGTCATTTCTAGAGATCGGATAAGTGATTAACACAGGTTGGCAAAGTCATTACAATTGTTGGGCAAAGTCATTTCTAGAGATCGGATAAGTGATTAACAGTTGTCGGCAAAGTCATTACAATTGTTGGGCAAAGTCATTTCTAGAGATCGGATAAGTGATTTACAGTGGTTGGCAAATTAATTACAATTGTTGGGCAAAGTCATTTCTAGAGATCGGATAAGTGATTAACAGTGGTTGGCAAAGTCATTACAATTGTTGGGCAAAGTCATTTTTAGAGTTCGGATTAGTAATTAACAGTGGTTGGGAAAGTCATTACATTTGTTGGGCAAAGTCAATTCTAGAGATCGGATGAGTGATTAACAGTGGTTGACAAAGTCATTACAATTGTTGGGCAAAGTCATTTTTAGAGTTCGGATAATTTATTTACAGTGGTTGGCAAAGTCATTTCTTTTGTTGGGCAAAGTCATTTTTAGAGGTCGGATAAGTGATTAACAGTGTGTGTCAAAGTCATTACAATTTTTAAGGAAAGTCATTTTTAGAGTCCGGATAAGTGATTAATAGTGGTTGGCAAGGTCATTACAATTTTTGGGCAAAGTCATTTCTAGAGATCGGATAAGTGATTTACAGTGGCTGGCAAATTCATTACAATTGTTGGGCAAAGTCATTTCTAGAGATCGGATAAGTGATTAACAGTGGTTGGCAAAGTCATTACAATTGTTGGGCAAAGTCATTTTTAGAGTTCGGATAAGTAATTAACAGTGGTTGGCAAAGTCATTACAATTGTTGGGCAAAGTCATTTCTAGAGATCGGATAAGTGATTAACAGTGGTTGGCAAAGTCATTACAATTGTTGGGCAAAGTCATTTTCAGAGGTCGGATAAGTGATTAACAGTGGTTGGAAAAGTCATTACAATTGATGGGTAAAGTCATTTTTAGAGTTCGGATAAGTTTTTAACAGTGGTTGGCAAAGTCATTACAATTGTTGGGCAAAGTCATTTTTAGAGTTCGGATAAGTGATTAACAGTTGTTGGCAAAGTCATTATAATTGTTGGCCAAAGTCATTTCTAGAGATCGTATAAGTGATTAACACAGGTTGGCAAAGTCATTACAATTGTTGGGCAAAGTCATTTCTAGAGATCGGATAAGTGATTAACAGTTGTCGGCAAAGTTATTACAATTGTTGGGCAAAGTCATTTCTAGAGATCGGATAAGTGATTTACAGTGGTTGGCAAATTAATTACAATTGTTGGGCAAAGTCATTTCTAGAGATCGGATAAGTGATTAACAGTGGTTGGCAAAGTCATTACAATTGTTGGGCAAAGTCATTTTTAGAGTTCGGATTAGTAATTAACAGTGGTTGGGAAAGTCATTGCATTTGTTGGGCAAAGTCATTTCTAGAGATCGGATGAGTGATTAACAGTGGTTGACAAAGTCATTACAATTGTTGGGCAAAGTCATTTTTAGAGTTCGGATAATTTATTTACAGTGGTTGGCAAAGTCATTTCTATTGTTGGGCAAAGTCATTTTTAGAGGTCGGATAAGTGATTAACAGTGTGTGTCAAAGTCATTACAATTGTTGGGCAAAGTCTTTTTTAGAGGTCGGATAAGTGATTAACAGTGGTTGGCAAAGTCATTACAATTTTTGGGCAAAGTCATTTCTAGAGATCGGATAAGTGATTTACAGTGGTTGGCAAAGTCATTACAATTGTTGGGCAAAGTCATTTTTAGAGTTCGGATAAGTGATTAACAGTTGTTGGCAAAGTCATTATAATTGTTGGCCAAAGTCATTTCTAGAGATCGGATAAGTGATTAACACAGGTTGGCAAAGTCATTACAATTGTTGGGCAAAGTCATTTCTAGAGATCGGATAAGTGATTAACAGTTGTCGGCAAAGTCATTACAATTGTTGGGCAAAGTCATTTCTAGAGATCGGATAAGTGATTTACAGTGGTTGGCAAATTAATTACAATTGTTGGGCAAAGTCATTTCTAGAGATCGGATAAGTGATTAACAGTGGTTGGCAAAGTCATTACAATTGTTGGGCAAAGTCATTTTTAGAGTTCGGATTAGTAATTAACAGTGGTTGGGAAAGTCATTACATTTGTTGGGCAAAGTCAATTCTAGAGATCGGATGAGTGATTAACAGTGGTTGACAAAGTCATTACAATTGTTGGGCAAAGTCATTTTTAGAGTTCGGATAATTTATTTACAGTGGTTGGCAAAGTCATTTCTTTTGTTGGGCAAAGTCATTTTTAGAGGTCGGATAAGTGATTAACAGTGTGTGTCAAAGTCATTACAATTTTTAAGGAAAGTCATTTTTAGAGTCCGGATAAGTGATTAATAGTGGTTGGCAAGGTCATTACAATTTTTGGGCAAAGTCATTTCTAGAGATCGGATAAGTGATTTACAGTGGCTGGCAAATTCATTACAATTGTTGGGCAAAGTCATTTCTAGAGATCGGATAAGTGATTAACAGTGGTTGGCAAAGTCATTACAATTGTTGGGCAAAGTCATTTTTAGAGTTCGGATAAGTAATTAACAGTGGTTGGCAAAGTCATTACAATTGTTGGGCAAAGTCATTTCTAGAGATCGGATAAGTGATTAACAGTGGTTGGCAAAGTCATTACAATTGTTGGGCAAAGTCATTTTCAGAGGTCGGATAAGTGATTAACAGTGGTTGGCAAAGTCATTACAATTGATGGGTAAAGTCATTTTTAGAGTTCGGATAAGTTTTTAACAGTGGTTGGCAAAGTCATTACAATTGTTGGGCAAAGTCATTTTTAGAGTTCGGATAAGTGATTAACAGTTGTTGGCAAAGTCATTATAATTGTTGGCCAAAGTCATTTCTAGAGATCGTATAAGTGATTAACACAGGTTGGCAAAGTCATTACAATTGTTGGGCAAAGTCATTTCTAGAGATCGGATAAGTGATTAACAGTTGTCGGCAAAGTTATTACAATTGTTGGGCAAAGTCATTTCTAGAGATCGGATAAGTGATTTACAGTGGTTGGCAAATTAATTACAATTGTTGGGCAAAGTCATTTCTAGAGATCGGATAAGTGATTAACAGTGGTTGGCAAAGTCATTACAATTGTTGGGCAAAGTCATTTTTAGAGTTCGGATTAGTAATTAACAGTGGTTGGGAAAGTCATTGCATTTGTTGGGCAAAGTCATTTCTAGAGATCGGATGAGTGATTAACAGTGGTTGACAAAGTCATTACAATTGTTGGGCAAAGTCATTTTTAGAGTTCGGATAATTTATTTACAGTGGTTGGCAAAGTCATTTCTATTGTTGGGCAAAGTCATTTTTAGAGGTCGGATAAGTGATTAACAGTGTGTGTCAAAGTCATTACAATTGTTGGGCAAAGTCTTTTTTAGAGGTCGGATAAGTGATTAACAGTGGTTGGCAAAGTCATTACAATTTTTGGGCAAAGTCATTTCTAGAGATCGGATAAGTGATTTACAGTGGCTGGCAAATTCATTACAATTGTTGGGCAAAGTCATTTCTAGAGATCGGATAAATGATTAACAGAGGTTGGCATGGTCATTACAATTGTTGGGCAAAGTCATTTTTAGAGGTCGGATAAGTGATTAACAGTTGTTGGCAAAGTCATTATAATTGTTGGCCAAAGTCATTTCTAGAGATCGGATAAGTGATTAACAGAATTTGGCAAAGTCATTACAATTGTTGGGCAAAGTCATTTCTAGAGATCGGATAAGTGATTAACAGTTGTCGGCAAAGTCATTACAATTGTTGGGCAAAGTCTTTTTTAGAGGTCGGATAAGTGATTAACAGTGGTTGGCAAAGTCATTACAATTTTTGGGCAAAGTCATTTCTAGAGATCGGATAAGTGATTTACAGTGGCTGGCAAAGTCATTACAATTGTTGGGCAAAGTCATTTTTAGAGTTCGGATAAGTAATTAACAGTGGTTGGCAAAGTCATTACAATTGTTGGGCAAAGTCATTTTTAGAGTTCGGATAATTTATTAACAGTGGTTGGCGAAGTCATTACAATTGTTGGGCAAAGTCATTTCTAGAGATCGGATAAGTGATTAACAGTTGTCGGCAAAGTCATTACAATTGTTGGGCAAAGTCTTTTTTAGAGGTCGGATAAGTGATTAACAGTGGTTGGCAAAGTCATTACAATTTTTGGGCAAAGTCATTTCTAGAGATCGGATAAGTGATTTACAGTTGTCGGCAAAGTCATTACAATTGTTGGGCAAAGTCTTTTTTAGAGGTCGGATAAGTGATTAACAGTGGTTGGCAAAGTCATTACAATTGTTGGGCAAAGTCTTTTTTTGAGGTCGGATAAGTGATTAACAGTGGTTGGCAAAGTCATTACAATTTTTGGGCAAAGTCATCTCTAGAGATCGGATAAGTGATTAACAGTGGTTGGCAAAGTCATTACAATTTTTGGGCAAAGTCATTTCTAGAGATCGGATAAGTGATTTACAGTGGCTGGCAAATTCATTACAATTGTTGGGCAAAGTCATTTCTAGAGATCGGATAAGTGATTAACAGTGGTTGGCAAAGTCATTACAATTGTTGGGCAAAGTCATTTTTAGAGTACGGATAAGTAATTAACAGTGGTTGGCAAAGTCATTACAATTGTTGGGCAAAGTCATTTTTAGAGTTCGGATAATTTATTAACATTGGTTGGCGAAGTCATTACAATTGTTGGGCAAAGTCATTTCTAGAGATCGGATAAGTGATTTACAGTGGCTGGCAAATTCATTACAATTGTTGGGCAAAGTCATTTTTAGAGGTCGGATTAGTGATTAACAGTGGTTGGCAAAGTCATTACCGGTGGTTGGCAAAGTCATATTTAGAGGTCGAATAAGTGATTAACAGTGGTTGGCAACTTCATTTCAAATGTTGGGCAAAGTCATTTTTAGAGGTCGGATAAGTGATTAAACAGTGGTTGGCAAATTCATTACAATTGTTGGGCACAGTCATTTTTAGAGGTCGGATAGGTGATTAACAGTGGTTGGCAAAGTCATTACAATAGTTGGGCAAAGTCATTTTTATGGTCGGATAATTGATTAACAGTGGTTGGCAAAGTCATTACGATTGTTGGGAAAAGTCATTTTTAGAGGTCGGATAAGTGATTAACAGTGGTTGGCAAAGTCATTACAATTGTTGGGCAAAGTCATTTCTAGAGATCGGATAAGTGATTAACAGTTGTCGGCAAAGTCATTTCTATTGTTGGGCAAAGTCATTTTTAGAGGTCGGATAAGTGATTAATAGTGGCTGGCAAATTCATTACAATTGTTGGGCAAAGTCATTTCTAGAGATCGGATAAGTGATTAACAGCGGTTGGCAAAGTCATTACAATTGTTGGGAAAAGTCATTTTTAGAGATCGGATAAGTGATTAACAGAGGTTGGCAAAGTCATTACAATTGTTGGGCAAAGTCATTTCTAGAGATCGGATAAGTGATTAACAGTTGTCGGCAAAGTCATTACAATTGTTGGGCAAAGTCTTTTTAAGAGTTCGGATAAGTAATTAACAGTGGTTGGCAAAGTCATTACAATTTTTGGGCAAAGTTATTTCTAGAGTTCGGATAAGTTATTAACTGTGGTTGGCAAAGTCATTACAATTGTTGGACAAAGTCATTTCTAGAGTTCGGATGAGTGATTAACAGTTGTCGGCAAAGTCATTTCTATTGTTGGGCAAAGTCTTTTTTAGAGGTCGGATAAGTGATTAACAGAATTTGGCAAAGTCATTACAATTGTTGGGCAAAGTCATTTCTAGAGATCGGATAAGTGATTAACAGTTGTCGGCAAAGTCATTACAATTGTTGGGCAAAGTCTTTTTTAGAGGTCGGATAAGTGATTAACAGTGGTTGACAAAGTCATTACAATTGTTGGGCAAAGTCATTTCTAGAGATCGGATAAGTGATTAACAGTGGTTGGCAAAGTCATTACAATTGTTGGGCAAAGTCATTTTTAGAGTTCGGATAAGTAATTAACAGTGGTTGGCAAAGTCATTACAATTGTTGGGCAAAGTCATTTTTAGAGTTCGGATAATTTATTAACAGTGGTTGGCGAAGTCATTACAATTGTTGGGCAAAGTCATTTCTAGAGATCGGATAAGTGATTAACAGTTGTCGGCAAAGTCATTACAATTGTTGGGCAAAGTCTTTTTTAGAGGTCGGATAAGTGATTAACAGTGGTTGGCAAAGTCATTACAATTTTTGGGCAAAGTCATTTCTAGAGATCGGATAAGTGATTTACAGTGGCTGGCAAATTCATTACAATTGTTGGGCAAAGTCATTTCTAGAGATCGGATAAGTGATTAACAGTGGTTGGCAAAGTCATTACAATTGTTGGGCAAAGTCATTTTTAGAGTTCGGATAAGTAATTAACAGTGGTTGGCAAAGTCATTACAATTGTTGGGCAAAGTCATTTTTAGAGTTCGGATAATTTATTAACAGTGGTTGGCGAAGTCATTACAATTGTTGGGCAAAGTCATTTCTAGAGATCGGATAAGTGATTAACAGTGGTTGGCAAAGTAATTACAATTGTTGGGCAAAGTCATTTTCAGAGTTCGGATAAGTGATTAACAGTGGTTGGCAAAGTCATTACAATTGTTGGGAAAAGTCATTTTTAGAGTTCGGATAAGTTATTAACAGTGGTTGGCAAAGTCATTACAATTGTTGGGCAAAATCATTTCTAGAGATCGGATAAGTGATTAACAGTTGTCGGCAAAGTCATTTCTATTGTTGGGCAAAGTCATTTTTAGAGGTCCGATAAGTGATTAATAGTGGTTGGCAAAGTCATTCTAATTGTTGGACATAGTCAATTTTAGAGTTCGGATAAGTGAATAACAGTGGTTGGCAAAGTTATTATAATTGTTGGCCAAAGTCATTTCTAGAGATCGGATAAGTGATTAACAGAGGTTGGCAAAGTCATTACAATTGTTGGGCCAAGTCATTTCTAGAGATCGGATAAGTGATTAACAGTTGTCGGCAAAGTCATTACAATTGTTGGGCAAAGTCTTTTTAAGAGGTCGGATAAGTAATTAACAGTGGTTGGCAAAGTCATTACAATTTTTGGGCAAAGTTATTTCTAGAGTTCGGATAAGTTATTAACTGTGGTTGGCAAAGTCATTACAATTGTTGGGCAAAGTCATTTCTAGAGATCGGATAAGTGATTAACAGTTGTCGGCAAAGTCATTACAATTGTTGGGCAAAGTCATTTCTAGTGATCGGATAAGTTATTAACACTGGTTGGCAAAGTCATTACAATTGTTGGGCAAAGTCATTTCTAGAGATCGGATAGGTGATTAACAGTTGTCGGCAAAGTCATTTCTATTGTTGGGCAAAGTCATTTTTATAGGTCGGCTAAGTGATTAATAGTGGTTGGCAATGTCATTCTAATTTTTGGACATAGTCAATTTTAGAGTTCGGATAAGTGAATAACAGTGGTTGGCAAAGTCATTACAATTGTTGGGCAATGTCATTTTTAGAGTTCGGATAATTTATTAACAGTGGTTGGCAAAGTCATTACAATTGTTGGGCAAAGTCTTTTTTAGAGGTCGGATAAGTGATTAACAGTGGTTGGCAAAGTCATTACAATTTTTGGGCAAAGTCATTTCTAGAGATCGGATAAGTTATTAACAGTGGTTTGCAAAGTCATTACAATTGTTGGGCAAAGTCATTTTTAGAGTTCGGATAAGTAATTAACAGTGGTTGGCAAAGTCATTACAATTGTTGGGCAAAGTCATTTTTAGAGATCGGATAAGTGATTAACAGTGGTTGGCAAAGTCATTACAATTGTTGGGCAAAGTCATTTTTAGAGTTCGGATAATTTATTAACAGTGGTTGGCGAAGTCATTACAATTGTTGGGCAAAGTCATTTTTAGAGTTCGGATAATTTATTAACAGTGGTTGGCGAAGTCATTACAATTGTTGGGCAAAGTCATTTCTAGAGATCGGATAAGTGATTAACAGTTGTCGGCAAAGTCATTACAATTGTTGGGAAAAGTCTTTTTTAGAGGTCGGATAAGTGATTAACAGTGGTTGGCAAAGTCATTACAATTTTTGGGCAAAGTCATTTCTAGAGATCGGATAAGTGATTTACAGTGGCTGGCAAATTCATTACAATTGTTGGGCAAAGTCATTTCTAGAGATCGGATAAGTGATTAACAGTGGTTGGCAAAGTCATTACAATTGTTGGGCAAAGTCATTTTTAGAGTTCGGATAAGTAATTAACAGTGGTTGGCAAAGTCATTACAATTGTTGGGCAAAGTCATTTTTAGAGTTCGGATAATTTATTAACAGTGGTTGGCGAAGTCATTACAATTGTTGGGCAAAGTCATTTCTAGAGATCGGATAAGTGATTAACAGTGGTTGGCAAAGTAATTACAATTGTTGGGCAAAGTCATTTTCAGAGTTCGGATAAGTGATTAACAGTGGTTGGCAAAGTCATTACAATTGTTGGGAAAAGTCATTTTTAGAGTTCGGATAAGTTATTAACAGTGGTTGGCAAAGTCATTACAATTGTTGGGCAAAGTCATTTCTAGAGATCGGATAAGTGATTAACAGTTGTCGGCAAAGTCATTTCTATTGCTGGGCAAAGTCATTTTCAGAGTTCGGATAAGTGATTAATAGTGGTTGGCAAAGTCATTCTAATTGTTGGACATAGTCAATTTTAGAGTTCGGATAAGTGAATAACAGTGGTTGGCAAAGTCATTATAATTGTTGGCCAAAATCATTTCTAGAGATCGGATAAGTGATTAACAGAGGTTGGCAAAGTCATTACAATTGTTGGGCAAAGTCATTTCTAGAGATCGGATAAGTGATTAACAGTTGTCGGCAAAGTCATTACAATTGTTGGGCAAAGTCTTTTTAAGAGGTCGGATAAGTAATTAACAGTGGTTGGCAAAGTCATTACAATTTTTGGGCAAAGTTATTTCTAGAGTTCGGATAAGTTATTAACTGTGGTTGGCAAAGTCATTACAATTGTTGGGCAAAGTCATTTCTAGAGATCGGATAAGTGATTAACAGTTGTCGGCAAAGTCATTACAATTGTTGGGCAAAGTCATTTCTAGTGATCGGATAAGTTATTAACACTGGTTGGCAAAGTCATTACAATTGTTGGGCAAAGTCATTTCTAGAGATCGGATAAGTGATTAACAGTTGTCGGCAAAGTCATTTCTATTGTTGGGCAAAGTCATTTTTATAGGTCGGCTAAGTGATTAATAGTGGTTGGCAAAGTCATTCTAATTGTTGGACATAGTCAATTTTAGAGTTCGGATAAGTGAATAACAGTGGTTGGCAAAGTCATTACAATTGTTGGGCAAAGTCATTTTTAGAGTTCGGATAATTTATTAACAGTGGTTGACAAAGTCATTACAATTGTTGGGCAAAGTCTTTTTTAGAGGTCGGATAAGTGATTAACAGTGGTTGGCAAAGTCATTACAATTTTTGGGCAAAGTCATTTCTAGAGATCGGATAAGTTATTAACAGTGGTTTGCAAAGTCATTACAATTGTTGGGCAAAGTCATTTTTAGAGTTCGGATAAGTAATTAACAGTGGTTGGCAAAGTCATTACAATTGTTGGGCAAAGTCATTTTTAGAGATCGGATAAGTGATTAACAGTGGTTGGCAAAGTCATTACAATTGTTGGGCAAAGTCATTTTTAGAGTTCGGATAAGTAATTAACAGTGGTTGGCAAAGTCATTACAATTGTTGGGCAAAGTCATTTTTAGAGTTCGGATAATTTATTAACAGTGGTTGGCGAAGTCATTACAATTGTTGGGCAAAGTCATTTCTAGAGATCGGATAAGTGATTAACAGTTGTCGGCAAAGTCATTACAATTGTTGGGAAAAGTCTTTTTTAGAGGTCGGATAAGTGATTTACAGTGGTTGGCAAAGTCATTACAATTTTTGGGCAAAGTCATTTCTAGAGATCGGATAAGTGATTTACAGTGGCTGGCAAATTCATTACAATTGTTGGGCAAAGTCATTTCTAGAGATCGGATAAGTGATTAACAGTGGTTGGCAAAGTCATTACAATTGTTGGGCAAAGTCATTTTTAGAGTTCGGATAAGTAATTAACAGTGGTTGGCAAAGTCATTACAATTGTTGGGCAAAGTCATTTTTAGAGTTCGGATAATTTATTAACAGTGGTTGGCGAAGTCATTACAATTGTTGGGCAAAGTCATTTCTAGAGATCGGATAAGTGATTAACAGAGGTTGGCAAAGTCATTACAATTGTTGGGCAAAGTCATTTCTAGAGATCGGATAAGTGATTAACAGTTGTCGGCAAAGTCATTACAATTGTTGGGCAAAGTCTTTTTAAGAGGTCGGATAAGTAATTAACAGTGGTTGGCAAAGTCATTACAATTGTTGGGCAAAGTCATTTCTAGAGATCGGATAAGTGATTAACAGTTGTCGGCAAAGTCATTTCTATTGCTGGGCAAAGTCATTTTCAGAGTTCGGATAGGTGATTAATAGTGGTTGGCAAAGTCATTCTATTTGTTGGACATAGTCAATTTTAGAGTTCGGATAAGTGAATAACAGTGGTTGGCAAAGTCATTATAATTGTTGGCCAAAGTCATTTCTAGAGATCGGATAAGTGATTAACAGAGGTTGGCAAAGTCATTACAATTGTTGGGCAAAGTCATTTCTAGAGATCGGATAAGTGATTAACAGTTGTCGGCAAAGTCATTACAATTGTTGGGCAAAGTCTTTTTAAGAGGTCGGATAAGTAATTAACAGTGGTTGGCAAAGTCATTACAATTTTTGGGCAAAGTTATTTCTAGAGTTCGGATAAGTTATTAACTGTGGTTGGCAAAGTCATTACAATTGTTGGGCAAAGTCATTTCTAGAGATCGGATAAGTGATTAACAGTGGTTGGCAAAGTAATTACAATTGTTGGGCAAAGTCATTTCTAGAGATCGGATAAGTGATTAACAGTGGTTGGCAAAGTAATTACAATTGTTGGGCAAAGTCATTTTCAGAGTTCGGATAAGTGATTAACAGTGGTTGGCAAAGTCATTACAATTGTTGGGAAAAGTCATTTTTAGAGTTCGGATAAGTTATTAACAGTGGTTGGCAAAGTCATTACAATTGTTGGGCAAAATCATTTCTAGAGATCGGATAAGTGATTAACAGTTGTCGGCAAAGTCATTTCTATTGTTGGGCAAAGTCATTTTTAGAGGTCGGATAAGTGATTAATAGTGGTTGGCAAAGTCATTCTAATTGTTGGACATAGTCAATTTTAGAGTTCGGATAAGTGAATAACAGTGGTTGGCAAAGTCATTATAATTGTTGGCCAAAGTCATTTCTAGAGATCGGATAAGTGATTAACAGAGGTTGGATAAGTCATTACAATTGTTGGGCAAAGTCATTTCTAGAGATCGGATAAGTGATTAACAGTTGTCGGCAAAGTCATTACAATTGTTGGGCAAAGTCCTTTTAAGAGGTCGGATAAGTAATTAACAGTGGTTGGCAAAGTCATTACAATTTTTGGGCAAAGTTATTTCTAGAGTTCGGATAAGTTATTAACTGTGGTTGGCAAAGTCATTACAATTGTTGGGCAAAGTCATTTTTAGAGTTCGGATAAGTTATTAACAGTGGTTGGCAAAGTCATTACAATTGTTGGGCAAAATCATTTCTAGAGATCGGATAAGTGATTAACAGTTGTCGGCAAAGTCATTTCTATTGTTGGGCAAAGTCATTTTTAGAGGTCGGATAAGTGATTAATAGTGGTTGGCAAAGTCATTCTAATTGTTGGACATAGTCAATTTTAGAGTTCGGATAAGTGAATAACAGTGGTTGGCAAAGTCATTATAATTGTTGGCCAAAGTCATTTCTAGAGATCGGATAAGTGATTAACAGTTGTCGGCAAAGTCATTACAATTGTTGGGCAAAGTCATTTCTAGAGATCGGATAAGTGATTAACAGTTGTCGGCAAAGTCATTACAATTGTTGGGCAAAGTCTTTTTAAGAGGTCGGATAAGTAATTAACAGTGGTTGGCAAAGTCATTACAATTTTTGGGCAAAGTTATTTCTAGAGTTCGGATAAGTTGTTAACTGTGGTTGGCAAAGTCATTACAATTGTTGGGCAAAGTCATTTCTAGAGTTCGGATCAGTGATTAACAGTTGTCGGCAAAGTCATTTCTATTGTTGGGCAAAGTCTTTTTTAGAGATCGGATAAGTGATTAACAGAGGTTGGCAAAGTCATTACAATTGTTGGGCAAAGTCATTTCTAGAGTTCGGATAAGTGATTAACAGTTGTCGGCAAAGTCATTTCTATTGTTGAGCAAAGTCATTTTTAGAGGTTGGATAAGTGATTAACAGTGTGTCAAAGTCATTACAATTTTTAAGGAAAGTCATTTTTAGAGTCCGGATAAATGATTAATAGTGGTTGGCAAATTCATTACAATTGTTGGGCAAAGTCATTTCTAGAGATCGGATAAGTGATTAACAGTGGTTGGCAAAGTCATTACAATTGTTGGGAAAAGTCATTTTTAGAGTTCGGATAAGTAATTAACAGTTGTTGGCAAAGTCATTACAATTGTTGGGCAAAGTCATTTTTAGAGTTCGGATAATTTATTAACAGTGGTTGGCGAAGTCATTACAATTGTTGGGCAAAGTCATTTCTAGAGATCGGATAAGTTATTAACACTGGTTGGCAAAGTCATTACAATTGTTGGGCAAAGTCATTTCTAGAGATCGGATAAGTGATTAACAGTTGTCGGCAAAGTCATTACAATTGTTGGACAAAGTCATTTTTAGAGTTCGGATAAGTGATTGATAGTGGTTGGCAAAGTCATTACAATTGTTGGGCAAAGTCATTTCTAGAGATCGGATAAATGGTTAACAGAGGTTGGCATAGTCATTACAATTGTTGGGCAAAGTCATTTTCAGAGGTCGGATAAGTGATTAACAGTGGTTGGCAAAGTCATTACAATTGTTGGGCAAAGTCATTTTTAAAGTTCGGGTAAGTTTTTAACAGTGGTTGGCAAAGTCATTACAATTGTTGGGCAAAGTCATTTTTAGAGTTCGGATAAGTGATTAACAGTTGTTGGCAAAGTCATTATAATTGTTGGCCAAAGTCATTTCTAGAGATCGGATAAGTGATTAACAGAGGTTGGCAAAGTCATTACAATTGTTGGGCAAAGTCATTTCTAGAGATCGGATAAGTGATTAACAGTTGTCGGCAAAGTCATTACAATTGTTGGGCAAAGTCTTTTTAAGAGGTTGGATAAGTGATTAACAGTGGTTGGCAAGGTCATTAAAATTGTTGGGCAAAGTCTTTTTTAGAGTTCGGATAAGTTATTAACAGTGGTTTGCAAAGTCATTACAATTGTTGGGCAAAGTCATTTTTAGAGTTCGGATAAGTTATTAACAGTGGTTTGCAAAGTCATTACAATTGTTGGGCAAAGTCATTTTTAGAGTTCGGATAAGTGATTAACAGTGGTTGGCAAAGTCATTACAATTTTTGGGCAAAGTCATTTCTAGAGATCGGATAAATGGTTAACAGAGGTTGGCATAGTCATTACAATTGTTGGGCAAAGTCATTTTTAGAGTTCGGATAAGTTTTTAACAGTTGTTGGCAAAGTCATTATAATTGTTGGCCAAAGTCATTTCTAGAGATCGGATAAGTGGTTAACAGTAGTCGGCAAAGTCATTATAATTGTTGGCCAAAGTCATTTCTAGAGATCGGATAAGTGATTAACAGTTGTCGGCAAAGTCATTACAATTGTTGGGCAAAGTCATTTCTAGAGATCGGATAAGTTATTAACAGTGTTTTGCAAAGTCATTACAATTGTTGGGCAAAGTCATTTTTAGAGTTCGGATAAGTGATTAACAGTGGTTGGCAAAGTCATTACAATTTTTGGGCAAAGTCATTTCTAGAGATCGGATAAATGGTTAACAGAGGTTGGCAAAGTCATTACAATTGTTGGGCAAAGTCATTTTTAGAGTTCGGATAAGTGATTAACAGTTGTTGGCAAAGTCATTATAATTGTTGGCCAAAGTCATTTCTAGAGATCGGATAAGTGATTAACAGTTGTCGGCAAAGTCATTACAATTGTTGGGCAAAGTCATTTCTAGAGATCGGATAAGTGATTAACAGTTGTCGGCAAAGTCATTACAATTGTTGGGCAAAGTCTTTTTTAGAGGTCGGATAAGTGATTAACAGAATTTGGCAAAGTCATTACAATTGTTGGGCAAAGTCATTTCTAGAGATCGGATAAGTGATTAACAGTTGTCGGCAATGTCATTACAATTGTTGGGCAAAGTCTTTTTTAGAGGTCGGATAAGTGATTAACAGTGGTTGACAAAGTCATTACAATTTTTGGGCAAAGTCATTTCTAGAGATCGGATAAGTGATTTACAGTGGCTGGCAAATTCATTACAATTGTTGGGCAAAGTCATTTCTAGAGATCGGATAAGTGATTAACAGTGGTTGGCAAAGTCATTACAATTGTTGGGAAAAGTCATTTTTAGAGTTCGGATAAGTAATTAACAGTTGTTGGCAAAGTCATTACAATTGTTGGGCAAAGTCATTTTTAGAGTTCGGATAATTTATTAACAGTGGTTGGCGAAGTCATTACAATTGTTGGGCAAAGTCATTTCTAGAGATCGGATAAGTTATTAACACTGGTTGGCAAAGTCATTACAATTGTTGGGCAAAGTCATTTCTAGAGATCGGATAAGTGATTAACAGTTGTCGGCAAAGTCATTTCTATTGTTGGGCAAAGTCATTTTTATAGGTCGGATAAGTGATTAATAGTTGTTGGCAAAGTCATTCTAATTGTTGGACATAGTCAATTTTAGAGTTCGGATAAGTGAATAACAGTGGTTGGCAAAGTCATTACAATTGTTGGGCAAAGTCATTTTTAGAGTTCGGATAATTTATTAACAGTGGTTGGCAAAGTCATAACAATTTTTGGGCATAGTCATTTCTAGAGATCGGATAAGTGATTAACAGTGGTTGGCAAAGTAATTACAATTGTTGGGCAAAGTCATTTTCAGAGTTCGGATAAGTGATTAACAGTGGTTGGCAAAGTCATTATAATTGTTGGCCAAAGTCATTTCTAGAGATCGGATAAGTGATTAACAGAGGTTGGCAAAGTCATTACAATTGTTGGGCAAAGTCATTTCTAGAGTTCGGATAAGTGATTAACAGTTGTCGGCAAAGTCATTTCTATTGTTGAGCAAAGTCATTTTTAGAGGCTGGATAAGTGATTAACAGTGTGTCAAAGTCATTACAATTTTTAAGGAAAGTCATTTTTAGAGTCCGGATAAATGATTAATAGTGGTTGGCAAGGTCATTAAAATTGTTGGGCAAAGTCATTTTTAGAGTTCGGATAAGTTATTAACAGTGGTTTGCAAAGTCATTACAATTGTTGGGCAAAGTCATTTTTAGAGTTCGGATAAGTTATTAACAGTGGTTTGCAAAGTCATTACAATTGTTGGGCAAAGTCATTTTTAGAGTTCGGATAAGTGATTAACAGTGGTTGGCAAAGTCATTACAATTGTTGGGCAAAGTCATTTCTAGAGATCGGATAAATGGTTAACAGAGGTTGGCATAGTCATTATAATTGTTGGCCAAAGTCATTTCTAGAGATCGGATAAGTGATTAACAGAGGTTGGCAAAGTCATTACAATTGTTGGGCAAAGTCATTTTTAGAGTTCGGATAAGTTATTAACAGTGGTTTGCAAAGTCATTACAATTGTTGGGCAAAGTCATTTTTAGAGTTCGGATAAGTTATTAACAGTGGTTGGCAAGGTCATTAAAATTGTTGGGCAAAGTCATTTTTAGAGTTCGGATAAGTTATTAACAGTGGTTTGCAAAGTCATTACAATCGTTGGGCAAAGTCATTTTTAGAGTTCGGATAAGTTATTAACAGTGGTTTGCAAAGTCATTACAATTGTTGGGCAAAGTCATTTTTAGAGTTCGGATAAGTGATTAACAGTGGTTGGCAAAGTCATTACAATTTTTGGGCAAAGTCATTTCTAGAGATCGGATAAATGGTTAACAGAGGTTGGCATAGTCATTACAATTGTTGGGCAAAGTCATTTTTAGAGTTCGGATAAGTTTTTAACAGTGGTTGGCAAAGTCATTACAATTGTTGGGCAAAGTCATTTTTAGAGTTCGGATAAGTGATTAACAGTTGTTGGCAAAGTCATTATAATTGTTGGCCAAAGTCATTTCTAGAGATCGGATAAGTGATTAACAGTTGTCGGCAAAGTCATTACAATTGTTGGGCAAAGTCATTTCTAGAGATCGGATAAGTGATTAACAGTTGTCGGCAAAGTCATTACAATTGTTGGGCAAAGTCTTTTTAAGAGGTCGGATAAGTAATTAACAGTGGTTGGCAAAGTCATTAAAATTGTTAGGCAAAGTCATTTCTAGAGATCGGATAAATGGTTAACAGAGGTTGGCATAGTCATTACAATTGTTGGGCAAAGTCATTTTTAGAGTTCGGATAAGTTTTTAACAGTGGTTGGCAAAGTCATTACAATTGTTGGGCAAAGTCATTTTTAGAGTTCGGATAAGTGATTAACAGTTGTTGGCAAAGTCATTATAATTGTTGGCCAAAGTCATTTCTAGAGATCGGATAAGTGATTAACAGAGGTTGGCAAAGTCATTACAATTGTTGGGCAAAGTCATTTCTAGAGATCGGATAAGTGATTAACAGTTTTCGGCATAGTCATTACAATTGTTGGGCAAAGTCTTTTTAAGAGGTTGGATAAGTGATTAACAGTGTGTCAAAGTCATTACAATTTTTAAGGAAAGTCATTTTTAGAGTCCGGATAAATGATTAATAGTGGTTGGCAAGGTCATTATAATTGTTGGCCAAAGTCATTTCTAGAGATCGGATAAGTGATTAACAGAGGTTGGCAAAGTCATTACAATTGTTGAGCAAAGTCATTTTTAGAGTTCGGATAAGTTATTAACAGTGGTTTGCAAAGTCATTACAATTGTTGGGCAAAGTCATTTTTAGAGTTCGGATCAGTGATTAACAGTGGTTGGCAAAGTCATTACAATTGTTAGGCAAAGTCATTTCTAGAGATCGGATAAATGGTTAACAGAGGTTGGCATAGTCATTACAATTGTTGGGCAAAGTCATTTTTAGAGTTCGGATAAGTTTTTAACAGTGGTTGGCAAAGTCATTACAATTGTTGGGCAAAGTCATTTTTAGAGTTCGGATAAGTGATTAACAGTTGTTGGCAAAGTCATTATAATTGTTGGCCAAAGTCATTTCTAGAGATCGGATAAGTGATTAACAGAGGTTGGCAAAGTCATTACAATTGTTGGGCAAAGTCATTTCTAGAGATCGGATAAGTGATTAACAGTTGTCGGCAAAGTCATTACAATTGTTAGGCAAAGTCTTTTTAAGAGGTTGGATAAGTGATTAACAGTGTGTCAAAGTCATTACAATTTTTAAGGAAAGTCATTTTTAGAGTCCGGATAAATGATTAATAGTGGTTGGCAAGGTCATTAAAATTGTTGGGCAAAGTCATTTTTAGAGTTCGGATAAGTTATTAACAGTGGTTTGCAAAGTCATTACAATTGTTGGCCAAAGTCATTTTTAGAGTTCGGATAAGTGATTAACAGTGGTTGGCAAAGTCATTACAATTGTTGGGAAAAGTCATTTCTAGAGATCGGATAAATGGTTAACAGAGGTTGGCATAGTCATTACAATTGTTGGGCAAAGTCATTTTTAGAGTTCGGATAAGTTTTTAACAGTGGTTGGCAAAGTCATTATAATTGTTGGGCAAAGTCATTTTTAGAGTTCGGATAAGTGATTAACAGTTGTTGGCAAAGTCATTATAATTGTTGGCCAAAGTCATTTCTAGAGATCGGATAAGTGATTAACAGTTGTCGGCAAAGTCATTACAATTGTTGGGCAAAGTCATTTCTAGAGATCGGATAAGTGATTAACAGTTGTCGGCAAAGTCATTACAATTGTTGGGCAAAGTCTTTTTAAGAGGTCGGATAAGTAATTAACAGTGGTTGGCAAAGTCATTACAATTGTTGGGCAAAGTCATTTTTAGAGTTCGGATAAGTGATTAACAGTTGTTGGCAAAGTCATTATAATTGTTGGCCAAAGTCATTTCTAGAGATCGGATAAGTGATTAACAGTTGTCGGCAAAGTCATTACAATTGTTGGGCAAAGTCATTTCTAGAGATCGGATAAGTGATTAACAATTGTCGGCAAAGTCATTACAATTGTTGGGCAAAGTCTTTTTAAGAGGTCGGATAAGTAATTAACAGTGGTTGGCAAAGTCATTAAAATTTTTGGGCAAAGTCATTTCTAGAGATCGGATAAGTGATTAACAGAGGTTGGCAAAGTCATTACAATTGTTGGGCAAAGTCATTTCTAGAGATCGGATAAGTGATTAACAGTTGTCGGCAAAGTCATTTCTATTGTTGGGCAAAGTCATTTTTAGAGGTCGGATAAGTGATTAACAGTGTGTCAAAGTCATTACAATTTTTAAGGAAAGTCATTTTTAGAGTCCGGATAAGTAATTAACAGTGGTTGGCAAAGTCATTACAATTTTTGGGCAAAGTCATTTCTAAAGATCGGATAAGTGATTTACAGTGGTTGGCAAATTCATTACAATTGTTGGGCAAAGTCATTTCTAGAGATCGGATAAGTGATTAACAGTGGTTGGCCAAGTCATTACAATTGTTGGGCAAAGTCATTTTTAGAGTTCGGATAAGTGATTAACAGTGGTTGGCAAAGTCATTACAATTGTTGGGCAAAGTCATTTCTAGAGATCGGATAAATGATTAACAGAGGTTGGCATAGTCATTACAATTGTTGGGCAAAGTCATTTTTAGAGGTCGGATAAGTGATTATCAGTTGTTGGCAAAGTCATTTTTAGAGTTCGGATAAGTTTTTAACAGTTGTTGGCAAAGTCATTACAATTGTTGGGCAAAGTCATTTTTAGAGTTCTGATAATTTATTTACAGTGGTTGGCAAAGTCATTTCTATTGTTGGGCAAAGTAATTTTTAGAGGGCGGATAAGTGATTAACAGTGTGTGTCAAAGTCATTTCAATTTTTAAGGAAAGTCATTTTTAGAGTCCGGATAAGTGATTAACAGTGGTCGGCCAAGTCATTACAATTGTTGGGCAAAGTCATTTTTAGAGTTCGGATAAGTTATTAACAGTGGTTTGCAAAGTCATTACAATTGTTGGGCAAAGTCATTTTTAGAGGTCGGATAAGTGATTAACAGTGGTTGGCAAAGTCATTACAATTGTTGGGCAAAGTCATTTTTAGAGTTCGGATAAGTTTTTAACAGTGGTTGGCAAAGTCATTACAATTGTTGGGCAAAGTCATTTTTAGAGTTCGGATAAGTTTTTAACAGTGGTTGGCAAAGTCATTACAATTGTTGGGCAAAGTCATTTTTAGAGTTCGGATAAGTGATTAACAGTTGTTGGCAAAGTCATTTTTAGAGTTCGGATAAGTTTTTAACAGTGGTTGGCAAAGTCATTACAATTGTTGGGCAAAGTCATTTCTAGAGATCGGATAAGTTATTAACAGTTGTCGGCAAAGTCATTACAATTGTTGGGCAAAGTCTTTTTTACAGGTCGGATAAGTGATTAACAGTGGTTGGCAAAGTCATTACAATTTTTGGGCAAAGTCATTTCTAGAGATCGGATAAGTGATTTACAGTGGTTGGCAAATTCATTAAAATTGTTGGGCAAAGTCATTTCTAGAGATCGGACAAGTGATTAACAGTGGTTGGCAAAGTCATTACAATTTTTGGGCAAAGTCATTTTTAGAGTTCGGATAAGTAATTAACAGTGGTTGGGAAAGTCATTAAAATTGTTGGGCAAAGTTATTTCTAGAGATCGGATAAGTGATTAACAGTGGTTGGCAAAGTCATTACAATTGTTGGGCAAAGTCATTTTTAGAGTTCGGATAAGTGATTAACAGTGGTTGGCAAAGTCATTACAATTTTTGGGCAAAGTCATTTTTAGAGTTCGGATAAGTAATTAACAGTGGTTGGGAAAGTCATTACAATTGTTGGGCAAAGTTATTTCTAGAGATCGGATAAGTGATTAACAGTGGTTGGCAAAGTCATTACAATTGTTGTGCAAAGTCATTTTTAGAGTTCGGATAATTTATTAACAGTGGTTGGCGAAGTCATTACAATTGTTGGGCAAAGTCATTTCTAGAGATCGGATAAGTGATTAACAGTGGTTGGCAATGTAATTACAATTGTTGGGCAAAGTCATTTTCAGAGTTCGGATAAGTGATTAACAGTGGTTGGCAAAGTCATTACAATTGTTGGGAAAAGTCATTTTAAGTGTTCGGATAAGTTATTAACAGTGGTTGGCAAAGTCATTAAAATTGTTGGGCAAAGTCATTTTTAGAGTTCGGATAATTTATTAACAGTGGTTGGCAAGGTCATTAAAATTGTTGGGCAAAGTCATTTTTAGAGTTCGGATAAGTTATTAACAGTGGTTTGCAAAGTCATTACAATTGTTGGGCAAAGTCATTTTTAGAGTTCGGATAAGTGATTAACAGTGGTTGGCAAAGTCATTACAATTGTTTGGCAAAGTCATTTCTAGAGATCGGATAAGTGATTAACAGTGGTTGGCAAAGTCATTACAATTGTTGTGCAAAGTCATTTTTAGAGTTCGGATAATTTATTAACAGTGGTTGGCGAAGTCATTACAATTGTTGGGCAAAGTCATTTCTAGAGATTGGATAAGTGATTAACAGTGGTTGGCAAAGTAATTACAATTGTTGGGCAAAGTCATTTTCAGAGTTCGGATAAATGATTAACAGTGGTTGGCAAAGTCATTAAAATTGTTGGGCAAAGTCATTTTTAGAGTTCGGATAATTTATTAACAGTGGTTGGCAAGGTCATTAAAATTGTTGGGCAAAGTCATTTTTAGAGTTCGGATAAGTTATTAACAGTGGTTTGCAAAGTCATTACAATTGTTGGGCAAAGTCATTTTTAGAGTTCGGATAAGTTATTAACAGTGGTTTGCAAAGTCATTACAATTGTTGGGCAAAGTCATTTTTAGAGTTCGGATAAGTGATTAACAGTGGTTGGCAAAGTCATTACAATTGTTGGGCAAAGTCATTTATAGAGATCGGATAAATGATTAACAGAGGTTGGCATAGTCATTACAATTGTTGGGCAAAGTCATTTTTAGAGTTCGGATAAGTTATTAACAGTGGTTTGCAAAGTCATTACAATTGTTGGGCAAAGTCATTTTTAGAGTTCGGATAAGTGATTAACAGTGGTTGGCAAAGTCATTACAATTGTTGGGCAAAGTCATTTCTAGAGTTCGGATAAGTGATTAACAGTTGTCGGCAAAGTCATTTCTATTGTTGAGCAAAGTCATTTTTAGAGGTTGGATAAGTGATTAACAGTGGTTGGCAAAGTCATTACAATTGTTGGGCAAAGTCATTTCTAGAGATCGGATAAGTGATTAACAGTTGTCGGCAAAGTCATTACAATTGTTGGGCAAAGTCTTTTTTAGAGGTCGGATAAGTGATTAACAGTGGTTGGCAAAGTCATTACAATTGTTGGGCAAAGTTATTTCTAGAGATCGGATAAGTGATTAAGAGTGGTTGGCAAAGTGATTACAATTGTTGGGCAAAGTCATTTTTAGAGTTCGGATAATTTATTAACAGTGGTTGGCGAAGTCATTACAATTGTTGGGCAAAGTCATTTCTAGAGATCGGATAAGTGATTAACAGTGGTTGGCAAATTCATTAAAATTGTTGGGCAAAGTCATTTCTAGAGATCGGATAAGTGATTAACAGTGGTTGGCAAAGTCATTACAAATTTTAGGAAAAGTCATTTTTAGAGTTCGGATAAGTAATTAACAGTGGTTGGGAAAGTCATTACAATTGTTGAGCAAAGTTATTTCTAGAGATCGGATAAGTGATTAAGAGTGGTTGGCAAAGTGATTACAATTGTTGGGCAAAGTCATTTTTAGAGTTCGGATAATTTATTAACAGTGGTTGGCGAAGTCATTACAATTGTTGGGCAAAGTCATTTCTAGAGATCGGATAAGTGATTAACAGTGGTTGGCAAAGTAATTACAATTGTTGGGCAAAGTCATTTTCAGAGTTCGGATAAGTGATTAACAGTGGTTGGCAAAGTCATTACAATTGTTGGGAAAAGTCATTTTTATAGTTTGGATAAGTTATTAACAGTGGTTGGCAAAGTCATTACAATTGTTGGGCAAAGTCATTTCTAGAGATCGGATAAGTGATTAACAGTTGTCGGCAAAGTCATTTCTATTGTTGGGCAAAGTCATTTTTAGAGGTCGGATAAGTGATTAACAGTGTGTCAAAGTCATTACAATTTTTAAGGAAAGTCATTTTTAGAGTCCGGATAAATGATTAATAGTGGTTGGCAAAGTCATTCTAATTGTTGGACAAAGTAATTTTTAGAGTTCGGATAAGAGATTAACAGTGATTACAAAGTCATTACAATTGTTGGGCAAAGTCATTTTTAGAGTTCGGATAAGAGATTAACAGTGATTACAAAGTCATTACAATTGTTGGGCAAATTCATTTTTAGTGTTCGGATAATTAATTAACAGTTGTCGGCAAAGTCATTACAATTGTTGGGCAAAGTCTTTTTTAGAGGTCGGATAAGTGATTAACAGTGGTTGGCAAAGTCATTACAATTATTGGGCAAAGTCATTTCTAGAGATCGGATAAGTGATTAACAGTGGTTGGCAAAGTCATTACAATTGTTGGGCAAAGTCTATTTTAGAGTTCGGATAAGTGATTTACATTGGTTGGCAAAGTCATTACAATTGTTAGGCAAAGTCATTTTTAGAGTTCGGATAATTTATTAACAGTGGTTGGCAAAGTAATTACAATTGTTGGGCAAAGTCATTTCTAGAGATCGGATAAGTGATTAACAGTGGTTGGCAAAGTAATTACAATTGTTGGGCAAAGTCATTTCTAGAGATCGGATAAGTGATTAACAGTGGTTGGCAAAGTCATTACAATTGTTGGGCAAAGTCATTTTTAGAGTTCGGATAAGTGATTAACAGTGGTTGGCAAAGTCATTTCTATTGTTGGGCAAAGTCATTTTTAGGGGTCGGATAAGTGATTAACAGTGTGTGTCAAAGTAATTACAATTTTTAAGGAAAGTCATTTTTAGAGTCCGGATAAGTTATTAATAGTGGTTGGCAAGGTCATTAAAATTGTTGGGCAAAGTCATTTTTAGAGTTCGGATAAGTTATTAACAGAGGTTTGCAAAGTCATTACAATTGTTGGGCAAAGTCATTTTTAGAGTTCGGATAAGTGATTTACAGTGGTTGGCAAAGTCATTACAATTGTTGGGCAAAGTCATTTATAGAGATCGGATAAGTGATTAACAGTGGTTGGAAAAGTCATTACAATTGTTGTGCAAAGTCATTTTTAGAGTTCGGATAATTTATTAACAGTGGTTGGCGAAGTCATTACAATTGTTGGGCAAAGTCATTCTTAGAGATCGGATAAGTGATTAACAGTGGTTGGCAAAGTAATTACAATTGTTGGGCAAAGTCATTTTCAGAGTTCGGATAAGTGATTAACAGTGGTTGGCAAAGTCATTACAATTGTTGGGAAAAGTCATTTTAAGAGTTCGGATAAGTTATTAACAGTGGTTGGCAAAGTCATTAAAATTGTTGGGCAAAGTCATTTTTAGAGTTCGGATAATTTATTAACAGTGGTTGGCAAGGTCATTAAAATTGTTGGGCAAAGTCATTTTTAGAGTTCGGATAAGTTATTAACAGTGGTTTGCAAAGTCATTACAATTGTTGGGCAAAGTCATTTTTAGAGTTCGGATAAGTGATTAACAGTGGTTGGCAAAGTCATTACAATTGTTGGGCAAAGTCATTTATAGAGATCGGATAAATGTTTAACAGTGGTTGGCAAAGTCATTACAATTGTTGGGCAAAGTCATTTTTAGAGTTCGGATAAGTTCTTAACAGTGGTTTGCAAAGTCATTACAATTGTTGGGCAAAGTCATTTTTAGAGTTCGGATAAGTGATTAACAGTGGTTGGCAAAGTCATTACAATTGTTGGGCAAAGTCATTTCTAGAGATCGGATAAGTGATTAACAGTGGTTGGCAAAGTCATTACAATTGTTGTGCAAAGTCATTTTTAGAGTTCGGATAAGTTATTAACAGTGGTTTGCAAAGTCATTACAATTGTTGGGCAAAGTCATTTTTAGAGTTCGGATAAGTGATTAACAGAGGTTGGCATAGTCATTACAATTGTTGGGCAAAGTCATTTTTAGAGGTCGGATAAGTGATTAACAGTGGTTGGCAAAGTCATTACAATTGTTGGGCAAAGTCATTTTTAGAGTTCGGATAAGTTCTTAACAGTGGTTTGCAAAGTCATTACAATTGTTGGGCAAAGTCATTTTTAGAGTTCGGATAAGTGATTAACAGTGGTTGGCAAAGTCATTACAATTGTTGGGCAAAGTCATTTATAGAGATCGGATAAGTGATTAACAGTGGTTGGAAAAGTCATTACAATTGTTGTGCAAAGTCATTTTTAGAGTTCGATAATTTATTAACAGTGGTTGGCGAAGTCATTACAATTGTTGGGCAAAGTCATTTCTAGAGATCGGATAAGTGATTAACAGTGGTTGGCAAAGTAATTACAATTGTTGGGCAAAGTCATTTTCAGAGTTCGGATAAGTGATTAACAGTGGTTGGCAAAGTCATTACAATTGTTGGGCAAAGTCATTTTTAGAGTTCGGATAAGTGATTTACAGTGGTTGGCAAAGTCATTACAATTGTTGGGCAAAGTCATTTATAGAGATCGGATAAGTGATTAACAGTGGTTGGAAAAGTCATTACAATTGTTGTGCAAAGTCATTTTTAGAGTTCGGATAATTTATTAACAGTGGTTGGCGAAGTCATTACAATTGTTGGGCAAAGTCATTTCTAGAGATCGGATAAGTGATTAACAGTGGTTGGCAAAGTAATTACAATTGTTGGGCAAAGTCATTTTCAGAGTTCGGATAAGTGATTAACAGTGGTTGGCAAAGTCATTACAATTGTTGGGAAAAGTCATTTTAAGAGTTCGGATAAGTTATTAACAGTGGTTGGCAAAGTCATTAAAATTGTTGGGCAAAGTCATTTTTAGAGTTCGGATAATTTATTAACAGTGGTTGGCAAGGTCATTAAAATTGTTGGGCAAAGTCATTTTTAGAGTTCGGATAAGTTATTAACAGTGGTTTGCAAAGTCATTACAATTGTTGGGCAAAGTCATTTTTAGAGTTCGGATAAGTGATTAACAGTGGTTGGCAAAGTCATTACAATTGTTGGGCAAAGTCATTTATAGAGATCGGATAAATGTTTAACAGTGGTTGGCAAAGTCATTACAATTGTTGGGCAAAGTCATTTTTAGAGTTCGGATAAGTTCTTAACAGTGGTTTGCAAAGTCATTACAATTGTTGGGCAAAGTCATTTTTAGAGTTCGGATAAGTGATTAACAGTGGTTGGCAAAGTCATTACAATTGTTGGGCAAAGTCATTTCTAGAGATCGGATAAGTGATTAACAGTGGTTGGCAAAGTCATTACAATTGTTGTGCAAAGTCATTTTTAGAGTTCGGATAAGTTATTAACAGTGGTTTGCAAAGTCATTACAATTGTTGGGCAAAGTCATTTTTAGAGTTCGGATAAGTGATTAACAGAGGTTGGCATAGTCATTACAATTGTTGGGCAAAGTCATTTTTAGAGGTCGGATAAGTGATTAACAGTGGTTGGCAAAGTCATTACAATTGTTGGGCAAAGTCATTTTTAGAGTTCGGATAAGTTCTTAACAGTGGTTTGCAAAGTCATTACAATTGTTGGGCAAAGTCATTTTTAGAGTTCGGATAAGTGATTAACAGTGGTTGGCAAAGTCATTACAATTGTTGGGCAAAGTCATTTCTAGAGATCGGATAAGTGATTAACAGTGGTTGGCAAAGTCATTACAATTGTTGTGCAAAGTCATTTTTAGAGTTCGGATAATTTATTAACAGTGGTTGGCGAAGTCATTACAATTGTTGGGCAAAGTCATTTCTAGAGTTCGGATAAGTGATTAACAGTTGTTGGCAAAGTCATTTTTAGAGTTCGGATAAGTTTTTAACAGTGGTTGGCAAAGTCATTACAATTGTTGGGCAAAGTCATTTCTAGAGATCGGATAAGTTATTAACAGTTGTCGGCAAAGTCATTACAATTGTTGGGCAAAGTCTTTTTTACAGGTCGGATAAGTGATTAACAGTGGTTGGCAAAGTCATTACAATTTTTGGGCAAAGTCATTTCTAGAGATCGGATAGGTGATTTACAGTGGTTGGCAAATTCATGAAAATTGTTGGGCAAAGTCATTTCTAGAGATCGGATAAGTGATTAACAGTGGTTGGCAAAGTCATTACAATTTTTGGGCAAAGTCATTTTTAGAGTTCGGATAAGTAATTAACAGTGGTTGGGAAAGTCATTAAAATTGTTGGGCAAAGTTATTTCTAGAGATCGGATAAGTGATTAACAGTGGTTGGCAAAGTGATTACAATTGTAGGGCAAAGTCATTTTTAGAGTTCGGATAAGTGATTAACAGTGGTTGGCAAAGTCATTACAATTTTTGGGCAAAGTAATTTTTAGAGTTCGGATAAGTAATTAACAGTGGTTGGGAAAGTCATTACAATTGTTGGGCAAAGTTATTTCTAGAGATCGGATAAGTGATTAACAGTGGTTGGCAAAGTCATTACAATTGTTGTGCAAAGTCATTTTTAGAGTTCGGATAATTTATTAACAGTGGTTGGCGAAGTCATTACAATTGTTGGGCAAAGTCATTTCTAGAGATCGGATAAGTGATTAACAGTGGTTGGCAAAGTAATTACAATTGTTGGGCAAAGTCATTTTCAGAGTTCGGATAAGTGATTAACAGTGGTTGGCAAAGTCATTACAATTGTTGGGAAAAGTCATTTTAAGTGTTCGGATAAGTTATTAACAGTGGTTGGCAAAGTCATTAAAATTGTTGGGCAAAGTCATTTTTAGAGTTCGGATAATTTATTAACAGTGGTTGGCAAGGTCATTAAAATTGTTGGGCAAAGTCATTTTTAGAGTTCGGATAAGTTATTAACAGTGGTTTGCAAAGTCATTACAATTGTTGGGCAAAGTCATTTTTAGAGTTCGGATAAGTGATTAACAGTGGTTGGCAAAGTCATTACAATTGTTGGGCAAAGTCATTTCTAGAGATCGGATAAGTGATTAACAGTGGTTGGCAAAGTCATTACAATTGTTGTGCAAAGTCATTTTTAGAGTTCGGATAATTTATTAACAGTGGTTGGCGAAGTCATTACAATTGTTGGGCAAAGTCATTTCTAGAGATCGGATAAGTGATTAACAGTGGTTGGCAAAGTCATTACAATTGTTGGGCAAAGTCATTTTCAGAGTTCGGATAAGTGATTAACAGTGGTTGGCAAAGTCATTACAATTGTTGGGCAAAGTCATTTTTAGAGTTCGGATAAGTGATTAACAGTGTTTGGCAAAGTCATTACAATTGTTGGGCAAAGTCATTTTTAGAGTTCGGATAATTTATTAACAGTGGTTGGCAAGGTCATTAAAATTGTTGGGCAAAGTCATTTTTAGAGTTCGGATAAGTTATTAACAGTGGTTTGCAAAGTCATTACAATTGTTGGGCAAAGTCATTTTTAGAGTTCGGATAAGTTATTAACAGTGGTTTGCAAAGTCATTACAATTGTTGGGCAAAGTCATTTTTAGAGTTCGGATAAGTGATTAACAGTGGTTGGCAAAGTCATTACAATTGTTGGGCAAAGTCATTTATAGAGATCGGATAAATGATTAACAGAGGTTGGCATAGTCATTACAATTGTTGGGCAAAGTCATTTTTAGAGTTCGGATAAGTTATTAACAGTGGTTTGCAAAGTCATTACAATTGTTGGGCAAAGTCATTTATAGAGATCGGATAAATGATTAACAGAGGTTGGCATAGTCATTACAATTGTTGGGCAAAGTCATTTTTAGAGGTCGGATAAGTGATTAACAGTGGTTGGCAAAGTCATTACAATTGTTGGGCAAAGTCATTTCTAGAGATCGGATAAGTGATTAACAGTTGTCGGCAAAGTCATTACAATTGTTGGGCAAAGTCTTTTTTAGAGGTCGGATAAGTGATTAACAGTGGTTGGCAAAGTCATTACAATTTTTGGGCAAAGTCATTTCTAGAGATCGGATAAGTGATTTACAGTGGTTGGCAAATTCATTAAAATTGTAGGGCAAAGTCATTTCTAGAGATCGGATAAGTGATTAACAGTGGTTGGCAAAGTCATTACAATTGTTGGGCAAAGTTATTTCTAGAGATCGGATAAGTGATTAACAGTGGTTGGCAAAGTAATTACAATTGTTGGGCAAAGTCATTTTTAGAGTTCGGATAATTTAATAACAGTGGTTGGCGAAGTCATTACAATTGTTGGGCAAAGTCATTTCTAGAGATCGGATAAGTGATTAACAGTGGTTGGCAAAGTAATTACAATTGTTGGGCAAAGTCATTTTCAGAGTTCGGATAAGTGATTAACAGTGGTTGGCAAAGTCATTACAATTGTTGGGAAAAGTCATTTTAAGAGTTCGGATAAGTAATTAACAGTGGTTGGCAAAGTCATTAAAATTGTTGGGCAAAGTCATTTTTAGAGTTCGGATAATTTATTAACAGTGGTTGGCAAGGTCATTAAAATTGTTGGGCAAAGTCATTTTTAGAGTTCGGATAAGTTATTAACAGTGGTTTGCAAAGTCATTACAATTGTTGGGCAAAGTCATTTTTAGAGTTCGGATAAGTTATTAACAGTGGTTTGCAAAGTCATTACAATTGTTGGGCAAAGTCATTTTTAGAGTTCGGATAAGTGATTAACAGTGGTTGGCAAAGTCATTACAATTGTTGGGCAAAGTCATTTATAGAGATCGGATAAATGATTAACAGAGGTTGGCATAGTCATTACAATTGTTGGGCAAAGTCATTTTTAGAGTTCGGATAAGTGATTAACAGTGGTTGGCAAAGTCATTACAATTGTTGGGCAAAGTCATTTATAGAGATCGGATAAATGATTAACAGAGGTTGGCATAGTCATTACAATTGTTGGGCAAAGTCATTTTTAGAGGTCGGATAAGTGATTAACAGTGGTTGGCAAAGTCATTACAATTGTTGGGCAAAGTCATTTCTAGAGATCGGATAAGTGATTAACAGTTGTCGGCAAAGTCATTACAATTGTTGGGCAAAGTCTTTTTTAGAGGTCGGATAAGTGATTAACAGTGGTTGGCAAAGTCATTACAATTTTTGGGCAAAGTCATTTCTAGAGATCGGATAAGTGATTAACAGTGGTTGGCAAAGTCATTACAATTTTTGGGCAAAGTCATTTCTAGAGATCGGATAAGTGATTAACAGTGGTTGGCAAAGTCATTACAATTTTTAGGAAAAGTCATTTTTAGAGTTCGGATAAGTAATTAACAGTGGTTGGCAAAGTCATTACAATTGTTGGGCAAAGTCATTTCTAGAGATCGGATAAGTGATTAACAGTTGTCGGCAAAGTCATTTCTATTGTTGGGCAAAGTCATTTTTAGAGGTCGGATAAGTGATTAACAGTGGTTGGCAAAGTAATTACAATTAGTGGGCAAAGTCATTTTCAGAGTTCGGATAAGTGATTAACAGTGGTTGGCAAAGTCATTACAATTGTTGGGAAAAGTCATTTTAAGAGTTCGGATAAGTTATTAACAGTGGTTGGCAAAGTCATTAAAATTGTTGGGCAAAGTCATTTTTAGAGTTCGGATAATTTATTAACAGTGGTTGGCAAGGTCATTAAAATTGTTGGGCAAAGTCATTTTTAGAGTTCGGATAAGTTATTAACAGTGGTTTGCAAAGTCATTACAATTGTTGGGCAAAGTCATTTTTAGAGTTCGGATAAGTTATTAACAGTGGTTTGCAAAGTCATTACAATTGTTGGGCAAAGTCATTTTTAGAGTTCGGATAAGTGATTAACAGTGGTTGGCAAAGTCATTACAATTGTTGGGCAAAGTCATTTATAGAGATCGGATAAATGATTAACAGAGGTTGGCATAGTCATTACAATTGTTGGGCAAAGTCATTTTTAGAGTTCGGATAAGTTATTAACAGTGGTTTGCAAAGTCATTACAATTGTTGGGCAAAGTCATTTTTAGAGTTCGGATAAGTGATTAACAGTGGTTGGCAAAGTCATTACAATTGTTGGGCAAAGTCATTTATAGAGATCGGATAAATGATTAACAGAGGTTGGCATAGTCATTACAATTGTTGGGCTAAGTCATTTTTAGAGGTCGGATAAGTGATTAACAGTGGTTGGCAAAGTCATTACAATTGTTGGGCAAAGTCATTTCTAGAGATCGGATAAGTGATTAACAGTTGTCGGCAAAGTCATTACAATTGTTGGGCAAAGTCTTTTTTAGAGGTCGGATAAGTGATTAACAGTGGTTGGCAAAGTCATTACAATTTTTGGGCAAAGTCATTTCTAGAGATCGGATAAGTGATTTACAGTGGTTGGCAAATTCATTAAAATTGTTGGGCAAAGTCATTTCTAGAGATCGGATAAGTGATTAACAGTGGTTGGCAAAGTAATTACAATTGTTGGGCAAAGTCATTTTCAGAGTTCGGATAAGTGATTAACAGTGGTTGGCAAAGTCATTACAATTGTTGGGAAAAGTCATTTTAAGAGTTCGGATAAGTTATTAACAGTGGTTGGCAAAGTCATTAAAATTTTTGGGCAAAGTCATTTTTAGAGTTCGGATAATTTATTAACAGTGGTTGGCAAGGTCATTAAAATTGTTGGGCAAAGTCATTTTTAGAGTTCGGATAAGTTATTAACAGTGGTTTGCAAAGTCATTACAATTGTTGGGCAAAGTCATTTTTAGAGTTCGGATAAGTTATTAACAGTGGTTTGCAAAGTCATTACAATTGTTGGGCAAAGTCTTTTTTAGAGGTCGGATAAGTGATTAACAGTGGTTGGCAAAGTCATTACAATTTTTGGGCAAAGTCATTTCTAGAGATCGGATAAGTGATTTACAGTGGTTGGCAAATTCATTAAAATTGTTGGGCAAAGTCATTTCTAGAGATCGGATAAGTGATTAACAGTGGTTGGCAAAGTCATTACAATTTTTAGGAAAAGTCATTTTTAGAGTTCGGATAAGTAATTAACAGTGGTTGGCAAAGTCATTACAATTGTTGGGCAAAGTCATTTCTAGAGATCGGATAAGTGATTAACAGTTGTCGGCAAAGTCATTTCTATTGTTGGGCAAAGTCATTTTTAGAGGTCGGATAAGTGATTAACAGTGGTTGGCAAAGTAATTACAATTGTTGGGCAAAGTCATTTTCAGAGTTCGGATAAGTGATTAACAGTGGTTGGCAAAGTCATTACAATTGTTGGGAAAAGTCATTTTAAGAGTTCGGATAAGTTATTAACAGTGGTTGGCAAAGTCATTAAAATTGTTGGGCAAAGTCATTTTTAGAGTTCGGATAATTTATTAACAGTGGTTGGCAAGGTCATTAAAATTGTTGGGCAAAGTCATTTTTAGAGTTCGGATAAGTTATTAACAGTGGTTTGCAAAGTCATTACAATTGTTGGGCAAAGTCATTTTTAGAGTTCGGATAAGTTATTAACAGTGGTTTGCAAAGTCATTACAATTGTTGGGCAAAGTCATTTTTAGAGTTCGGATAAGTGATTAACAGTGGTTGGCAAGGTCATTAAAATTGTTGGGCAAAGTCATTTTTGATGTTCGGATAAGTAATTAACAGTGGTTTGCAAAGTCATTACAATTGTTGGGCAAAGTCATTTTTAGAGTTCGGATAAGTTATTAACAGTGGTTTGCAAAGTCATTACAATTGTTGGGCAAAGTCATTTTTAGAGTTCGGATAAGTGATTAACAGTGGTTGGCAAAGTCATTACAATTGTTGGGCAAAGTCATTTATAGAGATCGGATAAATGATTAACAGAGGTTGGCATAGTCATTACAATTGTTGGGCAAAGTCATTTTTAGAGGTCGGATAAGTGATTAACAGTGGTTGGCAAAGTCATTACAATTGTTGGGCAAAGTCATTTCTAGAGATCGGATAAGTGATTAACAGTTGTCGGCAAAGTCATTACAATTGTTGGGCAAAGTCTTTTTTAGAGGTCGGATAAGTGATTAACAGTGGTTGGCAAAGTCATTACAATTTTTGGGCAAAGTCATTTCTAGAGATCGGATAAGTGATTTACAGTGGTTGGCAAATTCATTAAAATTGTTGGGCAAAGTCATTTCTAGAGATCGGATAAGTGATTAACAGTGGTTGGCAAAGTAATTACAATTGTTGGGCAAAGTCATTTTCAGAGTTCGGATAAGTGATTAACAGTGGTTGGCAAAGTCATTACAATTGTTGGGAAAAGTCATTTTAAGAGTTCGGATAAGTTATTAACAGTGGTTGGCAAAGTCATTAAAATTGTTGGGCAAAGTCATTTTTAGAGTTCGGATAATTTATTAACAGTGGTTGGCAAGGTCATTAAAATTGTTGGGCAAAGTCATTTTTAGAGTTCGGATAAGTTATTAACAGTGGTTTGCAAAGTCATTACAATTGTTGGGCAAAGTCATTTTTAGAGTTCGGATAAGTTATTAACAGTGGTTTGCAAAGTCATTACAATTGTTGGGCAAAGTCATTTTTAGAGTTCGGATAAGTGATTAACAGTGGTTGGCAAAGTCATTACAATTGTTGGGCAAAGTCATTTATAGAGATCGGATAAATGATTAACAGAGGTTGGCATAGTCATTACAATTGTTGGGCAAAGTCATTTTTAGAGTTCGGATAAGTTATTAACAGTGGTTTGCAAAGTCATTACAATTGTTGGGCAAAGTCATTTTTAGAGTTCGGATAAGTGATTAACAGTGGTTGGCAAAGTCATTACAATTGTTGGGCAAAGTCATTTATAGAGATCGGATAAATGATTAACAGAGGTTGGCATAGTCATTACAATTGTTGGGCAAAGTCATTTTTAGAGGTCGGATAAGTGATTAACAGTGGTTGGCAAAGTCATTACAATTGTTGGGCAAAGTCTTTTTTAGAGGTCGGATAAGTGATTAACAGTGGTTGGCAAAGTCATTACAATTTTTGGGCAAAGTCTTTTTTAGAGGTCGGATAAGTGATTAACAGTGGTTGGCAAAGTCATTACAATTTTTGGGCAAAGTCATTTCTAGAGATCGGATAAGTGATTTACAGTGGTTGGCAAATTCATTAAAATTGTTGGGCAAAGTCATTTCTAGAGATCGGATAAGTGATTAACAGTGGTTGGCAAAGTAATTACAATTGTTGGGCAAAGTCATTTTCAGAGTTCGGATAAGTGATTAACAGTGGTTGGCAAAGTCATTACAATTGTTGGGAAAAGTCATTTTAAGAGTTCGGATAAGTTATTAACAGTGGTTGGCAAAGTCATTAAAATTGTTGGGCAAAGTCATTTTTAGAGTTCGGATAATTTATTAACAGTGGTTGGCAAGGTCATTAAAATTGTTGGGCAAAGTCATTTTTAGAGTTCGGATAAGTTATTAACAGTGGTTTGCAAAGTCATTACAATTGTTGGGCAAAGTCATTTTTAGAGTTCGGATAAGTTATTAACAGTGGTTTGCAAAGTCATTACAATTGTTGGGCAAAGTCATTTTTAGAGTTCGGATAAGTGATTAACAGTGGTTGGCAAAGTCATTACAATTGTTGGGCAAAGTCATTTATAGAGATCGGATAAATGATTAACAGAGGTTGGCATAGTCATTACAATTGTTGGGCAAAGTCATTTTTAGAGTTCGGATAAGTTATTAACAGTGGTTTGCAAAGTCATTACAATTGTTGGGCAAAGTCATTTTTAGAGTTCGGATAAGTGATTAACAGTGGTTGGCAAAGTCATTACAATTGTTGGGCAAAGTCATTTATAGAGATCGGATAAATGATTAACAGAGGTTGGCATAGTCATTACAATTGTTGGGCAAAGTCATTTTTAGAGGTCGGATAAGTGATTAACAGTGGTTGGCAAAGTCATTACAATTGTTGGGCAAAGTCATTTCTAGAGATCGGATAAGTGATTAACAGTTGTCGGCAAAGTCATTACAATTGTTGGGCAAAGTCTTTTTTAGAGGTCGGATAAGTGATTAACAGTGGTTGGCAAAGTCATTACAATTTTTGGGCAAAGTCATTTCTAGAGATCGGATAAGTGATTTACAGTGGTTGGCAAATTCATTAAAATTGTTGGGCAAAGTCATTTCTAGAGATCGGATAAGTGATTAACAGTGGTTGGCAAAGTCATTACAATTTTTAGGAAAAGTCATTTTTAGAGTTCGGATAAGTAATTAACAGTGGTTCGCAAAGTCATTACAATTGTTGGGCAAAGTCATTTTTAGAGTTCGGATAAGAGATTTACAGTGATTACAAAGTCATTACAATTGTTGGGCAAAGTCATTTTTAGTGTTCGGATAATTAATTAACAGTTGTCGGCAAAGTCATTACAATTGTTGGGCAAAGTCTTTTTTAGAGGTCGGATAAGTGATTAACAGTGGTTGGCAAAGTAATTACAATTGTTGGGCAAAGTCATTTCTAGAGATCGGATAAGTGATTAACAGTGGTTGGCAAGGTCATTAAAATTGTTGGGCAAAGTCATTTTTAGAGTTCGGATAAGTTATTAACAGTGGTTTGCAAAGTCATTACAATTGTTGGGCAAAGTCATTTTTAGAGTTCAGATAAGTGATTAACAGTGATTACAAAGTCATTACAATTGTTGGGCAAAGTCATTTATAGAGATCGGATAAATGTTTAACAGTGGTTGGCAAAGTCATTACAATTGTTGGGCAAAGTCATTTTTAGAGTTCGGATGAGTTCTTAACAGTGGTTTGCAAAGTCATTACAATTGTTGGGCAAAGTCATTTTTAGAGTTCGGATAAGTGATTAACAGTGGTTGGCAAAGTCATTACAATTGTTGGGCAAAGTCATTTCTAGAGATCGGATAAGTGATTAACAGTGGTTGGCAAAGTCATTACAATTGTTGTGCAAAGTCATTTTTAGAGTTCGGATAATTTATTAACAGTGGTTGGCGAAGTCATTACAATTGTTGGGCAAAGTCATTTCTAGAGATCGGATAAGTTATTAACAGTGGTTGGCAAAGTAATTACAATTGTTGGGCAAAGTCATTTTCAGAGTTCGGATAAGTGATTAACAGTGGTTGGCAAAGTCATTACAATTGTTGGGAAAAGTCATTTTAAGAGTTCGGATAAGTTATTAACAGTGGTTGGCAAAGTCATTAAAATTGTTGGGCAAAGTCATTTTTAGAGTTCGGATAATTTATTAACAGTGGTTGGCAAGGTCATTAAAATTGTTGGGCAAAGTCATTTTTAGAGTTCGGATAAGTTATTAACAGTGGTTTGCAAAGTCATTACAATTGTTGGGCAAAGTCATTTTTTGAGTTCGGATAAGTGATTAACAGTGGTTGGCAAAGTCATTACAATTGTTGGGCAAAGTCATTTATAGAGATCGGATAAATGATTAACAGAGGTTGGCATAGTCATTACAATTGTTGGGCAAAGTCATTTTTAGAGGTCGGATAAGTGATTAACAGTGGTTGGCAAAGTCATTACAATTGTTGGGCAAAGTCATTTTTAGAGTTCGGATAAGTTCTTAACAGTGGTTTGCAAAGTCATTACAATTGTTGGGCAAAGTCATTTTTAGAGTTCGGATAAGTGATTAACAGTGTTTGGCAAAGTCATTACAATTGTTGGGCAAAGTCATTTCTAGAGATCGGATAAGTGATTAACAGTGGTTGGCAAAGTCATTACAATTGTTGTGCAAAGTCATTTTTAGAGTTCGGATAATTTATTAACAGTGGTTGGCGAAGTCATTACAATTGTTGGGCAAAGTCATTTCTAGAGTTCGGATGAGTGATTAACAGTTGTCGGCAAAGTAATTACAATTGTTGGGCAAAGTCATTTTCAGAGTTCGGATAAGTGATTAACAGTGGTTGGCAAAGTCATTACAATTGTTGGGAAAAGTCATTTTAAGAGTTCGGATAAGTGATTAACAGTGGTTGGCAAAGTAATTACAATTGTTGGGCAAAGTCATTTTTAGAGTTCGGATAAGTTCTTAACAGTGGTTGGCAAAGTCATTACAATTGTTGGGCAAAGTCATTTTTAGAGTTCGAATAAGTGATTAACAGTTGTTGGCAAAGTCATTATAATTGTTGGCCAAAGTCATTTCTAGAGATCAGATAAGTGATTAACAGAGGTTGGCAAGGTCATTACAATTGTTGGGCAAAGTCATTTCTAGAGATCGGATAAGTGATTAACAGTTGTCAGCAAAGTCATTACAATTGTTGGGCAAAGTCTTTTTTAGAGGTCGGATAAGTGATTAACAGTGGTTGGCAAAGTCATTACAATTTTTGGGCAAAGTCATTTCTAGAGATCGGATAAGTGATTTACAGTGGTTGGCAAATTCATTAAAATTGTTTGGCAAAGTCATTTCTAGAGATCGGATAAGTGATTAACAGTGGTTGGCAAAGTCATTACAATTTTTAGGAAAAGTCATTTTTAGAGTTCGGATAAGTAATTAACAGTGGTTGGGAAAGTCATTACAATTGTTGGGCAAAGTTATTTCTAGAGATCGGATAAGTGATTAACAGTGGTTGGCAAAGTGATTACAATTGTTGGGCAAAGTCATTTTTAGAGTTCGGATAATTTATTAACAGTGGTTGGCGAAGTCATTACAATTGTTGGGCAAAGTCATTTCTAGAGATCGGATAAGTGATTAACAGTGGTTGGCAAAGTAATTACAATTGTTGGGCAAAGTCATTTTCAGAGTTCGGATAAGTGATTAACAGTGGTTGGCAAAGTCCTTACAATTGTTGGGAAAAGTCATTTTTAGAGTTTGGATAAGTTATTTACAGTGGTTGGCAAAGTCATTACAATTGTTGGGCAAAGTCATTTCTAGAGATCGGATAAGTGATTAACAGTTGTCGGCAAAGTCATTACAATTGTTGGGCAAAGTCTTTTTTAGAGGTCGGATAAGTGATTAACAGTGGTTGGCAAAGTCATTACAATTTTTGGGCAAAGTCATTTCTAGAGATCGGATAAGTGATTTACAGTGGTTGGCAAATTCATTAAAATTGTTTGGCAAAGTCATTTCTAGAGATCGGATAAGTGATTAACAGTGGTTGGCAAAGTCATTACAATTTTTAGGAAAAGTCATTTTTAGAGTTCGGATAAGTAATTAACAGTGGTTGGGAAAGTCATTACAATTGTTGGGCAAAGTTATTTCTAGAGATCGGATAAGTGATTAACAGTGGTTGGCAAAGTGATTACAATTGTTGGGCAAAGTCATTTTTAGAGGTCGGATAAGTGATTAACAGTGGTTGGCAAAGTCATTACAATTTTTGGGCAAAGTCATTTCTAGAGATCGGATAAGTGATTTACAGTGGTTGGCAAATTCATTAAAATTGTTTGGCAAAGTCATTTCTAGAGATCGGATAAGTGATTAACAGTGGTTGGCAAAGTCATTACAATTTTTAGGAAAAGTCATTTTTAGAGTTCGGATAAGTAATTAACAGTGGTTGGGAAAGTCATTACAATTGTTGGGCAAAGTTATTTCTAGAGATCGGATAAGTGATTAACAGTGGTTGGCAAAGTGATTACAATTGTTGGGCGAAGTCATTTTTAGAGTTCGGATAATTTATTAACAGTGGTTGGCGAAGTCATTACAATTGTTGGGCAAATTTATTTCTAGAGATCGGATAAGTGATTAACAGTTGTCGGCAAAGTCATTACAATTGTTGGGCAAAGTCTTTTTTAGAGGTCGGATAATTTATTAACAGTGGTTGGCGAAGTCATTACAATTGTTGGGCAAAGTCATTTCTAGAGATCGGATAAGTGATTAACAGTGGTTGGCAAAGTAATTACAATTGTTGGGCAAAGTCATTTCTAGAGATCGGATAAGTGATTTACAGTGGTTGGCAAATTCATTAAAATTGTTTGGCAAAGTCATTTCTAGAGATCGGATAAGTGATTTACAGTGGTTGGCAAATTCATTAAAATTGTTTGGCAAAGTCATTTCTAGAGATCGGATAAGTGATTAACAGTGGTTGGCAAAGTCATTACAATTTTTAGGAAAAGTCATTTTTAGAGTTCGGATAAGTAATTAACAGTGGTTGGGAAAGTCATTACAATTGTTGGGCAAAGTTATTTCTAGAGATCGGATAAGTGATTAACAGTGGTTGGCAAAGTGATTACAATTGTTGGGCAAAGTCATTTTTAGAGTTCGGATAATTTATTAACAGTGGTTGGCGAAGTCATTACAATTGTTGGGCAAAGTCATTTCTAGAGATCGGATAAGTGATTAACAGTGGTTGGCAAAGTAATTACAATTGTTGGGCAAAGTCATTTTCAGAGTTCGGATAAGTGATTAACAGTGGTTGGCAAAGTCATTACAATTGTTGGGAAAAGTCATTTTTAGAGTTTGGATAAGTTATTAACAGTGGTTGGCAAAGTCATTACAATTGTTGGGCAAAGTCATTTCTAGAGTTCGGATAAGTTATTAACAGTGGTTTGCAAAGTCATTACAATTGTTGGGCAAAGTCTTTTTTAGAGGTCGGATAAGTGATTAACAGTGGTTGGCAAAGTCATTACAATAGTTGGGCAAAGTCATTTTTAGAGTTCGGATAAGTGATTAACAGTGGTTGGCAAAGTCATTTCTATTGTTGGGCAAAGTCATTTTTAGGGGCCGGATAAGTGATTAACAGTGTGTGTCAAAGTAATTACAATTTTTAAGGAAAGTCATTTTTAGAGTCCGGATAAGTTATTAATAGTGGTTGGCAAGGTCATTAAAATTGTTGGGCAAAAACATTTTTAGAGTTCGGATAAGTTATTAACAGTGGTTTGCAAAGTCATTACAATTGTTGGGCAAAGTCATTTTTAGAGTTCGGATAAGTGATTAACAGTGGTTGGCAAAGTCATTACAATAGTTGGGCAAAGTCATTTTTAGAGTTCGGATAAGTGATTAACAGTGGTTGGCAAAGTCATTTCTATTGTTGGGCAAAGTCATTTTTAGGGGCCGGATAAGTGATTAACAGTGTGTGTCAAAGTAATTACAATTTTTAATGAAAGTCATTTTTAGAGTCCGGATAAGTTATTAACAGTGGTTGGCAAAGTGATTACAATTGTTGGGCAAAGTCATTTTTAGAGTTCGGATAATTTATTAACAGTGGTTGGCGAAGTCATTACAATTGTTGGGCAATTTCATTTCTAGAGATCGGATAAGTGATTAACAGTGGTTGGCAAAGTCATTTCTATTGTTGGGCAAAGTCATTTTTAGGGGCCGGATAAGTGATTAACAGTGTGTGTCAAAGTAATTACAATTTTTAAGGAAAGTCATTTTTAGAGTCCGGATAAGTTATTAATAGTGGTTGGCAAGGTCATTAAAATTGTTGGGCAAAAACATTTTTAGAGTTCGGATAAGTTATTAACAGTGGTTTGCAAAGTCATTACAATTGTTGGGCAAAGTCATTTTTAGAGTTCGGATAAGTGATTAACAGTGGTTGGCAAAGTCATTACAATAGTTGGGCAAAGTCATTTTTAGAGTTCGGATAAGTGATTAACAGTGGTTGGCAAAGTCATTTCTATTGTTGGGCAAAGTCATTTTTAGGGGCCGGATAAGTGATTAACAGTGTGTGTCAAAGTAATTACAATTTTTAAGGAAAGTCATTTTTAGAGTCCGGATAAGTTATTAACAGTGGTTGGCAAAGTGATTACAATTGTTGGGCAAAGTCATTTTTAGAGTTCGGATAATTTATTAACAGTGGTTGGCGAAGTCATTACAATTGTTGGGCAATTTCATTTCTAGAGATCGGATAAGTGATTAACAGTGGTTGGCAAAGTCATTTCTATTGTTGGGCAAAGTCATTTTTAGGGGCCGGATAAGTGATTAACAGTGTGTGTCAAAGTAATTACAATTTTTAAGGAAAGTCATTTTTAGAGTCCGGATAAGTTATTAATAGTGGTTGGCAAGGTCATTAAAATTGTTGGGCAAAGTCATTTTTAGAGTTCGGATAAGTTATTAACAGTGGTTTGCAAAGTCATTACAATTGTTGGGCAAAGTCATTTTTAGGGGCCGGATAAGTGATTAACAGTGTGTGTCAAAGTAATTACAATTTTTAAGGAAAGTCATTTTTAGAGTTCGGATAATTTATTAACAGTGGTTGGCAAGGTCATTAAAATTGTTGGGCAAAGTCATTTTTAGAGTTCGGATAAGTTATTAACAGTGGTTTGCAAAGTCATTACAATTGTTGGGCAAAGTCATTTTTTGAGTTCGGATAAGTGATTAACAGTGGTTGGCAAAGTCATTACAATTGTTGGGCAAAGTCATTTATAGAGATCGGATAAATGATTAACAGAGGTTGGCATAGTCATTACAATTGTTGGGCAAAGTCATTTTTAGAGGTCGGATAAGTGATTAACAGTGGTTGGCAAAGTCATTACAATTGTTGGGCAAAGTCATTTTTAGAGTTCGGATAAGTTCTTAACAGTGGTTTGCAAAGTCATTACAATTGTTGGGCAAAGTCATTTTTAGAGTTCGGATAAGTGATTAACAGTGTTTGGCAAAGTCATTACAATTGTTGGGCAAAGTCATTTCTAGAGATCGGATAAGTGATTAACAGTGGTTGGCAAAGTCATTACAATTGTTGTGCAAAGTCATTTTTAGAGTTCGGATAATTTATTAACAGTGGTTGGCGAAGTCATTACAATTGTTGGGCAAAGTCATTTCTAGAGTTCGGATGAGTGATTAACAGTTGTCGGCAAAGTAATTACAATTGTTGGGCAAAGTCATTTTCAGAGTTCGGATAAGTGATTAACAGTGGTTGGCAAAGTCATTACAATTGTTGGGAAAAGTCATTTTAAGAGTTCGGATAAGTGATTAACAGTGGTTGGCAAAGTAATTACAATTGTTGGGCAAAGTCATTTTTAGAGTTCGGATAAGTTCTTAACAGTGGTTGGCAAAGTCATTACAATTGTTGGGCAAAGTCATTTTTAGAGTTCGAATAAGTGATTAACAGTTGTTGGCAAAGTCATTATAATTGTTGGCCAAAGTCATTTCTAGAGATCAGATAAGTGATTAACAGAGGTTGGCAAGGTCATTACAATTGTTGGGCAAAGTCATTTCTAGAGATCGGATAAGTGATTAACAGTTGTCAGCAAAGTCATTACAATTGTTGGGCAAAGTCTTTTTTAGAGGTCGGATAAGTGATTAACAGTGGTTGGCAAAGTCATTACAATTTTTGGGCAAAGTCATTTCTAGAGATCGGATAAGTGATTTACAGTGGTTGGCAAATTCATTAAAATTGTTTGGCAAAGTCATTTCTAGAGATCGGATAAGTGATTAACAGTGGTTGGCAAAGTCATTACAATTTTTAGGAAAAGTCATTTTTAGAGTTCGGATAAGTAATTAACAGTGGTTGGGAAAGTCATTACAATTGTTGGGCAAAGTTATTTCTAGAGATCGGATAAGTGATTAACAGTGGTTAGCAAAGTGATTACAATTGTTGGGCAAAGTCATTTTTAGAGTTCGGATAATTTATTAACAGTGGTTGGCGAAGTCATTACAATTGTTGGGCAAAGTCATTTCTAGAGATCGGATAAGTGATTAACAGTGGTTGGCAAAGTAATTACAATTGTTGGGCAAAGTCATTTTCAGAGTTCGGATAAGTGATTAACAGTGGTTGGCAAAGTCCTTACAATTGTTGGGAAAAGTCATTTTTAGAGTTTGGATAAGTTATTTACAGTGGTTGGCAAAGTCATTACAATTGTTGGGCAAAGTCATTTCTAGAGATCAGATAAGTGATTAACAGTTGTCGGCAAAGTCATTACAATTGTTGGGCAAAGTCTTTTTTAGAGGTCGGATAAGTGATTAACAGTGGTTGGCAAAGTCATTACAATTTTTGGGCAAAGTCATTTCTAGAGATCGGATAAGTGATTTACAGTGGTTGGCAAATTCATTAAAATTGTTTGGCAAAGTCATTTCTAGAGATCGGATAAGTGATTAACAGTGGTTGGCAAAGTCATTACAATTTTTAGGAAAAGTCATTTTTAGAGTTCGGATAAGTAATTAACAGTGGTTGGGAAAGTCATTACAATTGTTGGGCAAAGTTATTTCTAGAGATCGGATAAGTGATTAACAGTGGTTGGCAAAGTGATTACAATTGTTGGGCAAAGTCATTTTTAGAGGTCGGATAAGTGATTAACAGTGGTTGGCAAAGTCTTTACAATTTTTGGGCAAAGTCATTTCTAGAGATCGGATAAGTGATTTACAGTGGTTGGCAAATTCATTAAAATTGTTTGGCAAAGTCATTTCTAGAGATCGGATAAGTGATTAACAGTGGTTGGCAAAGTCATTACAATTTTTAGGAAAAGTCATTTTTAGAGTTCGGATAAGTAATTAACAGTGGTTGGGAAAGTCATTACAATTGTTGGGCAAAGTTATTTCTAGAGATCGGATAAGTGATTAACAGTGGTTGGCAAAGTGATTACAATTGTTGGGCGAAGTCATTTTTAGAGTTCGGATAATTTATTAACAGTGGTTGGCGAAGTCATTACAATTGTTGGGCAAATTTATTTCTAGAGATCGGATAAGTGATTAACAGTTGTCGGCAAAGTCATTACAATTGTTGGGCAAAGTCTTTTTTAGAGGTCGGATAATTTATTAACAGTGGTTGGCGAAGTCATTACAATTGTTGGGCAAAGTCATTTCTAGAGATCGGATAAGTGATTAACAGTGGTTGGCAAAGTAATTACAATTGTTGGGCAAAGTCATTTCTAGAGATCGGATAAGTGATTTACAGTGGTTGGCAAATTCATTAAAATTGTTTGGCAAAGTCATTTCTAGAGATCGGATAAGTGATTTACAGTGGTTGGCAAATTCATTAAAATTGTTTGGCAAAGTCATTTCTAGAGATCGGATAAGTGATTAACAGTGGTTGGCAAAGTCATTACAATTTTTAGGAAAAGTCATTTTTAGAGTTCGGATAAGTAATTAACAGTGGTTGGGAAAGTCATTACAATTGTTGGGCAAAGTTATTTCTAGAGATCGGATAAGTGATTAACAGTGGTTGGCAAAGTGATTACAATTGTTGGGCAAAGTCATTTTTAGAGTTCGGATAATTTATTAACAGTGGTTGGCGAAGTCATTACAATTGTTGGGCAAAGTCATTTCTAGAGATCGGATAAGTGATTAACAGTGGTTGGCAAAGTAATTACAATTGTTGGGCAAAGTCATTTTCAGAGTTCGGATAAGTGATTAACAGTGGTTGGCAAAGTCATTACAATTGTTGGGAAAAGTCATTTTTAGAGTTTGGATAAGTTATTAACAGTGGTTGGCAAAGTCATTACAATTGTTGGGCAAAGTCATTTCTAGAGTTCGGATAAGTTATTAACAGTGGTTTGCAAAGTCATTACAATTGTTGGGCAAAGTCTTTTTTAGAGGTCGGATAAGTGATTAACAGTGGTTGGCAAAGTCATTACAATAGTTGGGCAAAGTCATTTTTAGAGTTCGGATAAGTGATTAACAGTGGTTGGCAAAGTCATTTCTATTGTTGGGCAAAGTCATTTTTAGGGGCCGGATAAGTGATTAACAGTGTGTGTCAAAGTAATTACAATTTTTAAGGAAAGTCATTTTTAGAGTCCGGATAAGTTATTAATAGTGGTTGGCAAGGTCATTAAAATTGTTGGGCAAAAACATTTTTAGAGTTCGGATAAGTTATTAACAGTGGTTTGCAAAGTCATTACAATTGTTGGGCAAAGTCATTTTTAGAGTTCGGATAAGTGATTAACAGTGGTTGGCAAAGTCATTACAATAGTTGGGCAAAGTCATTTTTAGAGTTCGGATAAGTGATTAACAGTGGTTGGCAAAGTCATTTCTATTGTTGGGCAAAGTCATTTTTAGGGGCCGGATAAGTGATTAACAGTGTGTGTCAAAGTAATTACAATTTTTAATGAAAGTCATTTTTAGAGTCCGGATAAGTTATTAACAGTGGTTGGCAAAGTGATTACAATTGTTGGGCAAAGTCATTTTTAGAGTTCGGATAATTTATTAACAGTGGTTGGCGAAGTCATTACAATTGTTGGGCAATTTCATTTCTAGAGATCGGATAAGTGATTAACAGTGGTTGGCAAAGTCATTTCTATTGTTGGGCAAAGTCATTTTTAGGGGCCGGATAAGTGATTAACAGTGTGTGTCAAAGTAATTACAATTTTTAAGGAAAGTCATTTTTAGAGTCCGGATAAGTTATTAATAGTGGTTGGCAAGGTCATTAAAATTGTTGGGCAAAAACATTTTTAGAGTTCGGATAAGTTATTAACAGTGGTTTGCAAAGTCATTACAATTGTTGGGCAAAGTCATTTTTAGAGTTCGGATAAGTGATTAACAGTGGTTGGCAAAGTCATTACAATAGTTGGGCAAAGTCATTTTTAGAGTTCGGATAAGTGATTAACAGTGGTTGGCAAAGTCATTTCTATTGTTGGGCAAAGTCATTTTTAGGGGCCGGATAAGTGATTAACAGTGTGTGTCAAAGTAATTACAATTTTTAAGGAAAGTCATTTTTAGAGTCCGGATAAGTTATTAACAGTGGTTGGCAAAGTGATTACAATTGTTGGGCAAAGTCATTTTTAGAGTTCGGATAATTTATTAACAGTGGTTGGCGAAGTCATTACAATTGTTGGGCAATTTCATTTCTAGAGATCGGATAAGTGATTAACAGTGGTTGGCAAAGTCATTTCTATTGTTGGGCAAAGTCATTTTTAGGGGCCGGATAAGTGATTAACAGTGTGTGTCAAAGTAATTACAATTTTTAAGGAAAGTCATTTTTAGAGTCCGGATAAGTTATTAATAGTGGTTGGCAAGGTCATTAAAATTGTTGGGCAAAAACATTTTTAGAGTTCGGATAAGTTATTAACAGTGGTTTGCAAAGTCATTACAATTGTTGGGCAAAGTCATTTTTAGAGTTCGGATAAGTGATTAACAGTGGTTGGCAAAGTCATTACAATAGTTGGGCAAAGTCATTTTTAGAGTTCGGATAAGTGATTAACAGTGGTTGGCAAAGTCATTTCTATTGTTGGGCAAAGTCATTTTTAGGGGCCGGATAAGTGATTAACAGTGTGTGTCAAAGTAATTACAATTTTTAAGGAAAGTCATTTTTAGAGTCCGGATAAGTTATTAACAGTGGTTGGCAAAGTGATTACAATTGTTGGGCAAAGTCATTTTTAGAGTTCGGATAATTTATTAACATTGGTTGGCGAAGTCATTACAATTGTTGGGCAATTTCATTTCTAGAGATCGGATAAGTGATTAACAGTGGTTGGCAAAGTAATTACAATTGTAGGGCAAAGTCATTTTCAGAGTTCGGATAAGAGATTAACAGTGGTCGGCAAAGTCATTACAATTGTTGGGCAAAGTCATTTCTAGAGATCGGATAAGTGATTAACAGTTGTCGGCAAAGTCATTTCTATTGTTGGGCAAAGTCATTTTTAGGGGCCGGATAAGTGATTAACAGTGTGTGTCAAAGTAATTACAATTTTTAAGGAAAGTCATTTTTAGAGTCCGGATAAGTTATTAACAGTGGTTGGCAAAGTGATTACAATTGTTGGGCAAAGTCATTTTTAGAGTTCGGATAATTTATTAACAGTGGTTGGCGAAGTCTTTACAATTGTTGGGCAATTTCATTTCTAGAGATCGGATAAGTGATTTACAGTGGTTGGCAAAGTAATTACAATTGTTGGGCAAAGTCATTTTCAGAGTTCGGATAAGAGATTAACAGTGGTTGGCAAAGTCATTACAATTGTTGGGCAAAGTCATTTCTAGAGATCGGATAAGTGATTAACAGTTGTCGGCAAAGTCATTTCTATTGTTGGGCAAAGTCATTTTTAGAGGTCGGATAAGTGATTAACAGTGTGTCAAAGTCATTACAATTTTTAAGGAAAGTCATTTTTAGATGCCGGATAAATGATTAATAGTGGTTGGCAAAGTCATTCTAATTGTTGGACAAAGTAATTTTTAGAGTTCGGATAAGAGATTAACAGTGATTACAAAGTCATTACAATTGTTGGGCAAAGTCATTTTTAGATTTCGGATAAGAGATTAACAGTGATTACAAAGTGATTACAATTGTTGGGCAAAGTCATTTTTAGTGTTCGGATAATTAATTAACAGTGGTTGGCAAAGTCATTACAATTGTTGGGCAAAGTCTTTTTTAGAGGTCGGATAAGTGATTAACAGTGGTTGGCAAAGTAATTACAATTGTTGGGCAAAGTCATTTCTAGAAATCGGATAAGTGATTAACAGTGGTTGGCAAAGTCATTACAATTGTTGGGCAAAGTCATTTTTAGAGTTCGGATAAGTGATTAACAGTGGTTGGCAAAGTCATTTCTATTGTTGGGCAAAGTCATTTTTAGGGGCCGGATAAGTGATTAACAGTGTGTGTCAAAGTAATTACAATTTTTAAGGAAAGTCATTTTTAGAGTCCGGATAAGTTATTAATAGTGGTTGGCAAGGTCATTAAAATTGTTGGGCAAAAACATTTTTAGAGTTCGGATAAGTTATTAACAGTGGTTTGCAAAGTCATTACAATTGTTGGGCAAAGTCATTTTTAGAGTTCGGATAAGTGATTAACAGTGGTTGGCAAAGTCATTACAATAGTTGGGCAAAGTCATTTCTAGAGATCGGATAAATGATTAACAGAGGTTGGCAAAGTCATTACAATTGTTGGGCAAAGTCATTTTTAGAGGTCGGATAAGTGATTAACAGTGGTTGGCAAAGTCATTACAATTGTTGGGCAAAGTCATTTTTAGAGTTCGGATAAGTTAGTAACAGTGGTTGGCAAAGTCAATACAATTGTTGGGCAAAGTCATTTTTAGAGTTCGGATAAGTGATTAACAGTGGTTGGCAAAGTCATTACAATTGTTGGGCAAAGTCATTTTTAGAGTTCGGATAAGTGATTAACAGAGGTTGGCAAAGTCATTACAATTGTTGGGCAAAGTCATTTCCAGAGATCGGATAAGTGATCAACAGTTGTCGGCAAATTCATTACAATTGTTGGGCAAAGTCTTTTTTAGAGGTCGGATAAGTGATTAACAGTGGTTGGCAAAGTCATTACAATTTTTGGGCAAAGTCATTTTTAGAGTTCGGATAATTTATTAACAGTGGTTGGCAAAGTCATTACAATTGTTGGGCAAAGTCATTTCTAGAGATCGGATAAGTGATTAACAGTATTTGGCAAAGTAATTACAATTGTTGGGCAAAGTCATTTTTAGAGTTCGGATAAATGATTAACAGTGGTTGGCAAAGTCATTACAATTGTTGGGCAAAGTCATTTCTAGAGTTCGGATAAGTGATTAACAGTGGTTGGCAAAGTCATTACAATTGTTGGGCAAAGTCATTTTTAGAGTTCGGATAAGTTATTAACAGTGGTTTGCAAAGTCATTACAATTGTTGGGCAAAGTCATTTTTAGAGTTCGGATAAGTGATTAACAGAGGTTGGCAAAGTCATTACAATTGTTGGGCAAAGTCATTTCCAGAGATCGGATAAGTGATCAACAGTTGTCGGCAAAGTCATTACAATTGTTGGGCAAAGTCTTTTTTAGAGGTCGGATAAGTGATTAACAGTGGTTGGCAAAGTCATTACAATTTTTGGGCAAAGTCATTTTTAGAGTTCGGATAATTTATTAACAGTGGTTGGCAAAGTCATTACAATTGTTGGGCAAAGTCATTTCTAGAGATCGGATAAGTGATTAACAGTATTTGGCAAAGTAATTACAATTGTTGGGCAAAGTCATTTTTAGAGTTCGGATAAATGATTAACAGTGGTTGGCAAAGTCATTACAATTGTTGGGCAAAGTCATTTCTAGAGTTCGGATAAGTGATTAACAGTGGTTGGCAAAGTCATTACAATTGTTGGGCAAAGTCATTTTTAGAGTTCGGATAAGTTATTAACAGTGGTTTGCAAAGTCATTACAATTGTTGGGCAGAGTCATTTTTAGTGGTCGGATAAGTGATTAACAGTGTGTGTCAAAGTCATTACAATTTTTAAGGAAAGTCATTTTTAGAGTCTGGATAAGTGATTAATAGTGGTTGGCAAGATCATTAAAATTGTTGGGCAAAGTCATTTTTAGAGTTCGGATAAGTTATTAACAGTGGTTTGCAAAGTCATTACAATTGTTGGGCAAAGTCATTTTTAGAGTTCGGATAAGTGATTAACAGTGGTTGGCAAAGTCATTACAATTGTTGGGCAAAATCATTACTAGAGATCGGATAAATGATTAACAGAGGTTGGCAAAGTCATTACAATTGTTGGGCAAAGTCATTTTTAGAGGTCGGATAAGTGATTAACAGTGGTTGGCAAAGTCAATACAATTGTTGGGCAAAGTCTTTTTTAGAGGTCGGATAAGTGATAAACAGTGGCTGGCAAAGTCATTATAATTGTTGGGCAAAGTCGTTTCTAGAGATCGGATAAGTGATTAACAGAGGTTGGCAAAGTCATTACAATTGTTGGGCAAAGTCTTTTTTAGAGGTCGGATAAGTGATTAACAGAGGTTTGCAAAGTCATTATAACTGTTGGGCAAAGTCATTTTTAGTGTTCGGATAAGTTATTAACAGTGATTACAAAGTCATTACAATTGTTGGGCAAAGTAATTTTTAGAGGTCGGATAAGTGATTAACAGTGGTTGGCAAAGTCATTACAATGGTTGGGCAAAGTCATTTTTAGAGGTCGGATAAGTGATTAACAGTGGTTGGCAAAGTCAATACAATTGTTGGGCAAAGTCTTTTTTAGAGGTCGGATAAGTGATTAACAGAGGTTTGCAAAGTGATTACAATTGTTGGGCAAAGTCATTTTTAGAGTTCGGATAAATGATTAACAGTGGTTGGCAAAGTCATTACAATTGTTGGGTAAAGTCATTTCTAGAGTTCGGATAAGTGATTTACAGTGGTTGGCAAAGTCATTACAATTGTTGGGCAAAGTCTTTTTTAGAGGTCGGATAAGTGATTAACAGTGGTTTGCAAAGTCATTTCTATTGTTGGGCAAAGTCATTTTTAGGGGTCGGATAAGTGATTAACAGTGTGTGTCAAAGTCATTACAATTTTTAAGGAAAGTCATTTTTAGAGGTCGGATAAGTTATTAATAGTGGTTGGCAAGGTCATTAAAATTGTTGGGCAAAAACATTTCTAGAGATCGAATAAGTGATTAACAGTGATTACAAAGTCATTACAATTGTTGGGCAAAGTAATTTTTAGAGGTCGGATATGTGATTAACAGTGGTTGGCAAAGTCATTACAATTGTTGGGCAAAGTCATTTCTAGAGATCGGATAAGTGAATAACAGTTGTCGGCAAAGTCATTACAATTGTTGGGCAAAGTCTTTTTTAGAGGTCGGATAAGTGATCAACAGTGGTTGGCAAAGTCATTTCAATTTTTGGGCAAAGTCATTTCTAGAGATCGGATAAGTTATTAACAGTGGTTGGCAAAGTCATTACAATTGTTGGGCAAAGTCATTTCTAGAGATCGGATAAGTGAATAACAGTTGTCGGCAAAGTCATTACAATTGTTGGGCAAAGTCATTTCTAGAGATCGGATAAGTGATTAACAGTGATTACAGAGTCATTACAATTGTTGGGCAAAGTAATTTTTAGAGGTCGGATAAGTGATTAACAGTGGTTGGCAAAGTCATTACAATTGTTGGGCAAAGTCATTTTTAGAGGTCGGATAAGTGATTAGTAGTGGTTGGCAAAGTCATTATAATTGTTGGGCAAAGTCATTTCTAGAGATCGGATAAGTGATTAACAGAGGTTTGCAAAGTCATTACAATTGTTGGGCAAAGTCATTTTTAGTGTTCGGATAAGTTATTAACAGTGGTTGGCAAAGTCATTACAATTGTTTGGCAAAGTCATTTCTAGAGATCGGATAAGTGAATAACAGTTGTCGGCAAAGTCATTACAATTGTTGGGCAAAGTCTTTTTTAGAGGTCGGATAAGTGATTAACAGTGGTTGGCAAAGTCATTACAATTGTTGGGCAAAGTCATTTCTAGAGATCGGATAAGTGATTTACAGTGGTTGGCAAAGTCATTACAATTGTTGGGCAAAGTCATTTCTAGAGATCGGATAAGTGATTAACAGTGGTTGGCAAAGTCATTACAATTGTTGGGCAAAGTCATTTCTAGAGATCGGATAAGTGATTAAAAGTGGTTGGCAAAGTCATTACAATTGTTGGGCAAAGTCATTTTTAGAGTTCGGATAAGTGATTAACAGTGGTTGGCAAAGTCATTACAATTGTTGGGCAAAGTCATTTTTAGAGTTCTGTTAAGTGATTTACATTGGTTGGCAAAGTCATTACAATTGTTGGGCAAAGTCATTTTTAGAGTTCGGATAAGTTATTAACAGTGGTTGGCAAAGTCATTACAATTGTTGGGCAAAGTCATTTTTAGAGATCGGATAAGTGATTAACAGTGGTTGGCAAAGTCATTACAATTGTTGGGCAAAGTCATTTCTAGAGATCGGATAAGTTATTAACAGTGGTTGGCAAAGTCATTACAATTGTTGGGCAAAGTCATTTCTAGAGATCGGATAAGTGATTAACAGTGGTTGGCAAAGTCATTACAATTGTTGGGCAAAGTCATTTCTAGAGATCGGATAAGTGATTAACAGTGGTTGGCAAAGTCATTACAATTGTTGGGCAAAGTCATTTTTAGAGTTCGGTTAAGTGATTAACAGTGGTTGGCAAAGTCATTTCTATTGTTGGGCAAAGTCATTTTTAGGGGTCGGATAAGTGATTAACAGTGTGTGTCAAAGTCATTACAATTTTTAAGGAAAGTCATTTTTAGAGTCCGGATAAGTGATTAATAGTGGTTGGCAAAGTCATTACAATTGTTGGGCAAAGTCATTTTTAGAGGTCGGATAATTGATTAACAGTGGTTGGCAAAGTCATTACAATTATTGGGCAAAGTCATTTTTAGAGATCGGATAAGTGATTAACAGCGGTTGGCAAAGTCATTACAATTGTTTGGCAAAGTCATTTTTAGAGGTCGGATAAGTGATTAACAGTGGTTGGCAAAGTCATTACAATTTTTGGGCAAAGTCAATTTTAGAGGTCGGATAATTGATTAACAGTGGTTGGCAAAGTCATTACAATTGTTGGGCAAAGTCATTTTGAGAGATCGGATAAGTGATTTACAGTGGTTGGCAAAGTCATTACAATTGTTGGGCAAAGTCATTTTTAGAGTTCGGATAATTTATTAACAGTGGTTGGCAAAGTCATTACAATTGTTGGGCAAAGTCATTTCTAGAGGTCGGATAAGTGATTAACAGTGGTTGGCAAAGTAATTACAATTGTTGGGCAAAGTCATTTTTAGAGTTCGGATAAGTGATTAACAGTGGTTGGCAAAGTCATTACAATTGTTGGGCAAAGTCATTTTTAGAGGTCGGATAATTGATTAACAGTGGTTGGCAAAGTCATTACAATTGTTGGGCAAAGTCATTTTTAGAGATCGGATAAGTGATTAACAGTGGTTGGCAAAGTCATTACAATTGTTGGGCAAAGTAATTTTTAGAGGTCGGATAAGTGATTAACAGTGGTTGGCAAAGTCATTACAATTGTTGGGCAAAGTCATTTTTAGAGGTCGGATAAGTGATTAGTAGTGGTTTGCAAAGTCATTATAATTGTTGGGCAAAGTCATTTCTAGAGATCGGATAAGTGATTAACAGTGGTTGGCAAAGTCATTACAATTGTTGGGCAAAGTAATTTTTAGAGGTCGGATAAGTGATTAACAGTGGTTGGCAAAGTCATTGCAATTGTTGGGCAAAGTCATTTTTAGAGGTCGGATAAGTGATTAGTAGTGGTTGGCAAAGTCATTATAATTGTTGGGCAAAGTCATTTCTAGAGATCGGATAAGTGATTAACAGTGGTTGGCAAAGTCATTACAATTTTTGGGCAAAGTCATTTCTAGAGATCGGATAAGTGATTTACAGTGGTTGGCAAAGTCATTACAATTGTTGGGCAAAGTCATTTCTAGAGATCGGATAAGTGATTAACAGTGGTTGGCAAAGTCATTACAATTGTTGGGCAAAGTCATTTCTAGAGATCGGATAAGTGATTAAAAGTGGTTGGCAAAGTCATTACAATTGTTGGGCAAAGTCATTTTTAGAGTTCGGATAAGTGATTAACAGTGGTTGGCAAAGTCATTACAATTGTTGGGCAAAGTCATTTTTAGAGTTCTGTTAAGTGATTTACATTAGTTGGCAGAGTCATTACAATTGTTGGGCAAAGTCATTTTTAGAGTTCGGATAAGTTATTAACAGTGGTTGGCAAAGTCATTACAATTGTTGGGCAAAGTCATTTCTAGAGATCGGATAAGTGATTAACAGTGGTTGGCAAAGTCATTACAATTGTTGGGCAAAGTCATTTCTAGAGATCGGATAAGTTATTTACAGTGGTTGGCAAAGTCATTACAATTGTTGGGCAAAGTCATTTCTAGAGATCGGATAAGTGATTAACAGTGGTTGGCAAAGTCATTACAATTGTTGGGCAAAGTCATTTCTAGAGATCGGATAAGTGATTAACAGTGGTTGGCAAAGTCATTACAATTGTTGGGCAAAGTCATTTTTAGAGTTCGGCTAAGTGATTAACAGTGGTTGGCAAAGTCATTTCTATTGTTGGGCAAAGTCATTTTTAGGGGTCGGATAAGTGATTAACAGTGTGTGTCAAAGTCATTACAATTTTTAAGGAAAGTCATTTTTAGAGTCCGGATAAGTGATTAATAGTGGTTGGCAAGGTCATTAAAATTGTTGGGCAAAAACATTTTAAGAGTTCGGATAAGTAATTAACAGTGGTTTGCAAAGTCATTACAATTGTTGGGCAAAGTCATTTTTAGAGTTCGGATAAGTGATTAACAGTGGTTGGCAAAGTCATTACAATTGTTGGGCAAAGTCATTTCTAGAGATCGGATAAATGATAAACAGAGGTTGGCAAAGTCATTACAATTGTTGGGCAAAGTCATTTTTAGAGGTCGGATAAATGATTAACAGTGGTTGGCAAAGTCATTACAATTGTTGGGCAAAGTCATTTTTAGAGTTCGGATAAGTAATTAACAGTGGTTGGCAAAGTCATTTCCATTGTTGGGCAAAGTCATTTTTAGGGGTCGGATAAGTGATTAACAGTGTGTGTCAAAGTCATTACAATTTTTAAGGAAAGTCATTTTTAGAGTCCGGATAAGTGATTAATAGTGGTTGGCAAAGTCATTACAATTGTTGGGCAAAGTCATTTTTAGAGGTCGGATAATTGATTAACAGTGGTTGGCAAAGTCATTACAATTATTGGGCAAAGTCATTTTTAGAGATCGGATAAGTGATTAAAAGCGGTTGGCAAAGTCATTACAATTGTTTGGCAAAGTCATTTTTAGAGGTCGGATAAGTGATTAACAGTGGTTGGCAAAGTCATTACAATTGTTGGGCAAAGTCAATTTTAGAGGTCGGATAATTGATTAACAGTGGTTGGCAAAGTCATTACAATTGTTGGGCAAAGTCATTTTGAGAGATCGGATAAGTGATTTACAGTGGTTGGCAAAGTCATTACAATTGTTGGGCAAAGTCATTTTTAGAGTTCGGATAATTTATTAACAGTGGTTGGCAAAGTCATTACAATTGTTGGGCAAAGTCATTTCTAGAGATCGGATAAGTGATAAACAGTGGTTGGCAAAGTAATTACAATTGTTGGGCAAAGTCATTTTTAGAGTTCGGATAAGTGATTAACAGTGGTTGGCAAAGTCATTACAATTGTTGAGCAAAGTCATTTTTAGAGGTCGGATAATTGATTAACAGTGGTTGGCAAAGTCATTACAATTGTTGGGCAAAGTCATTTTTAGAGATCGGATAAGTGATTAACAGTGGTTGGCAAAGTCATTACAATTGTTGGGCAAAGTAATTTTTAGAGGTCGGATAAGTGATTAACAGTGGTTGGCAAAGTCATTACAATTGTTGGGCAAAGTCATTTTTAGAGGTCGGATAAGTGATTAGTAGTGGTTGGCAAAGTCATTATAATTGTTGGGCAAAGTCATTTCTAGAGATCGGATAAGTGATTAACAGTGGTTGGCAAAGTCATTACAATTGTTGGGCAAAGTAATTTTTAGAGGTCGGATAAGTGATTAACAGTGGTTGGCAAAGTCATTACAATTGTTGGGCAAAGTCATTTTTAGAGGTCGGATAAGTGATTAGTAGTGGTTGGCAAAGTCATTATAATTGTTGGGCAAAGTCATTTCTAGAGATCGGATAAGTGATTAACAGTGGTTGGCAAAGTCATTACAATTTTTGGGCAAAGTCATTTCTAGAGATCAGATAAGTGATTTACAGTGGTTGGCAAAGTCATTACAATTGTTGGGCAAAGTCATTTCTAGAGATCGGATAAGTGATTAACAGTGGTTGGCAAAGTCATTACAATTGTTGGGCAAAGTCATTTCTAGAGATCGGATAAGTGATTAAAGTGGTTGGCAAAGTCATTACAATTGTTGGGCAAAGTCATTTTTAGAGTTCGGATAAGTGATTAACAGTGGTTGGCAAAGTCATTACAATTGTTGGGCAAAGTCATTTTTAGAGTTCTGTTAAGTGATTTACATTAGTTGGCAGAGTCATTACAATTGTTGGGCAAAGTCATTTTTAGAGTTCGGATAAGTTATTAACAGTGGTTGGCAAAGTCATTACAATTGTTGGGCAAAGTCATTTCTAGAGATCGGATAAGTGATTAACAGTGGTTGGCAAAGTCATTACAATTGTTGGGCAAAGTCATTTCTAGAGATCGGATAAGTTATTTACAGTGGTTGGCAAAGTCATTACAATTGTTGGGCAAAGTCATTTCTAGAGATCGGATAAGTGATTAACAGTGGTTGGCAAAGTCATTACAATTGTTGGGCAAAGTCATTTCTAGAGATCGGATAAGTGATTAACAGTGGTTGGCAAAGTCATTACAATTGTTGGGCAAAGTCATTTTTAGAGTTCTGCTAAGTGATTAACAGTGGTTGGCAAAGTCATTTCTATTGTTGGGCAAAGTCATTTTTAGGGGTCGGATAAGTGATTAACAATGTGTGTCAAAGTCATTACAATTTTTAAGGAAAGTCATTTTTAGAGTCCGGATAAGTGATTAATAGTGGTTGGCAAGGTCATTAAAATTGTTGGGCAAAAACATTTTAAGAGTTCGGATAAGTAATTAACAGTGGTTTGCAAAGTCATTACAATTGTTGGGCAAAGTCATTTTTAGAGTTCGGATAAGTGATTAACAGTGGTTGGCAAAGTCATTACAATTGTTGGGCAAAGTCATTTCTAGAGATCGGATAAATGATAAACAGAGGTTGGCAAAGTCATTACAATTGTTGGGCAAAGTCATTTTTAGAGGTCGGATAAATGATTAACAGTGGTTGGCAAAGTCATTACAATTGTTGGGCAAAGTCATTTTTAGAGTTCGGATAAGTAATTAACAGTGGTTGGCAAAGTCAATACAATTGTTGGGCAAAGTCATTTTTAGAGTTCGGATAAGTGATTAACAGTGGTTGGCAAAGTCATTATTATTGTTGGGCAAAGTCATTTCTAGAGATCGGATAAGTGATTTACAGTGGTTGGCAAATTCATTTCAATTGTTGGGCAAAGTCATTTCTAGAGATCGGATAAGTGATTAACAGTGGTTGGCAAAGTCATTTCAATTGTTGGGCAAAGTCATTTTTAGAGTTAGGATAAGTTATTAATAGTGGTTGGCAAGGTCATTAAAATTGTTGGGCAAAGTCATTTTTAGAGTTCGGATAAGTTATTAACAGTGGTTTGCTAAGTCATTTCAATTGTTGGGCAAAGTCATTTTTAGAGTTAGGATAAGTTATTAACAGTTGTTGGCAAAGTCATTACAATTGTTGGGCAAAGTCATTTCTAGAGATCGGATAAGTGATTAACAGTGGTTGGCAAAGTAATTACAATTGTTGGGCAAAGTCATTTTTAGAGTTCGGATAAATGATTAACAGTGGTTGGCAAAGTCATTACAATTGTTGGGCAAAGTCTTTTTTAGAGTTCGGATAAATGATTAACAGTGGTTGGCAAAGTCATTACAATTGTTGGGCAAAGTCTTTTTTAGAGGTCGGATAAGTGATTAACAGTGGTTGGCAAAGTCATTTCTATTGTTGGGCAAAGTCATTTTTAGGGGTCGGATAAGTGATTAACAGTGTGTGTCAAAGTCATTACAATTTTTAAGGAAAGTCATTTTTAGAGTCCGGATAAGTGATTAATAGTGGTTGGCAAGATCATTAAAATTGTTGGGCAAAGTCATTTTTAGAGTTCGGATAAGTTATTAACAGTGGTTTGCTAAGTCATTTCAATTGTTGGGCAAAGTCATTTTTAGAGTTAGGATAAGTTATTAACAGTTGTTGGCAAAGTCATTACAATTGTTGGGCAAAGTCATTTCTAGAGATCGGATAAGTGATTAACAGTGGTTGGCAAAGTAATTACAATTGTTGGGCAAATCATTTCAAGAGATCGGATAAGTGATTAGTAGTGGTTGGCAAAGTCATTACAATTGTTGGGCAAAGTTTTTTTTAGAGGTCGGATAAGTGATTAACAGTGGTTGGCAAAGTCATTACAATTTTTGGGCAAAGTCATTTCTAGAGATCGGATAAGTGATTTACAGTGGTTGGCAAATTCATTACAATTGTTGGGCAAAGTCATTTCTAGAGATCGGATATGTGATTAACAGTGGTTGGCAAAGTCATTTCAATTGTTGGGCAAAGTCATTTTTCGAGTTAGGATAAGTTATTAACAGTTGTTGGCAAAGTCATTACAATTGTTGGGCAAAGTCATTTCTAGAGATCGGATAAGTGATTAACAGTGGTTGGCAAAGTAATTACAATTGTTGGGCAAAGTCATTTTTAGAGTTCGGATAAATGATTAACAGTGGTTGGCAAAGTCATTACAATTGTTGGGCAAAGTCAGTTCTAGAGTTCGGATAAGTGATTAACAGTGGTTGGCAAAGTCATTACAATTGTTGGGCAAAGTCTTTTCTAGAGATCGGATAAGTGATTAACAGTGGTTGGCAAAGTAATTACAATTGTTGGGCAAAGTCATTTTTAGAGTTCGGATAAGTGATTAACAGTGGTTGGCAAAGTCATTACAATTGTTGGGCAAAGTCATTTTAGAGGTCGGATAATTGATTAACAGTGGTTGGCAAAGTAATTACAATTGTTGGGCAAAGTCATTTTTAGAGTTCGGATAAGTGATTAACAGTGGTTGGCAAAGTCATTACAATTGTTGGGCAAAGTCATTTTTAGAGGTCGGATAATTGATTAACAGTGGTTGGCAAAGTCATTACAATTGTTGGGCAAAGTCATTTTTAGAGATCGGATAAGTGATTAACAGTGGTTGGCAAAGTCATTACAATTGTTGGGCAAAGTAATTTTAGAGGTCGGATAAGTGATTAACAGTGGTTGGCAAAGTCATTACAATTGTTGGGCAAAGTCATTTTTAGAGGTCGGATAAGTGATTAGTAGTGGTTGGCAAAGTCATTATAATTGTTGGGCAAAGTCATTTCTAGAGATCGGATAAGTGATTAACAGTGGTTGGCAAAGTCATTACAATTTTTAAGGAAAGTCATTTTTAGAGTCCGGATAAGTGATTAATAGTGGTTGGCAAAGTCATTACAATTGTTGGGCAAAGTCATTTTTAGAGGTCGGATAATTGATTAACAGTGGTTGGCAAAGTCATTACAATTATTGGGCAAAGTCATTTTTAGAGATCGGATAAGTGATTAAAAGCGGTTGGCAAAGTCATTACAATTGTTTGGCAAAGTCATTTTTAGAGGTCGGATAAGTGATTAACAGTGGTTGGCAAAGTCATTACAATTGTTGGGCAAAGTCAATTTTAGAGGTCGGATAATTGATTAACAGTGGTTGGCAAAGTCATTACAATTGTTGGGCAAAGTCATTTTGAGAGATCGGATAAGTGATTTACAGTGGTTGGCAAAGTCATTACAATTGTTGGGCAAAGTCATTTTTAGAGTTCGGATAATTTATTAACAGTGGTTGGCAAAGTCATTACAATTGTTGGGCAAAGTCATTTCTAGAGATCGGATAAGTGATTAACAGTGGTTGGCAAAGTAATTACAATTGTTGGGCAAAGTCATTTTTAGAGTTCGGATAAGTGATTAACAGTGGTTGGCAAAGTCATTACAATTGTTGGGCAAAGTCATTTTTAGAGGTCGGATAATTGATTAACAGTGGTTGGCAAAGTCATTACAATTGTTGGGCAAAGTCATTTTTAGAGATCGGATAAGTGATTAACAGTGGTTGGCAAAGTCATTACAATTGTTGGGCAAAGTAATTTTTAGAGGTCGGATAAGTGATTAACAGTGGTTGGCAAAGTCATTACAATTGTTGGGCAAAGTCATTTTTAGAGGTCGGATAAGTGATTAGTAGTGGTTGGCAAAGTCATTATAATTGTTGGGCAAAGTCATTTCTAGAGATCGGATAAGTGATTAACAGTGGTTGGCAAAGTCATTACAATTGTTGGGCAAAGTAATTTTTAGAGGTCGGATAAGTGATTAACAGTGGTTGGCAAAGTCATTACAATTGTTGGGCAAAGTCATTTTTAGAGGTCGGATAAGTGATTAGTAGTGGTTGGCAAAGTCATTATAATTGTTGGGCAAAGTCATTTCTAGAGATCGGATAAGTGATTAACAGTGGTTGGCAAAGTCATTACAATTTTTGGGCAAAGTCATTTCTAGAGATCGGATAAGTGATTTACAGTGGTTGGCAAAGTCATTACAATTGTTGGGCAAAGTCATTTCTAGAGATCGGATAAGTGATTAACAGTGGTTGGCAAAGTCATTACAATTGTTGGGCAAAGTCATTTCTAGAGATCGGATAAGTGATTAAAAGTGGTTGGCAAAGTCATTACAATTGTTGGGCAAAGTCATTTTTAGAGTTCGGATAAGTGATTAACAGTGGTTGGCAAAGTCATTACAATTGTTGGGCAAAGTCATTTTTAGAGTTCTGTTAAGTGATTTACATTAGTTGGCAGAGTCATTACAATTGTTGGGCAAAGTCATTTTTAGAGTTCGGATAAGTTATTAACAGTGGTTGGCAAAGTCATTACAATTGTTGGGCAAAGTCATTTCTAGAGATCGGATAAGTGATTAACAGTGGTTGGCAAAGTCATTACAATTGTTGGGCAAAGTCATTTCTAGAGATCGGATAAGTTATTTACAGTGGTTGGCAAAGTCATTACAATTGTTGGGCAAAGTCATTTCTAGAGATCGGATAAGTGATTAACAGTGGTTGGCAAAGTCATTACAATTGTTGGGCAAAGTCATTTCTAGAGATCGGATAAGTGATTAACAGTGGTTGGCAAAGTCATTACAATTGTTGGGCAAAGTCATTTTTAGAGTTCGGCTAAGTGATTAACAGTGGTTGGCAAAGTCATTTCTATTGTTGGGCAAAGTCATTTTTAGGGGTCGGATAAGTGATTAACAGTGTGTGTCAAAGTCATTACAATTTTTAAGGAAAGTCATTTTAGAGTCCGGATAAGTGATTAATAGTGGTTGGCAAGGTCATTAAAATTGTTGGGCAAAAACATTTTAAGAGTTCGGATAAGTAATTAACAGTGGTTTGCAAAGTAATTACAATTGTTGGGCAAAGTCATTTTTAGAGTTCGGATAAGTGATTAACAGTGGTTGGCAAAGTCATTACAATTGTTGGGCAAAGTCATTTCTAGAGATCGGATAAATGATAAACAGAGGTTGGCAAAGTCATTACAATTGTTGGGCAAAGTCATTTTTAGAGGTCGGATAAATGATTAACAGTGGTTGGCAAAGTCATTACAATTGTTGGGCAAAGTCATTTTTAGAGATCGGATAAGTAATTAACAGTGGTTGGCAAAGTCAATACAATTGTTGGGCAAAGTCATTTTTAGAGTTCGGATAAGTGATTAACAGTGGTTGGCAAAGTCATTATTATTGTTGGGCAAAGTCATTTCTAGAGATCGGATAAGTGATTTACAGTGGTTGGCAAATTCATTTCAATTGTTGGGCAAAGTCATTTCTAGAGATCGGATAAGTGATTAACAGTGGTTGGCAAAGTCATTTCAATTGTTGGGCAAAGTCATTTTTAGAGTTAGGATAAGTTATTAATAGTGGTTGGCAAGGTCATTAAAATTGTTGGGCAAAGTCATTTTTAGAGTTCGGATAAGTTATTAACAGTGGTTTGCTAAGTCATTTCAATTGTTGGGCAAAGTCATTTTTAGAGTTAGGATAAGTTATTAACAGTTGTTGGCTAAGTCATTACAATTGTTGGGCAAAGTCATTTCTAGAGATCGGATAAATGATAAACAGTGGTTGGCAAATTCATTACAATTGTTGGGCAAAGTCATTTCTAGAGATCGGATAAGTGATTAACAGTGGTTGGCAAAGTCATTACAATTTTTGGGCAAAGTCATTTCTAGAGATCGGATAAGTGATTTACAGTGGTTGGCAAATTCATTACAATTGTTGGGCAAAGTCATTTCTAGAGATCGGATAAGTGATTAACAGTGGTTGGCAAAGTCATTTCAATTGTTGGGCAAAGTCATTTTTAGAGTTAGGATAAGTTATTAACAGTTGTTGGCAAAGTCATTACAATTGTTGGGCAAAGTCATTTCTAGAGATCGGATAAGTGATTAACAGTGGTTGGCAAAGTAATTACAATTGTTGGGCAAAGTCATTTTTAGAGTTAGGATAAATGATTAACAGTGGTTGGCAAAGTCATTACAATTGTTGGGCAAAGTCTTTTTTAGAGTTCGGATAAATGATTAACAGTGGTTGGCAAAGTCATTACAATTGTTGGGCAAAGTCTTTTTTAGAGGTCGGATAAGTGATTAACAGTGGTTGGCAAAGTCATTTCTATTGTTGGGCAAAGTCATTTTTAGGGGTCGGATAAGTGATTAACAGTGTGTGTCAAAGTCATTACAATTTTTAAGGAAAGTCATTTTTAGAGTCCGGATAAGTGATTAATAGTGGTTGGCAAGATCATTAAAATTGTTGGGCAAAGTCATTTTTAGAGTTCGGATAAGTTATTAACAGTGGTTTGCTAAGTCATTTCAATTGTTGGGCAAAGTCATTTTTAGAGTTAGGATAAGTTATTAACAGTTGTTGGCAAAGTCATTACAATTGTTGGGCAAAGTCATTTCTAGAGATCGGATAAGTGATTAACAGTGGTTGGCAAAGTAATTACAATTGTTGGGCAAATCATTTCAAGAGATCGGATAAGTGATTAGTAGTGGTTGGCAAAGTCATTACAATTGTTGGGCAAAGTTTTTTTTAGAGGTCGGATAAGTGATTAACAGTGGTTGGCAAAGTCATTACAATTTTTGGGCAAAGTCATTTCTAGAGATCGGATAAGTGATTTACAGTGGTTGGCAAATTCATTACAATTGTTGGGCAAAGTCATTTCTAGAGATCGGATATGTGATTAACAGTGGTTGGCAAAGTCATTTCAATTGTTGGGCAAAGTCATTTTTAGAGTTAGGATAAGTTATTAACAGTTGTTGGCAAAGTCATTACAATTGTTGGGCAAAGTCATTTCTAGAGATCGGATAAGTGATTAACAGTGGTTGGCAAAGTAATTACAATTGTTGGGCAAAGTCATTTTTAGAGTTCGGATAAATGATTAACAGTGGTTGGCAAAGTCATTACAATTGTTGGGCAAAGTCAGTTCTAGAGTTCGGATAAGTGATTAACAGTGGATGGCAAAGTCATTACAATTGTTGGGCAAAGTCTTTTCTAGAGATCGGATAAGTGATTAACAGTGGTTGGCAAAGAAATTACAATTGTTGGGCAAAGTCATTTTTAGAGTTCGGATAAGTGATTTACTGTGGTTGGCAAAGTCATTACAATTTTTGGGCAAAGTCATTTCTAGAGATCGGATAAGTGATTTACAGTGGTTGGCAAATTCATTACAATTGTTGGGCAAAGTCATTTCTAGAGATCGGATATGTGATTAACAGTGGTTGGCAAAGTCATTTCAATTGTTGGGCAAAGTCATTTTTAGAGTTAGGATAAGTTATTAACAGTTGTTGGCAAAGTCATTACAATTGTTGGGCAAAGTCATTTTTAGAGGTCGGATAAGTGATTAACAGTGGTTGGCAAAGTCAATACAATTGTTGGGCAAAGTCATTTTTAGAGTTCGGATAAATGATTAACAGTGGTTGGCAAAGTCATTACAATTGTTGGGCAAAGTCAGTTCTAGAGTTCGGATAAGTGATTAACAGTGGTTGGCAAAGTCATTACAATTGTTGGGCAAAGTCTTTTCTAGAGATCGGATAAGTGATTAACAGTGGTTGGCAAAGTAATTACAATTGTTGGGCAAAGTCATTTTTAGAGTTCGGATAAGTGATTAATAGTGGTTGGCAAAGTCATTACAATTGTTGGGCAAAGTCATTTCTGGAGTTCGGATAAGTGATTAACAGTGGTTGGCAAAGTCATTACAATTGTTGGGCAAAGTCATTTTTAGAGGTCGGATAAGTGATTAACAGTGGTTGGCAAAGTCATTTCTATTGTTGGGCAAAGTCATTTTTAGGGGTCGGATAAGTGATTAACAGTGTGTGTCAAAGTCATTACAATTTTTAAGGAAAGTCATTTTTAGAGTCCGGATAAGTGATTAATAGTGGTTGGCAAGGTCATTACAATTGTTGGGCAAAGTCATTTTTAGAGGTCGGATAAGTGATTAACAGTGGTTGGCAAAGTCATTTCTATTGTTGGGCAAAGTCATTTTTAGGGGTCGGATAAGTGATTAACAGTGTGTGTCAAAGTCATTACAATTTTTAAGGAAAGTCATTTTTAGAGTCCGGATAAGTGATTAATAGTGGTTGGCAAGATCATTAAAATTGTTGGGCAAAGTCATTTTTAGAGTTCGGATAAGTTATTAACAGTGGTTTGCTAAGTCATTTCAATTGTTGGGCAAAGTCATTTTTAGAGTTAGGATAAGTTATTAACAGTTGTTGGCAAAGTCATTACAATTGTTGGGCAAAGTCATTTCTAGAGATCGGATAAGTGATTAACAGTGGTTGGCAAAGTCATTACAATTTTTGGGCAAAGTCATTTCTAGAGATCGGATAAGTGATTTACAGTGGTTGGCAAATTCATTACAATTGTTGGGCAAAGTAATTTTTAGAGGTCGGATAAGTTATTAACAGTGGTTGGCAAAGTCATTACAATTGTTGGGCAAAGTCATTTCTAGAGTTCGGATAAGTTATTAACAGTGGTTGGCAAAGTCATTACAATTGTTGGGCAAAGTCATTTCTAGAGTTCGGATAAGTTATTAACAGTGGTTGGCAAAGTCATTACAATTGTTGGGCAAGGTCATTTTTAGAGTTCGGATAATTTATTAACAGTGGTTGGCAAAGTCATTACAATTGTTGGGCAAAGTCATTTCTAGAGATCGGATAAGTGATTAACAGTGGTTGGCAAAGTAATAACAATTGTTGGGCAAAGTCATTTTTAGAGTTCGGATAAATGATTAACAGTGGTTGGCAAAGTCATTACAATTGTTGGGCAAAGTCAGTTCTAGAGTTCGGATAAGTGATTAACAGTGGTTGGCAAAGTCATTACAATTGTTGGGCAAAGTCTTTTCTAGAGATCGGATAAGTGATTAACAGTGGTTGGCAAAGTAATTACAATTGTTGGGCAAAGTCATTTTTAGAGTTCGGATAAGTGATTAATAGTGGTTGGCAAAGTCATTACAATTGTTGGGCAAAGTCATTTCTGGAGTTCGGATAAGTGATTATCAGTGGTTGGCAAAGTCATTACAATTGTTGGGCAAAGTCATTTTTAGAGGTCGGATAAGTGATTAACAGTGGTTGGCAAAGTCATTTCTATTGTTGGGCAAAGTCATTTTTAGGGGTCGGATAAGTGATTAACAGTGTGTGTCAAAGTCATTACAATTTTTAAGGAAAGTCATTTTTAGAGTCCGGATAAGTGATTAATAGTGGTTGGCAAGGTCATTACAATTGTTGGGCAAAGTCATTTTTAGAGGTCGGATAAGTGATTAACAGTGGTTGGCAAAGTCATTTCTATTGTTGGGCAAAGTCATTTTTAGGGGTCGGATAAGTGATTAACAGTGTGTGTCATAGTCATTACAATTTTTAAGGAAAGTCATTTTTAGAGTCCGGATAAGTGATTGATAGTGGTTGGCAAGGTCATTAAAATTGTTGGGCAAAGTCATTTTTAGAGTTCGGATAAGTTATTAACAGTGGTTTGCAAAGTCATTACAATTGTTGGGCAAAGTCATTTTTAGAGTTCGGATAAGTGATTAACAGTGGTTGGCAAAGTCATTACAATTGTTGGGCAAAGTAATTTCTAGAGATCGGATAAATGATTAATAGAGGTTGGCAAAGTCATTACAATTGTTGGGCAAAGTCATTTCTAGAGATCGGATAAGTTATTAACAGTTGTTGGCAAAGTCATTACAATTGTTGGGCAAAGTCATTTTTAGAGTTCGGATAAGTTTTTAACAGTTGTTGGCAAAGTCATTACAATTGTTGGGCAAATTCATTTCTAGAGATCTGATAAGTGATTAACAGTTGTCGGCAAAGTCATTACAATTGTTGGGCAAAGTCTTTTTTAGAGGTCGGATAAGTGATTAACAGTGGTTGGCAAAGTCATTACAATTTTTGGGCAAAGTCATTTCTAGTGATCGGATAAGTGATTTACAGTGGCTGGCAAATTCATTACAATTGTTGGGCAAAGTCATTTCTAGAGATCGGATAAGTGATTAACAGTGGTTGGCAAGGTCATTACAATTTTTGGGCAAAGTCATTTCTAGAGATCGGATAAGTGATTAGTAGTGGTTGGCAAAGTCATTACAATTGTTGGGCAAAGTCATTTTTAGAGTTCGGATAAGTGATTAACAGTGGTTTGCAAAGTCATTGCAATTGTTGGGCAAAGTCATTTTTAGAGTTTGGATAAGTTATTAACAGTGGTTGGCAAAGTCAATACAATTGTTGGGCAAAGTCTTTTTTAGAGGTCGGATAAGTGATTAACAGTGGTTGCCAAAGTCATTACAATTGTTGGGCAAAGTCATTTCTAGAGATCGGATAAGTGATTAACAGTTGTCGGCAAAGTCATTACAATTGTTGGGCAAAGTCATTTCTAGAGTTCGGATAAGTTATTAACAGTGGTTGGCAAAGTCATTACAATTGTTGGGCAAAGTCATTTTTAGAGTTCGGATAATTTATTAACAGTGGTTGGCAAAGTCATTACAATTGTTGGGCAAAGTCATTTCTAGAGATCGGATAAGTGATTAACAGTGGTTGGCAAAGTAATTACAATTGTTGGGCAAAGTCATTTTTAGAGTTCGGATGAGTGATTAACAGTGGTTTGCCAAGTCATTACAATTGTTGGGCAAAGTCATTTTTAGAGTTCGGATAATTTATTAACAGTGGTTGGCAAAGTCATTACAATTGTTGGGAAAAGTCATTTCTAGAGATCGGATAAGTGATTTTCAGTGGTTGGCAAAGTCATTACAATTGTTGGGCAAAGTCTTTTCTAGAGATCGGATAAATGATTAACAGAGGTTGGCAAAGTCATTACAATTGTTGGGCAAAGTCATTTTTAGAGGTCGGATAAGTGATTAACAGTGGTTTGCAAAGTCATTGCAATTGTTGGGCAAAGTCATTTTTAGAGTTTGGATAAGTTATTAACAGTGGTTGGCAAAGTCAATACAATTGTTGGGCAAAGTCTTTTTTAGAGGTCGGATAAGTGATTAACAGTGGTTGCCAAAGTCATTACAATTGTTGGGCAAAGTCATATCTAGAGATCGGATAAGTGATTAACAGTTGTCGGCAAAGTCATTACAATTGTTGGGCAAAGTCTTTTTTAGAGGTCGGATAAGTGATTAACAGTGGTTGGAAAAGTCATTACAATTTTTGGGCAAAGTCATTTCTAGAGATCGGATAAGTGATTTACAGTGGATGGCAAATTCATTACAATTGTTGGGCAAAGTAATTTTTAGAGGTCGGATTAGTTATTAACAGTGGTTGGCAAAGTCATTACAATTGTTGGGCAAAGTCATTTCTAGAGTTCGGATAAGTTATTAACAGTGGTTGGCAAAGTCATTACAATTGTTGGGTAAAGTCATTTCTCGATATCAGATAAGTGATTAACAGTGGTTGGCAAAGTCATTACAATTGTTGGGCAAAGTCATTTTTAGAGTTCGGATAATTTATTAACACTGGTTGGCAAAGTCATTACAATTGTTGGGCAAAGTCATTTTTAGAGTTCGGATAAATGATTAACAGTGGTTGGCAAAGTCATTACAATTGTTGGGCAAAGTCATTTCTAGAGATCGGATAAATGATTAACAGAGGTTGGCAAAGTCATTTTTAGAGTTTGGATAAGTTATTAACAGTGGTTGGCAAAGTCAATACAATTGTTGGGCAAAGTCTTTTTTAGAGGTCGGATAAGTGATTAACAGTGGTTGGAAAAGTCATTACAATTGTTGGGCAAAGTCATTTCTAGAGATCGGATAAGTGATTAACAGTTGTCGGCAAAGTCATTACAATTGTTGGGCAAAGTCTTTTTTAGAGGTCGGATAAGTGATTAACAGTGGTTGGAAAAGTCATTACAATTTTTGGGCAAAGTCATTTCTAGAGATCGGATAAGTGATTTACAGTGGTTGGCAAATTCATTACAATTGTTGGGCAAAGAAATTTTTAGAGGTCGGATAAGTTATTAACAGTGGTTGGCAAAGTCATTACAATTGTTGGGCAAAGTCATTTCTAGAGTTCGGATAAGTTATTAACAGTGGTTGGCAAAGTCATTACAATTGTTGGGTAAAGTCATTTCTCGATATCAGATAAGTGATTAACAGTGGTTGGCAAAGTCATTACAATTGTTGGGCAAAGTCATTTTTAGAGTTCGGATAATTTATTAACAGTGGTTGGCAAAGTCATTACAATTGTTGGGCAAAGTCATTTCTAGAGATCGGATAAGTGATTAACAGTGGTTGGCAAAGTAATTACAATTGTTGGGCAAAGTCATTTTTAGAGTTCGGATAAGTGATTAACAGTGGTTGGCAAAGTCATTACAATTGTTGGGCAAAGTCTTTTTTAGAGGTCGAATAAGTGATTAACAGTGGTATGCAAAGTCATTACAATTTTTGGGCAAAGTCATTTCTTGAGATCGGATAAGTGATTTACAGTGGTTGGCAAATTCATTACAATTGTTGGGCAAAGTCATTTCTTGAGATCGGATAAGTGATTAACAGTGGTTGGCAAAGTCATTACAATTGTTGGGGAAAGTCATTTTTAGAGTTCGGATAAGTTATTAACAGTGGTTGGCAAAGTCATTACAATTGTTGGGTAAAGTCATTTCTAGATATCAGATAAGTGATTAACAGTGGTTGGCAAAGTCATTACAATTGTTGGGCAAAGTCATTTTTAGAGTTCGGATAAGTGATTAACAGTGGTTGGCAAAGTCATTACAATTGTTGGGCAAAGTCATTTTTAGAGTTCGGATAAGTGATTTACTGTGGTTGGCAAAGTCATTACAATTATTGGCCAAAGTCATTTTTAGAGTTCGGATAATTTATTAACAGTGGTTGGCAAAGTCATTTCAATTGTTGGGCAAAGTCATTTTTAGATTTCGGATAAGTGATTAACAGTGGTTGGCAAGGTCATTTAAATTGTTGGGCAAAGTCATTTTTAGAGTTCGGATAAGTTATTAACAGTGGTTTGCAAAGTCATTACAATTGTTGGGCAAAGTCATTTTTAGAGTTCGGATAAGTGATTAACAGTGGTTGGCAAAGTCATTACAATTGTTGGGCAAAGTCATTTTTAGAGTTCGGATAAGTGATTAACAGTGGTTGGCAAATTCATTACAATTGTTGGGCAAAGTCATTTCTAGAGATCGGATGAGTTATTAACAGTGGTCGGCAAAGTCATTACAATTGTTGGGGAAAGTCATTTTTAGAGTTCAGATAAGAGATTAAAAGTGATTACAAAGTCATTACAATTGTTGGGCAAAGTCATTTTTAGAGTTCGGATAAGTGATTTACAGTGGTTGGCAAAGTCATTACAATTGTTGGGCAAAGTCATTTTTAGAGTTCGGATAATTTATTAACAGTGGTTGGCAAAGTCATTACAATTGCTGGGCAAAGTCATTTCTAGAGATCGGATAAGTGATTAACAGTGGTTGGCAAAGTAATTACAATTGTTGGGCAAAGTCATTTTTAGAGTTCGGATAAGTGATTAACAGTGGTTGGCAAATTCATTACAATTGTTGGGCAAAGTCATTTTTAGAGTTCGGATAAGTTATTAACAGTGGTTGGCAAAGTCATTACAATTGTCGGGCAAAGTCATTTCTAGAGATCGGATAAGTGATTTACAGTTGTCGGCAAAGTCATTACAATTGTTGGGCAAATTCTTTTTTAGAGGTCGGATTAGTGATTAACTATGGTTGGCAAAGTCATTACAATTTTTGGGCAAAGTCATTTCTTGAGATCGGATTAGTGATTAACTATGGTTGGCAAAGTCATTACAATTGTTAGGCAAAGTCATTTTTAGAATTCGGATAAGTGATTAACAGTGGTTGGCAAATTCATTACAATTGTTGGGCATAGTCATTTTTAGAGGTCGGATAAGTGATTAACAGTGGTTTGCAAAGTCATTACAATTGTTGGGCAAAGTCATTTTTAGAGTTCGGATAATTTATTAACAGTGGTTGGCAAAGTCATTACAATTGTTGGGCAAAGTCATTTTTAGAGATCGGATAAGTGATTAACAGTGGTATGCAAAGTCATTACAATTTTTGGGCAAAGTCATTTTTAGAGTTCGGATAATTTATTAACAGTGGTTGGCAAAGTAATTACAATTGTTGGGCAAAGTCATTTTTAGAGTTCGGATAAGTGATTAACAGTGGTTGGCAAAGTCATTACAATTGTTGGGCAAAGTCTTTTTTAGAGGTCGAATAAGTGATTAACAGTGGTATGCAAAGTCATTACAATTTTTGGGAAAAGTCATTTCTTGAGATCGGATAAGTGATTAACAGTGGTTGGCAAATTCATTTCAATTGTTGGGCAAAGTCATTTCTAGAGATCGGATAAGTGATTAACAGTGGTTGGCAAAGTCATTGCAATTGTTGGGCAAAGTCATTTTTAGAGTTCGGATAAGTTATTAACAGTGGTTGGCAAAGTCATTACAAATGTTGGGTAAAGTCATTTCTAGATATCAGATAAGTGATTAACAGTGGTTGGCAAAGTCATTGCAATTGTTGGGCAAAGTCATTTTTAGAGTTCGGATAAGTGATTAACAGTGGTTGGCAAAGTCATTACAATTGTTGGGCAAAGTCATTTTTAGAATTCGGATAAGTGATTTACAGTGGTTGGCAAAGTCATTACAATTGTTGGGCAAAGTCATTTTTAGAATTCGGATAAGTGATTTACAGTGGTTGGCAAAGTCATTACAATTGTTGGGCAAAGTCATTTCTAGAGATCGGATAAGTGATTAACAGTGGTTGGCAAAGTAATTACAATTGTTGGGCAAAGTCATTTTTAGAGTTCGGATAAGTGATTAACAGTGGTTGGCAAATTCATTACAATTGTTGGGCAAAGTCATTTCTAGAGATCGGATGAGTGATTAACAGTGGTCGGCAAAGTCATTACAATTGTTGGGCAAAGTCATTTTTAGAGTTCGGATAAGAGATTAAAAGTGATTACAAAGTCATTACAATTGTTGGGCAAAGTCATTTTTAGAGTTCGGATAAGTTAATAACAGTGTTTGGCAAAGTCATTACAATTGTTGGGCAAAGTCATTTCTAGAGATCGGATAAGTGATTTACAGTTGTCGGCAAAGTCATTACAATTGTTTGGCAAAGTCATTTCTTGAGATCGGATTAGTGATTAACTATGGTTGGCAAAGTCATTACAATTGTTAGGCAAAGTCATTTTTAGAATTCGGATAAGTGATTAACAGTGGTTGGCAAATTCATTACAATTGTTGGGCATAGTCATTTTTAGAGGTCGGATAAGTGATTAACAGTGGTTTGCAAAGTCATTACAATTGTTGGGCAAAGTCATTTTTAGAGTTCGGATAATTTATTAACAGTGGTTGGCAAAGTCATTACAATTGTTGGGCAAAGTCATTTTTAGAGATCGGATAAGTGATTGACAGTGGTATGCAAAGTCATTACAATTTTTGGGCAAAGTCATTTTTAGAGTTCGGATAATTTATTAACAGTGGTTGGCAAAGTAATTACAATTGTTGGGCAAAGTCATTTTTAGAGTTCGGATAAGAGATTAAAAGTGATAACAAAGTCATTACAATTGTTGGGCAAAGTCATTTTTAGAGTTCGGATAAGTTAATAACAGTGTTTGGCAAAGTCATTACAATTGTTGGGCAAAGTCATTTCTAGAGATCGGATAAGTGATTTACAGTTGTCGGCAAAGTCATTACAATTGTTGGGCAAAGTCATTTCTTGAGATCGGATTAGTGATTAACTATGGTTGGCAAAGTCATTACAATTGTTAGGCAAAGTCATTTTTAGAATTCGGATAAGTGATTAACAGTGGTTGGCAAATTCATTACAATTGTTGGGCATAGTCATTTTTAGAGGTCGGATAAGTGATTAACAGTGGTTTGCAAAGTCATTTCAATTGTTGGGCAAAGTCATTTTTAGAGTTCGGATAATTTATAACAGTGGTTGGCAAAGTCATTACAATTGTTGGGCAAAGTCATTTTTAGAGATCGGATAAGTGATTAACAGTGGTATGCAAAGTCATAAGAATTTTTAGGCAAAGTCATTTTTAGAGTTCGGATAATTTATTAACAGTGGTTGGCAAAGTAATTACAATTGTTGGGCAAAGTCATTTTTAGAGTTCGGATAAGTGATTAACAGTGGTTGGCAAAGTCATTACAATTGTTGGGCAAAGTCATTTTTAGAGTTCGGATAAGTGATTAACAGTGGTTGGCAAATTCATTACAATTGTTGGGCAAAGTCATTTCTAGAGATCGGATAAGTGATTTACAGTTGTCGGCAAAGTCATTACAATTGTTGGGCAAAGTCATTTTTAGAGTTCGGATAAGTGATTAACAGTGGTTGGCAAATTCATTACAATTGTTGGGCAAAGTCATTTCTAGAGATCGGATAAGTGATTTACAGTTGTCGGCAAAGTCATTACAATTGTTGGGCAAAGTCATTTCTTGAGATCGGATTAGTGATTAACTATGGTTGGCAAAGTCATTACAATTGTTAGGCAAAGTCATTTTTAGAATTCGGATAAGTGATTAACAGTGGTTGGCAATTTCATTACAATTGTTGGGCATAGTCATTTTTAGAGGTCGGATAAGTGATTAACAGTGGTTTGCAAAGTCATTACCATTGTTGGGCAAAGTCATTTTTAGAGTTCGGATAATTTATTAACAGTGGTTGGCAAAGTAATTACAATTGTTGGGCAAAGTCATTTTTAGAGTTCGGATAAGTGATTAACAGTGGTATGCAAAGTCATTACAATTTTTAGGCAAAGTCATTTTTAGAGTTCGGATAATTTATTAACAGTGGTTGGCAAAGTAATTACAATTGTTGGGCAAAGTCATTTTTAGAGTTCGGATAAGTGATTAACAGTGGTTGGCAAAGTCATTACAATTGTTGGGCAAAGTCATTTTTAGAGTTCGGATAAGTGATTAACAGTGGTTGGCAAATTCATTACAATTGTTGGGCAAAGTCATTTCTAGAGATCGGATAAGTGATTTACAGTTGTCGGCAAAGTCATTACAATTGTTGGGCAAAGTCATTTTTAGAGTTCGGATAAGTGATTAAAAGTGATTACAAAGTCATTACAATTGTTGGGCAAAGTCATTTTTAGAGTTCGGATAATTTATTAACAGTGGTTGGCAAAGTCATTACAATTGTTGGGCAAAGTCATTTTTAGAGATCGGATAAGTGATTAACAGTGGTATGCAAAGTCATAAGAATTTTAGGCAAAGTCATTTTTAGAGTTCGGATAATTTATTAACAGTGGTTGGCAAAGTAATTACAATTGTTGGGCAAAGTCATTTTTAGAGTTCGGATAAGTGATTAACAGTGGTTGGCAAAGTCATTACAATTGTTGGGCAAAGTCATTTTTAGAGTTCGGATAAGTGATTAACAGTGGTTGGCAAATTCATTACAATTGTTGGGCAAAGTCATTTCTAGAGATCGGATAAGTGATTTACAGTTGTCGGCAAAGTCATTACAATTGTTGGGCAAAGTCATTTTTAGAGTTCGGATAAGTGATTAACAGTGGTTGGCAAATTCATTACAATTGTTGGGCAAAGTCATTTCTAGAGATCGGATAAGTGATTTACAGTTGTCGGCAAAGTCATTACAATTGTTGGGCAAAGTCATTTCTTGAGATCGGATTAGTGATTAACTATGGTTGGCAAAGTCATTACAATTGTTAGGCAAAGTCATTTTTAGAATTCGGATAAGTGATTAACAGTGGTTGGCAAATTCATTACAATTGTTGGGCATAGTCATTTTTAGAGGTCGGATAAGTGATTAACAGTGGTTTGCAAAGTCATTACCATTGTTGGGCAAAGTCATTTTTAGAGTTCGGATAATTTATTAACAGTGGTTGGCAAAGTAATTACAATTGTTGGGCAAAGTCATTTTTAGAGTTCGGATAAGTGATTAACAGTGGTATGCAAAGTCATTACAATTTTTAGGCAAAGTCATTTTTAGAGTTCGGATAATTTATTAACAGTGGTTGGCAAAGTAATTACAATTGTTGGGCAAAGTCATTTTTAGAGTTCGGATAAGTGATTAACAGTGGTTGGCAAAGTCATTACAATTGTTGGGCAAAGTCATTTTTAGAGTTCGGATAAGTGATTAACAGTGGTTGGCAAATTCATTACAATTGTTGGGCAAAGTCATTTCTAGAGATCGGATAAGTGATTTACAGTTGTCGGCAAAGTCATTACAATTGTTGGGCAAAGTCATTTTTAGAGTTCGGATAAGTGATTAAAAGTGATTACAAAGTCATTACAATTGTTGGGCAAAGTCATTTTTAGAGTTCGGATAAGTTAATAACAGTGTTTGGCAAAGTCATTACAATCGTTGGGCAAAGTCATTTCTAGAGATCGGATAAGTGATTTACAGTTGTCGGCAAAGTCATTACAATTGTTTGGCAAAGTCATTTCTTGAGATCGGATTAGTGATTAACTATGGTTGGCAAAGTCATTACAATTGTTAGGCAAAGTCATTTTTAGAATTCGGATAAGTGATTAACAGTGGTTGGCAAATTCATTACAATTGTTGGGCATAGTCATTTTTAGAGGTCGGATAAGTGATTAACAGTGGTTTGCAAAGTCATTACAATTGTTGGGCAAAGTCATTTTTAGAGTTCGGATAATTTATTAACAGTGGTTGGCAAAGTCATTACAATTGTTGGGCAAAGTCATTTTTAGAGATCGGATAAGTGATTAACAGTGGTATGCAAAGTCATTACAATTTTTGGGCAAAGTCATTTTTAGAGTTCGGATAATTTATTAACAGTGGTTGGCAAAGTAATTACAATTGTTGGGCAAAGTCATTTTTAGAGTTCGGATAAGAGATTAAAAGTGATAACAAAGTCATTACAATTGTTGGGCAAAGTCATTTTTAGAGTTCGGATAAGTTAATAACAGTGTTTGGCAAAGTCATTACAATTGTTGGGCAAAGTCATTTCTAGAGATCGGATAAGTGATTTACAGTTGTCGGCAAAGTCATTACAATTGTTGGGCAAAGTCATTTCTTGAGATCGGATTAGTGATTAACTATGGTTGGCAAAGTCATTACAATTGTTAGGCAAAGTCATTTTTAGAATTCGGATAAGTGATTAACAGTGGTTGGCAAATTCATTACAATTGTTGGGCATAGTCATTTTTAGAGGTCGGATAAGTGATTAACAGTGGTTTGCAAAGTCATTACAATTGTTGGGCAAAGTCATTTTTAGAGTTCGGATAATTTATTAACAGTGGTTGGCAAAGTCATTACAATTGTTGGGCAAAGTCATTTTTAGAGATCGGATAAGTGATTAACAGTGGTATGCAAAGTCATTACAATTTTTGGGCAAAGTCATTTTTAGAGTTCGGATAATTTATTAACAGTGGTTGGCAAAGGATTTACAATTGTTGGGCAAAGTCATTTTTAGAGTTCGGATAAGTGATTAACAGTGGTTGGCAAAGTCATTACAATTGTTGGGCAAAGTCTTTTTTAGAGGTCGAATAAGTGATTAACAGTGGTATGCAAAGTCATTACAATTTTTGGGCAAAGTCATTTCTTGAGATCGGATAAGTGATTTACAGTGGTTGGCAAATTCATTACAATTGTTGGGCAAAGTCATTTCTTGAGATCGGATAAGTGATTAACAGTGGTTGGCAAAGTCATTACAATTGTTGGGCAAAGTCATTTTTAGAGTTCGGATAAGTTATTAACAGTGGTTGGCAAAGTTATTACAAATGTTGGGTAAAGTCATTTCTAGATATCAGATAAGTGATTAACAGTGGTTGGCAAAGTCATTGCAATTGTTGGGCAAAGTCATTTTTAGAGTTCGGATAAGTGATTAACAGTGGTTGGCAAAGTCATTACAATTGTTGGGCAAAGTCATTTTTAGAGTTCGGATAAGTGATTTACAGTGGTTGGCAAAGTCATTACAATTGTTGGGCAAAGTCATTTTTAGAGTTCGGATAATTTATTAACAGTGGTTGGCAAAGTCATTACAATTGTTGGGCAAAGTCATTTCTAGAGATCGGATAAGTGATTAACAGTGGTTGGCAAAGTAATTACAATTGTTGGGCAAAGTCATTTTTAGAGTTCGGATAAGTGATTAACAGTGGTTGGCAAATTCATTACAATTGTTGGGCAAAGTCATTTCTAGAGATCGGATGAGTAATTAACAGTGGTCGGCAAAGTCATTACAATTGTTGGGCAAAGTCATTTTTAGAGTTCGGATAAGTTATTAACAGTGGTTGGCAAAGTCATTACAATTGTTGGGCAAAGTCATTTTTAGAGTTCGGATAAGTTAATAACAGTGTTTGGCAAAGTCATTTAAATTGTTGGGCAAATTCTTTTTTAGAGGTCGGATTAGTGATTAACTATGGTTGGCAAAGTCATTACAATTTTTGGGCAAAGTCATTTCTAGAGATCGGATAAGTGATTAACAGTGGTTGGCAAAGTCATTACAATTGTTAGGCAAAGTCATTTTTAGAATTCGGATAAGTGATTAACAGTGGTTGGCAAATTCATTACAATTGTTGGGCATAGTCATTTTTAGAGGTCGGATAAGTGATTAACAGTGGTTTGCAAAGTCATTACAATTGTTGGGCAAAGTCATTTTTAGAGTTCGGATAATTTATTAACAGTGGTTGGCAAAGTAATTACGATTGTTGGGCAAAGTCATTTTTAGAGTTCGGATAAGTGATTAACAGTGGTATGCAAAGTCATTACAATTTTTGGGCAAAGTCATTTCTAGAGATCGGATAAGTGATTTACAGTGGTTGGCAAATTCATTACAATTGTTGGGCAAAGTCATTTTTAGAGTTCGGATAAGTTATTAACAGTGGTTGGCAAAGTCATTACAATTGTTGGGTAAAGTCATTTCTAGATATCAGATAAGTGATTAACAGTGGTTGGCAAGCTCATTACAATTGTTGGGTAAAGTCATTTCTAGATATCAGATAAGTGATTAACAGTGGTTGGCAAACTCATTACAATTGTTGGGCAAAGTCATTTTTAGAGTTTGGATAAGTGATTAACAGTGGTTGGCAAAGTCATTACAATTGTTGGGCAAAGTCATTTTTAGAGTTCGGATAATTTATTAACAGTGGTTGGCAAAGTCATTACAATTGTTGGGCAAAGTCATTTCTAGAGATCGGATAAGTGATTAACAGTGGTTGGCAAAGTAATTACAATTGTTGGGCAAAGTCATTTTTAGAGTTCGGATAAGTGATTAACAGTGGTTGGCAAATTCATTACAATTGTTGGGCAAAGTCATTTCTAGAGATCGGATGAGTGATTAACAGTGGTCGGCAAAGTCATTACAATTGTTGGGCAAAGTCATTTTTAGAGTTCGGATAAGTTATTAACAGTGGTTGGCAAAGTCATTACAATTGTTGGGCAAAGTCATTTCTAGAGATCGGATAAGTGATTTACAGTTGTCGGCAAAGTCATTACAATTGTTGGGCAAATTCTTTTTTAGAGGTCGGATAAGTGATTAACTATGGTTGGCAAAGTCATTACAATTTTTGGGTAAAGTCATTTCTAGAGATCGGATAAGTGATTAACAGTGGTTGGCAAATTCATTACAATTGTTGGGCAAAGTCATTTCTTGAGATCGGATAAGTGATTAACAGTGGTTGGCAAAGTCATTACAATTGTTGGGCAAAGTCATTTTTAGAGTTCGGATAAGTTTTTAACAGTGGTTGGCAAAGTCATTACAAATGTTGGGTAAAGTCATTTCTAGATATCAGATAAGTGATTAACAGTGGTTGGCAAAGTCATTGCAATTGTTGGGCAAAGTCATTTTTAGAGTTCGGATAAGTGATTAACAGTGGTTGGCAAAGTCATTACAATTGTTGGGCAAAGTCATTTTTAGAGTTCGGATAAGTGATTTACAGTGGTTGGCAAAGTCATTACAATTGTTGGGCAAAGTCATTTTTAGAGTTCGGATAATTTATTAACAGTGGTTGGCAAAGTCATTACAATTGTTGGGCAAAGTCATTTCTAGAGATCGGATAAGTGATTAACAGTGGTTGGCAAAGTAATTACAATTGTTGGGCAAAGTCATTTTTAGAGTTCGGATAAGTGATTAACAGTGGTTGGCGAATTCATTACAATTGTTGGGCAAAGTCATTTCTAGAGATCGGATGAGTGATTAACAGTGGTCGGCAAAGTCATTACAATTGTTGGGCAAAGTCATTTTTAGAGTTCGGATAAGTTAATAACAGTGTTTGGCAAAGTCATTACAATTGTTGGGCAAAGTCATTTTTAGAGGTCGGATTAGTGATTAACTATGGTTGGCAAAGTCATTACAATTTTTGGGCAAAGTCATTTCTCGAGATCGGATAAGTGATTAACAGTGGTTGGCAAAGTCATTACAATTGTTAGGCAAAGTCATTTTTAGAATTCGGATAAGTGATTAACAGTGGTTGGCAAATTCATTACAATTGTTGGGCAAAGTCATTTTTAGAGATCGGATAAGTGATTTACAGTTGTCGGCAAAGTCATTACAATTGTTGGGCAAATTCTTTTTTAGAGGTCGGATTAGTGATTAACTATGGTTGGCAAAGTCATTACAATTTTTGGGCAAAGTCATTTCTAGAGATCGGATAAGTGATTAACAGTGGTTGGCAAAGTCATTACAATTGTTAGGCAAAGTCATTTTAAGAGTTCGGATAAGTGATTAACAGTGGTTGGCAAAGTCATTACAATTGTTGGGCAAAGTCATTTTTAGAGTTCGGATAATTTATTAACAGTGGTTGGCAAAGTCATTACAATTGTTGGGCAAAGTCATTTCTAGAGATCGGATAAGTGATTAACAGTGGTTGGCAAAGTAATTACAATTGTTGGGCAAAGTCATTTTTAGAGTTCGGATAAGTGATTAACAGTGGTTGGCAAATTCATTACAATTGTTGGGCAAAGTCATTTCTAGAGATCGGATAAGTGATTAACAGTGGTCGGCAAAGTCATTACAATTGTTGGGCAAAGTCATTTTTAGAGTTCGGATAAGTTAATAACAGTGTTTGGCAAAGTCATTACAATTGTTGGGCAAATTCTTTTTAGAGGTCGGATTAGTGATTAACTATGGTTGGCAAAGTCATTACAATTTTTGGGCAAAGTCATTTCTAGAGATCGGATAAGTGATTAACAGTGGTTGGCAAAGTCATTACAATTGTTAGGCAAAGTCTTTTTAGAATTCGAATAAGTGATTAACAGTGGTTGGCAAATTCATTACAATTGTTGGGCAAAGTCATTTTTAGAGATCGGATAAGTGATTTACAGTTGTCGGCAAAGTCATTACAATTGTTGGGCAAATTCTTTTTTAGAGGTCGGATTAGTGATTAACTATGGTTGGCAAAGTCATTACAATTTTTGGGCAAAGTCATTTCTAGAGATCGGATAAGTGATTAACAGTGGTTGGCAAAGTCATTACAATTGTTAGGCAAAGTCATTTTTAGAATTCGGATAAGTGATTAACAGTGGTTGGCAAATTCATTACAATTGTTGGGCATAGTCATTTTTAGAGGTCGGATAAGTGATTAACAGTGGTTTGCAAAGTCATTACAATTGTTGGGCAAAGTCATTTTTAGAGTTCGGATAATTTATTAACAGTGGTTGGCAAAGTCATTACAATTGTTGGGCAAAGTCATTTTTAGAGATCGGATAAGTGATTAACAGTGGTATGCAAAGTCATTACAATTTTTGGGCAAAGTCATTTCTAGAGATCGGATAAGTGATTTACAGTGGTTGGCAAATTCATTACAATTGTTGGGCTAAGTCATTTTTAGAGTTCGGATAAGTTATTAACAGTGGTTGGCAAAGTCATTACAATTGTTGGGTAAAGTCATTTCTAGATATCAGATAAGTGATTAACAGTGGTTGGCAAACTCATTACAATTGTTGGGTAAAGTCATTTCTAGATATCAGATAAGTGATTAACAGTGGTTGGCAAACTCATTACAATTGTTGGGCAAAGTCATTTTTAGAGTTCGGATAAGTGATTAACAGTGGTTGGCAAAGTCATTACAATTGTTGGGCAAAGTCATTTTTAGAGTTCGGATAAGTGATTTACAGTGGTTGGCAAAGTCATTACAATTGTTGGGCAAAGTCATTTTTAGAGTTCGGATAATTTATTAACAGTGGTTGGCAAAGTCATTACAATCGTTGGGCAAAGTCATTTCTAGAGATCGGATAAGTGATTAACAGTGGTTGGCAAAGTAATTACAATTGTTGGGCAAAGTCATTTCTAGAGATCGGATAAGTGATTTACAGTGGTTGGCAAATTCATTACAATTGTTGGGCAAAGTCATTTTTAGAGTTCGGATAAGTTATTAACAGTGGTTGGCAAAGTCATTACAATTGTTGGGTAAAGTCATTTCTAGATATCAGATAAGTGATTAACAGTGGTTGGCAAACTCATTACAATTGTTGGGTAAAGTCATTTCTAGATATCAGATAAGTGATTAACAGTGGTTGGCAAACTCATTACAATTGTTGGGCAAAGTCATTTTTAGAGTTCGGATAAGTGATTAACAGTGGTTGGCAAAGTCATTACAATTGTTGGGCAAAGTCATTTTTAGAGTTCGGATAAGTGATTTACAGTGGTTGGCAAAGTCATTACAATTGTTGGGCAAAGTCATTTTTAGAGTTCGGATAATTTATTAACAGTGGTTGGCAAAGTCATTACAATCGTTGGGCAAAGTCATTTCTAGAGATCGGATAAGTGATTAACAGTGGTTGGCAAAGTAATTACAATTGTTGGGCAAAGTCATTTTTAGAGTTCGGATAAGTGATTAACAGTGGTTGGCAAATTCATTACAATTGTTGGGCAAAGTCATTTCTAGAGATCGGATGAGTGATTAACAGTGGTCGGCAAAGTCATTACAATTGTTGGGCAAAGTCATTTCTAGAGATCGGATAAGTGATTTACAGTTGTCGGCAAAGTCATTACAATTGTCGGGCAAATTCTTTTTTAGAGGTCGGATAAGTGATTAACTATGGTTGGCAAAGTCATTACAATTTTTGGGCAAAGTCATTTCTAGAGATCGGATAAGTGATTAACAGTGGTTGGCAAAGTCATTACAATTGTTGGGCAAAGTCATTTTTAGAATTCGGATAAGTGATTAACAGTGGTAGGCAAAGTCATTACAATTGTTGGGCAAAGTCATTTTTAGAGGTCGGATAAGTGATTAACAGTGGTTTGCAAAGTCATTACAATTGTTGGGCAAAGTCATTTTTAGTTTTCGGATAATTTATTAACAGTGGTTGGCAAAGTCATTACAATTGTTGGGCAAAGTCATTTTTAGAGTTCGGATAAATGATTAACAGTGGTTTGCAAATTCATTACAATTGTTGTGCAAAGTTATTTCTAGAGATCGGATAAGTGATTAACAGTGGTTGGCAAAGTCATTACAATTGTTGGGCAAAGTCATTTTTAGAATTCGGATAAGTGATTAACAGTGGTTGGCAAAGTCATTACAATTGTTGGGCATAGTCATTTTAGAGGTCGGATAAGTGATTAACAGTGGTTTGCAAAGTCATTACAATTGTTGGGAAAAGTCATTTCTAGAGATCGGATAAGTGATTAACAGTGGTTGGCAAAGTAATAACAATTGTTGGGCAAAGTCATTTTTAGAGTTCGGATAAATGATTAACAGTGATTGGCAAATTCATTACAATTGTTGGGCAAAGTCATTTCTAGAGATCGGATAAGTGATTAACAGTGGTCGGCAAAGTCATTACAATTGTTGGGCAAAGTCATTTTTAGAGTTCGGATAAGTTAATAACAGTGTTTGGCAAAGTCATTACAATTGTTGGGCAAATTCTTTTTTAGAGGTCGGATTAGTGATTAACTATGGTTGGCAAAGTCATTACAATTTTTGGGCAAAGTCATTTCTAGAGATCGGATAAGTGATTAACAGTGGTTGGCAAAGTCATTACAATTGTTAGGCAAAGTCTTTTTTAGAATTCGAATAAGTGATTAACAGTGGTTGGCAAATTCATTACAATTGTTGGGCAAAGTCATTTTTAGAGATCGGATAAGTGATTTACAGTTGTCGGCAAAGTCATTACAATTGTTGGGCAAATTCTTTTTTAGAGGTCGGATTAGTGATTAACTATGGTTGGCAAAGTCATTACAATTTTTGGGCAAAGTCATTTCTAGAGATCGGATAAGTGATTAACAGTGGTTGGCAAAGTCATTACAATTGTTAGGCAAAGTCATTTTTAGAATTCGGATAAGTGATTAACAGTGGTTGGCAAATTCATTACAATTGTTGGGCATAGTCATTTTTAGAGGTCGGATAAGTGATTAACAGTGGTTTGCAAAGTCATTACAATTGTTGGGCAAAGTCATTTTTAGAGTTCGGATAATTTATTAACAGTGGTTGGCAAAGTCATTACAATTGTTGGGCAAAGTCATTTTTAGAGATCGGATAAGTGATTAACAGTGGTATGCAAAGTCATTACAATTTTTGGGCAAAGTCATTTCTAGAGATCGGATAAGTGATTTACAGTGGTTGGCAAATTCATTACAATTGTTGGGCTAAGTCATTTTTAGAGTTCGGATAAGTTATTAACAGTGGTTGGCAAAGTCATTACAATTGTTGGGTAAAGTCATTTCTAGATATCAGATAAGTGATTAACAGTGGTTGGCAAACTCATTACAATTGTTGGGTAAAGTCATTTCTAGATATCAGATAAGTGATTAACAGTGGTTGGCAAACTCATTACAATTGTTGGGCAAAGTCATTTTTAGAGTTCGGATAAGTGATTAACAGTGGTTGGCAAAGTCATTACAATTGTTGGGCAAAGTCATTTTTAGAGTTCGGATAAGTGATTTACAGTGGTTGGCAAAGTCATTACAATTGTTGGGCAAAGTCATTTTTAGAGTTCGGATAATTTATTAACAGTGGTTGGCAAAGTCATTACAATCGTTGGGCAAAGTCATTTCTAGAGATCGGATAAGTGATTAACAGTGGTTGGCAAAGTAATTACAATTGTTGGGCAAAGTCATTTCTAGAGATCGGATAAGTGATTTACAGTGGTTGGCAAATTCATTACAATTGTTGGGCAAAGTCATTTTTAGAGTTCGGATAAGTTATTAACAGTGGTTGGCAAAGTCATTACAATTGTTGGGTAAAGTCATTTCTAGATATCAGATAAGTGATTAACAGTGGTTGGCAAACTCATTACAATTGTTGGGTAAAGTCATTTCTAGATATCAGATAAGTGATTAACAGTGGTTGGCAAACTCATTACAATTGTTGGGCAAAGTCATTTTTAGAGTTCGGATAAGTGATTAACAGTGGTTGGCAAAGTCATTACAATTGTTGGGCAAAGTCATTTTTAGAGTTCGGATAAGTGATTTACAGTGGTTGGCAAAGTCATTACAATTGTTGGGCAAAGTCATTTTTAGAGTTCGGATAATTTATTAACAGTGGTTGGCAAAGTCATTACAATCGTTGGGCAAAGTCATTTCTAGAGATCGGATAAGTGATTAACAGTGGTTGGCAAAGTAATTACAATTGTTGGGCAAAGTCATTTTTAGAGTTCGGATAAGTGATTAACAGTGGTTGGCAAATTCATTACAATTGTTGGGCAAAGTCATTTCTAGAGATCGGATGAGTGATTAACAGTGGTCGGCAAAGTCATTACAATTGTTGGGCAAAGTCATTTCTAGAGATCGGATAAGTGATTTACAGTTGTCGGCAAAGTCATTACAATTGTCGGGCAAATTCTTTTTTAGAGGTCGGATAAGTGATTAACTATGGTTGGCAAAGTCATTACAATTTTTGGGCAAAGTCATTTCTAGAGATCGGATAAGTGATTAACAGTGGTTGGCAAAGTCATTACAATTGTTGGGCAAAGTCATTTTTAGAATTCGGATAAGTGATTAACAGTGGTAGGCAAAGTCATTACAATTGTTGGGCAAAGTCATTTTTAGAGGTCGGATAAGTGATTAACAGTGGTTTGCAAAGTCATTACAATTGTTGGGCAAAGTCATTTTTAGTTTTCGGATAATTTATTAACAGTGGTTGGCAAAGTCATTACAATTGTTGGGCAAAGTCATTTTTAGAGTTCGGATAAATGATTAACAGTGGTTTGCAAATTCATTACAATTGTTGTGCAAAGTTATTTCTAGAGATCGGATAAGTGATTAACAGTGGTTGGCAAAGTCATTACAATTGTTGGGCAAAGTCATTTTTAGAATTCGGATAAGTGATTAACAGTGGTTGGCAAAGTCATTACAATTGTTGGGCATAGTCATTTTTAGAGGTCGGATAAGTGATTAACAGTGGTTTGTAAAGTCATTACAATTGTTGGGAAAAGTCATTTCTAGAGATCGGATAAGTGATTAACAGTGGTTGGCAAAGTAATAACAATTGTTGGGCAAAGTCATTTTTAGAGTTCGGATAAATGATTAACAGTGATTGGCAAATTCATTACAATTGTTGGGCAAAGTTATTTCTAGAGATCGGATAAGTGATTAACAGTGGTTGGCAAAGTCATTACAATTGTTGAACAAAGTCATTTTTAGAATTCGGATAAGTGATTAACAGTGGTTGGCAAAGTCATTACAATTGTTGGGCATAGTCATTTTTAGAGGTCGGATAAGTGATTAACAGTGGTTTGCAAAGTCATTACAATTGTTGGGAAAAGTCATTTTTAGAGTTCGGATAATTTATTAACAGTGGTTGGCAAAGTCATTACAATTGTTGGGCAAAGTCATTTCTAGAAATCGGATAAGTGATTAACAGTGGTGTCAAAGTAATTACAATTGTTGGGCAAAGTCATTTACAGAGTTCGGATAAGTGATTAACAGTGGTTGGCAAATTCATTACAATTGTTGGGCAAAGTTATTTCTAGAGATCGGATAAGTGATTAACAGTGGTTGGCAAAGTCATTACAATTGTTGGGCAAAGTAATTTTTAGAGGTCGGATAGGTGATTAACAGTGGTTGGAAAAGTCATTACAATTGTTGGGCCAAGTTTTTTTTAGAGTTCGGAAAAGTGATTAACAATGGTTGGCAAAGTCATTACATTTGTTGGGCAAAGTCATTTTTAGAATTCGGATAAGTGATTAACAGTGGTTGGCAAAGTCATTACAATTGTTGGGCAAAGTCATTTTTAGAGTTCGGATAAGTGATTTACAGTGGTTGGCAAAGTCATTACAATTGTTGGGCAAAGTCATTTTTAGAGTTCGGATAATTTATTAACAGTGGTTGGCAAAGTCATTACAATTGTTGGGCAAAGTCATTTTTAGAGTTCGGATTAGTGATTAAAAGTGATTACAAAGTCATTACAATTGTTGGGCAAAGTAATTTTTAGAGTTCGGATAAGTGATTAACAGTGGTTGGCAAATTCATTACCATTGTTGGGCAAAGTCATTTCTAGAGATCGGATGAGTGATTAACAGTGGTTGGCAAATTCATTACAATTGTTGGGCAAAGTTAATTCTAGAGATCGGATAAGTGATTAACAGTGGTTGGCAAAGTCATTACAATTGTTGGGCAAAGTCATTTTTAGAATTCGGATAAGTGATTAACAGTGGTTGGCAAAGTCATTACAATTGTTGGGCAAAGTCATTTTTAGAGTTCGGAAAAGTGATTAACTGTGGTTGGCAAAGTCATTACAATTGTTGGGCAAAGTCATTTTTAGAGGTCGGATAAGTGATTAACAGTTGTTTGCAAAGTCATTACAATTGTTGGGCAAAGTCATTTTTAGAGTTCGGATAAGTGATTAACAGTGGTTGGCAAATTCATTACAATTGTTGGGCAAAGTTATTTCTAGAGATCGGATAAGTGATTAACAGTGGTGGCAAAGTCATTACAATTGTTGGGCAAAGTAATTTTTAGAGGTCGGATAGGTGATTAACAGTGGTTGGCAAAGTCATTACAATTGTTGGGCCAAGTTTTTTTTAGAGTTCGGAAAAGTGATTAACAGTGGTTGGCAAAGTCATTACATATGTTGGGCAAAGTCATTTTTAGAATTCGGATAAGTGATTAACAGTGGTTGGCAAAGTCATTACAATTGTTGAGCAAAGTCATTTTTAGAGTTCGGAAAAATGATTAACTGTGGTTGGCAAAGTCATTACAATTGTTGGGCAAAGTCATTTCTAGAAATCGGATAAGTGATTAACAGTGGTGTCAAAGTAATTACAATTGTTGGGCAAAGTCATTTTTAGAGTTCGGATAAGTGATAACAGTGGTTGGCAAATTCATTACAATTGTTGGGCAAAGTTATTTCTAGAGATCGGATAAGTGATTAACAGTGGTTGGCAAAGTCATTACAATTGTTGGGCAAAGTAATTTTTAGAGGTCGGATAGGTGATTAATTGTGGTTGGCAAAGTCATTACAATTGTTGGGCCAAGTTTTTTTTAGAGTTCGGAAAAGTGATTAACAGTGGTTGGCAAAGTCATTACATTTGTTGGGCAAAGTCATTTTTAGAGTTCGGATAATTTATTAACAGTGGTTGGCAAAGTCATTACAATTGTTGGGCAAAGTCATTTTAGAGTTCGGATTAGTGATTAAAAGTGATTACAAAGTCATTACAATTGTTGGGCAAAGTAATTTTTAGAGTTCGGATAAGTGATTAACAGTGTTGGCAATTCATTACATTGTTGGGCAAAGTCATTTCTAGAGATCGGATGAGTGATTAACAGTGGTTGCAAATTCATTACAATTGTTGGGCAAAGTCATTTCTAGAGATCGGATGAGTGATTAACAGTGGTTGCAAATTCATTACAATTGTTGGGCAAAGTTAATTCTAGAGATCGGATAAGTGATTAACAGTGGTTGGCAAAGTCATTACAATTGTTGGGCAAAGTAATTTTATAGAATTCGGATAAGGATTAACAGTGGTTGGCAAAGTCATTACAATTGTTGGGCAAAGTCATTTTTAGAATTCGGATAAGTGATTAACAGTGGTTGGCAAAGTCATTACAATTGTTGGGCAAAGTCATTTTTAGAGTTCGGAAAAGTGATTAACTGTGGTTGGCAAAGTCATTACAATTGTTGGGCAAAGTCATTTTTAGAGGTCGGATAAGTGATTAACAGTTGTTTGCAAAGTCATTACAATTGTTGGGCAAAGTAATTTTTAGAGGTCAGATAGGTGATTAACAGTGGTTGGCAAATTCATTACAATTGTTGGGCAAAGTTATTTTTAGAGTTCGGATAAGTGATTTACAGTTGTCGGCAAAGTCATTACAATTGTTGGGCAAATTCTTTTTTAGAGGTCGGATAAGTGATTAACAGTGGTTGGCAAAGTCATTACAATTTTTGGGCAAAGTCATTTCTAGAGATCGGATAAGTGATTAACAGTGGTTGGCAAAGTCATTACAATTGTTGGACAAAGTCATTTTTAGAGTTCGGATAATTTATTAACAGAGTTTGGCAAAGTCATTACAATTGTTGGGCAAAGTCATTTCTAGAGATCGGATAAGTGATTAACAGTGGTTGGCAAAGTAATTACAATTGTTGGGCAAAGTCATTTTTAGAGTTCGGATAAGTGATTAACAGTGGTTGGCAAATTCATTACAATTGTTGGGCAAAGTCATTTCTGGAGATCGGATGAGTGATTAACAGTGGTCGGCAAAGTCATTACAATTGTTGGGCAAAGTCATTTTTAGAGTTCGGATAAGTTAATAACAGTGTTTGGCAAAGTCATTACAATTGCTGGGCAAAGTCATTTTTAGAATTCGGATAAGTGATTAACAGTGGTTGGCAAAGTCATTACAATTGTTGGGCATAGTCATTTTTAGAGGTCGGATAAGTGATTTACAGTGGTTTGCAAAGTCATTACAATTGTTGGGCAAAGTCATTTTTAGAGTTCGGATAATTTATAAACAGTGGTTGGCAAAGTCATTACAATTGTTGGGCAAAGTCATTTCTAGAAATCGGATAAGTGATTAACAGTGGTGTCAAAGTAATTACAATTGTTGGGCAAAGTCATTTTTAGAGTTCGGATAAGTGATTAACAGTGGTTGGCAAATTCATTACAATTGTTGGGCAAAGTTATTTCTAGAGATCGGATAAGTGATTAACAGTGGTTGGCAAAGTCATTACAATTGTTGGGCAAAGTAATTTTTAGAGGTCGGATAGGTGATTAACAGTGGTTGGCAAAGTCATTACAATTGTTGGGCAAAGTTTTTTTTAGAGTTCGGAAAAGTGATTAACAGTGGTTGGCAAAGTCATTACATTTGTTGGGCAAAGTCATTTTTAGAATTCGGATAAGTGATTAACAGTGGTTGGCAAAGTCATTACAATTGTTGGGCAAAGTCATTTTTAGAGTTCGGATAAGTGATTTACAGTGGTTGGCAAAGTCATTACAATTGTTGGGCAAAGTCATTTTTAGAGTTCGGATAATTTATTAACAGTGGTTGGCAAAGTCATTACAATTGTTGGGCAAAGTCATTTTTAGAGTTCGGATTAGTGATTAAAAGTGATTACAAAGTCATTACAATTGTTGGGCAAAGTAATTTTTAGAGTTCGGATAAGTGATTAACAGTGGTTGGCAAATTCATTACAATTGTTGGGCAAAGTCATTTCTAGAGATCGGATGAGTGATTAACAGTGGTTGGCAAATTCATTACAATTGTTGGGCAAAGTTAATTCTAGAGATCGGATAAGTGATTAACAGTGGTTGGCAAAGTCATTACAATTGTTGGGCAAAGTCATTTTTAGAATTCGGATAAGTGATTAACAGTGGTTGGCAAAGTCATTACAATTGTTGGGCAAAGTCATTTTTAGAGTTCGGAAAAGTGATTAACTGTGGTTGGCAAAGTCATTACAATTGTTGGGCAAAGTCATTTTTAGAGGTCGGATAAGTGATTAACAGTGGTTTGCAAAGTCATTACAATTGTTGGGCAAAGTCATTTTTAGAGTTCGGATAAGTTATTAACAGTGGTTGGCAAAGTCATTACAATTGTTGGGCAAAGTCATTTCTAGAGATCGGATAAGTGATTTACAGTTGTCGGCAAAGTCATTACAATTGTTGGGCAAATTCTTTTTTAGTGGTCGGATAAGTGATTAACAGTGGTTGGCAAAGTCATTACAATTTTTGGGCAAAGTCATTTCTAGAGATCGGATAAGTGATTAACAGTGGTTGGCAAAGTCATTACAATTGTTAGGCAAAGTCATTTTTAGAATTCGGATAAGTGATTAATAGTGGTTGGCAAAGTCATTACAATTGTTGGGCAAAGTCATTTTTAGAGTTCGGATAAGAGATTAACAGTGGTTGGCAAAGTCATTACAATTGTTGGGCAAAGTAATTTTTAGAGGTCAGATAGGTGATTAACAGTGGTTGGCAAAGTCATTACAATTGTTGGGCAAAGTCATTTTTAGAGTTCGGAAAAGTGATTAACAGTGGTTGGCGAAGTCATTACTATTGTTGGGCAAAGTCATTTTTAGAATTCGGATAAGTGATTAACAGTGGTTGGCAAAGTCATTACAATTGTTGGGCAAAGTCATTTTTAGAGGTCGGATAAGTGATTAACAGTGGTTTGCAAAGTCATTACAATTGTTGGGCAAAGTCATTTCTAGAGATCGGATAAGTGATTTACAGTTGTCGGCAAAGTCATTACAATTGTTAGGCAAATTCTTTTTTAGAGGTCGGATAAGTGATTAACAGTGGTTGGCAAATTCATTACAATTGTTGGGCAAAGTCATTTCTAGAGATCGGATGAGTGATTAACAGTGGTCGGCAAAGTCATTACAATTGTTGGGCAAAGTCATTTTTAGAGTTCGGATAAGTTAATAACAGTGTTTGGCAAAGTCATTACAATTGTTGGGCAAATTCTTTTTTAGAGGTCGGATTAGTGATTAACTATGGTTGGCAAAGTCATTACAATTTTTGGGCAAAGTCATTTCTAGAGATCGGATAAGTGATTAACAGTGGTTGGCAAAGTCATTACAATTGTTAGGCAAAGTCATTTTTAGAATTCGGATAAGTGATTAACAGTGGTTGGCAAAGTCATTACAATTGTTGGGCAAAGTCATTTTTAGAGGTCGGATAAGTGATTAACAGTGGTTTGCAAAGTCATTACAATTGTTGGGCAAAGTCATTTCTAGAGATCGGATAAGTGATTTACAGTTGTCGGCAAAGTCATTACAATTGTTGGGCAAATTCTTTTTTAGAGGTCGGATAAGTGATTAACAGTGGTTGGCAAAGTCATTACTATTTTTGGGCAAAGTCATTTCTAGAGATCGGATTAGTGATTTACAGTGGTTGGCAAATTCATTACAATTGTTGGGCAAAGTCATTTCTAGAGATCGGATAAGTGATTAACAGTGGTTGGCAAAGTCATTACAATTGTTGGGCAAAGTCATTTTTAGAGTTCGGATAAGTTATTAACAGTTGTTGGCAAAGTCATTACAATTGTTTGGCAATTTCATTTCTAGAGATCGGATAAGTGATTAACAGTGGTTGGCAAAGTCATTACAATTGCTGGGCAAAGTCATTTTAGAGTTCGGATAAGTGATTTACAGTGGTTGGCAAAGTCATTACAATTGTTGGGCAAAGTCATTTTTAGAGATAGGATAAGTGATTAACAGTGGTTGGCAAAGTCATTACAATTGTTGGGCAAAGTCATTTTTAGAGATCGGATAAGTGATTAACAGTGGTTGGCAAAGTCATTACAATTTTTGGGCAAAGTCATTTCTAGAGATCGGATAATCTAATAACAGTGTTTGGCAAAGTCATTACAATTGTTGGGCAAAGTCATTTCTAGAGATCGGATAAGTGATTAACAGTGGTTGGCAAAGTCATTACAATTTTTGGGCGAATTCATTTCTAGAGATCGGATAAGTGATTTACAGTTGTCGGCAAAATCATTACAATTGTTGGGCAAATTCTTTTTTAGAGGTCGGAAAAGTGATTAACAGTGGTTGGCAAAGTCATTACTATTTTTGGGCAAAGTCATTTCTAGAGATCGGATATGTGATTTACAGTGGTTGGCAAATTCATTACAATTGTTGGGCAAAGTCATTTCTAGAGATCGGATAAGTGATTAACAGTGGTTGGCAAAGTCTTACAATTGTTGGGCAAATTCTTTTTTAGAGGTCGGATAAGTTATTAACAGTTGTTGGCAAAGTCATTACAATTGTTGGGCAATTTCATTTCTAGAGATCGGATAAGTGATTAACAGTGTTTGGCAAAGTCATTACAATTGTTGGGCAAAGTCATTTCTAGAGATCGGATAAGTGATTAACAGTGGTTGGCAAAGTCATTACAATTGTTGGGCAAAGTCATTTTTAGAGTTCGGATAAGTTATTAACAGTTGTTGGCAAAGTCATTACAATTGTTGGGCAATTTCATTTCTAGAGATCGGATAAGTGATTAACAGTGGTTGGCAAAGTCATTACAATTGTTGGGCAAAGTCATTTTTAGAGATCGGATAAGTGATTAACAGTGGTTGGCAAAGTCATTACAATTGTTGGGCAAAGTCATTTTTAGAGTTCGGATAAGAGATTAACAGTGATTACAAAGTCATTACAATTGTTGGGCAAAGTCATTTCTAGAGATCGGATAAGTGATTAACAGTGGTTGGCAAAGTCATTACAATTTTTGGGCAAAGTCATTTCTAGAGATCGGATAAGTGATTTACAGTTGTCGGCAAAGTCATTACAATTGTTGGGCAAATTCTTTTTTAGAAGTCGGATAAGTGATTAACAGTGGTTGGCAAAGTCATTACTATTTTTGGGCAAAGTCATTTCTAGAGATCGGATAAGTGATTTACAGTGGTTGGCAAATTCATTACAATTGTTGGGCAAAGTCATTTCTAGAGATCGGATAAGTGATTAACAGTGGTTGGCAAAGTCATTACAATTGTTGGGCAAAGTCATTTTTAGAGTTGGGATAAGTTATTAACAGTAGTTGGCAAAGTCATTACAATTGTTGGGCAATTTCATTTTTAGAGATCGGATAAGTGATTAACAGTGGTTGGCAAAGTCATTACAATTTTTGGGCAAAGTCATTTCTAGAGATCGGATAAGTGATTTACAGTTGTCGGCAAAGTCATTACAATTGTTAGGCAAATTCTTTTTTAGAGATCGGATAAGTGATTAACAGTGGTTGGCTAAGTCATTACAATTTTTGGGCAAAGTCATTTCTAGAGATCGGATAATCTATTAACAGTGTTTGGCAAAGTCATTACAATTGTTGGGCAAAGTCATTTCTAGAGATCGGATAAGTGATTAACAGTGGTTGGCAAAGTCATTACAATTTTTGGGCAAAGTCATTTCTAGAGATCGGATAAGTGATTTACATTTGTCGGCAAAGTCATTACAATTGTTGGGCAAATTCTTTTTTAGAGGTCGGATAAGTGATTAACAGTGGTTGGCAAAGTCATTACTATTTTTGGGCAAAGTCATTTCTAGAGATCGGATAAGTGATTTACAGTGGTTGGCAAATTCATTACAATTGTTGGGCAAAGTCATTTTTAGAGTTGGGATAAGTTATTAACAGTTGTTGGCAAAGTCATTACAATTGTTGGGCAATTTCATTTTTAGAGATCGGATAAGTGATTAACAGTGGTTGGCAAAGTCATTACAATTTTTGGGCAAAGTCATTTCTAGAGATCGGATAAGTGATTAACAGTGGTTGGCAAAGTAATTACAATTGTTGGGCAGAGTCATTTTTAGAGTTGGGATAAGTTATTAACAGTTGTTGGCAAAGTCATTACAATTGTTGGGCAATTTCATTTTTAGAGATCGGATAAGTGATTAACGGTGGTTGGCAAAGTCATTACAATTTCTGGGCAAAGTCATTTCTAGAGATCGGATAATCTATTAACAGTGTTTGGCAAAGTCATTACAATTGTTGGGCAAAGTCATTTCTAGAGATCGGATAAGTGATTAACAGTGGTTGGCAAAGTCTTTACAATTTTTGGGCAAAGTCATTTCTAGAGATCGGATAAGTGATTTACAGTTGTCGGCAAAGTCATTACAATTGTTAGGCAAATTCTTTTTTAGAGGTCGGATAAGTGATTAACAGTGGTTGGCAAAGTCATTGCAATTTTTGGGCAAAGTCATTTCTAGAGATCGGATAAGTGATTAACAGTGGTTGGCAAAGTCATTACAATTGTTGGGCAAAGTCATTTTTAGAATTCGGATAAGTGATTAACAGTGGTTGGCAAAGTCATTACAATTGTTGGGCAAAGTCATTTTTAGAGGTCGGATAAGTGATTAACAGTGGTTTGCAAAGTCATTACAATTGTTGGGCAAAGTCATTTTTAGAGTTCCGATAATTTATTAACAGTGGTTGGCAAAGTCATTACAATTGTTGGGCAAAGTCATTTCTAGAGATCGGATAAGTGATTAACAGTGGTTGGCAAAGTAATTACAATTGTTGGGCAAAGTCATTTTTAGAGTTCGGATAAGTGATTAACAGTGGTTGGCAAATTCATTACAATTGTTGGGCAAAGTCATTTCTAGAGATCGGATAAGTGATTAACAGTGGTTGGCAAAGTCATTACAATTGTTGGGCAAAGTCATTTTTAGAGTTGGGATAAGTTATTAACAGTAGTTGGCAAAGTCATTACAATTGTTGGGCAATTTCATTTTTAGAGATCGGATAAGTGATTAACAGTGGTTGGCAAAGTCTTTACAATTTTTTGGCAAAGTCATTTCTAGAGATCGGATAAGTGATTTACAGTTGTCGGCAAAGTCATTACAATTGTTGGGCAAATTCTTTTTTAGAGGTCGGATAAGTGATTAACAGTGGTTGGCAAAGTCATTGCAATTTTTGGGCAAAGTCATTTCTAGAGATCGGATAAGTGATTAACAGTGGTTGGCAAAGTCATTACAATTGTTGGGCAAAGTCATTTTTAGAATTCGGATAAGTGATTAACAGTGGTTGGCAAAGTCATTACAATTGTTGGGCAAAGTCATTTTTAGAGGTCGGATAAGTGATTAACAGTGGTTTGCAAAGTCATTACAATTGTTGGGCAAAGTCATTTTTAGAGTTCCGATAATTTATTAACAGTGGTTGGCAAAGTCATTACAATTGTTGGGCAAAGTCATTTCTAGAGATCGGATAAGTGATTAACAGTGGTTGGCAAAGTAATTACAATTGTTGGGCAAAGTCATTTTTAGAGTTCGGATAAGTGATTAACAGTGGTTGGCAAATTCATTACAATTGTTGGGCCAAGTCATTTCTAGAGATCGGATAAGTGATTAACAGTGGTTGGCAAAGTCATTACAATTGTTGGGCAAAGTCATTTTTAGAGTTGGGATAAGTTATTAACAGTAGTTGGCAAAGTCATTACAATTGTTGGGCAATTTCATTTTTAGAGATCGGATAAGTGATTAACAGTGGTTGGCAAAGTCATTCCAATTTTTGGGCAAAGTCATTTCTAGAGATCGGATAAGTGATTTACAGTTGTCGGCAAAGTCATTACAATTGTTAGGCAAATTCTTTTTAGAGATCGGATAAGTGATTAACAGTGGTTGGCTAAGTCATTACAATTTTTGGGCAAAGTCATTTCTAGAGATCGGATAATCTATTAACAGTGTTTGGCAAAGTCATTACAATTGTTGGGCAAAGTCATTTCTAGAGATCGGATAAGTGATTAACAGTGGTTGGCAAAGTCATTACAATTTTTGGGCAAAGTCATTTCTAGAGATCGGATAAGTGATTTACATTTGTCGGCAAAGTCATTACAATTGTTGGGCAAATTCTTTTTTAGAGGTCGGATAAGTGATTAACAGTGGTTGGCAAAGTCATTACTATTTTTGGGCAAAGTCATTTCTAGAGATCGGATAAGTGATTTACAGTGGTTGGCAAATTCATTACAATTGTTGGGCAAAGTCATTTTTAGAGTTGGGATAAGTTATTAACAGTTGTTGGCAAAGTCATTACAATTGTTGGGCAATTTCATTTTTAGAGATCGGATAAGTGATTAACAGTGGTTGGCAAAGTCATTACAATTTTTGGGCAAAGTCATTTCTAGAGATCGGATAAGTGATTAACAGTGGTTGGCAAAGTAATTACAATTGTTGGGCAGAGTCATTTTTAGAGTTGGGATAAGTTATTAACAGTTGTTGGCAAAGTCATTACAATTGTTGGGCAATTTCATTTTTAGAGATCGGATAAGTGATTAACGGTGGTTGGCAAAGTCATTACAATTTCTGGGCAAAGTCATTTCTAGAGATCGGATAATCTATTAACAGTGTTTGGCAAAGTCATTACAATTGTTGGGCAAAGTCATTTCTAGAGATCGGATAAGTGATTAACAGTGGTTGGCAAAGTCTTTACAATTTTTGGGCAAAGTCATTTCTAGAGATCGGATAAGTGATTTACAGTTGTCGGCAAAGTCATTACAATTGTTGGGCAAATTCTTTTTTAGAGGTCGGATAAGTGATTAACAGTGGTTGGCAAAGTCATTGCAATTTTTGGGCAAAGTCATTTCTAGAGATCGGATAAGTGATTAACAGTGGTTGGCAAAGTCATTACAATTGTTGGGCAAAGTCATTTTTAGAATTCGGATAAGTGATTAACAGTGGTTGGCAAAGTCATTACAATTGTTGGGCAAAGTCATTTTTAGAGTTCGGATAAGTGATTAACAGTGGTTGGCAAATTCATTACAATTGTTGGGCAAAGTTATTTTTAGAGGTCGGATAAGTGATTAACAGTGGTTGGCAAAGTCATTGCAATTTTTGGGCAAAGTCATTTCTAGAGATCGGATAAGTGATTAACAGTGGTTGGCAAAGTCATTACAATTGTTGGGCAAAGTCATTTTTAGAATTCGGATAAGTGATTAACAGTGGTTGGCAAAGTCATTACAATTGTTGGGCAAAGTCATTTTTAGAGGTCGGATAAGTGATTAACAGTGGTTTGCAAAGTCATTACAATTGTTGGGCAAAGTCATTTTTAGAGTTCCGATAATTTATTAACAGTGGTTGGCAAAGTCATTACAATTGTTGGGCAAAGTCATTTCTAGAGATCGGATAAGTGATTAACAGTGGTTGGCAAAGTAATTACAATTGTTGGGCAAAGTCATTTTTAGAGTTCGGATAAGTGATTAACAGTGGTTGGCAAATTCATTACAATTGTTGGGCAAAGTTATTTTTAGAGGTCGGATAGGTGATTAACAGTGGTTGGCAAAGTCATTACAATTGTTGGGCAAAGTAATTTTTAGAGGTCGGATAGGTGATTAACAGTGGTTGGCAAAGTCATTACAATTGTTGGGCAAAGTCATTTTTAGAGTTCGGAAAAGTGATTAACAGTGGTTGGCAAAGTCATTACAATTGTTGGGCAAAGTCATTTTTAGAATTCGGATAAGTGATTAACAGTGGTTTGCAAAGTCATTACTATTGTTGGGCAAAGTCATTTTTAGAATTCGGATAAGTGATTAACAGTGGTTGGCAAAGTCATTACAATTGTTGGGCAAAGTCATTTTTAGAGGTCGGATAAGTGATTAACAGTGGTTTGCAAAGTCATTACAATTGTTGGGCAAAGTCATTTCTAGAGATCGGATAAGTGATTTACAGTTGTCGGCAAAGTCATTACAATTGTTGGGCAAATTCATTTTTAGAGGTCGGATAAGTGATTAACAGTGGTTGGCAAAGTCATTACTATTTTTGGGCAAAGTCATTTCTAGAGATCGGATAAGTGATTTACAGTGGTTGGCAAATTCATTACAATTGTTGGGCAAAATCATTTCTAGAGATCGGATAAGTGATTAACAGTGGTTGGCAAAGTCATTACAATTGTTGGGCAAAGTCATTTTTAGAGTTTGGATAAGTTATTAACAGTTGTTGGCAAAGTCATTACAATTGTTGGGCAATTTCATTTATAGAGATCGGATAAGTGATTAGCAGTGGTTGGCAAAGTCATTACAATTGTTGGGCAAAGTCATTTTTAGAGGTCAGATAAGTGATTAGTAGTGGTTGGCAAAGTCATTACAATTGTTGGGCAAAGTCATTTTTAGAGTTCGGATAAGTGATTTACAGTGGTTGGCAAAGTCATTACAATTGTTGGGCAAAGTCATTTTTAGAGATCGGATAAGTGATTAACAGTGGTTGGCTAAGTCATTACAATTGTTGGGCAAAGTCATTTTTAGAGATCGGATAAGTGATTAACAGTGGTTGGCAAAGTCATTACAATTTTTGGGCAAAGTCATTTCTTGAGATCGGATAATCAATATCAGTGTTTGGCAAAGTCATTACAATTGTTGGGCAAAGTCATTTCTAGAGATCGGATAAGTGATTAACAGTGGTTGGCAAAGTCATTACAATTTTTGGGCAAAGTCATTTCTAGAGATCGGATAAGTGATTTACAGTGCTTGGCAAATTCATTACAATTGTTGGGCAAAGTCATTTCTAGAGATCGTATAAGTGATTAACAGTGGTTGGCAAAGTCATTACAATTGTTGGGCATAGTCATTTTTAGAGTTCGGATAAGAGATTAACAGTGATTACAAAGTCATTACAATTGTTGGGCAAAGTAATTTTTAGAGGTCGGATAGGTGATTAACAGTGGTTGGCAAAGTCATTACAATTGTTGGGCAAAGTCATTTTTAGAGTTCGGAAAAGTGATTAACAGTGGTTGGCAAAGTCATTACAATTGTTGGGCAAAGTCATTTTTAGAGTTCGGATAAGAGACTAACAGTGATTACAAAGTCATTACAATTGTTGGGCAAAGTAATTTTTAGAGGTCGGATAGGTGATTAACAGTGGTTGGCAAAGTCATTACAATTGTTGGGCAAAGTCATTTTTAGAGTTCGGAAAAGTGATTTACAGTGGTTGGCAAAGTCATTACAATTGTTGGGCAAAGTCATTTTTAGAGGTCGGATAAGTGATTAGTAGTGGTTGGCATACCATTACAATTGTTGGGCAAAGTCCTTTTTAGAGTTCGGATAAGTGATTTACAGTGGTTGGCAAAGTCATGACAATTGTTGGGCAAAGTCATTTTTAGAGATCGGATAAGTGATTAACAGTGGTTGGCAAAGTCATTACAATTGTTGGGCAAAGTCATTTTTAGAGATCGGATAAGTGATTAACAGTGGTTGGCAAAGTCATTACAATTTTTGGGCAAAGTCATTTCTAGAGTTCGGATAATCTATTAACAGTGTTTGGCAAAGTCATTACAATTGTTGGGCAAAGTCATTTCTAGAGATCGGATAAGTGATTTACAGTAGTCGGCAAAGTCATTACAATTGTTGGGCAAATTCTTTTTTAGAGGTCGGATAAGTGATTAACAGTGGTTGGCAAAGTCATTACTATTTTTGGGCAAAGTCATTTCTAGAGATCGTATAAGTGATTTACAGTGGTTGGCAAATTCATTACAATTGTTGGGCAAAGTCATTTCTAGAGATCGGATAAGTGATTAACAGTGGTTGGCAAAGTCATTACAATTGTTGGGCAAAGTCATTTTTAGAATTCGGATAAGTGATTAACAGTGGTTGGCAAAGTCATTACAATTGTTGGGCAAAGTCATTTTTAGAGGTCGGATAAGTGATTAACAGTGGTTTGCAAAGTCATTACAATTGTTGGGCAAAGTCATTTCTAGAGATCGGATAAGTGATTAACAAAGGTTGGCAAAGTCATTACAATTGTTGGGCAAAGTCATTTCTAGAGATCGGATAAGTGATTTACAGTTGTCCGCAAAGTCATTACAATTGTTGGGCAAATTCTTTTTTAGAGGTCGGATAAGTGATTTACAGTGGTTGGCAAAGTCATTACAATTTTTGGGCAGAGTCATTTCTAGAGATCGGATAAGTGATTTACAGTGGTTGGCAAATTCATTACAATTGTTGGGCAAAGTCATTTCTAGAGATCGGATAAGTGATTAACAGTGGTTGGCAAAGTCATTACAATTGTTGGGCAAAGTCATTTTTAGAATTCGGATAAGTGATTAACAGTGGTTTGCAAAGTCATTACAATTGTTGGGCAAAGTCATTTTTAGAGTTCGGATAAGTTATTAACAGTGGTTGGCAAAGTCATTACAATTTTTGGGCAAAGTCATTTCTAGAGATCGGATAAGTGATTTACAGTGGTTGGCAAATTCATTACAATTGTTGGGCAAAGTCATTTCTAGAGATCGGATAAGTGATTAACAGTGGTTGGCAAAGTCATTACAATTGTTGGGCAAAGTCATTTTTAGAGGTCAGATAGGTGATTAACAGTGGTTGGCAAAGTCATTACAATTGTTGGGCAAAGTCATTTTTAGAGTTCGGAAAAGTGATTAACAGTGGATGGCAAAGTCATTACAATTGTTGGGCAAAGTCATTTTTAGAGTTCGGAAAAGTGATTAACAGTGGTTGGCAAAGTCATTACTATTGTTGGGCAAAGTCATTTTTAGAATTCGGATAAGTGATTAATAGTGGTAGGCAAAGTCATTACAATTGTTGGGCAAAGTCATTTTTAGAGTTCGGATAAGAGATTAACAGTGATTACAAAGTCATTACAATTGTTGGGCAAAGTAATTTTTAGAGGTCAGATAGGTGATTAACAGTGGTTGGCAAAGTCATTACAATTGTTGTGCAAAGTCATTTTTAGAGTTCGGAAAAGTGATTAACAGTTGTTGGCAAAGTCATTACTATTGTTGGGCAAAGTCATTTTTAGAATTCGGATAAGTGATTAACAGTGGTTGGCAAAGTCATTACAATTGTTGGGCAAAGTCATTTCTAGAGGTCAGATAGGTGATTAACAGTGGTTGGCAAAGTCATTACAATTGTTGGGCAAAGTCATTTTTAGAGTCCGGAAAAGTGATTAACAGTGGTTGGCAAAGTCATTACAATTGTTGGGCAAAGTCATTTTTAGAGTTCGGAAAAGTGATTAACAGTGGTTGGCAAAGTCATTACTATTGTTGGGCAAATTCTTTTTTAGAGGTCGGATAAGTGATTAACAGTGGTTGGCAAAGTCATTACAATTTTTGGGCAAAGTCATTTCTAGAGATCGGATAAGTGATTTACAGTGGTTGGCAAATTCATTACAATTGTTGGGCAAAGTAATTTTTAGAGGTCAGATAGGTGATTAACAGTGGTTGGCAAAGTCATTACAATTGTTGTGCAAAGTCATTTTTAGAGTTCGGAAAAGTGATTAACAGTGGTTGGCAAAGTCATTACAATTGTTGGGCAAAGTCATTTTTAGAGGTCGGATAAGTGATTAACAGTGGTTTGCAAAGTCATTACAGTTGTTGTGCAAATTCTTTTTTAGAGGTCGGATAAGTGATTAACAGTGGTTGGCAAAGTCATTACAATTTTTGGGCAAAGTCATTTCTAGAGATCGGATAAGTGATTTACAGTGGTTGGCAAATTCATTACAATTGTTGGGCTAAGTCATTTCTAGAGATCGGATAAGTGATTAACAGTGGTTGGCAAAGTCATTACAATTGTTGGGCAAAGTCATTTTTAGAGTTCGGATAAGAGATTAACAGTGATTAAAAAGTCATTACAATTGTTGGGCAAAGTCATTTTTAGAGATCGGATAAGTGATTAACAGTGGTTGGCAAAGTCATTACAATTGTTGGGCAAAGTCATTTTTAGAATTCGGATAAGTGATTAACAGTGGTTTGCAAAGTCATTACAATTGTTGGGCAAAGTCATTTTTAGAGTTCGGATAAGTTATTAACAGTGGTTGGCAAAGTCATTACAATTGTTGGGCAAAGTCATTTCTAGAGATCGGATAAGTGATTAACAGTGGTTGGCAAAGTCATTACAATTGTTGGGCAAAGTCATTTTTAGAGGTCAGATAGGTGATTTACAGTGGTTGGCAAATTCATTACAATTGTTGGGCAAAGTCATTTCTAGAGATCGGATAAGTGATTAACAGTGGTTGGCAAAGTCATTACAATTGTTGGGCAAAGTCATTTTTAGAATTCGGATAAGTGATTAACAGTGGTTTGCAAAGTCATTACAATTGTTGGGCAAAGTCATTTTTAGAGTTCGGATAAGTTATTAACAGTGGTTGGCAAAGTCATTACAATTTTTGGGCAAAGTCATTTCTAGAGATCGGATAAGTGATTTACAGTGGTTGGCAAATTCATTACAATTGTTGGGCAAAGTCATTTCTAGAGATCGGATAAGTGATTAACAGTGGTTGGCAAAGTCATTACAATTGTTGGGCAAAGTCATTTTTAGAGGTCAGATAGGTGATTAACAGTGGTTGGCAAAGTCATTACAATTGTTGGGCAAAGTCATTTTTAGGGTTCGGAAAAGTGATTAACAGTGGATGGCAAAGTCATTACAATTGTTGGGCAAAGTCATTTTTAGAGTTCGGAAAAGTGATTAACAGTGGTTGGCAAAGTCATTACTATTGTTGGGCAAAGTCATTTTTAGAATTCGGATAAGTGATTAATAGTGGTAGGCAAAGTCATTACAATTGTTGGGCAAAGTCATTTTTAGAGTTCGGATAAGAGATTAACAGTGATTACAAAGTCATTACAATTGTTGGGCAAAGTAATTTTTAGAGGTCAGATAGGTGATTAACAGTGGTTGGCAAAGTCATTACAATTGTTGTGCAAAGTCATTTTTAGAGTTCGGAAAAGTGATTAACAGTTGTTGGCAAAGTCATTACTATTGTTGGGCAAAGTCATTTTTAGAATTCGGATAAGTGATTAACAGTGGTTGGCAAAGTCATTACAATTGTTGGGCAAAGTCATTTCTAGAGGTCAGATAGGTGATTAACAGTGGTTGGCAAAGTCATTACAATTGTTGGGCAAAGTCATTTTTAGAGTCCGGAAAAGTGATTAACAGTGGTTGGCAAAGTCATTACAATTGTTGGGCAAAGTCATTTTTAGAGTTCGGATAAGTTATTAACAGTGGTTGGCAAAGTCATTACAATTTTTGGGCAAAGTCATTTCTAGAGATCGGATAAGTGATTTACAGTGGTTGGCAAATTCATTACAATTGTTGGGCAAAGTCATTTCTAGAGATCGGATAAGTGATTAACAGTGGTTGGCAAAGTCATTACAATTGTTGGGCAAAGTCATTTTTAGAGGTCAGATAGGTGATTAACAGTGGTTGGCAAAGTCATTACAATTGTTGGGCAAAGTCATTTTTAGGGTTCGGAAAAGTGATTAACAGTGGATGGCAAAGTCATTACAATTGTTGGGCAAAGTCATTTTTAGAGTTCGGAAAAGTGATTAACAGTGGTTGGCAAAGTCATTACAATTGTTGTGCAAAGTCATTTTTAGAGTTCGGAAAAGTGATTAACAGTTGTTGGCAAAGTCATTACTATTGTTGGCCCAAAGTCATTTTTAGAATTCGGATAAGTGATTAACAGTGGTTGGCAAAGTCATTACAATTGTTGGGCAAAGTCATTTCTAGAGGTCAGATAGGTGATTAACAGTGGTTGGCAAAGTCATTACAATTGTTGGGCAAAGTCATTTTTAGAGTCCGGAAAAGTGATTAACAGTGGTTGGCAAAGTCATTACAATTGTTGGGCAAAGTCATTTTTAGAGTTCGGAAAAGTGATTAACAGTGGTTGGCAAAGTCATTACTATTGTTGGGCAAATTCTTTTTTAGAGGTCGGATAAGTGATTAACAGTGGTTGGCAAAGTCATTACAATTTTTGGGCAAAGTCATTTCTAGAGATCGGATAAGTGATTTACAGTGGTTGGCAAATTCATTACAATTGTTGGGCAAAGTAATTTTTAGAGGTCAGATAGGTGATTAACAGTGGTTGGCAAAGTCATTACAATTGTTGTGCAAAGTCATTTTTAGAGTTCGGAAAAGTGATTAACAGTGGTTGGCAAAGTCATTACAATTGTTGGGCAAAGTCATTTTTAGAGGTCGGATAAGTGATTAACAGTGGTTTGCAAAGTCATTACAGTTGTTGTGCAAATTCTTTTTTAGAGGTCGGATAAGTGATTAACAGTGGTTGGCAAAGTCATTACAATTTTTGGGCAAAGTCATTTCTAGAGATCGGATAAGTGATTTACAGTGGTTGGCAAATTCATTACAATTGTTGGGCTAAGTCATTTCTAGAGATCGGATAAGTGATTAACAGTGGTTGGCAAAGTCATTACAATTGTTGGGCAAAGTCATTTTTAGAGTTCGGATAAGAGATTAACAGTGATTACAAAGTCATTACAATTGTTGGGCAAAGTAATTTTTAGAGGTCAGATAGGTGATTAACAGTGGTTGGCAAAGTCATTACAATTGTTGGGCAAAGTCATTTTTAGAGTTCGGAAAAGTGATTAACAGTGGTTGGCAAAGTCATTGCTATTGTTGGGCAAAGTCATTTTTAGAATTCGGATAAGTGATTAACAGTGGTTGGCAAAGTCATTACAATTGTTGGGCAAAGTCATTTTTAGAGGTCGGATAAGTGATTAACAGTGGTTTGCAAAGTCATTACAATTGTTGGGCAAAGTCATTTCTAGAGATCGGATAAGTGATTTACAGTTGTCGGCAAAGTCATTACAATTGTTGGGCAAAGTCATTTCTAGAGATCGGATAAGTGATTAACAGTGGTTGGCAAAGTCATTACAATTGTTGGGCAAAGTCATTTTTAGAGGTCAGATAGGTGATTAACAGTGGTTGGCAAAGTCATTACAATTGTTGGGCAAAGTCATTTTTAGAGTTCGGAAAAGTGATTAACAGTGGTTGGCAAAGTCATTACAATTGTTGGGCAAAGTCATTTTTAGAGTTCGGAAAAGTGATTAACAGTGGTTGGCAAAGTCATTACTATTGTTGGGCAAAGTCATTTTTAGAATTCGGATAAGTGATTAATAGTGATTACAAAGTCATTACAATTGTTGGGCAAAGTAATTTTTAGAGGTCAGATAGGTGATTAACAGTGGTTGGCAAAGTCATTACAATTGTTGTGCAAAGTCATTTTTAGAGTTCGGATAAGAGATTAACAGTGATTACAAAGTCATTACAATTGTTGGGCAAAGTCATTTTTAGAATTCGGATAAGTGATTAACAGTGGTTGGCAAAGTCATTCCAATTGTTGGGCAAAGTCATTTTTAGAGGTCGGATAAGTGATTAACAGTGGTTTGCAAAGTCATCACAATTGTTGGGCAAAGTCATTTCTAGAGATCGGATAAGTGATTAACAGTGGTTGGCAAAGTCATTACAATTGTTGGGCAAAGTCATTTTTAGAGGTCAGATAGGTGATTAACAGTGGTTGGCAAAGTCATTACAATTGTTGGGCAAAGTCATTTTTAGAGTTCGGAAAAGAGATTAACAGTGGTTGGCAAAGTCATTACAATTGTTGGGCAAAGTCATTTTTAGATTTCGGAAAAGTGATTAACAGTGGCTGGCTAAGTCATAACAATTGTTGGGCAAAGTCATTTTTAGAATTCGGATAAGTGATTAACAGTGGTTGGCAAAGTCATTACAATTGTTGGGCAAAGTCATTTTTAGAGGTCGGATAAGTGATTAACAGTGGTTTGCAAAGTCATTACAATTGTTGGGCAAAGTCATTTCTAGAGATCGGATAAGTGATTAACAGTGGTTGGCAAAGTAATTACAATTGTTGGGCAAAGTCATTTTTAGAGTTCGGATAAGTGATTAACAGTGGTTGGCAAATTCATTACAATTGTTGGGCAAAGTTATTTTTAGAGGTCGGATAGGTGATTAACAGTGGTTGGCAAAATCATTACAATTTTTGGGAAAAGTCATTTCTAGAGGTCGGATAAGTGATTTACAGTGGTTGGCAAATTCATTACAATTGTTGGGCAAAGTCATTTCTAGAGATCGGATAAGTGATTTACAGTGGTTGGCAAATTCATTACAATTGTTGGGCAAAGTCATTTCTAGAGATCGGATAAGTGATTAACAGTGGTTGGCAAAGTCATTACAATTGTTGGGCAAAGTCATTTTTAGAGTTCGGATAAGAGATTAACAGTGATTACAAAGTCATTACAATTGTTGGGCAAAGTAATTTTTAGAGGTCAGATAGGTGATTAACAGTGGTTGGCAAAGTCATTACAATTGTTCGGCAAAGTCATTTTTAGAATTCGGATAAGTGATTAACAGTGGTTGGCAAAGTCATTACAATTGTTGGGCAAAGTCATTTTTAGAGGTCGGATAAGTGATTAACAGTGGTTTGCAAAGTCATTACAATTGTTGGTCAAAGTCATTTCTAGAGATCGGATAAGTGATTTACAGTTGTCGGCAAAGTCATTACAATTGTTGGGCAAATTCTTTTTTAGAGGTCGGATAAGTGATTAACAGTGGTTGGCAAAGTCATTACAATTTTTGGGCAAAGTCATTTCTAGAGATCGGATAAGTGATTTACAGTGGTTGGCAAATTAATTACAATTGTTGGGCAAAGTCATTTCTAGAGATCGGATAAGTGATTAACAGTGGTTGGCAAAGTCATTACAATTGTTGGGCAAAGTCATTTTTAGAGTTCGGATAAGTTATTAACAGTTGTTGGCAAAGTCATTACAATTGTTGGGCAATTTCATTTCTAGAGATCGGATAAGTGATTAACAGTGGTTGGCAAAGTCATTACAATTGTTGGGCAAAGTCATTTTTAGAGATCGGATAAGTGATTAACAGTGGTTGGCAAAGTCATTACAATTGTTGGGCAAAGTCATTTTTAGAGTTCGGATAAGAGATTAACAGTGATTACAAAGTCATTACAATTGTTGGGCAAAGTAATTTTTAGAGGTCAGATAGGTGATTAACAGTGGTTGGCAAAGTCATTACAATTGTTCGGCAAAGTCATTTTTAGAGTTCGGAAAAGTGATTAACAGTGGTTGGCAAAGTCATTACTATTGTTGGGCAAAGTCATTTTTAGAATTCGGATAAGTGATTAACAGTGGTTGGCAAAGTCATTACAATTGTTGGGCAAAGTCATTTTTAGAGGTCGGATAAGTGATTAACAGTGGTTTGCAAAGTCATTACAATTGTTGGTCAAAGTCATTTCTAGAGATCGGATAAGTGATTTACAGTTGTCGGCAAAGTCATTACAATTGTTGGGCAAATTCTTTTTTAGAGGTCGGATAAGTGATTAATAGTGGTTGGCAAAGTCATTACAATTTTTGGGCAAAGTCATTTCTAGAGATCGGATAAGTGATTTACAGTGGTTGGCAAATTAATTACAATTGTTGGGCAAAGTCATTTCTAGAGATCGGATAAGTGATTAACAGTGGTTGGCAAAGTCATTACAATTGTTGGGCAAAGTCATTTTTAGAGTTCGGAAAAGTGATTAACAGTGGTTGGCAAAGTCATTACTATTGTTGGGCAAAGTCATTTTTAGAATTCGGATAAGTGATTAACAGTGGTTGGCAAAGTCATTACAATTGTTGGGCAAAGTCATTTTTAGAGGTCGGATATGTGATTAACAGTGGTTTGCAAAGTCATTACAATTGTTGGGCAAAGTCATTTTTAGAGTTCGGATAAGTTATCAACAGTTGTTGGCAAAGTCATTACTTTTGTTGGGCAAAGTCATTTTTAGAATTCGGATAAGTGATTAACAGTGGTTGGCAAAGTCATTACAATTGTTGGGCAAAGTCATTTTTAGAGGTCGGATAAGTGATTAACAGTGGTTTGCAAAGTCATTACAATTGTTGGGCAAAGTCATTTCTAGAGATCGGATAAGTGATTAACAGTGGTTGGCAAAGTCATTACAATTGTTGGGCAAAGTCATTTTTAGAGGTCAGATAGGTGATTAACAGTGGTTGGCAGAGTCATTACAATTGTTGGGCAAAGTCATTTTTAGAGTTCGGAAAAGTGATTAACAGTGGTTGGCAAAGTCATTACAATTGTTGGGCAAAGTCATTTTTAGATTTCGGAAAAGTGATTAACAGTGGCTGGCTAAGTCATAACAATTGTTGGGCAAAGTCATTTTTAGAATTCGGATAAGTGATTAACAGAGGTTGGCAAAGTCATTACAATTGTTGGGCAAAGTCATTTTTAGAGGTCGGATAAGTGATTAACAGTGGTTGGCAAAGTCATTCCAATTGTTGGGCAAAGTCATTTTTAGAGGTCGGATAAGTGATTAACAGTGGTTTGCAAAGTCATTACAATTGTTGGGCAAAGTCATTTCTAGAGATTGGATAAGTGATTAACAGTGGTTGGCAAAGTCATTACAATTGTTGGGCAAAGTCATTTTTAGAGGTCAGATAGGTGATTAACAGTGGTTGGCAAAGTCATTACAATTGTTGGGCAAAGTCATTTTTAGAGTTCGGAAAAGAGATTAACAGTGGTTGGCAAAGTCATTACAATTGTTGGGCAAAGTCATTTTTAGATTTCGGAAAAGTGATTAACAGTGGCTGGCTAAGTCATAACAATTGTTGGGCAAAGTCATTTTTAGAATTCGGATAAGTGATTAACAGTGGTTGGCAAAGTCATTACAATTGTTGGGCAAAGTCATTTTTAGAGGTCGGATAAGTGATTAACAGTGGTTTGCAAAGTCATTACAATTGTTGGGCAAAGTCATTTCTAGAGATCGGATAAGTGATTAACAGTGGTTGGCAAAGTAATTACAATTGTTGGGCAAAGTCATTTTTAGAGTTCGGATAAGTGATTAACAGTGGTTGGCAAATTCATTACAATTGTTGGGCAAAGTTATTTTTAGAGGTCGGATAGGTGATTAACAGTGGTTGGCAAAATCATTACAATTTTTGGGCAAAGTCATTTCTAGAGGTCGGATAAGTGATTTACAGTGGTTGGCAAATTCATTACAATTGTTGGGCAAAGTCATTTCTAGAGATCGGATAAGTGATTTACAGTGGTTGGCAAATTCATTACAATTGTTGGGCAAAGTCATTTCTAGAGATCGGATAAGTGATTAACAGTGGTTGGCAAAGTCATTACAATTGTTGGGCAAAGTCATTTTTAGAGTTCGGATAAGAGATTAACAGTGATTACAAAGTCATTACAATTGTTGGGCAAAGTAATTTTTAGAGGTCAGATAGGTGATTAACAGTGGTTGGCAAAGTCATTACAATTGTTCGGCAAAGTCATTTTTAGAGTTCGGAAAAGTGATTAACAGTGGTTGGCAAAGTCATTACTATTGTTGGGCAAAGTCATTTTTAGAATTCGGATAAGTGATTAACAGTGGTTGGCAAAGTCATTACAATTGTTGGGCAAAGTCATTTTTAGAGGTCGGATAAGTGATTAACAGTGGTTTGCAAAGTCATTACAATTGTTGGTCAAAGTCATTTCTAGAGATCGGATAAGTGATTTACAGTTGTCGGCAAAGTCATTACAATTGTTGGGCAAATTCTTTTTTAGAGGTCGGATAAGTGATTAACAGTGGTTGGCAAAGTCATTACAATTTTTGGGCAAAGTCATTTCTAGAGATCGGATAAGTGATTTACAGTGGTTGGCAAATTAATTAGAATTGTTGGGCAAAGTCATTTCTAGAGATCGGATAAGTGATTAACAGTGGTTGGCAAAGTCATTACAATTGTTGGGCAAAGTCATTTTTAGAGTTCGGATAAGTTATTAACAGTTGTTGGCAAAGTCACTACAATTGTTGGGCAATTTCATTTCTAGAGATCGGATAAGTTATTAACAGTGGTTGGCAAAGTCATTACAATTGTTGGGCAAAGTCATTTTTAGAGATCGGATAAGTGATTAACAGTGGTTGGCAAAGTCATTACAATTGTTGGGCAAAGTCATTTTTAGAGTTCGGATAAGAGATTAACAGTGATTACAAAGTCATTACAATTGTTGGGCAAAGTAATTTTTAGAGGTCAGATAGGTGATTAACAGTGGTTGGCAAAGTCATTGCAATTGTTCGGCAAAGTCATTTTTAGAGTTCGGAAAAGTGATTAACAGTGGTTGGCAAAGTCATTACTATTGTTGGGCAAAGTCATTTTTAGAATTCGGATAAGTGATTAACAGTGGTTGGCAAAGTCATTACAATTGTTGGGCAAAGTCATTTTTAGAGGTCGGATAAGTGATTAACAGTGGTTTGCAAAGTCATTACAATTGTTGGTCAAAGTCATTTCTAGAGATCGGATAAGTGATTTACAGTTGTCGGCAAAGTCATTACAATTGTTGGGCAAATTCTTTTTTAGAGGTCGGATAAGTGATTAACAGTGGTTGGCAAAGTCATTACAATTTTTGGGCAAAGTCATTTCTAGAGATCGGATAAGTGATTTACAGTGGTTGGCAAATTAATTACAATTGTTGGGCAAAGTCATTTCTAGAGATCGGATAAGTGATTAACAGTGGTTGGCAAAGTCATTACAATTGTTGGGCAAAGTCATTTTTAGAGTTCGGATAAGTTATTAACAGTTGTTGGCAAAGTCATTACAATTGTTGGGCAATTTCATTTCTAGAGATCGGATAAGTGATTAACAGTGGTTGGCAAAGTCATTACAATTGTTGGGCAAAGTCATTTTTAGAGATCGGATAAGTGATTAACAGTGGTTGGCAAAGTCATTACAATTGTTGGGCAAAGTCATTTTTAGAGTTCGGATAAGTTATCAACAGTTGTTGGCAAAGTCATTACTTTTGTTGGGCAAAGTCATTTTTAGAATTCGGATAAGTGATTAACAGTGGTTGGCAAAGTCATTACAATTGTTGGGCAAAGTCATTTTTAGAGGTCGGATAAGTGATTAACAGTGGTTTGCAAAGTCATTACAATTGTTGGGCAAAGTTATTTCTAGAGATCGGATAAGTGATTAACAGTGGTTGGCAAAGTCATTACAATTGTTGGGCAAAGTCATTTTTAGAGGTCAGATAGGTGATTAACAGTGGTTGGCAGAGTCATTACAATTGTTGGGCAAAGTCATTTTTAGAGTTCGGAAAAGTGATTAACAGTGGTTGGCAAAGTCATTACAATTGTTGGGCAAAGTCATTTTTAGATTTCGGAAAAGTGATTAACAGTGGCTGGCTAAGTCATAACAATTGTTGGGCAAAGTCATTTTTAGAATTCGGATAAGTGATTAACAGAGGTTGGCAAAGTCATTACAATTGTTGGGCAAAGTCATTTCTAGAGATCGGATAAGTGATTAACAGTGGTTGGCAAAGTCATTACAATTGTTGGGCAAAGTCATTTCTAGAGATCGGATAAGTGATTAACAGTGGTTGGCAAAGTCATTACAATTGTTGGGCAAAGTCATTTCTAGAGATCGGATAAGTGATTTACAGTTGTCGGCAAAGTCATTACAATTGTTGGGCAAATTCTTTTTTAGAGGTCGGATAAGTGATTAACAGTGGTTGGCAAAATCATTACAATTTTTGGGCAAAGTCATTTCTATAGGTCGGATAAGTGATTTACAGTGGTTGGCAAATTCATTACAATTGTTGGGCAAAGTCATTTCTAGAGATCGGATAAGTGATTTACAGTGGTTGGCAAATTCATTACAATTGTTGGGCAAAGTCATTTCTAGAGATCGGATAAGTGATTAACAGTGGTTGGCAAAGTCATTACAATTGTTGGGCAAAGTCATTTTTAGAGTTCGGATAAGAGATTAACAGTGATTACAAAGTCATTACAATTGTTGGGCAAAGTAATTTTTAGAGGTCAGATAGGTGATTAACAGTGGTTGGCAAAGTCATTACAATTGTTGGGCAAAGTCATTTTTAGAGTTCGGAAAAGTGATTAACAGTGGTTGGCAAAGTCATTACTATTGTTGGGCAAAGTCATTTTTAGAATTCGGATAAGTGATTAACAGTGGTTGGCAAAGTCATTACAATTGTTGGGCAAAGTCATTTTTAGAGGTCGGATAAGTGATTAACAGTGGTTTGCAAAGTCATTACAATTGTTGGTCAAAGTCATTTCTAGAGATCGGATAAGTGATTTACAGTTGTCGGCAAAGTCATTACAATTGTTGGGCAAATTCTTTTTTAGAGGTCGGATAAGTGATTAACAGTGGTTGGCAAAGTCATTACAATTTTTGGGCAAAGTCATTTCTAGAGATCGGATAAGTGATTTACAGTGGTTGGCAAATTCATTACAATTGTTGGGCAAAGTCATTTCTAGAGATCGGATAAGTGATTAACAGTGGTTGGCAAAGTCATTACAATTGTTGGGCAAAGTCATTTTTAGAGTTCGGATAAGTTATTAACAGTTGTTGGCAAAGTCATTACAATTGTTGGGCAATTTCATTTCTAGAGATCGGATAAGTGATTAACAGTGGTTGGCAAAGTCTTTACAATTGTTGGGCAAAGTCATTTTTAGAGGTCGGATAAGTGATTAGTAGTGGTTGGCAAAGTCATTACAATTGTTGGGCAAAGTCATTTTTAGAGTTCGGATAAGTGATTTACAGTGGTTGGCAAAGTCATTACAATTGTTGGGCAAAGTCATTTTTAGAGATCGGAAAAGTGATTAACAGTGGTTGGCAAAGTCATTACAATTGTTGGGCAAAGTCATTTTTAGAGATCGGATAAGTGATGAACAGTGGTTGGCAAAGTCATTACAATTGTTGGGCAAAGTCATTTTTAGAGTTCGGATAAGAGATTAACAGTGATTACAAAGTCATTACAATTGTTGGGCAAAGTAATTTTTAGAGGTCAGATAGGTGATTAACAGTGGTTGGCAAAGTCATTACAATTGTTGGGCAAAGTCATTTTTAGAGTTCGGAAAAGTGATTAACAGTGGTTGGCAAAGTCATTACTATTGTTGGGCAAACTCATTTTTAGAATTCGGATAAGTGATTAACAGTGGTTGGCAAAGTCATTACAATTGTTGGGCAAAGTCATTTTTAGAGGTCGGATAAGTGATTAACAGTGGTTTGCAAAGTCATTACAATTGTTGGTCAAAGTCATTTCTAGAGATCGGATAAGTGATTTACAGTTGTCGGCAACGTCATTACAATTGTTGGGCAAATTCTTTTTTAGAGGTCGGATAAGTGATTAACAGTGGTTGGCAAAGTCATTACAATTTTTGGGCAAAGTCATTTCTAGAGATCGGATAAGTGATTTACAGTGGTTGGCAAATTCATTACAATTGTTGGGCAAAGTCATTTCTAGAGATCGGATAAGTGATTAACAGTGGTTGGCAAAGTCATTACAATTGTTGGGCAAAGTCAATTTTAGAGTTCGGATAAGATATTAACAGTTGTTGGCAAAGTCATTACAATTGTTGGGCAATTTCATTTCTAGAGATCGGATAAGAGATTAACAGTGGTTGGCAAAGTCATTACAATTGTTGGGCAAAGTCATTTTTAGAGGTCGGATAAGTGATTAGTAGTGGTTGGCAAAGTCATTACAATTGTTGGGCAAAGTCATTTTTAGAGTTCGGATAAGTGATTTACAGTGGTTGGCAAAGTCATTACAATTGTTGGGCAAAGTCATTTTTAGAGATCGGAAAAGTGATTAACAGTGGTTTGCAAAGTCATTACAATTGTTGGGCAAAGTCATTTTTAGAGATCGGATAAGTGATTAACAGTGGTTGGCAAAGTCATTACAATTGTTGGGCAAAGTCATTTTTAGAGTTCGGATAAGAGATTAACAGTGATTACAAAGTCATTACAATTGTTGGGCAAAGTAATTTTTAGAGGTCGGATAGGTGATTAACAGTGGTTGGCAAAGTCATTACAATTGTTGGGCAAAGTCATTTTTAGAGTTCGGAAAAGTGATTAACAGTGGCTGGCTAAGTCATAACAATTGTTGGGCAAAGTCATTTTTAGAATTCGGATAAGTGATTAACAGTGGTTGGCAAAGTCATTACAATTGTTGGGCAAAGTCATTTTTAGAGGTCGGATAAGTGATTAACAGTGGTTTGCAAAGTCATTACAATTGTTGGGCAAAGTCATTTCTAGAGATCGGATAAGTGATTACCAGTGGTTGGCAAAGTCATTACAATTGTTGGGCAAAGTCATTTCTAGAGATCGGATAAGTTATTAACAGTGGTTGGCAAAGTCATTACAATTTTTGGGCAAAGTCATTTTTAGAGTTCGGATAAGAGATTAACAGTGATTACAAAGTCATTACAATTGTTGGGCAAAGTAATTTTTAGAGGTCAGATAGGTGATTAACAGTGTTGGCAAAGTCATTACAATTGTTGGGCAAAGTCATTTTTAGAGTTCGGAAAAGTGATTAACAGTGGTTGGCAAAGTCATTACTATTTTTGGGCAAAGTCATTTTTAGAGGTTGGATAAGTGATTACTAGTGGTTGGCAAAGTCATTACAATTGTTGGGCAAAGTCATTTTTAGAGTTCGGATAAGTGATTTACAGTGGTTGGCAAAGTCATTACAATTGTTGGGCAAAGTCATTTTTAGAGATCGGAAAAGTGATTAACAGTGGTTTGCAAAGTCATTACAATTGTTGGGCAAAGTCATTTTTAGAGATCGGATAAGTGATTAACAGTGGTTGGCAAAGTCATTACAATTGTTGGGCAAAGTCATTTTTAGAGTTCGGATAAGAGATTAACAGTGATTACAAAGTCATTACAATTGTTGGGCAAAGTAATTTTTAGAGGTCGGATAGGTGATTAACAGTGGTTGGCAAAGTCATTACAATTGTTGGGCAAAGTCATTTTTAGAGTTCGGAAAAGTGATTAACAGTGGCTGGCTAAGTCATAACAATTGTTGGGCAAAGTCATTTTTAGAATTCGGATAAGTGATTAACAGTGGTTGGCAAAGTCATTACAATTGTTGGGCAAAGTCATTTTTAGAGGTCGGATAAGTGATTAACAGTGGTTTGCAAAGTCATTACAATTGTTGGGCAAAGTCATTTCTAGAGATCGGATAAGTGATTAACAGTGGTTGGCAAAGTCATTACAATTGTTGGGCAAAGTCATTTCTAGAGATCGGATAAGTTATTAACAGTGGTTGGCAAAGTCATTACAATTTTTGGGCAAAGTCATTTTTAGAGTTCGGATAAGAGATTAACAGTGATTACAAAGTCATTACAATTGTTGGGCAAAGTAATTTTTAGAGGTCAGATAGGTGATTAACAGTGTTGGCAAAGTCATTACAATTGTTGGGCAAAGTAATTTTTAGGGGTCGGATAGGTGATTTACAGTTGTCGGCAAAGTCATTACAATTGTTGGGCAAATTCTTTTTTAGAGGTCGGATAAGTGATTAACAGTGGTTGGCAAAATCATTACAATTTTTGGGCAAAGTCATTTCTAGAGATCGGATAAGTGATTTACAGTGGTTGGCAAATTCATTACAATTGTTCGGCAAAGTCATTTCTAGAGATCGGATAAGTGATTAACATTGGTTGGCAAAGTCATTACAATTGTTGGGCAAAGTCATTTTTAGAATTCGGATAAGTGATTAACAGTGGTTTGCAAAGTCATTACAATTGTTGGGCAAAGTCATTTTTAGAGTTCGGATAAGTTATTAACAGTGGTTGGCAAAGTCATTACAATTTTTGGGCAAAGTCATTTCTAGAGATCGGATAAGTGATTACCAGTGGTTGGCAAAGTCATTACAATTGTTGGGCAAAGAATTTTCTAGAGATCGGATAAGTGATTAACAGTGGTTGGCAAAGTCATTACAATTGTTGGGCAAAGTCATTTTTAGAGTTCGGATAAGAGATTAACAGTGATTACAAAGTCATTACAATTGTTGGGCAAAGTAATTTTTAGAGGTCAGATAGGTGATTAACAGTGTTGGCAAAGTCATTACAATTGTTGGGCAAAGTCATTTTTAGAGTTCGGAAAAGTGATTAACAGTGGTTGGCAAAGTCATTACTATTTTTGGGCAAAGTCATTTCTAGAGATCGGATAAGTGATTTACAGTGGTTGGCAAAGTCATTACAATTGTTGGGCAAAGTCATTTTTAGAGGTCGGATAAGTGATTAACAGTGGTTTGCAAAGTCATTACAATTGTTGGGCAAAGTCATTTCTAGAGATCGGATAAGTGATTTACAGTTGTCGGCAAAGTCATTACAATTGTTGGGCAAATTCTTTTTTAGAGGTCGGATAAGTGATTAACAGTGGTTGGCAAAGTCATTACTATTTTTGGGCAAAGTCATTTTTAGAGTTCGGATAAGAGATTAACAGTGATTACAAAGTCATTACAATTGTTGGGCAAAGTAATTTTTAGAGGTCAGATAGGTGATTAACAGTGTTGGCAAAGTCATTACAATTGTTGGGCAAAGTCATTTTTAGAGTTCGGAAAAGTGATTAACAGTGGTTGGCAAAGTCATTACTATTTTTGGGCAAAGTCATTTCTAGAGATCGGATAAGTGATTTACAGTGGTTGGCAAAGTCATTACAATTGTTGGGCAAAGTCATTTTAGAGGTCGGATAAGTGATTAACAGTGGTTTGCAAGGTCATTACAATTGTTGGGCAAAGTCATTTCTAGAGATCGGATAATTGATTTTCAGTTGTCGGCAAAGTCATTACAATTGTTGGGCAAATTCTTTTTTAGAGGTCGGATAAGTGATTAACAGTGGTTGGCAAAGTCATTACTATTTTTGGGCAAAGTCATTTCTAGAGATCGGATAAGTGATTTACAGTCGTTGGCAAATTCATTACAATTGTTGGGCAAAGTCATTTCTAGAGATCGGATAAAAGATTAACAGTGGTTGGCAAAGTCATTACAATTGTTGGGCAAAGTCATTTTTAGAGTTCGGATAAGTTATTAACAGTTGTTGGCAAAGTCATTACAATTGTTGGGCAAAGTCATTTCTAGAGATCGGATAAGTGATTAACAGTGGTTGGCAAAGTCATTACAATTGTTGGGCAAAGTCATTTTTAGAGTTCGGATAAGTGATTTACAGTGGTTGGCAAAGTCATTACAATTGTTGGGCAAAGTCATTTTTAGAGATCGGATAAGTGATTAACAGTGGTTGGCAAAGTCATTACAATTGTTGGGCAAAGTCATTTTTAGAGGTCGGATAAGTGATTAACAGTGGTTTGCAAAGTCATTACAATTGTTGGGCAAAGTCATTTCTAGAGATCGGATAAGTGATTAACAGTGGTTGGCAAAGTCATTACAATTGTTGGGCAAAGTCATTTTTAGAGGTCAGATAGGTGATTAACAGTGGTTGGCAAAGTCATTACAATATTTGGGCAAAGTCATTTTTAGAGTTCGGAAAAGAGATTAACAGTGGTTGGCAAAGTCATTACAATTGTTGGGCAAAGTCATTTTTAGATTTCGGAAAAGTGATTAACAGTGGCTGGCTAAGTCATAACAATTGTTGGGCAAAGTCATTTTTAGAGTTCGGATAAGTGATTTACAGTGGTTGGCAAAGTCATTACAATTGTTAGGCAAAGTCATTTTTAGAGATCGGATAAGTTATTAACAGTGGTTGGCAAAGTCATTACAATTGTTGGACAAAGTCATTTTTAGAGATCGGATAAGTGATTAACAGTGGTTGGCAAAGTCATTACAATTTTTGGGCAAAGTCATTTCTAGAGATCGGATAATCTATTAACAGTGTTAGGCAAAGTCATTACAATTGTTGGGCAAAGTCATTTCTAGAGATCGGATAAGTGATTAACAGTGGTTGGCAAAGTCATTACAATATTTGGGCAAAGTCATTTCTAGAGATCGGATAAGTGATTTACAGTGGTTGGCAAATTCATTACAATTGTTGGGCAAAGTCATTTCTAGAGATCGGATAAGTGATTAACAGTGGTTGGCAAAGTCATTACAATTGTTGGGCATAGTCATTTTTAGAGTTCGGATAAGAGATTAACAGTGATTACAAAGTCATTCCAATTGTTGGGCAAAGTCATTTTTAGAGGTCGGATAAGTGATTAGTAGTGGTTGGCATAGTCATTACAATTGTTGGGCAAAGTCCTTTTTAGAGTTCGGAAAAGTGATTAACAGTGGTTGGCAAAGTCATTACAATTGTTGGGCAAAGTCATTTTTAGAGTTCGGATAAGAGATTAACAGTGATTACAAAGTCATTACAATTGTTGGGCAAAGTAATTTTTAGAGGTCGGATAGGTGATTAACAGTGGTTGGCATAGTCATTACAATTGTTGGGCAAAGTCATTTTTAGAATTCGGATAAGTGATTAACAGTGGCCGGCAAAGTCATTACAATTGTTGGGCAAAGTCATTTTTAGAGGTCGGATAAGTGATTAACAGTGGTTTGCAAAGTCATTACAATTGTTGGGCAAAGTCATTTCTAGAGATCGGATAAGTGATTAACAGTGGTTGGCAAAGTCATAACAATTGTTGGGCAAAGTCATTTCTAGAGATCGGATTAGTGATTTACAGTTGTCGGCAAAGTCATTACAATTGTTGGGCAAATTCTTTTTTAGAGTTCGGATAAGTTATTAACAGTTGTTGGCAAAGTCATTACAATTGTTGGGCAATTTCATTTCTAGAGATCGGATAAGTGATTAACAGTGTTTGGCCAAGTCATTACAATTGTTGGGCAAAGAAATTTTTAGAGGTCGGATAAGTGATTAGTAGTGGTTGGCAAAGTCATTACAATTGTTGGGCAAAGTCCTTTTTAGAGTTCGGATAAGTGATTTACAGTGGTTGGCAAAGTCATTACAATTGTTGGGCAAAGTCATTTTTAGAGATCGGATAAGTGATTAACAGTGGTTGGCAAAGTCATTACAATTGTTGGGCAAAGTCATTTTTAGAGTTCGGATAAGAGATTAACAGTGATTACAAAGTCATTACAATTGTTGGGCAAAGTCATTTTTAGAGGTCGGATAAGTGATTAGTAGTGGTTGGCAAAGTCATTACAATTGTTGGGCAAAGTCCTTTTTAGAGTTCGGAAAAGTGATTAACAGTGGTTGGCAAAGTCATTACAATTGTTGGGCAAAGTCATTTTTAGAGTTGGGATAAGAGATTAACAGTGATTACAAAGTCATTACAATTGTTGGGCAAAGTAATTTTTAGAGGTCGGATAGGTGATTAACAGTGGTTGGCAAAGTCATTACAATTGTTGGGCAAAGTCATTTTTAGAATTCGGATAAGTGATTAACAGTGGTCGGCAAAGTCATTACAATTGTTGGGCAAAGTCATTTTTAGAGGTCGGATAAGTGATTAACAGTGGTTTGCAAAGTCATTACAATTGTTGGGCAAAGTCATTTCTAGAGATCGGATAAGTGATTAACAGTGGTTGGCAAAGTCATTACAATTGTTGGGCAAAGTCATTTCTAGAGATCGGATAAGTGATTTACAGTTGTCGGCAAAGTCATTACAATTGTTGGGCAAATTCTTTTTTAGAGTTCGGATAAGTTATTAACAGTTGTTGGCAAAGTCATTACAATTGTTGGGCAATTTCATTTCTAGATATCGGATAAGTGATTAACAGTGTTTGGCCAAGTCATTACAATTGTTGGGCAAAGAAATTTTTAGAGGTCGGATAAGTGATTAGTAGTGGTTGGCAAAGTCATTACAATTGTTGGGCAAAGTCCTTTTTAGAGTTCGGATAAGTGATTTACAGTGGTTGGCAAAGTCATTTTTATTGTTGGGCAAAGTCATTTTTAGAGATCGGATAAGTGATTAACAGTGGTTGGCAAAGTCATTACAATTGTTGGGCAAAGTCATTTTTAGAGATCGGATAAGTGATTAACAGTGGTTGGCAAAGTCATTACAATTTTTGGGCAAAGTCATTTCTAGAGTTCGGATAATCTATTAACAGTGTTTGGCAAAGTCATTACAATTGTTGGGCAAAATCATTTCTAGAGATCGGATAAGTGATTAACAGTGGTTGGCAAAGTCATTACAATTTTTGGGCAAAGTCATTTCTAGAGATCGGATAAGTGATTTACAGTGGTTGGCAAATTCATTACAATTGTTGGGCAAAGTCATTTCTAGAGATCGGATAAGTGATTAACAGTGGTTGGCAAAGTCATTACAATTGTTGGGCATAGTTATTTTTAGAGTTCGGATAAGAGATTAACAGTGATTACAAAGTCATTCCAATTGTTGGGCAAAGTCATTTTTAGAGGTCGGATAAGTGATTAGTAGTGGTTGGCATAGTCATTACAATTGTTGGGCAAAGTCCTTTTTAGAGTTCGGAAAAGTGATTAACAGTGGTTGGCAAAGTCATTACAATTGTTGGGCAAAGTCATTTTTAGAGTTCGGATAAGAGATTAACAGTGATTACAAAGTCATTACAATTGTTGGGCAAAGTAATTTTTAGAGGTCGGATAGGTGATTAACAGTGGTTGGCAAAGTCATTACAATTGTTGGGCAAAGTCATTTTTAGAATTCGGATAAGTGATTAACAGTGGTCGGCAAATTCATTACAATTGTTGGGCAAAGTCATTTTTAGAGGTCGGATAAGTGATTAACAGTGGTTTGCAAAGTCATTACAATTGTTGGGCGAACATTTCTAGAGATCGGATAAGTGATTAACAGTGGTTGGCAAAGTCATAACAATTGTTGGGCAAAGTCATTTCTAGAGATCGGATAAGTGATTTACAGTTGTCGGCAAAGTCATTACAATTGTTGGGCAAATTCTTTTTTAGAGTTCGGATAAGTTATTAACAGTTGTTGGCAAAGTCATTACAATTGTTGGGCAATTTCATTTCTAGAGATCGGATAAGTGATTAACAGTGTTTGGCCAAGTCATTACAATTGTTGGGCAAAGAAATTTTTAGAGGTCGGATAAGTGATTAGTAGTGGTTGGCAAAGTCATTACAATTGTTGGGCAAAGTCCTTTTTAGAGTTCGGATAAGTGATTTACAGTGGTTGGCAAAGTCATTACAATTGTTGGGCAAAGTCATTTTTAGAGATCGGATAAGTGATTAACAGTGGTTGGCAAAGTCATTTCAATTGTTGGGCAAAGTCATTTTTAGAGTTCGGATAAGAGATTAACAGTGATTACAAAGTCATTACAATTGTTGGGCAAAGTCATTTTAGAGGTCGGATAAGTGATTAGTAGTGGTTGGCAAAGTCATTACAATTGTTGGGCAAAGTCCTTTTTAGAGTTCGGAAAAGTGATTAACAGTGGTTGGCAAAGTCATTACAATTGTTGGGCAAAGTCATTTTTAGAGTTCGGATAAGAGATTAACAGTGATTACAAAGTCATTACAATTGTTGGGCAAAGTAATTTTTAGAGGTCGGATAGGTGATTAACAGTGGTTGGCAAGTCATTACAATTGTTGGGCAAAGTCATTTTTAGAATTCGGATAAGTGATTAACAGTGGTCGGCAAAGTCATTACAATTGTTGGGCAAAGTCATTTTTAGAGGTCGGATAAGTGATTAACAGTGGTTTGCAAAGTCATTACAATTGTTGGGCAAAGTCATTTCTAGAGATCGGATAAGTGATTAACAGTGGTTGGCAAAGTCATTACAATTGTTGGGCAAAGTCATTTCTAGAGATCGGATAAGTGATTTACAGTTGTCGGCAAAGTCATTACAATTGTTGGGCAAAGTCATTTTTAGAGTTCGGATAAGAGATTAACAGTGATTACAAAGTCATTACAATTGTTGGGCAAAGTAATTTTTAGAGGTCGGATAGGTGATTAACAGTGGTTGGCAAAGTCATTACAATTGTTGGGCAAAGTCATTTTTAGAATTCGGATAAGTGATTAACAGTGGTCGGCAAAGTCATTACAATTGTTGGGCAAAGTCATTTTTAGAGGTCGGATAAGTGATTAACAGTGGTTTGCAAAATCATTACAATTGTTGGGCAAAGTCATTTCTAGAGATCGGATAAGTGATTAACAGTGGTTGGCAAAGTCATTTCAATTGTTGGGCAAAGTCATTTTTAGAGTTCGGATAAGAGATTAACAGTGATTACAAAGTCATTACAATTGTTGGGCAAAGTCATTTTTAGAGGTCGGATAAGTGATTAGTAGTGGTTGGCAAAGTCATTACAATTGTTGGGCAAAGTCCTTTTTAGAGTTCGGAAAAGTGATTAACAGTGGTTGGCAAAGTCATTACAATTGTTGGGCAAAGTCATTTTTAGAGTTCGGATAAGAGATTAACAGTGATTACAAAGTCATTACAATTGTTGGGCAAAGTAATTTTTAGAGGTCGGATAGGTGATTAACAGTGGTTGGCAAAGTCATTACAATTGTTGGGCAAAGTCATTTTTAGAATTCGGATAAGTGATTAACAGTGGTCGGCAAAGTCATTACAATTGTTGGGCAAAGTCATTTTAGAGGTCGGATAAGTGATTAACAGTGGTTTGCAAAGTCATTACAATTGTTGGGCAAAGTCATTTCTAGAGATCGGATAAGTGATTAACAGTGGTTGGCAAAGTCATTACAATTGTTGGGCAAAGTCATTTCTAGAGATCGGATAAGTGATTTACAGTTGTCGGCAAAGTCATTACAATTGTTGGGCAAATTCTTTTTTAGAGTTCGGATAAGTTATTAACAGTTGTTGGCAAAGTCATTACAATTGTTGGGCAATTTCATTTCTAGAGATCGGATAAGTGATTAACAGTGTTTGGCCAAGTCATTACAATTGTCGGGCAAAGAAATTTTTAGAGGTCGGATAAGTGATTAGTAGTGGTTGGCAAAGTCATTACAATTGTTGGGCAAAGTCCTTTTTAGAGTTCGGATAAGTGATTTACAGTGGTTGGCAAAGTCATTTTTATTGTTGGGCAAAGTCATTTTTAGAGATCGGATAAGTGATTAACAGTGGTTGGCAAAGTCATTACAATTGTTGGGCAAAGTCATTTTTAGAGATCGGATAAGTGATTAACAGTGGTTGGCAAAGTCATTACAATTTTTGGGCAAAGTCATTTCTAGAGTTCGGATAATCTATTAACAGTGTTTGGCAAAGTCATTACAATTGTTGGGCAAAATCATTTCTAGAGATCGGATAAGTGATTAACAGTGGTTGGCAAAGTCATTACAATTTTTGGGCAAAGTCATTTCTAGAGATCGGATAAGTGATTTACAGTGGTTGGCAAATTCATTACAATTGTTGGGCAAAGTAATTTTTAGAGGTCGGATAGGTGATTAACAGTGGTTGGCAAAGTCATTACAATTGTTGGGCAAAGTCATTTTTAGAATTCGGATAAGTGATTAACAGTGGTTGGCAAAGTCATTACAATTGTTGGTCAAAGTCATTTTTAGAGGTCGGATAAGTGATTTACAGTGGTTTGCAAAGTCATTACAATTGTTGGGCAAAGTCATTTCTAGAGATCGGATAAGTGATTAACAGTGGTTGGCAAAGTCATTACAATTGTTGGGCAAAGTCATTTCTAGAGATCGGATAAGTGATTTACAGTTGTCGGCAAAGTCATTACAATTGCTGGGCAAATTCTTTTTAGAGGTCGGATAAGTGATTAACAGTGGTTGGCAAAGTCATTACAATTTTTGGGCAAAGTCATTTCTAGAGATCGGATAAGTGATTTACAGTGGTTGGCAAATTCATTACAATTGTTGGGCAAAGTCATTTCTAGAGATCGGATAAGTGATTAACAGTGGTTGGCAAATTCATTACAATTGTTGGGCAAAGTCCTTTTTAGAGTTCGGATAAGTGATTAACAGTGGTTGGCAAAGTCATTACAATTGTTGGGCAAAGTCATTTTTAGAGTTCGGATAAGTTATTAACAGTTGTTGGCAAAGTCATTACAATTGTTGGGCAAAGTCATTTTAAGAGATCGGATAAGTGATTAACAGTGGTTGGCAAAGTAATTACAATTGTTGGGCAAAGTCATTTTAGAGTTCGGATAATTTTTTAACAGTGGTTGGCAAAGTCATTACAATTGTTGGGCAAAGTCATTTTTAGAGGTCGGATAAGTGATTAGTAGTGGTTGGCAAAGTCATTACAATTGTTGGGCAAAGTCATTTTTAGAGGTCGGATAAGTGATTAACAGTGGTTTGCAAAGTCATTACAATTGTTGGGCAAAGTCATTTCTAGAGATCGGATAAGTGATTAACAGTGGTTGGCAAAGTCATTACAATTGTTGGGCAAAGTCATTTCTAGAGATCGGATAAGTGATTTACAGTTGTCGGCAAAGTCATTACAATTGTTGGGCAAATTCTTTTTTAGAGGTCGGATAAGTGATTAACAGTGGTTGGCAAAGTCATTACAATTTTTGGGCAAAGTCATTTCTAGAGATCGGATAAGTGATTTATATTGGTTGGCAAATTCATTGCAATTGTTGGGCAAAGTCATTTCTAGAGATCGGATAAGTGATTTACAGTTGTCGGCAAAGTCATTACAATTGTTGGGCAAATTCTTTTTTAGAGGTCGGATAAGTGATTAACAGTGGTTGGCAAAGTCATTACAATTTTTGGGCAAAGTCATTTCTAGAGATCGGATAAGTGATTTATATTGGTTGGCAAATTCATTGCAATTGTTGGGCAAAGTCATTTCTAGAGATCGGATAAGTGATTTACAGTTGTCGGCAAAGTCATTACAATTGTTGGGCAAATTCTTTTTTAGAGGTCGGATAAGTGATTAACAGTGGTTGGCAAAGTCATTACAATTTTTGGGCAAAGTCATTTCTAGAGATCGGATAAGTGATTTATATTGGTTGGCAAATTCATTGCAATTGTTGGGCAAAGTCATTTCTAGAGATCGGATAAGTGATTAACAGTGGTTGGCAAATTCATTACAATTGTTGGGCAAAGTCATTTCTAGAGATCGGATAAGTGATTTACAGTTGTCGGTAAAGTCATTACAATTGTTGGGCAAAGTCATTTTTAGAGGTCGGATAAGTGATTAACAGTGGTTGGCAAAGTCATTACAATTGTTGGGCAAAGTCATTTTTAGAGTTCGGATAAGTTATTAACAGTTGTTGGCAAAGTCATTACAATTGTTGGGCAAAGTCATTTTTAGAGTTCGGATAAGTTATTAACAGTTGTTGGCAAAGTCATTACAATTGTTGGGCAAAGTCATTTTAAGAGATCGGATAAGTGATTAACAGTGGTTGGCAAAGTAATTACAATTGTTGGGCAAAGTCATTTTTAGAGTTCGGATAATTTTTTAACAGTGGTTGGCAAAGTCATTACAATTGTTGGGCAAAATCATTTCTAGAGATCGGATAAGTGATTAACAGTGATTGGCAAAGTCATTAAAATTGTTGGGCAAAGTCATTTCTAGAGATCGGATAAGTGATTAACAGTGGTTGGCAAAGTCATTACAATTGTTGGGCAAAGTAATTTTTAGAGGTCGGATAGGTGATTAACAGTAGTTGGCAAAGTCATTACAATTGTTGGGCAAAGTCATTTTTAGAATTCGGATAAGTGATTAACAGTGGTTGGCAAAGTCATTACAATTGTTGGTCAAAGTCATTTTTAGAGGTCGGATAAGTGATTAACAGTGGTTTGCAAAGTCATTACAATTGTTGGGCAAAGTCATTTCTAGAGATCGGATAAGTGATTAACAGTGGTTGGCAAAGTCATTACAATTGTTGGGCAAAGTCATTTCTAGAGATCGGATAAGTGATTTACAGTTGTCGGCAAAGTCATTACAATTGCTGGGCAAATTCTTTTTTAGAGGTCGGATAAGTGATTAACAGTGGTTGGCAAAGTCATTACAATTTTTGGGCAAAGTCATTTCTAGAGATCGGATAAGTGATTTACAGTGATTACAAAGTCATTACAATTGTTGGGCAAAGTAATTTTTAGAGGTCGGATAGGTGATTAACAGTGGTTGGCAAAGTCATTACAATTGTTGGGCAAAGTCATTTTTAGAATTCGGATAAGTGATTAACAGTGGTCGGCAAAGTCATTACAATTGTTGGGCAAAGTCATTTTTAGAATTCGGATAAGTGATTAACAGTGGTCGGCAAAGTCATTACAATTGTCGGGCAAAGTCATTTTTAGAGGTCGGATAAGTGATTAACAGTGGTTTGCAAAGTCATTACAATTGTTGGGCAAAGTCATTTCTAGAGATCGGATAAGTGATTAACAGTGGTTGGCAAAGTCATTACAATTGTTGGGCAATTTCATTTCTAGAGATCGGATAAGTGATTAACAGTGTTTGGCCAAGTCATTACAATTGTTGGGCAAAGAAATTTTTAGAGGTCGGATAAGTGATTAGTAGTGGTTGGCAAAGTCATTACAATTGTTGGGCAAAGTCCTTTTTAGAGTTCGGATAAGTGATTTACAGTGGTTGGCAAAGTCATTACAATTGTTGGGCAATTTCATTTCTAGAGATCGGATAAGTGATTAACAGTGGTTGGCAAAGTCATTACAATTGTTGGGCAAAGTCATTTTTAGAGATCGGATAAGTGATTAACAGTGGTTGGCAAAGTCATTACAATTTTTGGGCAAAGTCATTTCTAGAGTTCGGATAATCTATTAACAGTGTTTGGCAAAGTCATTACAATTGTTGGGCAAAATCATTTCTAGAGATCGGATAAGTGATTAACAGTGATTGGCAAAGTCATTAAAATTGTTGGGCAAAGTCATTTCTAGAGATCGGATAAGTGATTAACAGTGGTTGGCAAAGTTATTACAATTGTTGGGCAAAGTAATTTTTAGAGGTCGGATAGGTGATTAACAGTGGTTGGCAAAGTCATTACAATTGTTGGGCAAAGTCATTTTTAGAATTCGGATAAGTGATTAACAGTGGTTGGCAAAGTCATTACAATTGTTGGTCAAAGTCATTTTTAGAGTTCGGATAAGTTATTAACAGTTGTTGGCAAAGTCATTACAATTGTTGGGCAAAGTCATTTTAAGAGATCGGATAAGTGATTAACAGTGGTTGGCAAAGTAATTACAATTGTTGGGCAAAGTCATTTTTAGAGTTCGGATAATTTTTTAACAGTGGTTGGCAAAGTCATTACAATTGTTGGGCAAAGTCATTTTTAGAGGTCGGATAAGTGATTAGTAGTTGTTGGCAAAGTCATTACAATTGTTGGGCAAAGTCATTTTTAGAGGTCGGATAAGTGATTTACAGTGGTTGGCAAATTCATTACAATTGTTGGGCAAAGTCATTTCTAGAGATCGGATAAGTGATTAACAGTGGTTGGCAAATTCATTACAAATGTTGGGCAAAGTCATTTCTAGAGATCGGATAAGTGATTAACAGTGGTTGGCAAAGTCATTACAATTGTTGGGCAAAGTCATTTTTAGAGTTCGGATAAGTTATTAACAGTTATTGGCAAAGTCATTACAATTGTTGGGCAAAGTCATTTTAAGAGATCTGATAAGTGATTAACAGTGGTTGGCAAAGTAATTACAATTGTTGGGCAAAGTCATTTTTAGAGTTCGGATAATTTTTTAACAGTGGTTGGCAAAGTCATTACAATTGTTGGGCAAAGTCATTTTTAGAGGTCGGATAAGTGATTAGTAGTGGTTGGCAAAGTCATTACAATTGTTGGGCAGAGTCATTTTTAGAGGTCGGATAAGTGATTAACAGTGGTTTGCAAAGTCATTACAATTGTTGGGCAAAGTCATTTCTAGAGATCGGATAAGTGATTAACAGTGGTTGGCAAAGTCATTACAATTGTTGGGCAAAGTCATTTCTAGAGATCGGATAAGTGATTTACAGTTGTCGGCAAAGTCATTACAATTGTTGGGCAAATTCTTTTTTAGAGGTCGGATAAGTGATTAACAGTGGTTGGCAAAGTCATTACAATTTTTGGGCAAAGTCATTTCTAGAGATCGGATAAGTGATTTACAGTGGTTGGCAAATTCATTACAATTGTTGGGCAAAGTCATTTCTAGAGATCGGATAAGTGATTAACAGTGGTTGGCAAATTCATTACAATTGTTGGGCAAAGTCATTTCTAGAGATCGGATAAGTGATTAACAGTGGTTGGCAAAGTCATTACAATTGTTGGGCAAAGTCATTTTTAGAGTTCGGATAAGTTATTAACAGTTGTTGGCAAAGTCATTACAATTGTTGGGCAAAGTCATTTTAAGAGATCGGATAAGTGATTAACAGTGGTTGGCAAAGTAATTACAATTGTTGGGCAAAGTCATTTTTAGAGTTCGGATAATTTTTTAACAGTGGTTGGCAAAGTCATTACAATTGTTGGGCAAAGTCATTTTTAGAGGTCGGATAAGTGATTAGTAGTGGTTGGCAAAGTCATTACAATTGTTGGGCAAAGTCATTTTTAGAGTTCGGATAAGTGATTTACAGTGGTTGGCAAAGTCATTACAATTGTTGGGCAAAGTCATTTTTAGAGATCGGATAAGTGATTAACAGTGGTTGGCAAAGTAATTACAATTGTTGGGCAAACTCATTTTTAGAGTTCGGATAATTTTTTAACAGTGGTTGGCAAAGTCATTACAATTGTTGGGCAAAGTCATTTCTAGAGTTCGGATAATTTATTAACAGTGGTTGGCAAAGTCATTACAATTGTTGGGCAAAGTCATTTCTAGAGATCGGATAAGTGATTAACAGTGGTTGGCAAAGTCATTACAATTGTTGGGCAAAGTCATTTTTAGAGATCGGATAAGTGATTAACAGTGGTTGGCAAAGTCATTACAATTGTTGGGCAAAGTCATTTTTAGAATTCGGATAAGTGATTAACAGTGGTTGGCAAAGTCATTACAATTGTTGGGCAAAGTCATTTTTAGGGGTCGGATAAGTGATTAACAGTGGTTGGCAAAGTCATTACAATTGTTGGGCAAAGTCATTTCTAGAGATCTGATAAGTGATTAACAGTGGTTGGCAAAGTAATTACAATTGTTGGGTAAAGTCATTTTTAGGGGTCGGATAAGTGATTCACAGTGTGTGTCAAAGTCATTACAATTTTTAAGGAAAGTCATTTTTAGAGTCCGGATAAGTGATTAATAGTGGTTGGCAAGGTCATTAAAATTGTTGGGCAAAGTCATTTTTAGAGTTCGGATAAGTTATTAACAGTTGTTTGCAAAGTCATTACAATTGTTGGGCAAAGTTATTTCAAGAGTTCGGATAAGTGATTAACAGTGGTTTGCAAAGTCATTACAATTGTTGGGCAAAGTCATTTTTAGAGGTCGGATAAGTGATTAACAGAGGTTGGCAAAGTCATTACAATTGTTGGGCAAAGTCATTTCTAGAGATCGGATAAGTGATTTACAGTGGTTGGCAAATTAATTACAATTGTTGGGCAAAGTCATTTCTAGAGATCGGATAAGTGATTAACAGTGGTTGGCAAAGTCATTACAATTGTTGGGCAAAGTCATTTTTAGAGTTCGGATAAGAGATTAACAGTGATTACAAAGTCATTACAATTGTTGGGCAAAGTCATTTTTAGGGGTCGGATAAGTGATTAACAGTGGTTGGCAAAGTCATTACAATTGTTGGGCAAAGTCATTTCTAGAGATCTGATAAGTGATTAACAGTGGTTGGCAAAGTAATTACAATTGTTGGGTAAAGTCATTTTTAGGGGTCGGATAAGTGATTCACAGTGTGTGTCAAAGTCATTACAATTTTTAAGGAAAGTCATTTTTAGAGTCCGGATAAGTGATTAATAGTGGTTGGCAAGGTCATTAAAATTGTTGGGCAAAGTCATTTTTAGAGTTCGGATAAGTTACTAACAGTTGTTTGCAAAGTCATTACAATTGTTGGGCAAAGTTATTTCAAGAGTTCGGATAAGTGATTAACAGTGGTTTGCAAAGTCATTACAATTGTTGGGCAAAGTCATTTTTAGAGGTCGGATAAGTGATTAACAGAGGTTGGCAAAGTCATTACAATTGTTGGGCAAAGTCATTTCTAGAGATCGGATAAGTGATTTACAGTGGTTGGCAAATTAATTACAATTGTTGGGCAAAGTCATTTCTAGAGATCGGATAAGTGATTAACAGTGGTTGGCAAAGTCATTACAATTGTTGGGCAAAGTCATTTTTAGAGTTCGGATAAGAGATTAACAGTGATTACAAAGTCATTACAATTGTTGGGCAAAGTAATTTTTAGAGGTCGGATAGGTGATTAACAGTGGTTGGCAAAGTCATTACAATTGTTGGGCAAAGTCATTTTTAGAGTTCGGAAAAGTGATTAACAGAGGTTTGCAAAGTCATTACAACTGTTGGGCAAAGTCATTTTTAGAGTTCGGATAAGTTATTAACAGTTGTTGGCAAAGTCATTACAATTGTTGGGCAAAGTCATTTTAAGAGATCGGATAAGTGATTAACAGTGGTTGGCAAAGTAATTAAAATTGTTGGGCAAAGTCATTTTTAGAGTTCGGATAATTTTTTAACAGTGGTTGGCAAAGTCATTACAATTGTTTGGCAAAGTCATTTTTAGAGGTCGGATAAGTGATTAGTAGTGGTTGGCAAAGTCATTACAATTGTTGGGCAAAGTCATTTTTAGAGTTCGGATAAGTGATTTACAGTGGTTGGCAAAGTCATTACAATTGTTGGGCAAAGTCATTTTTAGAGATCGGATAAGTGATTAACAGTGGTTGGCAAAGTAATTACAATTGTTGGGCAAACTCATTATTAGAGTTCGGATAATTTTTTAACAGTGGTTGGCAAAGTCATTACAATTGTTGGGCAAAGTCATTTCTAGAGTTCGGATAATTTATTTACAGTGGTTGGCAAAGTCATTACAATTGTTGGGCAAAGTCATTTTTAGAATTCGGATAAGTGATTAACAGTGGTTGGCAAAGTCATTACAATTGTTGGGCAAAGTCATTTTTAGGGGTCGGATAAGTGATTAACAGTGGTTGGCAAAGTCATTACAATTGTTGGGCAAAGTCATTTCTAGAGATCTGATAAGTGATTAACAGTGGTTGGCAAAGTAATTACAATTGTTGGGTAAAGTCATTTTTAGGGGTCGGATAAGTGATTAACAGTTGTTTGCAAAGTCATTACAATTTTTAAGGGAAGTCATTTTTAGAGTCCGGATAAGTGATTAATAGTGGTTGGCAAGGTCATTAAAATTGTTGGGCAAAGTCATTTTTTAGAGTTCGGATAAGTTATTAACAGTTGTTTGCAAAGTCATTACAATTTATGGGCAAAGTTATTTCAAGAGTTCGGATAAGTGATTAACAGTGGTTTGCAAAGTCATTACAATTGTTGGGCAAAGTCATTTTTAGAGGTCGGATAAGTGATTAACAGAGGTTGGCAAAGTCATTACAATTGTTGGGCAAAGTCATTTCTAGAGATCGGATAAGTGATTTACAGTGGTTGGCAAATTAATTACAATTGTTGGGCAAAGTCATTTCTAGAGATCGGATAAGTGATTAACAGTGGTTGGCAAAGTCATTACAATTGTTGGGCAAAGTCATTTTTAGAGTTCGGATAAGAGATTAACAGTGATTACAAAGTAATTACAATTGTTGGGTAAAGTCATTTTTAGGGGTCGGATAAGTGATTAACAGTTGTTTGCAAAGTCATTACAATTTTTAAGGAAAGTCATTTTTAGAGTCCGGATAAGTGATTAATAGTGGTTGGCAAGGTCATTAAAATTGTTGGGCAAAGTCATTTTTAGGGGTCGGATAAGTGATTAACAGTGGTTGGCAAAGTCATTACAATTGTTGGGCAAAGTCATTTCTAGAGATCTGATAAGTGATTAACAGTGGTTGGCAAAGTAATTACAATTGTTGGGTAAAGTCATTTTTAGGGGTCGGATAAGTGATTAACAGTTGTTTGCAAAGTCATTACAATTTTCAAGGAAAGTCATTTTTAGAGTCCGGATAAGTGATTAATAGTGGTTGGCAAGGTCATTAAAATTGTTGGGCAAAGTCATTTTTTAGAGTTCGGATAAGTTATTAACAGTTGTTTGCAAAGTCATTACAATTTATGGGCAAAGTTATTTCAAGAGTTCGGATAAGTGATTAACAGTGGTTTGCAAAGTCATTACAATTGTTGGGCAAAGTCATTTTTAGAGGTCGGATAAGTGATTAACAGAGGTTGGCAAAGTCATTACAATTGTTGGGCAAAGTCATTTCTAGAGATCGGATAAGTGATTTACAGTGGTTGGCAAATTAATTACAATTGTTGGGCAAAGTCATTTCTAGAGATCGGATAAGTGATTAACAGTGGTTGGCAAAGTCATTACAATTGTTGGGCAAAGTCATTTTTAGAGTTCGGATAAGAGATTAACAGTGATTACAAAGTCATTACAATTGTTGGGCAAAGTAATTTTTAGAGGTCGGATAGGTGATTAACAGTGGTTGGCAAAGTCATTACAATTGTTGGGCAAAGTCATTTTTAGAGTTCGGAAAAGTGATTAACAGAGGTTTGCAAAGTCATTACAACTGTTGGGCAAAGTCATTTTTAGAGTTCGGATAAGTTATTAACAGTTGTTGGCAAAGTCATTACAATTGTTGGGCAAAGTCATTTTAAGAGATCGGATAAGTGATTAACAGTGGTTGGCAAAGTAATTACAATTGTTGGGCAAAGTCATTTTTAGAGGTCGGATAAGTGATTAGTAGTGGTTGGCAAAGTCATTACAATTGTTGGGCAAAGTCATTTTTAGAGTTCGGATAAGTGATTTACAGTGGTTGGCAAAGTCCTTACAATTGTTGGGCAAAGTCATTTTTAGAGATCGGATAAGTGATTAACAGTGGTTGGCAAAGTAATTACAATTGTTGGGCAAACTCACTATTAGAGTTCGGATAATTTTTTAACAGTGGTTGGCAAAGTCATTACAATTGTTGGGCAAAGTCATTTCTAGAGTTCGGATAATTTATTAACAGTGGTTGGCAAAGTCATTACAATTGTTGGGCAAAGTCATTTCTAGAGATCGGATAAGTGATTAACAGTGGTTGGCAAAGTCATTACAATTGTTGGGCAAAGTCATTTTTAGAGATCGGATAAGTGATTAACAGTGGTTGGCAAAGTCATTACAATTGTTGGGCAAAGTCATTTTTAGAATTCGGATAAGTGATTAACAGTGGTTGGCAAAGTCATTACAATTGTTGGGCAAAGTCATTTTTAGGGGTCGGATAAGTGATTAACAGTGGTTTGCAAAGTCATTACAATTGTTGGGCAAAGTCATTTCTAGAGTTCGGATAATTTATTAACAGTGGTTGGCAAAGTCATTACAATTGTTGGGCAAAGTCATTTCTAGAGATCGGATAAGTGATTAACAGTGGTTGGCAAAGTAATTACAATTGTTGGGTTAAGTCATTTTTAGGGGTCGGATAAGTGATTCACAGTGTGTGTCAAAGTCATTACAATTTTAAGGAAAGTCATTTTTAGAGTCCGGATAAGTGATTAATAGTCGTTGGCAAGGTCATTAAAATTGTTGGGCAAAGTCATTTTTAGAGTTCAGATAAGTTATTAACAGTTGTTTGCAAAGTCATTACAATTGTTGGGCAAAGTTATTTCAAGAGTTCGGATAAGTGATTAACAGTGGTTTGCAAAGTCATTAACATTGTTGGGCAAAGTCATTTTTAGAGGTCGGATAAGTGATTAACAGAGGTTGGCAAAGTCATTACAATTGTTGGGCAAAGTCATTTCTAGAGATCGGATAAGTGATTAACAGTGGTTGGCAAAGTCATTACAATTGTTGGGCAAAGTCATTTTTAGAGTTCGGATAAGAGATTAACAGTGATTACAAAGTCATTACAATTGTTGGGCAAAGTAATTTTTAGAGGTCGGATAGGTGATTAACAGTGGTTGGCAAAGTCATTACAATTGTTAGGCAAAGTCATTTTTAGAGTTCGGAAAAGTGATTAACAGAGGTTTGCAAAGTCATTACAACTGTTGGGCAAAGTCATTTTTAGTGTTCGGATAAGTTATTAACAGTGGTTGGCAAAGTCATTTCAATTGTTGGGCAAAGTCATTTCTAGAGATCGAATAGGTGATTAACAGTTGTCGGCAAAGTCATTACAATTGTTGGGCAAAGTCATTTTTAGAGTTCGGATAAGAGATTAACAGTGATTACAAAGTCATTACAATTGTTGGGCAAAGTAATTTTTAGAGGTCGGATAGGTGATTAACAGTGGTTGGCAAAGTCATTACAATTTTTGGGCAAAGTCTTTTTTAGAGGTCGGATAAGTGATAAACAGTGGTTGGTAAAGTCATTACAATTTTTGGGCAAAGTCATTTCTAGAGATCGGATAAGTGATTTACAGTGGTTGGCAAATTCTTTACAATTGTTGGGCAAAGTCATTTCTAGAGATCGAATAAGTGATTAACAGTGGTTGGCAAAGTCATTACAATTGTTAGGCAAAGTCATTTTTAGAATTCGGATAAGTGATTAACAGTGGTTGGCAAAGTCATTACAATTGTTGAGCAAAGTCATTTTTAGAGGTCGGATAAGTGATTAACAGTGGTTTGCAAAGTCATTACAATTGTTGGGCAAAGTCATTTCTAGAGATCGGATAAGTGATTAACAGTGGTTGGCAAAGTCATTACAATTGTTGGGCAAAGTCATTTCTAGAGATCGGATAAGTGATTTACAGTTGTCGGTAAAGTCATTACAATTGTTGGGCAAATTCTTTTTTAGAGGTCGGATAAGTGATTAACAGTGGTTGGCAAAGTCATTACAATTGTTGGGCAAAGTCATTTTTAGAGTTCGGATAAGTTATTAACAGTTGTTGGCTAAGTCATTACAATTGTTGGGCAATTTTATTTCTAGAGATCGGATAAGTGATTAACAGTGGTTGGCAAAGTCATTACAATTGTTGGGCAAAGTCATTTTTAGAGGTCGGATAAGTGATTAGTAGTGGTTGGCAAAGTCATTTCAATTGTTGGGCAAAGTCATTTTAGAGTTCGGATAAGTGATTTACAGTGGTTGGCAAAGTCATTACAATTGTTGGGCAAAGTCATTTTTAGAGATCGGATAAGTGATTAACAGTGGTTGGCAAAGTCATTACAATTGTTGGGCAAAGTCATTTCTTGAGATCGGATAAGTGATTTACAGTTGTCGGCAAAGTCATTACAATTGTTGGGCAAATTCTTTTTTAGAGGTCGGATAAGTGATTAACAGTGGTTGGCAAAGTCATTACAATTTTTGAGCAAAGTCATTTCTAGAGATCGGATAAGTGATTTACAGTGGTTGGCAAATTCATTACAATTGTTGGGCAAAGTCATTTCTAGAGATCGGATAAGTGATTAACAGTGGTTGGCAAAGTAATTACAATTGTTGGGCAAAGTCATTTTTAGGGGTCGGATAAGTGATTAACAGTGGTTGGCAAAGTCATTACAATTGTTGGGCAAAGTCATTTTTAGAGTTCGGATAAGTTATTAACAGTTGTTGGCAAAGTCATTACAATTGTTGGGCAATTTTATTTCTAGAGATCGGATAAGTGATTAACAGTGGTTGGCAAAGTCATTACAATTGTTGGGCAAAGTCATTTTTAGAGGTCGGATAAGTGATTAGTAGTGGTTGGCAAAGTCATTACAATTGTTGGGCAAAGTCATTTTTAGAGTTCGGATAAGTGATTTACAGTGGTTGGCAAAGTCATTACAATTGTTGGGCAAAGTCATTTTTAGAGATCGGATAAGTGATTAACAGTGGTTGGCAAAGTCATTACAATTGTTGGGCAAAGTCATTTCTTGAGATCGGATAAGTGATTTACAGTTGTCGGCAAAGTCATTACAATTGTTGGGCAAATTCTTTTTTAGAGGTCGGATAAGTGATTAACAGTGGTTGGCAAAGTCATTACAATTTTTGAGCAAAGTCATTTCTAGAGATCGGATAAGTGATTTACAGTGGTTGGCAAAGTCATTACAATTGTTGGGCAAAGTCATTTTTAGAGATCGGATAAGTGATTAACAGTGGTTGGCAAAGTCATTACAATTGTTGGGCAAAGTCATTTCTTGAGATCGGATAAGTGATTTACAGTTGTCGGCAAAGTCATTACAATTGTTGGGCAAATTCTTTTTTAGAGGTCGGATAAGTGATTAACAGTGGTTGGCAAAGTCATTACAATTTTTGAGCAAAGTCATTTCTAGAGATCGGATAAGTGATTTACAGTGGTTGGCAAATTCATTACAATTGTTGGGCAAAGTCATTTCTAGAGTTCGGATAATTTATTAACAGTGGTTGGCAAAGTCATTACAATTGTTGGGCAAAGTCATTTCTAGAGATCGGATAAGTGATTAACAGTGGTTGGCAAAGTAATTACAATTGTTGGGCAAAGTCATTTTTAGGGGTCGGATAAGTGATTAACAGTGGTTGGCAAAGTCATTACAATTGTTGGGCAATGTCATTTTTAGGGGTCGGATAAGTGATTAACAGTGGTTGGCAAAGTCATTACAATTGTTGAGCAAAGTCATTTCTAGAGTTCGGATAATTTATTAACAGTGGTTGGCAAAGTCATTACAATTATTGGGCAAAGTCATTTCTAGAGATCGGATAAGTGATTAACAGTGGTTGGCAAAGTAATTACAATTGTTGGGCAAAGTCATTTTTAGGGGTCGGATAAGTGATTCACAGTGTGTGTCAAAGTCATTACAATTTTTAAGGAAAGTCATTTTTAGAGTCCGGAAAAGTGATTAACAGAGGTTTGCAAAGTCATTTCAATTGTTGGGCAAAGTCATTTCTAGAGATCGAATAGGTGATTAACAGTTGTCGGCAAAGTCATTACAATTTTTGGGCAAAGTCATTTTTAGAGATCGGATAAGTGATTAACAGTGGTTGGCAAAGTCATTACAATTGTTGGGCAAAGTCATTTCTTGAGATCGGATAAGTGATTTACAGTTGTCGGCAAAGTCATTACAATTGTTGGGCAAATTCTTTTTTAGAGGTCGGATAAGTGATTAACAGTGGTTGGCAAAGTCATTACAATTTTTGAGCAAAGTCATTTCTAGAGATCGGATAAGTGATTTACAGTGGTTGGCAAAGTCATTACAATTGTTGGGCAAAGTCATTTTTAGAGATCGGATAAGTGATTAACAGTGGTTGGCAAAGTCATTACAATTGTTGGGCAAAGTCATTTCTTGAGATCGGATAAGTGATTTACAGTTGTCGGCAAAGTCATTACAATTGTTGGGCAAATTCTTTTTTAGAGGTCGGATAAGTGATTAACAGTGGTTGGCAAAGTCATTACAATTTTTGAGCAAAGTCATTTCTAGAGATCGGATAAGTGATTTACAGTGGTTGGCAAATTCATTACAATTGTTGGGCAAAGTCATTTCTAGAGTTCGGATAATTTATTAACAGTGGTTGGCAAAGTCATTACAATTGTTGGGCAAAGTCATTTCTAGAGATCGGATAAGTGATTAACAGTGGTTGGCAAAGTAATTACAATTGTTGGGCAAAGTCATTTTTAGGGGTCGGATAAGTGATTAACAGTGGTTGGCAAAGTCATTACAATTGTTGGGCAATGTCATTTTTAGGGGTCGGATAAGTGATTAACAGTGGTTGGCAAAGTCATTACAATTGTTGAGCAAAGTCATTTCTAGAGTTCGGATAATTTATTAACAGTGGTTGGCAAAGTCATTACAATTATTGGGCAAAGTCATTTCTAGAGATCGGATAAGTGATTAACAGTGGTTGGCAAAGTAATTACAATTGTTGGGCAAAGTCATTTTTAGGGGTCGGATAAGTGATTCACAGTGTGTGTCAAAGTCATTACAATTTTTAAGGAAAGTCATTTTTAGAGTCCGGAAAAGTGATTAACAGAGGTTTGCAAAGTCATTTCAATTGTTGGGCAAAGTCATTTCTAGAGATCGAATAGGTGATTAACAGTTGTCGGCAAAGTCATTACAATTTTTGGGCAAAGTCTTTTTTAGAGGTCGGATAAGTGATAAACAGTGGTTGGTAAAGTCATTACAATTTTTGGGCAAAGTCATTTCTAGAGATCGGATAAGTGATTTACAGTGGTTGGCAAAGTCATTACAATTGTTAGGCAAAGTCATTTTTAGAATTCGGATAAGTGATTAACAGTGGTTGGCAAAGTCATTACAATTGTTGGGCAAATTCTTTTTTAGAGGTCGGATAAGTGATTAACAGTGGTTGGCAAAGTCATTACAATTTTTGAGCAAAGTCATTTCTAGAGATCGGATAAGTGATTTACAGTGGTTGGCAAATTCATTACAATTGTTGGGCAAAGTCATTTCTAGAGATCGGATAAGTGATTAACAGTGGTTGGCAAATTCATTACAATTGTTGGGCAAAGTCATTTCTAGAGATCGGATAAGTGATTAACAGTGGTTGGGAAAGTCATTACAATTGTTGGGCAAAGTCATTTTTAGAGTTCGGATAAGTTATTAACAGTTGTTGGCAAAGTCATTACAATTGTTGGGCAATTTTATTTCTAGAGATCGGATAAGTGATTAACAGTGGTTGGCAAAGTCATTACAATTGTTGGGCAAAGTCATTTTTAGAGTTCGGATAATTTATTAACAGTGGTTGGCAAAGTCATTACAATTGTTGGGCAAAGTCATTTCTAGAGATCGGATAAGTGATTAACAGTGGTTGGCAAAGTAATTACAATTGTTGGGCAAAGTCATTTCTAGAGTTCGGATAATTTATTAACAGTGGTTGGCAAAGTCATTACAATTGTTGGGCAAAGTCATTTCTTGAGATCGGATAAGTGATTTACAGTTGTCGGCAAAGTCATTACAATTGTTGGGCAAATTCTTTTTTAGAGGTCGGATAAGTGATTAACAGTGGTTGGCAAAGTCATTACAATTTTTGAGCAAAGTCATTTCTAGAGATCGGATAAGTGATTTACAGTGGTTGGCAAATTCATTACAATTGTTGGGCAAAGTCATTTCTAGAGTTCGGATAATTTATTAACAGTGGTTGGCAAAGTCATTACAATTGTTGGGCAAAGTCATTTCTAGAGATCGGATAAGTGATTAACAGTGGTTGGCAAAGTAATTACAATTGTTGGGCAAAGTCATTTTTAGGGGTCGGATAAGTGATTAACAGTGGTTGGCAAAGTCATTACAATTGTTGGGCAATGTCATTTTTAGGGGTCGGATAAGTGATTAACAGTGGTTGGCAAAGTCATTACAATTGTTGAGCAAAGTCATTTCTAGAGTTCGGATAATTTATTAACAGTGGTTGGCAAAGTCATTACAATTGTTGGGCAAAGTCATTTCTAGAGATCGGATAAGTGATTAACAGTGGTTGGCAAAGTAATTACAATTGTTGGGCAAAGTCATTTTTAGGGGTCGGATAAGTGATTCACAGTGTGTGTCAAAGTCATTACAATTTTTAAGGAAAGTCATTTTTAGAGTCCGGAAAAGTGATTAACAGTGGTTTGCAAAGTCATTACAATTGTTGGGCAAAGTCATTTTTAGTGTTCGGATAAGTTATTAACAGTGGTTGGCAAAGTCATTTCAATTGTTGGGCAAAGTCATTTCTAGAGATCGAATAGGTGATTAACAGTTGTCGGCAAAGTCATTACAATTTTTGGGCAAAGTCTTTTTTAGAGGTCGGATAAGTGATAAACAGTGGTTGGTAAAGTCATTACAATTTTTGGGCAAAGTCATTTCTAGAGATCGGATAAGTGATTTACAGTGGTTGGCAAAGTCATTACAATTGTTAGGCAAATTCTTTTTTAGAGGTCGGATAGGTGATTAACAGTGGTTGGCAAAGTCATTACAATTGTTGAGCAAAGTCATTTTTAGAGTTCAGAAAAGTGATTAACAGAGGTTTGCAAAGTCATTACAACTGTTGGGCAAAGTCATTTTTAGTGTTCGGATAAGTGATTAACAGTGGTTGGCAAATTCATTACAATTGTTGGGCAAAGTCATTTCTAGAGATCGGATAAGTGATTAACAGTGGTTGGCAAAGTCATTACAATTGTTGGGCAAAGTCATTTTTAGAGTTCGGATAAGTTATTAACAGTTGTTGGCAAAGTCATTACAATTGTTGGGCAATTTTATTTCTAGAGATCGGATAAGTGATTAACAGTGGTTGGCAAAGTCATTACAATTGTTGGGCAAAGTCATTTTTAGAGGTCGGATAAGTGATTAGTAGTGGTTGGCAAAGTCATTACAATTGTTGGGCAAAGTCATTTTTAGAGTTCGGATAAGTGATTTACAGTGGTTGGCAAAGTCATTACAATTGTTGGGCAAAGTCATTTTTAGAGATCGGATAAGTGATTAACAGTGGTTGGCAAAGTAATTACAATTGTTGGGCAAAGTGATTTTTAGAGTTCGGATAATTTTTTAACAGTGGTTGGCAAAGTCATTACAATTGTTGGGCAAAGTCATTTCTAGAGATCGGATAAGTGATTAACAGTGGTTGGTAAAGTCATTACAACTGTTGGGCAAAGTCATTTCTAGAGATCGGATAAGTGATTAACAGTGGTTGGCAAAGTAATTACAATTGTTGGGCAAAGTCATTTTTAGGGGTCGGATAAGTGATTAACAGTGGTTGGCAAAGTCATTACAATTGTTGGGCAATGTCATTTTTAGGGGTCGGATAAGTGATTAACAGTGGTTGGCAAAGTCATTACAATTGTTGAGCAAAGTCATTTCTAGAGTTCGGATAATTTATTAACAGTGGTTGGCAAAGTCATTACAATTGTTGGGCAAAGTCATTTCTAGAGATCGGATAAGTGATTAACAGTGGTTGGCAAAGTAATTACAATTGTTGGGCAAAGTCATTTTTAGGGGTCGGATAAGTGATTCACAGTGTGTGTCAAAGTCATTACAATTTTTAAGGAAAGTCATTTTTAGAGTCCGGATAAGTGATTAATAGTGGTTGACAAGGTCATTAAAATTGTTGGGCAAAGTCATTTTTAGAGTTCGGATAAGTTATTAACAGTGGTTTGCAAAGTCATTACAATTGTTGGGCAAAGTTATTTCAAGAGTTCGGATAAGTGATTAACAGTGGTTGGCAAAGTCATTACAATTGTTGGGCTAAGTCATTTTTAGAGGTCGGATAAGTGATTAACAGTGGTTGGCAAAGTCATTTCAATTGTTGGGCAAAGTCATTTTTAGGGGTCGGATAAGTTATTAACAGTGGTTTGCAAAGTCATTTCAATTGCTGGGCAAAGTCATTTTTAGAGTTCGGATAAGTGATTAACAGAGGTTGGCAAAGTCATTACAATTGTTGGGCAAAGTCATTTCTAGAGATCGGATAAGTGATTTACAGTGGTTGGCAAATTCATTACAATTGTTGGGCAAAGTCATTTCTAGAGATCGGATAAGTGATTAACAGTGGTTGGCAAAGTCATTACAATTGTTGGGCAAAGTCATTTTTAGAGTTCGGATAAGAGATTAACAGTGATTACAAAGTCATTACAATTGTTGGGCAAAGTAATTTTTAGAGGTCGGATAGGTGATTAACAGTGGTTGGCAAAGTCATTACAATTGTTGGGCAAAGTCATTTTTAGAGTTCGGAAAAGTGATTAACAGAGGTTTGCAAAGTCATTACAACTGTTGGGCAAAGTCATTTTTAGGGGTCGGATAAGTGATTAACAGTGGTTGGCAAAGTCATTACAATTGTTGAGCAAAGTCATTTCTAGAGTTCGTATAATTTATTGACAGTGGTTGGCAAAGTCATTACAATTGTTGGGCAAAGTAATTTCTAGAGATCGGATAAGTGATTAACAGTGGTTGGCAAAGTCATTACAATTGTTGGGCAAAGTCATTTTTAGAGTTCGGATAAGAGATTAACAGTGATTACAAAGTCATTACAATTGTTGGGCAAAGTAATTTTTAGAGGTCGGATAGGTGATTAACAGTGGTTGGCAAAGTAATTACAATTGTTGGGCAAAGTCATTTTTAGAGTTCAGAAAAGTGATTAACAGAGGTTTGCAAAGTCATTACAACTGTTGGGCAAAGTCATTTTTAGTGTTCGGATAAGTTATTAACAGTGGTTGGCAAAGTCGTTTCAATTGTTGGGCAAAGTCATTTCTAGAGATCGAATAGGTGATTAACAGTTGTCGGCAAAGTCATTACAATTTTTGGGCAAAGTCTTTTTTAGAGGTCGGATAAGTGATAAAGAGTGGTTGGTAAAGTCATTACAATTTTTGGGCAAAGTCATTTCTAGAGATCGGATAAGTGATTTACAGTGGTTGGCAAATTCTTTACAATTGTTGGGCAAAGTCATTTCTAGAGATCGAATAAGTGATTAACAGTGGTTGGCAAAGTCATTACAATTGTTAGGCAAAGTCATTTTTAGAATTCGGATAAGTGATTAACAGTGGTTGGCAAAGTCATTACAATTGTTGGGCAAAGTCATTTTTAGAGGTCGGATAAGTGATTAACAGTGGTTTGCAAAGTCATTACAATTGTTGGGCAAAGTCATTTTTAGAGATCGGATAAGTGATTAACAGTGGTTGGCAAAGTCATTACAATTGTTGGGCAAAGTCATTTCTAGAGATCGGATAAGTGATTAACAGTGGTTGGCAAAGTCATTACAATTGTTGGGCAAAGTCATTTTTAGAATTCGGATAAGTGATTAACAGTGGTTGGCAAAGTCATTACAATTGTTGGGCAAAGTCATTTCTAGAGTTCGGATAATTTATTAACAGTGGTTGGCAAAGTCATTACAAGTGTTGGGCAAAGTCATTTCTAGAGATCGGATAAGTGATTAACAGTGGTTGGCAAAGTAATTACAATTGTTGGGCAAAGTCATTTTTAGGGGTCGGATAAGTGATTAACAGTGGTTGGCAAAGTCATTACAATTGTTGGGCAATGTCATTTTTAGGGGTCGGATAAGTGATTAACAGTGGTTGGCAAAGTCATTACAATTGTTGAGCAAAGTCATTTCTAGAGTTCGTATAATTTATTGACAGTGGTTGGCAAAGTCATTACAATTGTTGGGCAAAGTAATTTTTAGAGGTCGGATAGGTGATTAACAGTGGTTGCAAAGTAATTACAATTGTTGGGCAAAGTCATTTTTAGGGGTCGGATAAGTGATTCACAGTGTGTGTCAAAGTCATTACAATTTTTAAGGAAAGTCATTTTTAGATTCCGGATAAGTGATTAATAGTGGTTGACAAGGTCATTAAAATTGTTGGGCAAAGTCATTTTTAGAGTTCGGATAAGTTATTAACAGTGGTTTGCAAAGTCATTACAATTGTTGGGCAAAGTTATTTCAAGAGTTCGGATAAGTGATTAACAGTGGTTGGCAAAGTCATTACAATTGTTGGGCAAAGTCATTTTAGAGGTCGGATAAGTGATTAACAGTGGTTGGCAAAGTCATTTCAATTGTTGGGCAAAGTCATTTTTAGGGGTCGGATAAGTGATTAACAGTGTGTGTCAAAGTCATTACAATTTTTAAGAAAAGTCATTTTTAGAGTCCGGGTAAGTGATTAATAGTGGTTGGCAATGTCATTAAAATTGTTGGGCAAAGTCATTTTTAGAGTTCGGATAAGTTATTAACAGTGGTTTGCAAAGTCATTTCAATTGCTGGGCAAAGTCATTTTTAGAGTTCGGATAAGTGATTAACAGAGGTTGGCAAAGTCATTACAATTGTTGGGCAAAGTCATTTTTAGAGTTCGGATAAGAGATTAACAGTGATTACAAAGTCATTACAATTGTTGGGCAAAGTAATTTTTAGAGGTCGGATAGGTGATTAACAGTGGTTGGCAAAGTCATTACAATTGTTGGGCAAAGTCATTTTTAGAGTTCAGAAAAGTGATTAACAGAGGTTTGCAAAGTCATTACAACTGTTGGGCAAAGTCATTTTTAGTGTTCGGATAAGTTATTAACAGTGGTTGGCAAAGTCGTTTCAATTGTTGGGCAAAGTCATTTCTAGAGATCGAATAGGTGATTAACAGTTGTCGGCAAAGTCATTACAATTTTTGGGCAAAGTCTTTTTTAGAGGTCGGATAAGTGATAAACAGTGGTTGGTAAAGTCATTACAATTTTTGGGCAAAGTCATTTCTAGAGATCGGATAAGTGATTTACAGTGGTTGGCAAATTCTTTACAATTGTTGGGCAAAGTCATTTCTAGAGATCGAATAAGTGATTAACAGTGGTTGGCAAAGTCATTACAATTGTTAGGCAAAGTCATTTTTAGAATTCGGATAAGTGATTAACAGTGGTTGGCAAAGTCATTACAATTGTTGGGCAAAGTCATTTTTAGAGGTCGGATAAGTGATTAACAGTGGTTTGCAAAGTCATTACAATTGTTGGGCAAAGTCATTTTTAGAGATCGGATAAGTGATTAACAGTGGTTGGCAAAGTCATTACAATTGTTGGGCAAAGTCATTTCTAGAGATCGGATAAGTGATTAACAGTGGTTGGCAAAATCATTACAATTGTTGGGCAAAGTCATTTTTAGAATTCGGATAAGTGATTAACAGTGGTTGGCAAAGTCATTACAATTGTTGGGCAAAGTCATTTCTAGAGTTCGGATAATTTATTAACAGTGGTTGGCAAAGTCATTACAATTGTTGGGCAAAGTCATTTCTAGAGATCGGATAAGTGATTAACAGTGGTTGGCAAAGTAATTACAATTGTTGGGCAAAGTCATTTTTAGGGGTCGGATAAGTGATTAACAGTGGTTGGCAAAGTCATTACAATTGTTGAGCAAAGTCATTTCTAGAGTTCGTATAATTTATTAACAGTGGTTGGCAAAGTCATTACAATTGTTGGGCAAAGTAATTTTTAGAGGTCGGATAGGTGATTAACAGAGGTTGGCAAAGTCATTACAATTGTTGGGCAAAGTCATTTTTAGAGTTCGGATAAGAGATTAACAGTGATTACAAAGTCATTACAATTGTTGGGCAAAGTAATTTTTAGAGGTCGGATAGGTGATTAACAGTGGTTGGCAAAGTCATTACAATTGTTGGGCAAAGTCATTTTTAGAGTTCAGAAAAGTGATTAACAGAGGTTTGCAAAGTCATTACAACTGTTGGGCAAAGTCATTTTTAGTGTTCGGATAAGTTATTAACAGTGGTTGGCAAAGTCGTTTCAATTGTTGGGCAAAGTCATTTCTAGAGATCGAATAGGTGATTAACAGTTGTCGGCAAAGTCATTACAATTTTTGGGCAAAGTCTTTTTTAGAGGTCGGATAAGTGATAAACAGTGGTTGGTAAAGTCATTACAATTTTTGGGCAAAGTCATTTCTAGAGATCGGATAAGTGATTTACAGTGGTTGGCAAATTCTTTACAATTGTTGGGCAAAGTCATTTCTAGAGATCGAATAAGTGATTAACAGTGGTTGGCAAAGTCATTACAATTGTTAGGCAAAGTCATTTTTAGAATTCGGATAAGTGATTAACAGTGGTTGGCAAAGTCATTACAATTGTTGGGCAAAGTCATTTTTAGAGGTCGGATAAGTGATTAACAGTGGTTTGCAAAGTCATTACAATTGTTGGGCAAAGTCATTTTTAGAGATCGGATAAGTGATTAACAGTGGTTGGCAAAGTCATTACAATTGTTGGGCAAAGTCATTTCTAGAGATCGGATAAGTGATTAACAGTGGTTGGCAAAATCATTACAATTGTTGGGCAAAGTCATTTTTAGAATTCGGATAAGTGATTAACAGTGGTTGGCAAAGTCATTACAATTGTTGGGCAAAGTCATTTCTAGAGTTCGGATAATTTATTAACAGTGGTTGGCAAAGTCATTACAATTGTTGGGCAAAGTCATTTCTAGAGATCGGATAAGTGATTAACAGTGGTTGGCAAAGTAATTACAATTGTTGGGCAAAGTCATTTTTAGGGGTCGGATAAGTGATTAACAGTGGTTGGCAAAGTCATTACAATTGTTGAGCAAAGTCATTTCTAGAGTTCGTATAATTTATTAACAGTGGTTGGCAAAGTCATTACAATTGTTGGGCAAAGTAATTTTTAGAGGTCGGATAGGTGATTAACAGTGGTTGGCAAAGTAATTACAATTGTTGGGCAAAGTCATTTTTAGGGGTCGGATAAGTGATTCACAGTGTGTGTCAAAGTCATTACAATTTTTAAGGAAAGTCATTTTTAGAGTCCGGATAAGTGATTAATAGTGGTTGACAAGGTCATTAAAATTGTTGGGCAAAGTCATTTTTAGAGTTCGGATAAGTTATTAACAGTGGTTTGCAAAGTCATTACAATTGTTGGGCAAAGTTATTTCAAGAGTTCGGATAAGTGATTAACAGTGGTTGGCAAAGTCATTACAATTGTTGGGCAAAGTCATTTTTAGAGGTCGGATAAGTGATTAACAGTGGTTGTCAAAGTCATTTCAATTGTTGGGCAAAGTCATTTTTAGGGGTCGGATAAGTGATTAACAGTGTGTGTCAAAGTCATTACAATTTTTAAGAAAGTCATTTTTAGAGTCCGGGTAAGTGATTAATAGTGGTTGGCAATGTCATTAAAATTGTTGGGCAAAGTCATTTTTAGAGTTCGGATAAGTTATTAACAGTGGTTTGCAAAGTCATTTCAATTGCTGGGCAAAGTCATTTTTAGAGTTCGGATAAGTGATTAACAGAGGTTGGCAAAGTCATTACAATTGTTGGGCAAAGTCATTTCTAGAGATCGGATAAGTGATTTACAGTGGTTGGCAAATTCATTACAATTGTTGGGCAAAGTCATTTCTAGAGATCGGATAAGTGATTAACAGTGGTTGGCAAAGTCATTACAATTGTTGGGCAAAGTCATTTTTAGAGTTCGGATAAGAGATTAACAGTGATTACAAAGTCATTACAATTGTTGGGCAAAGTAATTTTTAGAGGTCGGATAGGTGATTAACAGTGGTTGGCAAAGTCATTACAATTGTTGGGCAAAGTCATTTTTAGGGTTCGGAAAAGTGATTAACAGAGGTTTGCAAAGTCATTACAACTGTTGGGCAAAGTCATTTTTAGAGGTCGGATAAGTGATTAACAGAGGTTGGCAAAGTCATTACAATTGTTGGGCAAAGTCATTTCTAGAGATCGGATAAGTGATTTACAGTGGTTGGCAAATTAATTACAATTGTTGGGCAAAGTCATTTCTAGAGATCGGATAAGTGATTAACAGTGGTTGGCAAAGTCATTACAATTGTTGGGCAAAGTCATTTTTAGAGTTCGGATAAGAGATTAACAGTGATTACAAAGTCATTACAATTGTTGGGCAAAGTAATTTTTAGAGGTCGGATAGGTGATTAACAGTGGTTGGCAAAGTCATTACAATTTTTGGGCAAAGTCTTTTTTAGAGGTCGGATAAGTGATAAACAGTGGTTGGTAAAGTCATTACAATTTTTGGGCAAAGTCATTTCTAGAGATCGGATAAGTGATTTACAGTGGTTGGCAAATTCTTTACAATTGTTGGGCGAAGTCATTTCTAGAGATCGAATAAGTGATTAACAGTGGTTGACAAAGTCATTACAATTGTTAGGCAAAGTCATTTTTAGAATTCGGATAAGTGATTAACAGTGGTTGGCAAAGTCATTACAATTGTTGGGCAAAGTCATTTTTAGAGGTCGGATAAGTGATTAACAGTGGTTTGCAAAGTCATTACAATTGTTGGGCAAAGTCATTTCTAGAGATCGGATAAGTGATTAACAGTGGTTGGCAAAGTCATTACAATTGTTGGGCAAAGTCATTTCTAGAGATCGGATAAGTGATTTACAGTTGTCGGCAAAGTCATTACAATTGTTGGGCAAATTCTTTTTTAGAGGTCGGATAAGTGATTAACAGTGGTTGGCAAAGTCATTACAATTGTTGGGCAAAGTCATTTTTAGAGGTCGGATAAGTGATTAACAGAGGTTGGCAAAGTCATTACAATTGTTGGGCAAAGTCATTTCTAGAGATCGGATAAGTGATTTACAGTGGTTGGCAAATTAATTACAATTGTTGGGCAAAGTCATTTCTAGAGATCGGATAAGTGATTAACAGTGGTTGGCAAAGTCATTACAATTGTTGGGCAAAATCATTTTTAGAGTTCGGATAAGAGATTAACAGTGATTACAAAGTCATTACAATTGTTGGGCAAAGTAATTTTTAGAGGTCGGATAGGTGATTAACAGTGGTTGGCAAAGTCATTACAATTGTTGGGCAAAGTCATTTTTAGAGTTCGGAAAAGTGATTAACAGAGGTTTGCAAAGTCATTACAATTGTTGGGCAAAGTTATTTCAAGAGTTCGGATAAGTGATTAACAGTGGTTTGCAAAGTCATTACAATTGTTGGGCAAAGTCATTTTTAGAGGTCGGATAAGTGATTAACAGAGGTTGGCAAAGTCATTACAATTGTTGGGCAAAGTCATTTCTAGAGATCGGATAAGTGATTTACAGTGGTTGGCAAATTAATTACAATTGTTGGGCAAAGTCATTTCTTGAGATCGGATAAGTGATTAACAGTGGTTGGCAAAGTCATTACAATTGTTGGGCAAAGTCATTTTTAGAGTTCGGATAAGAGATTAACAGTGATTACAAAGTCATTACAATTGTTGGGCAAAGTAATTTTTAGAGGTCGGATAGGTGATTAACAGTGGTTGGCAAAGTCATTACAATTGTTGGGCAAAGTCATTTTTAGGGTTCGGAAAAGTGATTAACAGAGGTTTGCAAAGTCATTACAACTGTTGGGCAAAGTCATTTTTAGAGGTCGGATAAGTGATTAACAGAGGTTGGCAAAGTCATTACAATTGTTGGGCAAAGTCATTTCTAGAGATCGGATAAGTGATTTACAGTGGTTGGCAAATTAATTACAATTGTTGGGCAAAGTCATTTCTAGAGATCGGATAAGTGATTAACAGTGGTTGGCAAAGTCATTACAATTGTTGGGCAAAGTCATTTTTAGAGTTCGGATAAGAGATTAACAGTGATTACAAAGTCATTACAATTGTTGGGCAAAGTAATTTTTAGAGGTCGGATAGGTGATTAACAGTGGTTGGCAAAGTCATTACAATTTTTGGGCAAAGTCTTTTTTAGAGGTCGGATAAGTGATAAACAGTGGTTGGTAAAGTCATTACAATTTTTGGGCAAAGTCATTTCTAGAGATCGGATAAGTGATTTACAGTGGTTGGCAAATTCTTTACAATTGTTGGGCAAAGTCATTTCTAGAGATCGAATAAGTGACTAACAGTGGTTGGCAAAGTCATTACAATTGTTAGGCAAAGTCATTTTTAGAATTCGGATAAGTGATTAACAGTGGTTGGCAAAGTCATTACAATTGTTGGGCAAAGTCATTTTTAGAGGTCGGATAAGTGATTAACAGTGGTTTGCAAAGTCATTACAATTGTTGGGCAAAGTCATTTCTAGAGATCGGATAAGTGATTAACAGTGGTTGGCAAAGTCATTACAATTGTTGGGCAAAGTCATTTCTAGAGATCGGATAAGTGATTTACAGTTGTCGGCAAAGTCATTACAATTGTTGGGCAAAGTCATTTTTAGAGTTCGGATAAGTTATTAACAGTTGTTGGCAAAGTCATTACAATTGTTGGGCAAAGTCATTTCTTGAGATCGGATAAGTGATTAACAGTGGTTGGCAAAGTCATTACAATTGTTGGGCAAAGTCATTTTTAGAGGTCGGATAAGTGATTTACAGTGGTTGGCAAATTAATTACAATTGTTGGGCAAAGTCATTTCTAGAGATCGGATAAGTGATTAACAGTTGTTGGCAAAGTCATTACAATTGTTGGGCAAAATCATTTTTAGAGTTCGGATAAGAGATTAACAGTGATTACAAAGTCATTACAATTGTTGGGCAAAGTAATTTTTAGAGGTCGGATAGGTGATTAACAGTGGTTGGCAAAGTCATTACAATTGTTGGGCAAAGTCATTTTTAGAGTTCGGAAAAGTGATTAACAGAGGTTTGCAAAGTCATTACAATTGTTGGGCAAAGTTATTTCAAGAGTTCGGATAAGTGATTAACAGTGGTTTGCAAAGTCATTACAATTGTTGGGCAAAGTCATTTTTAGAGGTCGGATAAGTGATTAACAGAGGTTGGCAAAGTCATTACAATTGTTGGGCAAAGTCATTTCTAGAGATCGGATAAGTGATTTACAGTGGTTGGCAAATTAATTACAATTGTTGGGCAAAGTCATTTCTTGAGATCGGATAAGTGATTAACAGTGGTTGGCAAAGTCATTACAATTGTTGGGCAAAGTCATTTTTAGAGTTCGGATAAGAGATTAACAGTGATTACAAAGTCATTACAATTGTTGGGCAAAGTAATTTTTAGAGGTCGGATAGGTGATTAACAGTGGTTGGCAAAGTCATTACAATTGTTGGGCAAAGTCATTTTTAGAGTTCGGAAAAGTGATTAACAGTGGTTTGCAAAGTCATTACAACTGTTGGGCAAAGTCTTTTTTAGTGTTCGGATAAGTTATTAACAGTGGTTGGCAAAGTCATTTCAATTGTTGGGCAAAGTCATTTCTAGAGATCGAATAGGTGATTAACAGTTGTCGGCAAAGTCATTACAATTTTTGGGCAAAGTCTTTTTTAGAGGTCGGATAAGTGATAAACAGTGGTTGGTAAAGTCATTACAATTTTTGGGCAAAGTCATTTCTAGAGATCGGATAAGTGATTTACAGTGGTTGGCAAATTCTTTACAATTGTTGGGCAAAGTCATTTCTAGAGATCGAATAAGTGATTAACAGTGGTTGGCAAAGTCATTACAATTGTTAGGCAAAGTCATTTTTAGAATTCGGATAAGTGATTAACAGTGGTTGGCAAAGTCATTACAATTGTTGGGCAAAGTCATTTTTAGAGGTCGGATAAGTGATTAACAGTGGTTTGCAAAGTCATTACCATTGTTGGGCAAAGTCATTTCTAGAGATCGGATAAGTGATTAACAGTGGTTGGCAAAGTCATTACAATTGTTGGGCAAAGTCATTTCTAGAGATCGGATAAGTGATTTACAGTTGTCGGCAAAGTCATTACAATTGTTGGGCAAAGTCATTTCTAGAGATCGGATAAGTGATTTACAGTGGTTGGCAAATTCTTTACAATTGTTGGGCAAAGTCATTTCTAGAGATCGAATAAGTGATTAACAGTGGTTGGCAAAGTCATTACAATTGTTAGGCAAAGTCATTTTTAGAATTCGGATAAGTGATTAACAGTGGTTGGCAAAGTCATTACAATTGTTGGGCAAAGTCATTTTTAGAGGTCGGATAAGTGATTAACAGTGGTTTGCAAAGTCATTACCATTGTTGGGCAAAGTCATTTCTAGAGATCGGATAAGTGATTAACAGTGGTTGGCAAAGTCATTACAATTGTTGGGCAAAGTCATTTCTAGAGATCGGATAAGTGATTTACAGTTGTCGGCAAAGTCATTACAATTGTTGGGCAAATTCTTTTTTAGAGGTCGGATAAGTGATTAACAGTGGTTGGCAAAGTCATTACAATTTTTGAGCAAAGTCATTTCTAGAGATCGGATAAGTGATTAACAGTGGTTGGCAAATTCATTACAATTGTTGGGCAAAGTCATTTCTAGAGATCGGATAAGTGATTAACAGTGGTTGGCAAAGTCATTACAATTGTTGGGCAAAGTCATTTTTAGAGTTCGGATAAGTTATTAACAGTTGTTGGCAAAGTCATTACAATTGTTGGGCAATTTTATTTCTAGAGATCGGATAAGTGATTAACAGTGGTTGGCAAAGTCATTACAATTGTTGGGCAAAGTCATTTTTAGAGGTCGGATAAGTGATTAGTAGTGGTTGGCAAAGTCATTACAATTGTTGGGCAAAGTCATTTTTAGAGTTCGGATAAGTGATTTACAGTGGTTGGCAAAGTCATTACAATTGTTGGGCAAAGTCATTTTTAGAGATCGGATAAGTGATTAACAGTGGTTGGCAAAGAAATTACAATTGTTGGGCAAAGTCATTTCTAGAGATCGGATAAGTGATTAACAGTGGTTGGCAAAGTCATTACAATTGTTGGGCAAAGTCATTTCTAGAGAGCGGATAAGTGATTAACAGTGGTTGGCAAAGTCATTACAATTGTTGGGCAAAGTCATTTTTAGAATTCGGATAAGTGATTAACAGTGGTTGGCAAAGTCATTACAATTGTTGGGCAAAGTCATTTCTAGAGTTCGGATAATTTATTAACAGTGGTTGGCAAAGTCATTACAATTGTTGGGCAAAGTCATTTCTAGAGATCGGATAAGTGATTAACAGTGGTTGGCAAAGTAATTACAATTGTTGGGCAAAGTCATTTTTAGGGGTCGGATAAGTGATTAACAGTGGTTGGCAAAGTCATTACAATTGTTGGGCAATGTCATTTTAGGGGTCGGATAAGTGATTAACAGTGGTTGGCAAAGTCATTACAATTGTTGAGCAAAGTCATTTCTAGAGTTCGGATAATTTATTAACAGTGGTTGGCAAAGTCATTACAATTGTTGGGCAAAGTCATTTCTAGAGATCGGATAAGTGATTAACAGTGGTTGGCAAAGTAATTACAATTGTTGGGCAAAGTCATTTTTAGGGGTCGGATAAGTGATTCACAGTGTGTGTCAAAGTCATTACAATTTTTAAGGAAAGTCATTTTTAGAGTCCGGATAAGTGATTAATAGTGGTTGGCAAAGTCATTACAATTTTTGAGCAAAGTCATTTCTAGAGATCGGATAAGTGATTAACAGTGGTTGGCAAATTCATTACAATTGTTGGGCAAAGTCATTTCTAGAGATCGGATAAGTGATTAACAGTGGTTGGCAAAGTCATTACAATTGTTGGGCAAAGTGATTTTTAGAGTTCGGATAAGTTATTAACAGTTGTTGGCAAAGTCATTACAATTGTTGGGCAATTTTATTTCTAGAGATCGGATAAGTGATTAACAGTGGTTGGCAAAGTCATTACAATTGTTGGGCAAAGTCATTTTTAGAGGTCGGATAAGTGATTAGTAGTGGTTGGCAAAGTCATTACAATTGTTGGGCAAAGTCATTTTTAGAGTTCGGATAAGTGATTTACAGTGGTTGGCAAAGTCATTTCAATTGCTGGGCAAAGTCATTTTTAGAGTTCGGATAAGTGATTAACAGAGGTTGGCAAAGTCATTACAATTGTTGGGCAAAGTCATTTCTAGAGATCGGATAAGTGATTTACAGTGGTTGGCAAATTCATTACAATTGTTGGGCAAAGTCATTTCTAGAGATCGGATAAGTGATTAACAGTGGTTGGCAAAGTCATTACAATTGTTGGGCAAAGTCATTTTTAGAGTTCGGATAAGAGATTAACAGTGATTACAAAGTCATTACAATTGTTGGGCAAAGTAATTTTTAGAGGTCGGATAGGTGATTAACAGTGGTTGGCAAAGTCATTACAATTGTTGGGCAAAGTCATTTTTAGAGTTCGGAAAAGTGATTAACAGAGGTTTGCAAAGTCATTACAACTGTTGGGCAAAGTCATTTTTAGTGTTCGGATAAGTTATTAACAGTGGTTGGCAAAGTCATTACAATTGTTGGGCAAAGTCATTTCTAGAGATCGAATAGGTGATTAACAGTTGTCGGCAAAGTCATTACAATTTTTGGGCAAAGTCTTTTTTAGAGGTCGGATAAGTGATAAACAGTGGTTGGCAAAGTCATTACAATTTTTGGGCAAAGTCATTTCTAGAGATCGGATAAGTGATTTACAGTGGCTGGCAAATTCTTTACAATTGTTGGGCAAAGTCATTTTTAGAGTTCGGATAAGTTATTAACAGTTGTTGGCAAAGTCATTACAATTGTTGGGCAAAGTCATTTCTAGAGATCGGATAAGTGATTAGTAGTGGTTTGCAAAGTCATTACAATTGTTGGGCAAAGTCATTTTTAGAGGTCGGATAAGTGATTAGTAGTGGTTGGCAAAGTCATTACAATTGTTGGGCAAAGTCATTTTTAGAGTTCGGATAAGTGATTAACAGTGGTTGGCAAAGTCATTACAATTGTTGGGCAAAGTCATTTTTAGAGTTCGGATAATTTATTAACAGTGGTTGGCAAAGTCATTACAATTGTTGGGCAAAGTCATTTCTAGAGATCGGATAAGTGATTAACAGTGGTTGGCAAAGTAATTACAATTGTTGGGCAAAGTCATTTTTAGAGTTCGGATAAGTGATTAACAGTGGTTGGCAAAGTCATTACAATTGTTGGGCAAAGTAATTTTTAGAGGTCGGATAGGTGATTAACAGTGGTTGGCAAAGTCATTACAATTGTTGGGCAAAGTCATTTTTAGAGTTCGGAAAAGTGATTAACAGAGGTTTGCAAAGTCATTACAACTGTTGGGCAAAGTCATTTTTAGTGTTCGGATAAGTAATTAACAGTGGTTGGCAAAGTCATTACAATTGTTGGGCAAAGTCATTTCTAGAGATCGAATAGGTGATTAACAGTTGTCGGCAAAGTCATTACAATTTTTGGGCAAAGTCTTTTTTAGAGGTCGGATAAGTGATAAACAGTGGTTGGCAAAGTCATTACAATTTTTGGGCAAAGTCATTTCTAGAGATCGGATAAGTGATTTACAGTGGCTGGCAAATTCTTTACAATTGTTGGGCAAAGTCATTTTTAGAGTTCGGATAAGTTATTAACAGTTGTTGGCAAAGTCATTACAATTGTTGGGCAAAGTCATTTCTAGAGATCGGATAAGTGATTAACAGTGGTTGGCAAAGTCATTACAATTGTTGGGCAAAGTCATTTTTAGAGTTCGGATAAGTGATTAACAGTGATTGGCAAAGTCATTACAATTGTTGGGCAAAGTCATTTTTAGAGTTCGGATAATTTATTAACAGTGGTTGGCAAATTCATTACAATTGTTGGGCAAAGTCATTTCTAGAGATCGGATAAGTGATTAACAGTGGTTGGCAAAGTAATTACAATTGTTGGGCAAAGTCATTTTTAGAGTTCGGATAAGTGATTAACAGTGGTTGGCAAAGTCATTAAAATTGTTGGGCAAAGTCATTTTTAGAGGTCAGATAAGTGATTTACAGTGGTTGGCAAAGTCATTTCTATTGTTGGGCAAAGTCATTTTTAGGGGTCGGATAAGTGATTAACAGTGTGTGTCAAAGTCATTACAATTTTTAAGGAAAGTCATTTTTAGAGTCCGGATAAGTGATTAATAGTGGTTGGCAAGGTCATTAAAATTGTTGGGCAAAGTCAATTTTTAGAGTTCGGATAAGTCATTAACAGTGGTTTGCAAAGTCATTACAATTGTTGGGCAAAGTCATTTTTAGAGTTCGGATAAGTGATTAACAGTGGTTGGCAAAGTCATTACCATTGTTGGGCAAAGTCATCTCTAGAGATCGGATAAGTGATTAACAGTGGTTGGCAAAGTAATTACAATTGTTGGGCAAAGTCATTTCTAGAGATCGGATAAGTGATTTACAGTTGTCGGCAAAGTCATTACAATTGTTGGGCAAAGTCATTTTTAGAGGTCAGATAAGTGATTTACAGTGGTTGGCAAAGTCATTTCTATTGTTGGGCAAAGTCATTTTTAGGGGTCGGATAAGTGATTAACAGTGTGTGTCAAAGTCATTACAATTTTTAAGGAAAGTCATTTTTTGAGTCCGGATAAGTGATTAATAGTGGTTGGCAAGGTCATTAAAATTGTTGGGCAAAGTCAATTTTTAGAGTTCGGATAAGTCATTAACAGTGGTTTGCAAAGTCATTACAATTGTTGGGAAAAGTCATTTTTAGAGTTCGGATAAGTGATTAACAGTGGTTGGCAAATTCATTACAATTGTTGGGCAAAGTCATTTCTAGAGATCGAATGAGTGATTAACAGTGGTTGGCAAAGTCATTACAATTGTTTGGCAAAGTCATTTCTAGAGATCGGATAAGTGATTTACAGTGGTTGGCAAATTCATTACAATTGTTGGGCAAAGTCATTTCTAGAGATCGAATAAGTGATTAACAGTGGTTGGCAAAGTCATTACAATTGTTGGGCAAAGTCATTTTTAGAGTTCGGATAAGTTATTAACAGTTGTTGGCAAAGTCATTACAATTGTTGGGCAAAGTCATTTCTTGAGATCGGATAAGTGATTAACAGTGGTTGGCAAAGTCATTACAATTGTTGGGCAAAGTCATTTTTAGAGGTCGGATAAGTGATTAGTAGTGGTTTGCAAAGTCATTACAATTGTTGGGCAAAGTCATTTTTAGAGTTCGGATAAGTGATTTACAGTGGTTGGCAAAGTCATTACAATTGTTGGGCAAAGTCATTTTTAGAGTTCGGATAATTTATTAACAGTGGTTGGCAAAGTCATTACAATTGTTGGGCAAAGTCATTTCTAGAGATCGGATAAGTGATTAACAGTGGTTGGCAAAGTAATTACAATTGTTGGGCAAAGTCATTTTAGAGTTCGGATAAGTGATTAACAGTGGTTGGCAAAGTCATTACAATTGTTGGGCAAAGTCATTTTTAGAGTTCGGATAAGTTATTAACGGTGGTTTGCAAAGTCATTACAATTGTTGGGCAAAGTCATTTTTAGAGTTCGGATAAGTGATTAGTAGTGGTTGGCAAAGTCATTTTAATTGTTGGGCAAAGTTATTTCTAGAGATCGGATAAGTGATTAACAGTGGTTGGCAAAGTAATTACAATTGTTGGGCAAAGTCATTTTTAGAGTTCGGATAAGTGATTAACAGTGGTTGGCAATGTCATTACAATTGTTGGGCATAGTCATTTTTAGAGTTCGGATAAGTTATTAACAGTGGTTTGCAAAGTCATTACAATTGTTGGGCAAAGTTATTTCTAGAGATCGGATAAGTGATTAACAGATTTTTGCAAAGTCATTACAACTATTGGGCAAAGTCATTTTTAGTGTTCGGATAAGTTATTAACAGTGGTTGGCAAAGTCATTACAATTGTTGGGCAAAGTCATTTCTAGAGATCGGATAAGTGATTAACAAGTGTCGGCAAAGTCATTACAATTGTTGGGCAAAGTCTTTTTTAGAGGTCGGATAAGTGATTAACAGTGGTTGGCAAAGTCATTACAATTGTTTGGCAAAGTCATTTCTAGAGATCGGATAAGTGATTTACAGTGGTTGGCAAATTCATTACAATTGTTGGGCAAAGTCATTTCTAGAGATCGAATAAGTGATTAACAGTGGTTGGCAAAGTCATTACAATTGTTGGGCAAAGTCATTTTTAGAGTTCGGATAAGTTATTAACAGTTGTTGGCAAAGTCATTACAATTGTTGGGCAAAGTCATTTCTTGAGATCGGATAAGTGATTAACAGTGGTTGGCAAAGTCATTACAATTGTTGGGCAAAGTCATTTTTAGAGTTCGGATAAGTGATTAGTAGTGGTTGGCAAAGTCATTTTAATTGTTGGGCAAAGTTATTTCTAGAGATCGGATAAGTGATTAACAGTGGTTGGCAAAGTAATTACAATTGTTGGGCAAAGTCATTTTTAGAGTTCGGATAAGTGATTAACAGTGGTTGGCAATGTCATTACAATTGTTGGGCATAGTCATTTTTAGAGTTCGGATAAGTTATTAACAGTGGTTTGCAAAGTCATTACAATTGTTGGGCAAAGTTATTTCTAGAGATCGGATAAGTGATTAACAGATTTTTGCAAAGTCATTACAACTATTGGGCAAAGTCATTTTTAGTGTTCGGATAAGTTATTAACAGTGGTTGGCAAAGTCATTACAATTGTTGGGCAAAGTCATTTCTAGAGATCGGATAAGTGATTAACAAGTGTCGGCAAAGTCATTACAATTGTTGGGCAAAGTCTTTTTTAGAGGTCGGATAAGTGATTAACAGTGGTTGGCAAAGTCATTACAATTGTTTGGCAAAGTCATTTCTAGAGATCGGATAAGTGATTTACAGTGGTTGGCAAATTCATTACAATTGTTGGGCAAAGTCATTTCTAGAGATCGAATAAGTGATTAACAGTGGTTGGCAAAGTCATTACAATTGTTGGGCAAAGTCATTTTTAGAGTTCGGATAAGTTATTAACAGTTGTTGGCAAAGTCATTACAATTGTTGGGCAAAGTCATTTCTTGAGATCGGATAAGTGATTAACAGTGGTTGGCAAAGTCATTACAATTGTTGGGCAAAGTCATTTTTAGAGGTCGGATAAGTGATTAGTAGTGGTTTGCAAAGTCATTACAATTGTTGGGCAAAGTCATTTTTAGAGTTCGGATAAGTGATTTACAGTGGTTGGCAAAGTCATTACAATTGTTGGGCAAAGTCATTTTTAGAGTTCGGATAATTTATTAACAGTGGTTGGCAAAGTCATTACAATTGTTGGGCAAAGTCATTTCTAGAGATCGGATAAGTGATTAACAGTGGTTGGCAAAGTAATTACAATTGTTGGGCAAAGTCATTTTTAGAGTTCGGATAAGTGATTAACAGTGGTTGGCAAAGTCATTACAATTGTTGGGCAAAGTCATTTTTAGAGTTCGGATAAGTTATTAACGGTGGTTTGCAAAGTCATTACAATTGTTGGGCAAAGTCATTTTTAGAGTTCGGATAAGTGATTAGTAGTGGTTGGCAAAGTCATTTTAATTGTTGGGCAAAGTTATTTCTAGAGATCGGATAAGTGATTAACAGTGGTTGGCAAAGTAATTACAATTGTTGGGCAAAGTCATTTTTAGAGTTCGGATAAGTGATTAACAGTGGTTGGCAAAGTCATTACAATTGTTGGGCATAGTCATTTTTAGAGTTCGGATAAGTTATTAACAGTGGTTTGCAAAGTCATTACAATTGTTGGGCAAAGTTATTTCTAGAGATCGGATAAGTGATTAACAGATTTTTGCAAAGTCATTACAACTATTGGGCAAAGTCATTTTTAGTGTTCGGATAAGTTATTAACAGTGGTTGGCAAAGTCATTACAATTGTTGGGCAAAGTCATTTCTAGAGATCGGATAAGTGATTAACAAGTGTCGGCAAAGTCATTACAATTATTGGGCAAAGTCATTTTAGAGGTCGGATAAGTGATTAACAGTGGTTGGCAAAGTCATTACAATTTTTGGGCAAAGTCATTTCTAGAGATCGGATAAGTGATTTACAGTGGTTGGCAAATTCTTTACAATTGTTGGGCAAAGTCATTTCTAGAGATCGAATAAGTGTTTAACAGTGGTTGGCAAAGTCAATACAATTGTTGGGCAAAGTCATTTTTAGAGTTCGGATAAGTTATTAACAGTTGTTGGCAAAGTCATTACAATTGTTGGGCAAAGTCATTTCTAGAGATCGGATAAATGATTAACAGTGGTTGGCAAAGTCATTACAATTGTTGGGCAAAGTCATTTTTAGAGGTCGGATAAGTGATTAGTAGTGGTTGGCAAAGTCATTTCAATTGTTGGGCAAAGTCATTTTTAGAGATCGGATAAGTGATTTACAGTGGTTGGCAAATTCTTTACAATTGTTGGGCAAAGTCATTTCTAGAGATCGAATAAGTGATTAACAGTGGTTGGCAAAGTCAATACAATTGTTGGGCAAAGTCATTTTTAGAGTTCGGATAAGTTATTAACAGTTGTTGGCAAAGTCATTACAATTGTTGGGCAAAGTCATTTCTAGAGATCGGATAAGTGATTAACAGTGGTTGGCAAAGTCATTACAATTGTTGGGCAAAGTCATTTTTAGAGGTCGGATAAGTGATTAGTAGTGGTTGGCAAAGTCATTACAATTGTTGGGCAAAGTCATTTTTAGAGTTCGGATAAGTGATTTACAGTGGTTGGCAAAGTCATTACAATTGTTGGGCAAAGTCATTTTTAGAGTTCGGATAATTTATTAACAGTGGTTGGCAAAGTCATTACAATTGTTGGGCAAAGTCATTTCTAGAGATCGGATAAGTGATTAACAGTGGTTGGCAAAGTCATTACAATTGTTGGGCAAAGTCATTTTTAGAGTTCGGATAAGTTATTAACAGTTGTTGGCAAAGTCATTACAATTGTTGGGCAAAGTCATTTCTTGAGATCGGATAAGTGATTAACAGTGGTTGGCAAAGTCATTACAATTGTTGGGCAAAGTCATTTTTAGAGGTCGGATAAGTGATTAGTAGTGGTTTGCAAAGTCATTACAATTGTTGGGCAAAGTCATTTTTAGAGTTCGGATAAGTGATTTAGAGTGGTTGGCAAAGTCATTACAATTGTTGGGCAAAGTCATTTTTAGAGTTCGGATAAGTGATTAACAGTGGTTGGCAAAGTCATTACAATTGTTGGGCAAAGTCATTTCTAGAGATCGGATAAGTGATTAACAGTGGTTGGCAAAGTCATTACAATTGTTGGGCAAAGTCATTTTTAGAGGTCGGATAAGTGATTAGTAGTGGTTGGCAAAGTCATTACAATTGTTGGGCAAAGTCATTTTTAGAGTTCGGATAAGTGATTAACAGTGGTTGGCAAAGTCATTACAATTGTTTGGCAAAGTCATTTCTAGAGATCGGATAAGTGATTTACAGTGGTTGGCAAATTCATTACAATTGTTGGGCAAAGTCATTTCTAGAGATCGAATAAGTGATTAACAGTGGTTGGCAAAGTCATTACAATTGTTGGGCAAAGTCATTTTAGAGTTCGGATAAGTTATTAACAGTTGTTGGCAAAGTCATTACAATTGTTGGGCAAAGTCATTTTTAGAGTTCGGATAAGTTATTAACAGTTGTTGGCAAAGTCATTACAATTGTTGGGCAAAGTCATTTCTAGAGATCGGATAAGTCATTAACAGTGGTTGGCAAAGTCATTACAATTGTTGGGCAAAGTCATTTTTAGAGGTCGGATAAGTGATTAGTAGTGGTTGGCAAAGTCATTACAATTGTTGGGCAAAGTCATTTTTAGAGTTCGGATAAGTGATTAACAGTGGTTGGCAAAGTCATTACAATTGTTTGGCAAAGTCATTTCTAGAGATCGGATAAGTGATTTACAGTGGTTGGCAAATTCATTACAATTGTTGGGCAAAGTCATTTCTAGAGATCGAATAAGTGATTAACAGTGGTTGGCAAAGTCATTACAATTGTTGGGCAAAGTCATTTTTAGAGTTCGGATAAGTTATTAACAGTTGTTGGCAAAGTCATTACAATTGTTGGGCAAAGTCATTTCTTGAGATCGGATAAGTGATTAACAGTGGTTGGCAAAGTCATTACAATTGTTGGGCAAAGTCATTTTTAGAGGTCGGATAAGTGATTAGTAGTGGTTTGCAAAGTCATTACAATTGTTGGGCAAAGTCATTTTTAGAGTTCGGATAAGTGATTTACAGTGGTTGGCAAAGTCATTACAATTGTTGGGCAAAGTCATTTTTAGAGTTCGGATAATTTATTAACAGTGGTTGGCAAAGTCATTACAATTGTTGGGCAAAGTCATTTCTAGAGATCGGATAAGTGATTAACAGTGGTTGGCAAAGTAATTACAATTGTTGGGCAAAGTCATTTTTAGAGTTCGGATAAGTGATTAACAGTGGTTGGCAAAGTCATTACAATTGTTGGGCAAAGTCATTTTTAGAGTTCGGATAAGTTATTAACGGTGGTTTGCAAAGTCATTACAATTGTTGGGCAAAGTCATTTTTAGAGTTCGGATAAGTGATTAGTAGTGGTTGGCAAAGTCATTTTAATTGTTGGGCAAAGTTATTTCTAGAGATCGGATAAGTGATTAACAGTGGTTGGCAAAGTAATTACAATTGTTGGGCAAAGTCATTTTTAGAGTTCGGATAAGTGATTAACAGTGGTTGGCAAAGTCATTACAATTGTTGGGCAAAGTCATTTTTAGAGTTCGGATAAGTTATTAACAGTGGTTTGCAAAGTCATTACAATTGTTGGGCAAAGTTATTTCTAGAGATCGGATAAGTGATTAACAGATTTTTGCAAAGTCATTACAATTGTTGGGCAAAGTCATTTTTAGAGTTCGGATAAGTGATTTACAGTGGTTGGCAAAGTCATTACAATTGTTGGGCAAAGTCATTTTTAGAGTTCGGATAATTTATTAACAGTGGTTGGCAAAGTCATTACAATTGTTGGGCAAAGTCATTTCTAGAGATCGGATAAGTGATTAACAGTGGTTGGCAAAGTAATTACAATTGTTGGGCAAAGTCATTTTTAGAGTTCGGATAAGTGATTAACAGTGGTTGGCAAAGTCATTACAATTGTTGGGCAAAGTCATTTTTAGAGTTCGGATAAGTTATTAACGGTGGTTTGCAAAGTCATTACAATTGTTGGGCAAAGTCATTTTTAGAGTTCGGATAAGTGATTAGTAGTGGTTGGCAAAGTCATTTTAATTGTTGGGCAAAGTTATTTCTAGAGATCGGATAAGTGATTAACAGTGGTTGGCAAAGTAATTACAATTGTTGGGCAAAGTCATTTTTAGAGTTCGGATAAGTGATTAACAGTGGTTGGCAAAGTCATTACAATTGTTGGGCAAAGTCATTTTTAGAGTTCGGATAAGTTATTAACAGTGGTTTGCAAAGTCATTACAATTGTTGGGCAAAGTTATTTCTAGAGATCGGATAAGTGATTAACAGATTTTTGCAAAGTCATTACAACTATTGGGCAAAGTCATTTTTAGTGTTCGGATAAGTTATTAACAGTGGTAGGCAAAGTCATTACAATTGTTGGGCAAAGTCATTTCTAGAGATCGGATAAGTGATTAACAAGTGTCGGCAAAGTCATTACAATTGTTGGGCAAAGTCTTTTTTAGAGGTCGGATAAGTGATTAACAGTGGTTGGCAAAGTCATTACAATTTTTGGGCAAAGTCATTTCTAGAGATCGGATAAGTGATTTACAGTGGTTGGCAAATTCTTTACAATTGTTGGGCAAAGTCATTTCTAGAGATCGAATAAGTGTTTAACAGTGGTTGGCAAAGTCAATACAATTGTTGGGCAAAGTCATTTTTAGAGTTCGGATAAGTTATTAACAGTTGTTGGCAAAGTCATTACAATTGTTGGGCAAAGTCATTTCTAGAGATCGGATAAATGATTAACAGTGGTTGGCAAAGTCATTACAATTGTTGGGCAAAGTCATTTTTAGAGGTCGGATAAGTGATTAGTAGTGGTTGGCAAAGTCATTTCAATTGTTGGGCAAAGTCATTTTTAGAGATCGGATAAGTGATTTACAGTGGTTGGCAAATTCTTTACAATTGTTGGGCAAAGTCATTTCTAGAGATCGAATAAGTGATTAACAGTGGTTGGCAAAGTCAATACAATTGTTGGGCAAAGTCATTTTTAGAGTTCGGATAAGTTATTAACAGTTGTTGGCAAAGTCATTACAATTGTTGGGCAAAGTCATTTCTAGAGATCGGATAAGTGATTAACAGTGGTTGGCAAAGTCATTACAATTGTTGGGCAAAGTCATTTTTAGAGGTCGGATAAGTGATTAGTAGTGGTTGGCAAAGTCATTACAATTGTTGGGCAAAGTCATTTTTAGAGTTCGGATAAGTGATTTACAGTGGTTGGCAAAGTCATTACAATTGTTGGGCAAAGTCATTTTTAGAGTTCGGATAATTTATTAACAGTGGTTGGCAAAGTCATTACAATTGTTGGGCAAAGTCATTTCTAGAGATCGGATAAGTGATTAACAGTGGTTGGCAAAGTAATTACAATTGTTGGGCAAAGTCATTTTTAGAGTTCGGATAAGTGATTAACAGTTGTCGGCAAAGTCATTACAATTGTTGGGCAAAGTCTTTTTTAGAGGTCGGATAAGTGATTAACAGTGGTTGGCAAATTCATTACAATTTTTGGGCAAAGTCATTTCTAGAGATCGGATTAGTGATTTACAGTGGTTGGCAAATTCTTTACAATTGTTGGGCAAAGTCATTTCTAGAGATCGAATAAGTGATTAACAGTGGTTGGCAAAGTCATTACAATTGTTGGGCAAAGTCATTTTTAGAGTTCGGATAAGTTATTATCAGTTGTTGGCAAAGTCATTTCAATTGTTGGGCAAAGTCATTTCTAGAGATCGGATAAGTGATTAACAGTGGTTGGCAAAGTCATTACAATTGTTGGGTAAAGTCATTTTTAGAGGTCGGATAAGTGATTTGTAGTGGTTGGCAAAGTCATTACAATTGTTGGGCAAAGTCATTTTTAGAGTTCGGATAAGTGATTTACAGTGGTTGGCAAAGTCATTACAATTGTTGGGCAAAGTCATTTTTAGAGTTCGGATAATTTATTAACAGTGGTTGGCAAAGTCATTACAATTGTTGGGCAAAGTCATTTCTAGAGATCGGATAAGTGATTAACAGTGGTTGTCAAAGTAATTACAATTGTTGGGCAAAGTCATTTTTAGAGTTCGGATAAGTGATTAACAGTGGTTGGCAAAGTCATTACAATTGTTGGGCAAAGTCATTTCTAGAGATCGGATAAGTGATTTACAGTGGTTGGCAAATTCATTACAATTGATGGGCTAAGTCATTTCTAGAGATCGAATAAGTAATTAACAGTGGTTGGCAAAGTCATTACAATTGTTGGGCAAAGTCATTTTTAGAGTTCGGATAAGTTATTAACAGTTGTTGGCAAAGTCATTACAATTGTTGGGCAAAGTCATTTCTAGAGATCGGATGAGTGATTAACAGTGGTTGGCAAAGTCATTACAATTGTTGGGCAAAGTCATTTTTAGAGGTCGGATAAGTGATTAGTAGTGGTTGGCAAAGTAATTACAATTTTTGGGCAAAGTCATTTTTAGAGTTCGGATAATTTATTAACAGTTGTTGGCAGAGTCATTACAATTGTTGGGCAAAGTCATTTCTAGTGATCGGATGAGTGATTAACAGTGGTTGGCAAAGTAATTACAATTGTTGGGCAAAGTCATTTTTAGAGTTCGGTTAAGTGATTAACAGTGGTTGGCAAAGTCATTACAATTGTTGGGCAAAGTCATTTCTAGAGTTCGGATAAGTTATTAACAGTTGTTGGCAAAGTCATTACAATTGTTGGGCAAAGTCATTTCTAGAGATCGGATAAGTGATTAACAGTGGTTGGCAAAGTCATTACAATTGTTGGGCAAAGTCATTTTTAGAGGTCGGATAAGTGATTAGTAGTGGTTGGCAAAGTCATTACAATTGTTGGGCAAAGTCATTTTTAGAGATCGGATAAGTGATTAATTGTGGTTGGCAAGGTCATTAAAATTGTTGGGCAAAGTCATTTTTAGAGTTCGGATAAGTTATTAACAGTGGTTTGCAAAGTCATTACAATTTTTGGGCAAAGTCATTTTTAGAGTTCGGATAAGTGATTAACAGTGGTTGGCAAAGTCATTACAATTGTTGGGCAAAGTCATTTCTAGATATCGGATAAATGATTACTAGAGGTTGGCAAAGTCATTACAATTGTTGGGCAAAGTCATTTTTAGGGTTCGGATAAGTTATTAACAGTTGTTGGCAAAGTCATTACAATTGTTGGGCAAAGTCATTTCTAGAGATCGGATAAGTGATTTACAGTGGTTGGCAAATGCATTACAATTGTTGGGCAAAGTCATTTCTAGAGATCGAATAAGTGATTAACAGTGGTTGGCAAAGTCATTACAATTGTTGGGCAAAGTCATTTTTAGAGTTCGGATAATTTATTAACAGTTGTTGGCAGAGTCATTACAATTGTTGGGCAAAGTCATTTCTAGTGATCGGATGAGTGATTAACAGTGGTTGGCAAAGTAATTACAATTGTTGGGCAAAGTCATTTTTAGAGTTCGGTTAAGTGATTAACAGTGGTTGGCAAAGTCATTACAATTGTTGGGCAAAGTCATTTCTAGAGTTCGGATAAGTTATTAACAGTTGTTGGCAAAGTCATTACAATTGTTGGGCAAAGTCATTTCTAGAGATCGGATAAGTGATTAACAGTGGTTGGCAAAGTCATTACAATTGTTGGGCAAAGTCATTTTTAGAGGTCGGATAAGTGATTAGTAGTGGTTGGCAAAGTCATTACAATTGTTGGGCAAAGTCATTTTTAGAGATCGGATAAGTGATTAATTGTGGTTGGCAAGGTCATTAAAATTGTTGGGCAAAGTCATTTTTAGAGTTCGGATAAGTTATTAACAGTGGTTTGCAAAGTCATTACAATTTTTGGGCAAAGTCATTTTTAGAGTTCGGATAAGTGATTAACAGTGGTTGGCAAAGTCATTACAATTGTTGGGCAAAGTCATTTCTAGATATCGGATAAATGATTACTAGAGGTTGGCAAAGTCATTACAATTGTTGGGCAAAGTCATTTTTAGGGTTCGGATAAGTTATTAACAGTTGTTGGCAAAGTCATTACAATTGTTGGGCAAAGTCATTTCTAGAGATCGGATAAGTGATTTACAGTGGTTGGCAAATGCATTACAATTGTTGGGCAAAGTCATTTCTAGAGATCGAATAAGTGATTAACAGTGGTTGGCAAAGTCATTACAATTGTTGGGCAAAGTCATTTTTAGAGTTCGGATAAGTTATTAACAGTTGTTGGCAAAGTCATTACAATTGTTGGGCAAAGTCATTTCTAGAGATCGGATAAGTTATGAATAGTGGTTGGCAGAGTCATTACAATTGTTGGGCAAAGTCATTTCTAGAGATCGGATAAGTGATTAACAGTGGTTGTCAAAGTAATTACAATTGTTGGGCAAAGTCATTTTTAGAGTTCGGATAAGTGATTAACAGTGGTTGGCAAAGTCATTACAATTGTTGGGCAAAGTCATTTCTAGAGTTCGGATAAGTGATTAACAGTGGTTGGCAAAGTCATTACAATTGTTGGGCAAAGTCATTTTTAGAGTTCGGATAAGTTATTAACAGTGGTTGGCAAAGTCATTTCTATTGTTGAGCAAAGTCATTTTTAGGGGTCGGATAAGTGATTAACAGTGTGTGTCAAAGTAATTACAATTTTTAAGGAAAGTCATCTTTAGAGTCCGGATAAGTGATTAATAGTGGTTGGCAAGGTCATTAAAATTGTTGGGCAAAGTCATTTTTAGAGTTCGGATAAGTTATTAACAGTGGTTTGCAAAGTCATTACAATTGTTGGGCAAAGTAATTTTTATTGTTCGGATAAGTGATTTACAGTGGTTGGCAAATTCATTACAATTGTTGGGCAAAGTCATTTCTAGAGATCGAATAAGTGATTAACAGTGGTTGGCAAAGTCATTACAATTGTTGGGCAAAGTCATTTTTAGAGTTCGGATAAGTGATTTACAGTGGTTGGCAAAGTCATTACAATTGTTGGGCAAAGTCACTTTTAGAGTTCGGATAAGTTATTAACAGTGGTTTGCAAAGTCATTACAATTTTTGGGCAAAGTCATTTTTAGAGTTCGGATAAGTGATTAACAGTGGTTGGCAAAGTCATTAGAATTGTTGGGCAAAGTCATTTCTAGAGATCGGATAAATGATTACTAGAGGTTGGCAAAGTCATTACAATTGTTGGGCAAAGTCATTTTTAGGGTTCGGATAAGTTATTAACAGTTTTTGGCAAAGTCATTACAATTGTTGGGCAAAGTCATTTCTAGATATCGGATAAGTGATTTACAGTGGTTGGCAAATGCATTACAATTGTTGGGCAAAGTCATTTCTAGAGATCGAATAAGTGATTAACAGTGGTTGGCAAAGTCATTACAATTGTTGGGCAAAGTAATTTTTAGAGTTCGGATAAGTTATTAACAGTTGTTGGCAAAGTCATTACAATTGTTGGGCAAAGTCATTTCTAGAGATCGGATAAGTTATGAATAGTGGTTGGCAGAGTCATTACAATTGTTGGGCAAAGTCATTTCTAGAGATCGGATAAGTGATTAACAGTGGTTTGCAAAGTAATTACAATTGTTGGGCAAAGTCATTTTTAGAGTTCGGATAAGTGATTAACAGTGGTTGGCAAAGTCATTACAATTGTTGGGCAAAGTCATTTCTAGAGTTCGGATAAGTGATTAACAGTGGTTGGGCAAAGTCATTTTTAGGGGTCGGATAAGTGATTAACAGTGTGTGTCAAAGTAATTACAATTTTTAAGGAAATTCATCTTTAGAGTCCGGATAAGTGATTAATAGTGTTTGGCAAGGTCATTAAAATTTTTGGGCAAAGTCATTTTTAGAGTTCGGATAAGTTATTAACAGTGGTTTGCAAAGTCATTACAATTGTTGGGCAAAGTAATTTTTAGAGTTCGGATAAGTGATTTACAGTGGTTGGCAAATTCATTACAATTGTTGGGCAAAGTCATTTCTAGAGATCGAATAAGTGATTAACAGTGGTTGGCAAAGTCATTACAATTGTTGGGCAAAGTCATTTTTAGAGTTCGGATAAGTGATTTACAGTGGTTGGCAAAGTCATTACAATTGTTGGGCAAAGTCATTTCTAGAGATCGGATAAGTGATTAACAGTGGTTGGCAAAGTAATTACAATTGTTGGGCAAAGTCATTTCTAGAGATCGGATAAGTGATTAACAGTGGTTGGCAGAGTCATTACAATTGTTGGGCAAAGTCATTTCTAGAGATCGGATAAGTGATTAACAGTGGTTGGCAAAGTAATTACAATTGTTGGGCAAAGTCATTTTTAGAGTTCGGATAAGTGATTAACAGTGGTTGGCAAAGTCATTACAATTGTTGGGCAAAGTCATTTCTAGAGTTCGGATAAGTGATTAACAGTGGTTGGCAAAGTCATTACAATTGTTGGGCAAAGTCTTTTTTAGGGGTCGGATAAGTTATTAACAGTGGTTGGCAAAGTCATTTCTATTGTTGGGCAAAGTCATTTTTAGGGGTCGGATAAGTGATTAACAGTGTGTGTCAAAGTAATTACAATTTTTAAGGAAAGTCATTTTTAGAGTCCGGATAAGTGATTAATAGTGGTTGGCAAGGTCATTAAAATTGTTGGGCAAAGTCATTTTTAGAGTTCGGATAAGTTATTAACAGTGGTTTGCAAAGTCATTACAATTGTTGGGCAAAGTCATTTCTAGAGATCGGATAAATGATTAACAGAGGTTGGCAAAGTCATTACAATTGTTGGGCAAAGTCATTTTTAGAGGTCGGATAAGTGATTAACAGTGGTTGGCAAAGTCATTACAATTGTTGGGCAAAGTCATTTTTAGAGGTCGGATAAGAGATTAGTAGTGGTTGGCAAAGTCATTACAATTGTTGGGCAAAGTCATTTTTAGAGTTCGGATAAGTGATTAACAGTGGTTGGCAAAGTCATTACAATTGTTGGGCAAAGTCATTTCTAGAGTTCGGATAAGTGATTAACAGTGGTTGGCAAAGTCATTTCAATTGTTGGGCAAAGTCATTTTTAGAGTTCGGATAAGTTATTAACAGTGGTTGGCAAAGTCATTTCTATTGTTGGGCAAAGTCATTTTTAGGGGTCGGATAAGTGATTAACAGTGTGTGTCAAAGTAATTACAATTTTTAAGGAAAGTCATTTTTAGAGTCCGGATAAGTGATTAATAGTGGTTGGCAAGGTCATTAAAATTGTTGGGCAAAGTCATTTTTAGAGTTCGGATAAGTTATTAACAGTGGTTTGCAAAGTCATTACAATTGTTGGGCAAAGTCATTTTTAGAGATCGGATAAATGATTAACAGAGGTTGGCAAAGTCATTACAATTGTTGGACAAAGTCATTTTTAGGGGTCGGATAAGTGATTAACAGTGTGTGTCAAAGAAATTACTATTTTTAAGGAAAGTCATTTTTAGAGTCCGGATAAGTGATTAATAGTGGTTGGCAAGGTCATTAAAATTGTTGGGCAAAGTCATTTTTAGAGTTCGGATAAGTTATTAACAGTGGTTTGCAAAGTCATTACAATTGTTGGGCAAAGTCATTTCTAGAGATCGGATAAATGATTAACAGAGGTTGGCAAAGTCATTACAATTGTTGGGCAAAGTCATTTTTAGAGGTCGGATAAGTGATTAACAGTGGTTGGCAAAGTCATTACAATTGTTGGGCAAAGTCATTTTTAGAGGTCGGATAAGTGATTAGTAGTGGTTGGCAAAGTCATTACAATTGTTGGGCAAAGTCATTTTTAGAGTTCGGATAAGTGATTAACAGTGGTTGGCAAAGTCATTACAATTGTTGGGCAAAGTCATTTCTAGAGTTCGGATAAGTGATTAACAGTGGTTGGCAAAGTCATTACAATTGTTGGGCAAAGTCATTTTTAGAGGTCGGATAAGTGATTAGTAGTGGTTGGCAAATTCTTTACAATTGTTGGGCAAAGTCATTTCTAGAGATCGAATAAGTGATTAACAGTGGTTGGCAAAGTCATTACAATTGTTGGGCAAAGTCATTTTTAGAGTTCGGATAATTTATTAACAGTGGTTGGCAAAGTCATTACAATTGTTGGGCAAAGTCATTTTTAGAGTTCGGATAAGTGATTAACAGTGGTTGGCAAAGTAATTACAATTGTTGGGCAAAGTCATTTTTAGAGTTCGGATAAGTGATTAACAGTTGTCGGCAAAGTCATTACAATTGTTGGGCAAAGTCTTTTTTAGAGGTCGGATAAGTGATTAACAGTGGTTGGCAAAGTCATTATAATTGTTGGGCAAAGTCATTTCTAGAGATCGGATAAGTGATTAACAGTGGTTGGCAAAGTCATTACAATTGTTGGGCAAAGTCATTTTTAGAGTTCGGATAATTTATTAACAGTGGTTGGCAAAGTCATTACAATTGTTGGGCAAAGTCATTTCTAGAGATCGGATAAGTGATTTACAGTTGTCGGCAAAGTCATTACAATTGTTGGGCAAAGTCATTTTTAGAGTTCGGATAAGTGATTTACAGTGGTTGGCAAAGTCATTACAATTGTTGGGCAAAGTCATTTCTAGAGATCGGATAAGTGATTTACAGTGGTTGGCAAATTCTTTACAATTGTTGGGCAAAGTCATTTCTAGAGATCGAATAAGTGATTAACAGTGGTTGGCAAAGTAATTACAATTGTTGGGCAAAGTCATATCTAGAGATCGGATAAGTGATTTACAGTTGTCGGCAAAGTCATTACAATTGTTGGGCAAAGTCATTTCTAGAGATCGGATAAGTGATTAACAGTGGTTGGCAAAGTCATTACAATTTTTGGGCAAAGTCATTTCTAGAGATCGGATAAGTGATTTACAGTGGTTGGCAAATTCTTTACAATTGTTGGGCAAAGTCATTTCTAGAGATCGAGTAAGTGATTAACAGTGGTTGGCAAAGTCATTACAATTGTTGGGCAAAGTCATTTTTAGAGTTCGGATAAGTTATTAACAGTTGTTGGCAAAGTCATTACAATTGTTGGGCAAAGTCATTTCTAGACATCGGATAAGTGATTAACAGTTGTTGGCAAAGTCATTACAATTGATTGGCAAAGTCATTTTTAGAGGTCGGATAAGTGATTAGTAGTGGTTGGCAAAGTCATTACAATTGTTGGGCAAAGGCATTTTTAGAGTTCGGATAAGTGATTTACAGTGGTTGCCAAATTCATTACAATTGTTGGGCAAAGTCATTTTTAGAGTTCGGATAATTTATTAACAGTGGTTGGCAAAGTCATTACAATTGTTGGGCAAAGTCACTTCTAGAGATCGGATAAGTGATTAACAGTGGTTGGCAAAGTAATTACAATTGTTGGGCAAAGTCATTTTTAGAGTTCGGATAAGTGATTAACAGTTGTCGGCAAAGTCATTACAATTGTTGGGCAAAGTCTTTTTTAGAGGTCGGATAAATGATTAACAGTTGTTGGCAAAGTCATTACAATTTTTGGGCAAAGTCATTTCTAGAGATCGGATAAGTGATTTACAGTGGTTGGCAAATTCTTTACAATTGTTGGGCAAAGTCATTTCTAGAGATCGAATAAGTGATTAACAGTGGTTGGCAAAGTCATTACAATTGTTGGGCAAAGTCATTTTTAGAGTTCGGATAATTTATTAACAGTGGTTGGCAAAGTCATTACAATTGTTGGGCAAAGTCATTTTTAGAGTTCGGATAAGTGATTAACAGTGGTTGGCAAAGTAATTACAATTGTTGGGCAAAGTCATTTTTAGAGTTCGGATAAGTGATTAACAGTTGTCGGCAAAGTCATTACAATTGTTGGGCAAAGTCTTTTTTAGAGGTCGGATAAGTGATTAACAGTGGTTGGCAAAGTCATTACAATTTTTGGGCAAAGTCATTTCTAGAGATCGGATAAGTGATTTACAGTGGTTGGCAAATTCTTTACAATTGTTGGGCAAAGTCATTTCTAGAGATCGAATAAGTGATTAACAGTGGTTGGCAAAGTCATTACAATTGTTGGGCAAAGTCATTTTTAGAGGTCGGATAAGTGATTAGTAGTGGTTGGCAAAGTCATTACAATTGTTGGGCAAAGTCATTTTTAGAGTTCGGATAAGTGATTTACAGTGGTTGGCAAAGTAATTACAATAGTTGGGCAAAGTCATTTTTAGAGTTCGGATAAGTGATTAACAGTGGTTGGCAAAGTCATTACAATTGTTGGGCAAAGTCATTTCTAGAGATCGGATAAGTGATTTACAGTGGTTGGCAAATTCATTACAATTGATGGGCTAAGTCATTTCTGGAGATCGAATAAGTAATTAACAGTGGTTGGCAAAGTCATTACATTTGTAGGGCAAAGTCATTTTTAGAGATCGGATAAGTGATTAACAGTGGTTGGCAAAGTAATTACATTTGTTGGGCAAAGTCATTTTTAGAGTTCGGATAAGTGATTAACAGTGGTTGGCAAAGTCATTACAATTGTTGGGCAAAGTCATTTCTAGAGTTCGGATAAGTGATTAACAGTGGTTGGCAAAGTCATTACAATTGTTGGGCAAAGTCATTTTTAGAGTTCGGATAAGTTATTAACAGTGGTTGGCAAAGTCATTTCTATTGTTGGGCCAAGTCATTTTTAGTGGTCGGATAAGTGATTAACAGTGTGTGTCAAAGTCATTACAATTTTTAAGGAAAGTCATTTTTAGAGTCCGGATAAGTGATTAATAGTGGTTGGCAAGGTCATTTTTAGAGTTCGGATAAGTTATGAATAGTGGTTTGCAAAGTCATTACAATTGTTGGGCAAAGTCATTTTTAGAGTTCGGATAAGTGATTAACAGTGGTTGGCAAAGTCATTACAATTGTTGGGCAAAATCATTTCTAGAGATCGGATAAATGATTAACAGAGGTTGGCAAAGTCAATACAATTGTTGGGCAAAGTCATTTTTAGAGTTCGGATAAGTTATTAACTGTTGTTGGCAAAGTCATTACAATTGTTGGGCAAAGTCATTTCTAGAGATCGGATAAGTGATTTACACTGGTTGGCAAATTCATTACAATTGTTGGGCAAAGTCATTTTTAGGGGTCGGATAAGTGATTTACTGTTGTTGGCAAAGTCATTACAATTGTTGGGCAAAGTCATTTCTAGAGATCGGATAATTGATTTACAGTGGTTGGCAAATTCATTACAATTGTTGGGCAAAGTCATTTTTAGGGGTCGGATAAGTGATTAACAGTGTGTGTCAAAGTCATTACAATTTTTAAGGAAAGTCATTTCTAGAGATCGGATAAGTGATTTACAGTGGTTGGCAAAGTCATTACAATTGTAGGGCAAAGTCATTTTTAGAGTTCGGATAAGTTATTAACAGTAGTTGGCAAAGTCATTACAATTGTTGGGCAAAGTCATTTCTAGAGATCGGATAAGTGATTTACAGTGGTTGGCAAATTCATTACAATTGTTGGGCAAAGTCATTTTTAGAGTTCGGATAAGTTATTAACAGTTGTTGGCAAAGTCATTACAATTGTTGGGCAAAGTCATTTCTAGAGATCGGATAAGTTATGAATAGTTGTTTGCAAAGTCATTACAATTGTTGGGCAAAGTCATTTTTAGAGTTCGGATAAGTGATTAACAGCGGTTGGCAAAGTCATTACAATTGTTGGGAAAGTCATTTCTAGAGATCGGATAAATGATTAACAGAGGTTGGCAAAGTCATTACAATTGTTGGGCAAAGTCATTTTTAGAGTTCGGATAAGTTATTAACTGTTGTTGGCAAAGTCATTTCAATTGTTGGGCAAAGTCATTTTTAGAGTTCGGATAAGTTATTAACAGTGGTTTGCAAAGTCATTTCAATTGTTTGGCAAAGTCATTTTTAGAGTTCGGATAAGTTATTAACAGTGGTTTGCAAAGTCATTACAATTGTTGGGCAAAGTCCTTTTAGAGTTCGGATAAGTGATTAACAGTGGTTGGCAAAGTCATTACAATTGTTGGGCAAAGTCATTTCTAGAGATCGGATAAATGATTAACAGAGGTTGGCAAAGTCATTACAATTGTTGGGCAAAGTCATTTTTAGAGGTCGGATAAGTGATTAACAGTGGTTGGCAAAGTCAATACAATTGTTGGGCAAAGTCATTTTTAGAGTTCGGATAAGTGATTAACAGTGGTTGGCAAAGTCATTATAATTGTTGGGCAAAGTCATTTCTAGAGATCGGATAAGTGATTAACAGAGGTTGGCAAAGTCATTACAATTGTTGGGCAAAGTCATTTCTAGAGATCGGATAGGTGATTAACAGTTGTCGGCAAAGTCATAACAATTGTTGGGCAAAGTCTTTTTTAGAGTTCGGATAATTTATTAACAGTGGTTGGCAAAGTCATTTCAATTTTTGGGCAAAGTCATTTTTAGAGTTCGGATAAGTGATTAACAGTGGTTGGCAAAGTCATTATAATTGTTGGGCAAAGTCATTTCTAGAGATCGGATAAGTGATTAACAGAGGTTGGCAAAGTCATTACAATTGTTGGGCAAAGTCATTTCTAGAGATCGGATAGGTAATTAACAGTGGTTGGCAAAGTCATTGCAATTTTTGGGCAAAGTCATTTTTAGAGTTCGGATAAGTGATTTACAGTGGTTGGCAAAGTCATTACAATTGTTGGGCAAAGTCATTTTTAGAGTTCGGATAAGTTATTAACAGTGGTTGGCAAAGTCAATACAATTGTTGGGCAAAGTCATTTTTAGAGTTCTGATAAGTTATTAACAGTGGTTGGCAAAGTCATTATAATTGTTGGGCAAAGTCATTTCTAGAGATCGGATAAGTGATTAACAGAAGTTGGCAATGTCATTACAATTGTTGGGCAAAGTCATTTCTAGAGATCGGATAGGTGATTAACAGTTGTCGGCAAAGTCATTACAATTGTTGGGCAAAGTCATTTTTAGAGGTCGGATAAGTGATTAGTAGTGGTTGGCAAAGTTATTACAATTGTTGGACAAAGTCATTTTTAGAGTTCGGATAAGTGATTTACAGTGGTTGGCAAAGTCATTACAATTGTTGGGCAAAGTCATTTTTAGAGTTCGGATAATTTATTAACAGTGGTTGGCAAAGTCATTACAATTGTTGGGCAAAGTCATTTCTAGAGATCGGATAAGTGATTAACAGTGGTTGGCAAAGTAATTACAATTGTTGGGCAAAGTCATTTTTAGAGTTCGGATAAGTGATTAACAGTGGTTGGCAAAGTCATTACAATTGTTGGGCAAAGTCATTTCTAGAGTTCGGATAAGTGATTAACAGTGGTTGGCAAAGTCATTACAATTGTTGGGCAAAGTCATTTTTAGAGGTCGGATAAGTGATTTACAGTGGTTGGCAAAGTCATTTCTATTGTTGAGCAAAGTCATTTTTAGGGGTCGGATAAGTGATTAACAGTGTGTGTCAAAGTCATTACAATTTTTAAGGAAAGTCATTTTTAGAGTTCGGATAAGTGATTAACATTGGTTGGCAAAGTCATTATAATTGTTGGGCAAAGTCATTTCTAGAGATCGGATAAGTGATTAACAGAGGTTGGCAAAGTCATTACAATTGTTGGGCAAAGTCATTTCTAGAGATCGGATAGGTGATTAACAGTTGTCGGCAAAGTCATAACAATTGTTGGGCAAAGTCTTTTTTAGAGGTCGGATAAGTGATTAACAGTGGTTGGCAAAGTCATTACAATTTTTGGGCAAAGTCATTTTTAGAGTTCGGATAAGTGATTTACAGTGGTTGGCAAAGTCATTACAATTGTTGGGCAAAGTCATTTTTAGAGTTCGGATAAGTTATTAACAGTGGTTGGCAAAGTCAATACAATTGTTGGGCACAGTCATTTTTAGAGTTCTGATAAGTTATTAACAGTGGTTGGCAAAGTCATTATAATTGTTGGGCAAAGTCATTTCTAGAGATCGGATAAGTGATTAACAGAAGTTGGCAAAGTCATTACAATTGTTGGGCAGAGTCATTTCTAGAGATCGGAAAGGTGATTAACAGTTGTCGGCAAAGTCATTACAATTGTTGGGCAAAGTCATTTTTAGAGGTCGGATAAGTGATTAGTAGTGGTTGGCAAAGTTATTACAATTTTTGGGCAAAGTCATTTTTAGAGTTCGGATAAGTGATTTACAGTGGTTGGCAAAGTCATTACAATTGTTGGGCAAAGTCATTTTTAGAGTTCGGATAATTTATTAACAGTGGTTGGCAAAGTCATTACAATTGTTGGGCAAAGTCATTTCTAGAGATCGGATAAGTGATTAACAGTGGTTGGCAAAGTAATTACAATTGTTGGGCAAAGTCATTTTTAGAGTTCGGATAAGTGATTAACAGTGGTTGGCAAAGTCATTACAATTGTTGGGCAAAGTCATTTCTAGAGTTCGGATAAGTGATTAACAGTGGTTGGCAAAGTTATTACAATTGTTGGGCAAAGTCATTTTTAGAGGTCGGGTAAGTGATTAACAGTGGTTGGCAAAGTCATTTCTATTGTTGGGCAAAGTCATTTTTAGGGGTCGGATAAGTGATTAACAGTGTGTGTCAAAGTCATTACAATTTTTAAGGAAAGTCATTTTTAAAGTCCGGATAAGTGATTAATAGTGGTTGGCAAAGTCATTTTTAGAGTTCGGATAAGTGATTTACAGTGGTTGGCAAAGTCATTACAATTGTTGGGCAAAGTCATTTTTAGAGTTCGGATAAGTTATTAACAGTGGTTGGCAAAGTCAATACAATTGTTGGGCACAGTCATTTTTAGAGTTCTGATAAGTTATTAACAGTGGTTGGCAAAGTCATTATAATTGTTGGGCAAAGTCATTTCTAGAGATCGGATAAGTGATTAACAGAAGTTGGCAAAGTCATTACAATTGTTGGGCAGAGTCATTTCTAGAGATCGGAAAGGTGATTAACAGTTGTCGGCAAAGTCATTACAATTGTTGGGCAAAGTCATTTTTAGAGGTCGGATAAGTGATTAGTAGTGGTTGGCAAAGTTATTACAATTGTTGGACAAAGTCATTTTTAGAGTTCGGATAAGTGATTTACAGTGGTTGGCAAAGTCATTACAATTGTTGGGCAAAGTCATTTTTAGAGTTCGGATAATTTATTAACAGTGGTTGGCAAAGTCATTACAATTGTTGGGCAAAGTCATTTCTAGAGATCGGATAAGTGATTAACAGTGGTTGGCAAAGTAATTACAATTGTTGGGCAAAGTCATTTTTAGAGTTCGGATAAGTGATTAACAGTGGTTGGCAAAGTCATTACAATTGTTGGGCAAAGTCATTTCTAGAGTTCGGATAAGTGATTAACAGTGGTTGGCAAAGTCATTACAATTGTTGGGCAAAGTCATTTTTAGAGGTCGGATAAGTGATTAACAGTGGTTGGCAAAGTCATTTCTATTGTTGGGCAAAGTCATTTTTAGGGGTCGGATAAGTGATTAACAGTGTGTGTCAAAGTCATTACAATTTTTAAGGAAAGTCATTTTTAGAGTCCGGATAAGTGATTAATAGTGGTTGGCAAAGTCATTTTTAGAGTTCGGATAAGTGATTAACAGTGGTTGGCAAAGTCATTACAATTGTTGGGCAAAGTCATTTCTAGAGATCGGATAAATGATTAACAGAGGTTGGCAAAGTCATTACAATTGTTGGGCAAAGTCATTTTTAGAGGTCGGATAAGTGATTAACAGTGGTTGGCAAAGTCAATACAATTGTTGGGCAAAGTCATTTTTAGAGTTCGGATAAGTGATTAACAGTGGTTGGCAAAGTCATTTTAATTGTTGGGCAAAGTCATTTCTAGAGATCGGATAAGTGATTAACAGAGGTTGGCAAAGTCATTACAATTGTTGGGCAAAGTCATTTCTAGAGATCGGATAGGTGATTAACAGTTGTCGGCAAAGTCATAACAATTGTTGGGCAAAGTTTTTTTAGAGGTCGGATAAGTGATTAACAGTGGTTGGCAAAGTCATTACAATTTTTGGGCAAAGTCATTTTTTGAGTTCGGATAAGTGATTTACAGTGGTTGGCAAAGTCATTACAATTGTTGGGCAAAGTCATTTTTAGAGTTCGGATAAGTTATTAACAGTGGTTGGCAAAGTCATTATAATTGTTGGGCAAAGTCATTTCTAGAGATCGGATAAGTGATTAACAGAAGTTGGCAAAGTCATTACAATTGTTGGGCAGAGTCATTTCTAGAGATCGGATAGGTGATTAACAGTTGTCGGCAAAGTCATTACAATTGTTGGGCAAAGTCATTTTTAGAGGTCGGATAAGTGATTAGTAGTGGTTGGCAAAGTTATTACAATTGTTGGGCAAAGTCATTTTTAGAGTTCGGATAAGTGATTTACAGTGGTTGGCAAAGTCATTACAATTGTTGGGCAAAGTCATTTTTAGAGTTCGGATAATTTATTAACAGTGGTTGGCAAAGTCATTACAATTGTTGGGCAAAGTCATTTCAAGAGATCGGATAAGTGATTAACAGTGGTTGGCAAAGTAATTACAATTGTTGGGCAAAGTCATTTTTAGAGTTCGGATAAGTGATTAACAGTGGTTGGCAAAGTCATTACAATTGTTGGGCAAAGTCATTTCTAGAGTTCGGATAAGTGATTAACAGTGGTTGGCAAAGTCATTACAATTGTTGGGCAAAGTCATTTTTAGAGGTCGGATAAGTGATTTACAGTGGTTGGCAAAGTCATTTCTATTGTTGGGCAAAGTCATTTTTAGGGGTCGGATAAGTGATTAACAGTGTGTGTCAAAGTCATTACAATTTTTAAGGAAAGTCATTTTTAGAGTCCGGATAAGTGATTAATAGTGGTTGGCAAGGTCATTAAAATTGTTGGGCAAAGTCAATTTTTAGAGTTCGGATAAGTTATTAACAGTGGTTTGCAAAGTCATTACAATTGTCGGGCAAAGTCATTTTTAGAGTTCGGATAAGTGATTAACAGTGGTTGGCAAAGTCATTACAATTGTTGGGCAAAGTCATTTCTAGAGATCGGATTAATGATTAACAGAGGTTGGCAAAGTCATTACAATTGTTGGGCAAAGTCATTTTTAGAGGTCGGATAAGTGATTAACAGTGGTTGGCAAAGTCATTACAATTGTTGGGCAAAGTCATTTTTAGAGTTCGGATAAGTTATTAACAGTGGTTGGCAAAGTCAATACAATTGTTGGGCAAAGTCATTTTTAGAGTTCGGATAAGTGATTAACAGTGGTTGGCAAAGTCATTACAATTGTTGGGCAAAGTCATTTTTAGAGGTCGGATAAGTGATTTACAGTGGTTGGCAAAGTCATTTCTATTGTTGGGCAAAGTCATTTCTAGAGATCGGATAGGTGATTAACAGTTGTCGGCAAAGTCATTACAATTGTTGGGCAAATTCTTTTTTAGAGGTCGGATAAGCTATTAACAGTCGTTGGCAAAGTCATTACAATTTTTGGGCAAAGTCATTTCTAGAGATCGGATAAGTGATTTACAGTGGTTTGCAAAGTCATTACAATTGTTGGGCAAAGTCATTTCTAGAGTTCGGATAAGTGATTAACAGTTGTTGGCAAAGTCATTACAATTGTTGGGCAAAGTCATTTTTAGAGGTCGGATTAGTGATTTACAGTGGTTGGCAAAGTCATTTCTATTGTTGGGCAAAGTCATTTTTAGGGGTCGGATAAGTGATTAACAGTGTGTGTCAAAGTCATTACAATTTTTAAGGAAAGTCATTTTTAGAGTCCGGATAAGTGATTAATAGTGGTTGGCAAAGTCATTTTTAGAGTTCGGATAAGTGATTAACAGTGGTTGGCAAAGTCATTACAATTGTTGGGCAAAGTCATTTCTAGAGATCGGATAAATGATTAACAGAGGTTGGCAAAGTCATTACAATTGTTGGGCAAAGTCATTTTTAGAGGTCGGATAAGTGATTAACAGTGGTTGGCAAAGTCAATACAATTTTTGGGCAAAGTCATTTTTAGAGTTCGGATAATTTATTAACAGTGGTTGGCAAAGTCATTACAATTGTTGGGCAAAGTCATTTCTAGAGATCGGATAAGTGATTAACAGTGGTTGGCAAAGTAATTACAATTGTTGGGCAAAGTCATTTCTAGAGATCGGATAGGTGATTAACAGTTGTCGGCAAAGTCATAACAATTGTTGGGCAAAGTCTTTTTTAGAGGTCGGATAAGTGATTAACAGTGGTTGGCAAAGTCATTACAATTTTTGGGCAAAGTCATTTTTAGAGTTCGGATAAGTGATTTACAGTGGTTGGCAAAGTCATTACAATTGTTGGGCAAAGTCATTTTTAGAGTTCGGATAAGTTATTAACAGTGGTTGGCAAAGTCAATACAATTGTTGGGCAAAGTCATTTTTAGAGTTCTGATAAGTTATTTACAGTGGTTGGCAAAGTCATTATAATTGTTGGGCAGAGTCATTTCTAGAGATCGGATAAGTGATTAACAGAAGTTGGCAAAGTCATTACAATTGTTGGGCAAAGTCATTTTTAGAGGTCGGATAAGTGATTAGTAGTGGTTGGCAAAATTATTTCAATTGTTGGGCAAAGTCATTTTTAGAGTTCGGATAAGTGATTTACAGTGGTTGGCAAAGTCATTACAATTGTTGGGCAAAGTCATTTTTAGAGTTCGGATAATTTATTAACAGTGGTTGGCAAAGTCATTACAATTGTTGGGCAAAGTCATTTCTAGAGATCGGATAAGTGATTAACAGTGGTTGGCAAAGTAATTACAATTGTTGGGCAAAGTCATTTTTAGAGTTCGGATAAGTGATTAACAGTGGTTGGCAAAGTCATTACAATTGTAGGGCAAAGTCATTTCTAGAGTTTGGATAAGTGATTAACAGTGGTTGGCAAAGTCATTACAATTGTTGGGCAAAGTCATTTTTAGAGGTCGGATAAGTTATTTACAGTGGTTGGCAAAGTCATTTCTATTGTTGGGCAAAGTCATTTTTAGGGGTCGTATAAGTGATTAACAGTGTGTGTCAAAGTCATTACAATTTTTAAGGAAAGTCATTTCTAGAGATCGGATAAATGGTTAACAGAGGTTGGCAAAGTCATTACAATTGTTGGGCAAAGTCATTTTTAGAGGTCGGATAAGTGATTAACAGTGGTTGGCAAAGTCAATACAATTGTTGGGCAAAGTCATTTTTAGAGTTCGGATAAGTGATTAACAGTGGTTGGCAAAGTCATTATAATTGTTGGGCAAAGTCATTTCTAGAGATCGGATAAGTGATTAACAGAGGTTGGCAAAGTCATTACAATTGTTGGGCAAAGTCATTTCTAGAGATCGGATAGGTGATTAACAGTTGTCGGCAAAGTCATAACAATTGTTGGGCAAAGTCTTTTTTAGAGGTCGGATAATTGATTAACAGTGGTTGGCAAAGTCATTACAATTGTTGGGCAAAGTCATTTCTAGAGTTCGGATAAGTGATTAACAGTGGTTGGCAAAGTCATTACAATTGTTGGGCAAAGTCATTTTTAGGGGTCGGATAAGTGATTAACAGTGTGTGTCAAAGTCATTACAATTTTTAAGGAAAGTCATTTTTAGAGTCCGGATAAGTGATTAATAGTGGTTGGCAAAGTCATTTTTAGAGTTCGGATAAGTGATTTACAGTGGTTGGCAAAGTCATTACAATTGTTGGGCAAAGTCATTTCTAGAGATCGGATAAATGATTAACAGAGGTTGGCAAAGTCATTACAATTGTTGGGCAAAGTCATTTTTAGGGGTCGGATAAGTGATTAACAGTGTGTGTCAAAGTCATTACAATTTTTAAGGAAAGTCATTTTTAGAGTCCGGATAAGTGATTAATAGTGGTTGGCAAAGTCATTTTTAGAGTTCGGATTAGTGATTAACAGTGGTTGGCAAAGTCATTACAATTGTTGGCCAAAGTCATTTCTAGAGATCGGATAAATGATTAACAGAGGTTGGCAAAGTCATTACAATTGTTGGGCAAAGTCATTTTTAGAGGTCGGATAAGTGATTAACAGTGGTTGGCAAAGTCAATACAATTGTTGGGCAAAGTCATTTTTAGAGTTCGGATTAGTGATTAACAGTGGTTGGCAAAGTCATTATAATTGTTGGGCAAAGTCATTTCTAGAGATCGTATAAGTGATTAACAGAGGTTGGCAAAGTCATTACAATTGTTGGGCAAAGTCATTTCTAGAGATCGGATAGGTGATTAACAGTTGTCGGCAAAGTCATAACAATTGTTGGGCAAAGTCTTTTTTAGAGGTCGGATAAGTGATTAACAGTGGTTGGCAAAGTCATTACAATTTTTGGGCAAAGTCATTTTTAGAGTTCGGATAAGTGATTTACAGTGGTTGGCAAAGTCATTACAATTGTTGGGCAAAGTCATTTTTAGAGTTCGGATAAGTTATTAACAGTGGTTGGCAAAGTCAATACAATTGTTGGGCAAGGTCATTTTTAGAGTTCTGATAAGTTATTAACAGTGGTTGGCAAAGTCATTATAATTGTTGGGCAAAGTCATTTCTAGAGATCGGATAAGTGATTAACAGAAGTTGGCAAAGTCATTACAATTGTTGGGCAGAGTCATTTCTAGAGATCGGATAGGTGATTAACAGTTGTCGGCAAAGTCATTACAATTGTTGGGCAAAGTCATTTTTAGAGGTCGGATAAGTGATTAGGGGTGGTTGGCAAAGTTATTACAATTGTTGGGCAAAGTCATTTTTAGAGTTCGGATAAGTGATTTACAGTGGTTGGCAAAGTCATTACAATTGTTGGGCAAAGTCATTTTTAGAGTTCGGATAATTTATTAACAGTGGTTGGCAAAGTCATTACAATTGTTGGGCAAAGTCATTTCTAGAGATCGGATAAGTGATTAACAGAGGTTGGCAAAGTCATTTCAATTGTTGGGCAAAGTCATTTCTAGAGATCGGATAGGTAATTAACAGTTGTCGGCAAAGTCATTACAATTGTTGGGCAAATTCTTTTTTAGAGGTCGGATAAGCTATTAACAGTCGTTGGCAAAGTCATTACAATTTTTGGGCAAAGTCATTTCTAGAGATCGGATAAGTGATTTACAGTGGTTTGCAAAGTCATTACAATTGTTGGGCAAAGTCATTTCTAGAGTTCGGATAAGTGATTAACAGTGGTTGGCAAAGTCATTACAATTGTTGGGCAAAGTCATTTTTAGAGGTCGGATAAGTGATTTAAAGTGGTTGGCAAAGTCATTGCAATTTTTGGGCAAAGTCATTTTTAGAGTTCGGATAAGTGATTTACAGTGGTTGGCAAAGTCATTACAATTGTTGGGCAAAGTCATTTTTAGAGTTCGGATAAGTTATTAACAGTGGTTGGCAAAGTCAATACAATTGTTGGGCAAAGTCATTTTTAGAGTTCTGATAAGTTATTAACAGTGGTTGGCAAAGTCATTATAATTGTTGGGCAAAGTCATTTCTAGAGATCGGATAAGTGATTAACAGAAATTGGCAAAGTCATTACAATTGTTGGGCAGAGTCATTTCTAGAGATCGGATAGGTGATTAACAGTTGTCGGCAAAGTCATTACAATTGTTGGGCAAAGTCATTTTTAGAGGTCGGATAAGTGATTAGTAGTGGTTGGCAAAGTTATTACAATTGTTGGGCAAAGTCATTTTTAGAGGTCGGATAAGTGATTTAAAGTGGTTGGCAAAGTCATTGCAATTTTTGGGCAAAGTCATTTTTAGAGTTCGGATAAGTGATTTACAGTGGTTGGCAAAGTCATTACAATTGTTGGGCAAAGTCATTTTTAGAGTTCGGATAAGTTATTAACAGTGGTTGGCAAAGTCAATACAATTGTTGGGCAAAGTCATTTTTAGAGTTCTGATAAGTTATTAACAGTGGTTGGCAAAGTCATTATAATTGTTGGGCAAAGTCATTTCTAGAGATCGGATAAGTGATTAACAGAAATTGGCAAAGTCATTACAATTGTTGGGCAGAGTCATTTCTAGAGATCGGATAGGTGATTAACAGTTGTCGGCAAAGTCATTACAATTGTTGGGCAAAATCATTTTTAGAGGTCGGATAAGTGATTAGTAGTGGTTGGCAAAGTTATTACAATTGTTGGGCAAAGTCATTTTTAGAGTTCGGATAAGTGATTTACAGTGGTTGGCAAAGTCATTACAATTGTTGGGCAAAGTCATTTTTAGAGTTCGGATAATTTATTAACAGTGGTTGGCAAAGTCATTACAATTGTTGGGCAAAGTCATTTCTAGAGATCGGATAAGTGATTAACAGTGGTTGGCAAAGTAATTACAATTGTTGGGCAAAGTCATTTTTAGAGTTCGGATAAGTGATTAACAGTGGTTGGCAAAGTCATTACAATTGTTGGGCAAAGTCATTTCTAGAGTTCGGATAAGTGATTAACAGTGGTTGGCAAAGTCATTACAATTGTTGGGCAAAGTCATTTTTAGAGGTCGGATAAGTGATTTACAGTGGTTGGCAAAGTCATTTCTATTGTTGGGCAAAGTCATTTTTAGGGCTCGGATAAGTGATTAACAGTGTGTGTCAAAGTCATTACAATTTTTAAGGAAAGTCATTTTTAGAGTCCGGATAAGTGATTAATAGTGGTTTGCAAAGTCATTACAATTGTTGGGCAAAGTCATTTCTAGAGTTCGGATAAGTGATTAACAGTGGTTGGCAAAGTCATTACAATTGTTGGGCAAAGTCATTTTTAGAGGTCGGATAAGTGATTTACAGTGGTTGGCAAAGTCATTTCTATTGTTGGGCAAAGTCATTTTTAGGGGTCGGATAAGTGATTAACAGTGTGTGTCAAAGTCATTACAATTTTTAAGGAAAGTCATTTTTAGAGTCCGAATAAGTGATTAATAGTGGTTGGCAAAGTCATTTTTAGAGTTCGGATAAGTGATTAACAGTGGTTGGCAAAGTCATTACAATTGTTGGGCAAAGTCATTTCTAGAGATCGGATAAATGATTAACAGAGGTTGGCAAAGTCATTACAATTGTTGGGCAAAGTCATTTTTAGAGGTCGGATAAGTGATTAACAGTGGTTGGCAAAGTCAATACAATTGTTGGGCAAAGTCATTTTTAGAGTCCGGATAAGTGATTAACAGTGGTTGGCAATGTCATTATAATTGTTGGGCAAAGTCATTTCAAGAGATCGGATAAGTGATTAACAGAGGCTGGCAAAGTCATTACAATTGTTGGGCAAAGTCATTTTTAGAGTTCGGATAAGTTATTAACAGTGGTTGGCAAAGTCAATACAATTGTTGGGCAAAGTCATTTTTAGAGTTCGGATAAGTGATTAACAATGGTTGGCAAAGTCATTATAATTGTTGGGCAAAGTCATTTCTAGAGATCGGATTAGTGATTAACAGAGGTTGGCAAAGTCATTACAATTGTTGGGCAATGTCATTTCTAGAGATCGGATAGGTGATTAACAGTTGTCGGCAAAGTCATTACAATTATTGGGCAAAGTCTTTTTTAGAGGTCGGATAAGTGATTAACAGTCGTTGGCAAAGTCATTACAATTTTTGGGCAAAGTCATTTCTAGAGATCGGATAAGTGATTTACAGTGGTTGGCAAATTCATTACAATTGTTGGGCAAAGTCATTTCTAGAGATCGGATAAGTGATTAACAGTGGTTGGCAAAGTCATTACAATTGTTGGGCAAAGTCATTTTTAGAGTCCGGATAAGAGATTAAAAGTGATTACAAAGTCATTACAATTGTTGGGCAAAGTAATTTTTAGAGGTCGGATAGGTGATTAACAGTGGTTGGCAAAGTCATTTCTATTGTTGGGCAAAGTCATTTTTAGGGGTGGGATAAGTGATTAACAGTGTGTGTCAAAGTCATTGCAATTTTTAAGGAAAGTCATTTTTAGAGTCCATATAAGTGATTAATAGTGGTTGGCAATGTCATTAAAATTGTTGGGCAAAGTCATTTTTAGAGTTCGAATAAGTTATTAACAGTGGTTTGCAAAGTCATTACAATTGTTGTGCAAAGTCATTTTTTGAGTTCGGATAAGTGATTAACAGTGGTTGGCAAAGTCATTTCTATTGTTGGGCAGAGTCATTTTTAGGGGTCGGATAAGTGATTTACAGTGTGTGTCAAAGTCATTTCTATTGTTGGGCAGAGTCATTTTTAGGGGTCGGATAAGTGATTTACAGTGTGTGTCAAAGTCATTACAATTTTTAAGGAAAGTCATTTTTAGAGTCCGGATAAGTGATTAATAGTGGTTGGCAAGGTCATTATAATTGTTGGGATAAGTCATTTTTAGAGTTCGGATAAGTTATTAACAGTGGTTGGCAAGGTCATTACAATTGTTGGGCAAAGTCATTTCTAGAGATCGGATAAATGATTAACAGAGGTTGGCAAAGTCATTACAATTGTTGGGCAAAGTCATTTTTAGAGGTCGGATAAGTGATTAACAGTGGTTGGCAAAGTCATTACAATTGTTGGGCAAAGTCATTTTTAGAGTTCGGATAAGTTATTAACAGTGGTTGGCAAAGTCAATACAATTGTTGGGCAAAGTCATTTTTAGAGTTCTGATAAGTTATTAACAGTGGTTGGCAAAGTCATTATAATTGTTGGGCAAAGTCATTTCTAGAGATCGGATAAGTGATTAACAGAAGTTGGCAAAGTCATTACAATTGTTGGGCAGAGTCATTTCTAGAGATCGGATAGGTGATTAACAGTTGTCGGCAAAGTCATTACAATTGTTGGGCAAAGTCATTTTTAGAGGTCGGATAAGTGATTAGCAGTGGTTGGCAAAGTCATTACAATTGTTGGGCAAAGTCATTTCTAGAGTTCGGATAAGTGATTAACAGTGGTTGGCAAAGTCAATACAATTGTTGGGCAAAGTCATTTTTAGAGTTCTGATAAGTTATTAACAGTGGTTGGCAAAGTCAATACAATTGTTGGGCAAAGTCATTTCTAGAGATCGGATAGGTGATTAACAGTTGTCGGCAATGTCATTAAAATTGTTGGGCAAAGTCATTTTTAGAGTTCGAATAAGTTATTAACAGTGGTTTGCAAAGTCATTACAATTGTTGTGCAAAGTCATTTTTTGAGTTCGGATAAGTGATTAACAGTGGTTGGCAAAGTCATTTCTATTGTTGGGCAGAGTCATTTTTAGGGGTCGGATAAGTGATTTACAGTGTGTGTCAAAGTCATTTCTATTGTTGGGCAGAGTCATTTTTAGGGGTCGGATAAGTGATTTACAGTGTGTGTCAAAGTCATTACAATTTTTAAGGAAAGTCATTTTTAGAGTCCGGATAAGTGATTAATAGTGGTTGGCAAGGTCATTAAAATTGTTGGGCAAAGTCAATTTTTAGAGTTCGGATAAGTTATTAACAGTGGTTTTTAAAGTCATTACAATTGTCGGGCAAAGTCATTTTTAGAGTTCGGATAAGTGATTAACAGTGGTTGGCAAAGTCATTACAATTGTTGGGCAAAGTCATTTTTAGAGTTCTGATAAGTTATTAACAGTGGTTGGCAAAGTCATTATAATTGTTGGGCAAAGTCATTTCTAGAGATCGGATAAATGATTAACAGAGGTTGGCAAAGTCATTACAATTGTTGGGCAAAGTCATTTTTAGGGGTCGGATAAGTGATTAACAGTTGTCGGCAAAGTCATTACAATTGTTGGGCAAAGTCATTTTTAGAGGTCGGATAAGTGATTAGTAGTGGTTGGCAAAGTTATTACAATTGTTGGGCAAAGTCATTTTTAGAGGTCGGATAAGTGATTTAAAGTGGTTGGCAAAGTCATTGCAATTTTTGGGCAAAGTCATTTTTAGAGTTCGGATAAGTGATTTACAGTGGTTGGCAAAGTCATTACAATTGTTGGGCAAAGTCATTTTTAGAGTTCGGATAAGTTATTAACAGTGGTTGGCAAAGTCAATACAATTGTTGGGCAAAGTCATTTTTAGAGTTCTGATAAGTTATTAACAGTGGTTGGCAAAGTCATTATAATTGTTGGGCAAAGTCATTTCTAGAGATCGGATAAGTGATTAACAGAAATTGGCAAAGTCATTACAATTGTTGGGCAGAGTCATTTCTAGAGATCGGATAGGTGATTAACAGTTGTCGGCAAAGTCATTACAATTGTTGGGCAAAATCATTTTTAGAGGTCGGATAAGTGATTAGTAGTGGTTGGCAAAGTTATTACAATTGTTGGGCAAAGTCATTTTAAGAGTTCGGATAAGTGATTTACAGTGGTTGGCAAAGTCATTACAATTGTTGGGCAAAGTCATTTTTAGAGTTCGGATAATTTATTAACAGTGGTTGGCAAAGTCATTACAATTGTTGGGCAAAGTCATTTCTAGAGATCGGATAAGTGATTAACAGTGGTTGGCAAAGTAATTACAATTGTTGGGCAAAGTCATTTTTAGAGTTCGGATAAGTGATTAACAGTGGTTGGCAAAGTCATTACAATTGTTGGGCAAAGTCATTTCTAGAGTTCGGATAAGTGATTAACAGTGGTTGGCAAAGTCATTACAATTGTTGGGCAAAGTCATTTTTAGAGGTCGGATAAGTGATTTACAGTGGTTGGCAAAGTCATTTCTATTGTTGGGCAAAGTCATTTTTAGGGCTCGGATAAGTGATTAACAGTGTGTGTCAAAGTCATTACAATTTTTAAGGAAAGTCATTTTTAGAGTCCGGATAAGTGATTAATAGTGGTTTGCAAAGTCATTACAATTGTTGGGCAAAGTCATTTCTAGAGTTCGGATAAGTGATTAACAGTGGTTGGCAAAGTCATTACAATTGTTGGGCAAAGTCATTTTTAGAGGTCGGATAAGTGATTTACAGTGGTTGGCAAAGTCATTTCTATTGTTGGGCAAAGTCATTTTTAGGGGTCGGATAAGTGATTAACAGTGTGTGTCAAAGTCATTACAATTTTTAAGGAAAGTCATTTTTAGAGTCCGAATAAGTGATTAATAGTGGTTGGCAAAGTCATTTTTAGAGTTCGGATAAGTGATTAACAGTGGTTGGCAAAGTCATTACAATTGTTGGGCAAAGTCATTTCTAGAGATCGGATAAATGATTAACAGAGGTTGGCAAAGTCATTACAATTGTTGGGCAAAGTCATTTTTAGAGGTCGGATAAGTGATTAACAGTGGTTGGCAAAGTCAATACAATTGTTGGGCAAAGTCATTTTTAGAGTCCGGATAAGTGATTAACAGTGGTTGGCAATGTCATTATAATTGTTGGGCAAAGTCATTTCAAGAGATCGGATAAGTGATTAACAGAGGCTGGCAAAGTCATTACAATTGTTGGGCAAAGTCATTTTTAGAGTTCGGATAAGTTATTAACAGTGGTTGGCAAAGTCAATACAATTGTTGGGCAAAGTCATTTTTAGAGTTCGGATAAGTGATTAACAATGGTTGGCAAAGTCATTATAATTGTTGGGCAAAGTCATTTCTAGAGATCGGATTAGTGATTAACAGAGGTTGGCAAAGTCATTACAATTGTTGGGCAATGTCATTTCTAGAGATCGGATAGGTGATTAACAGTTGTCGGCAAAGTCATTACAATTATTGGGCAAAGTCTTTTTTAGAGGTCGGATAAGTGATTAACAGTCGTTGGCAAAGTCATTACAATTTTTGGGCAAAGTCATTTCTAGAGATCGGATAAGTGATTTACAGTGGTTGGCAAATTCATTACAATTGTTGGGCAAAGTCATTTCTAGAGATCGGATAAGTGATTAACAGTGGTTGGCAAAGTCATTACAATTGTTGGGCAAAGTCATTTTTAGAGTCCGGATAAGAGATTAAAAGTGATTACAAAGTCATTACAATTGTTGGGCAAAGTAATTTTTAGAGGTCGGATAGGTGATTAACAGTGGTTGGCAAAGTCATTTCTATTGTTGGGCAAAGTCATTTTTAGGGGTGGGATAAGTGATTAACAGTGTGTGTCAAAGTCATTGCAATTTTTAAGGAAAGTCATTTTTAGAGTCCATATAAGTGATTAATAGTGGTTGGCAATGTCATTAAAATTGTTGGGCAAAGTCATTTTTAGAGTTCGAATAAGTTATTAACAGTGGTTTGCAAAGTCATTACAATTGTTGTGCAAAGTCATTTTTTGAGTTCGGATAAGTGATTAACAGTGGTTGGCAAAGTCATTTCTATTGTTGGGCAGAGTCATTTTTAGGGGTCGGATAAGTGATTTACAGTGTGTGTCAAAGTCATTTCTATTGTTGGGCAGAGTCATTTTTAGGGGTCGGATAAGTGATTTACAGTGTGTGTCAAAGTCATTACAATTTTTAAGGAAAGTCATTTTTAGAGTCCGGATAAGTGATTAATAGTGGTTGGCAAGGTCATTATAATTGTTGGGATAAGTCATTTTTAGAGTTCGGATAAGTTATTAACAGTGGTTGGCAAGGTCATTACAATTGTTGGGCAAAGTCATTTCTAGAGATCGGATAAATGATTAACAGAGGTTGGCAAAGTCATTACAATTGTTGGGCAAAGTCATTTTTAGAGGTCGGATAAGTGATTAACAGTGGTTGGCAAAGTCATTACAATTGTTGGGCAAAGTCATTTTTAGAGTTCGGATAAGTTATTAACAGTGGTTGGCAAAGTCAATACAATTGTTGGGCAAAGTCATTTTTAGAGTTCTGATAAGTTATTAACAGTGGTTGGCAAAGTCATTATAATTGTTGGGCAAAGTCATTTCTAGAGATCGGATAAGTGATTAACAGAAGTTGGCAAAGTCATTACAATTGTTGGGCAGAGTCATTTCTAGAGATCGGATAGGTGATTAACAGTTGTCGGCAAAGTCATTACAATTGTTGGGCAAAGTCATTTTTAGAGGTCGGATAAGTGATTAGCAGTGGTTGGCAAAGTCATTACAATTGTTGGGCAAAGTCATTTCTAGAGTTCGGATAAGTGATTAACAGTGGTTGGCAAAGTCAATACAATTGTTGGGCAAAGTCATTTTTAGAGTTCTGATAAGTTATTAACAGTGGTTGGCAAAGTCAATACAATTGTTGGGCAAAGTCATTTCTAGAGATCGGATAGGTGATTAACAGTTGTCGGCAATGTCATTAAAATTGTTGGGCAAAGTCATTTTTAGAGTTCGAATAAGTTATTAACAGTGGTTTGCAAAGTCATTACAATTGTTGTGCAAAGTCATTTTTTGAGTTCGGATAAGTGATTAACAGTGGTTGGCAAAGTCATTTCTATTGTTGGGCAGAGTCATTTTTAGGGGTCGGATAAGTGATTTACAGTGTGTGTCAAAGTCATTTCTATTGTTGGGCAGAGTCATTTTTAGGGGTCGGATAAGTGATTTACAGTGTGTGTCAAAGTCATTACAATTTTTAAGGAAAGTCATTTTTAGAGTCCGGATAAGTGATTAATAGTGGTTGGCAAGGTCATTAAAATTGTTGGGCAAAGTCATTTTTAGAGTTCGGATAAGTGATTAACAGTGGTTGGCAAAGTCATTACAATTGTTGGGCAAAGTCATTTCTAGAGATCGGATAGGTGATTAACAGTTGTCGGCAAAGTCATTACAATTGTTGGGCAAAGTCTTTTTTAGAGGTCGGATAAGTGATTAACAGTCGTTGGCAAAGTCATTACAATTTTTGGGCAAAGTCATTTTTAGAGATCGGATAAGTTATTAACAGTGGTTGGCAAAGTCATTATAATTGTTGGGCAAAGTCATTTCTAGAGATCGGATAAGTGATTAACAGAAGTTGGCAAAGTCATTACAATTGTTGGGCAGAGTCATTTCTAGAGATCGGATAGGTGATTAACAGTTGTCGGCAAAGTCATTACAATTGTTGGGCAAAGTCATTTTTAGAGGTCGGATAAGTGATTAGTAGTGGTTGGCAAAGTTATTACAATTGTCGGGCAAAGTCATTTTTAGAGTTCGGATAAGTGATTAACAGTGGTTGGCAAAGTCATTACAATTGTTGGGCAAAGTAATTTCTAGAGATCGGATAAATGATTAACAGAGGTTGGCAAAGTCATTACAATTGTTGGGCAAAGTCATTTTTAGAGATCGAATAAGTGATTAACAGAAGTTGGCAAAGTCATTACAATTGTTGGGCAAAGTCATTTTTAGAGATCGGATAAGTTATTAACAGTGGTTGGCAAAGTCATTATAATTGTTGGGCAAAGTCATTTCTAGAGATCGGATAAGTGATTAACAGAAGTTGGCAAAGTCATTACAATTGTTGGGCAGAGTCATTTCTAGAGATCGGATAGGTGATTAACAGTTGTCGGCAAAGTCATTACAATTGTTGGGCAAAGTCATTTTTAGAGGTCGGATAAGTGATTAGTAGTGGTTGGCAAAGTTATTACAATTGTTGGGCAAAGTCATTTTTAGAGTTCGGATAAGTGATTAACAGTGGTTGGCAAAGTCATTACAATTGTTGGGCAAAGTCATTTCTAGAGTTCGGATAAGTGATTAACAGTGGTTGGCAAAGTCATTTCTATTGTTGGGCAAAGTCATTTTTAGGGGTCGGATAAGTGATTAACAGTGTGTGTCAAAGTCATTACAATTTTTAAGGAAAGTCATTTTTAGAGTCCGGATAAGTGATTAATAGTGGTTGGCAAGGTCATTAAAATTGTTGGGCAAAGTCAATTTTTAGAGTTCGGATAAGTTATTAACAGTGGTTGGCAAAGTCATTATAATTGTTGGGCAAAGTCATTTTTAGAGGTCGGATAAGTGATTAGCAGTGGTTGGCAAAGTCATTACAATTGTTGGGCAAAGTCATTTCTAGAGTTCGGATAAGTGATTAACAGTGGTTGGCAAAGTCATTACAATTGTTGGGCAAAGTCATTTTTAGAGGTCGGATAAGTGATTAACAGTGGTTGGCAAAGTCATTACAATTGTTGGGCAAAGTAATTTCTAGAGATCGGATAAATGATTAACAGAGGTTGGCAAAGTCATTACAATTGTTGGGCAAAGTCATTTTTAGAGATCGAATAAGTGATTAACAGAAGTTGGCAAAGTCATTACAATTGTTGGGCAAAGTCATTTTTAGAGATCGGATAAGTTATTAGCAGTGGTTGGCAAAGTCATTATAATTGTTGGGCAAAGTCATTTCTAGAGATCGGATAAGTGATTAACAGAAAATGGCAAAGTCATTACAATTGTTGGGCAAAGTCATTTTTAGAGATCGGATAAGTTATTAACAGTGGTTGGCAAAGTCATTATAATTGTTGGGCAAAGTCATTTCTAGAGATCGGATAAGTGATTAACAGAAGTTGGCAAAGTCATTACAATTGTTGGGCAGAGTCATTTCTAGAGATCGGATAGGTGATTAACAGTTGTCGGCAAAGTCATTACAATTGTTGGGCAAAGTCATTTTTAGAGGTCGGATAAGTTATTAGTAGTGGTTGGCAAAGTTATTACAATTGTCGGGCAAAGTCATTTTTAGAGTTCGGATAAGTGATTAACAGTGGTTGGCAAAGTCATTACAATTGTTGGGCAAAGTCATTTCTTGAGATCGGATAAATGATTAACAGAAGTTGGCAAAGTCATTACAATTGTTGGGCAAAGTCATTTTTAGAGATCGGATAAGTTATTAACAGTGGTTGGCAAAGTCATTATAATTGTTGGGCAAAGTCATTTCTAGAGATCGGATAAGTGATTAACAGAAGTTGGCAAAGTCATTACAATTGTTGGGCAGAGTCATTTCTAGAGATCGGATAGGTGATTAGGAGTGGTTGGCAAAGTTATTACAATTGTTGGGCAAAGTCATTTTTAGAGTTCGGATAAGTGATTTAAAGTGGTTGGCAAAGTCATTTCAATTGTTGGGCAAAGTCATTTTTAGAGTTCGGATAATTTATTAACAGTGGTTGGCAAAGTCATTACAATTGTTTGGCAAAGTCATTTCTAGAGATCTGATAAGTGATTAACAGTGGTTGGCAAAGTAATTACAATTGTTGGGCAAAGTCATTTTTAGAGTTCGGATAAGTGATTAACAGTGGTTGGCAAAGTCATTACAATTGTTGGGCAAAGTCATTTCTTGAGTTCGGATAAGTGATTAACAGTGGTTGGCAAAGTCATTACAATTGTTGGGCAAAGTCATTTTTAGAGGTCGGATAAGTGATTTACAGTGGTTGGCAAAGTCATTTCTATTGTTGGGCAAAGTCATTTTTAGGGGTCGGATAAGTGATTAACAGTGTGTGTCAAAGTCATTACAATTTTTAAGGAAAGTCATTTTTAGAGTCCGGATAAGTGATTAATAGTGGTTGGCAAGGTCATTAAAATTGTTGGGCAAAGTCAATTTTTAGAGTTCGGATAAGTTATTAACAGTGGTTTGCAAAGTCATTACAATTGTCGGGCAAAGTCATTTTTAGAGTTCGGATAAGTGATTAACAGTGGATGGCAAAGTCATTACAATTGTTGGGCAAAGTCATTTCTAGAGATCGGATGAATGATTAACAGAGGTTGGCAAAGTCATTACAATTGTTGGGCAAAGTCATTTTTAGAGGTCGGATAAGTGATTAACAGTGGTTGGCAAAGTCATTACAATTGTTGGGCAAAGTCATTTTTAGAGTTCGGATAAGTGATTAACAGTGGTTGGCAAAGTCATTATAATTGTTGGGCAAAGTCATTTCTAGAGATCGGATAAGTGATTAACAGAGGTTGGCAAAGTCATTACAATTGTTGGGCAAAGTCATTTCTAGAGATCGGATAGGTGATTAACAGTTGTCGGCAAAGTCATTACAATTGTTGGGCAAAGTCTTTTTTAGAGGTCGGATTAGTGATTAACAGTCGTTGGCAAAGTCATTACAATTTTTGGGCAAAGTCATTTTTAGAGATCGGATAAGTTATTAACAGTGGTTGGCAAAGTCATTACAATTGTTGGGCAAAGTCATTTCTTGAGATCGGATAAGTGATTAACAGTGGTTGGCAAAGTCATAACAATTGTTGGGCAAAGTCATTTCTAGAGTTCGGATAAGTGATTAACAGTGGTTGGCAAAGTCATTACAATTGTTGGGCAAAGTCATTTTTAGAGGTCGGATAAGTGATTTACAGTGGTTGGCAAAGTCATTTCTATTGTTGGGCAAAGTCATTTTTAGGGGTCGGATAAGTGATTAACAGTGGTTGGCAAAGTCATTACAATTGTTGGGCAAAGTAATTTCTAGAGATCGGATAAATGATTAACAGAGGTTGGCAAAGTCATTACAATTGTTGGGCAAAGTCATTTTTAGAGATCGAATAAGTGATTAACAGAAGTTGGCAAAGTCATTACAATTGTTGGGCAAAGTCATTTTTAGAGATCGGATAAGTTATTAACAGTGGTTGGCAAAGTCATTATAATTGTTGGGCAAAGTCATTTCTAGAGATCGGATAAGTGATTAACAGAAGTTGGCAAAGTCATTACAATTGTTGGGCAGAGTCATTTCTAGAGATCGGATAGGTGATTAACAGTTGTCGGCAAAGTCATTACAATTGTTGGGCAAAGTCATTTTTAGAGGTCGGATAAGTGATTAGTAGTGGTTGGCAAAGTCATTACAATTGTTGGGCAAAGTCATTTCTAGAGTTCGGATAAGTGATTAACAGTGGTTGGCAAAGTCATTACAATTGTTGGGCAAAGTCATTTCTAGAGATCGGATAAATGATTAACAGTGGTTGGCAAAGTCATTACAATTGTTGGGCAAAGTCATTTCTAGAGATCGGATAAGTGATTAACAGAAAATGGCAAAGTCATTACAATTGTTGGGCAAAGTCATTTTTAGAGATCGGATAAGTTATTAACAGTGGTTGGCAAAGTCATTACAATTGTTGGGCAAAGTCATTTCTAGAGATCGGATAGGTGATTAACAGTTGTCGGCAAAGTCATTACAATTGTTGGGCAAAGTCTTTTTTAGAGGTCGGATAAGTGATTAACAGTCGTTGGCAAAGTCATTACGATTTTTGGGCAAAGTCATTTTTAGAGATCGGATAAGTTATTAACAGTGGTTGGCAAAGTCATTACAATTGTTGGGCAAAGTCATTTCTTGAGATCGGATAAGTGATTAACAGTGGTTGGCAAAGTCATTACAATTGTTGGGCAAAGTCATTTCTAGAGTTCGGATAAGTGATTAACAGTGGTTGGCAAAGTCATTACAATTGTTGGGCAAAGTCATTTCTAGAGTTCGGATAAGTGATTAACAGTGGTTGGCAAAGTCATTACAATTGTTGGGCAAAGTCATTTTTAGAGGTCGGATAAGTGATTTACAGTGGTTGGCAAAGTCATTTCTATTGTTGGGCAAAGTCATTTTTAGGGGTCGGATAAGTGATTAACAGTGTGTGTCAAAGTCATTACAATTGTTGGGCAAAGTAATTTCTAGAGATCGGATAAATGATTAACAGAGGTTGGCAAAGTCATTACAATTGTTGGGCAAAGTCATTTTTAGAGATCGAATAAGTGATTAACAGAAGTTGGCAAAGTTATTACAATTGTTGGGCAAAGTCATTTTTAGAGTTCGGATAAGTGATTAACAGTGGTTGGCAAAGTCATTACAATTGTTGGGCAAAGTCATTTCTAGAGTTCGGATAAGTGATTAACAGTGGTTGGCAAAGTCATTTCTATTGTTGGGCAAAGTCATTTTTAGGGGTCGGATAAGTGATTAACAGTGTGTGTCAAAGTCATTACAATTTTTAAGGAAAGTCATTTTTAGAGTCCGGATAAGTGATTAATAGTGGTTGGCAAGGTCATTAAAATTGTTGGGCAAAGTCAATTTTTAGAGTTCGGATAAGTTATTAACAGTGGTTTGCAAAGTCATTACAATTGTCGGGCAAAGTCATTTTTAGAGTTCGGATAAGTGATTAACAGTGGTTGGCAAAGTCATTACAATTGTTGGGCAAAGTCATTTCTAGAGATCGGATAAATGATTAACAGAGGTTGGCAAAGTCATTACAATTGTTGGGCAAAGTCATTTTTAGAGATCGAATAAGTGATTAACAGATGTTGGCAAAGTCATTACAATTGTTGGGCAAAGTCATTTTTAGAGATCGGATAAGTTATTAACAGTGGTTGGCAAAGTCATTATAATTGTTGGGCAAAGTCATTTCTAGTAATCGGATAAGTGATTAACAGAAGTTGGCAAAGTCATTACAATTGTTGGGCAGAGTCATTTCTAGAGATCGGATAGGTGATTAACAGTTGTCGGCAAAGTCATTACAATTGTTGGGCAAAGTCATTTTTAGAGGTCGGATAAGTGATTAGTAGTGGTTGGCAAAGTTATTACAATTGTTGGGCAAAGTCATTTTTAGAGTTCGGATAAGTGATTAACAGTGGTTGGCAAAGTCATTACAATTGTTGGGCAAAGTCATTTCTAGAGTTCGGATAAGTGATTAACAGTGGTTGGCAAAGTCATTTCTATTGTTGGGCAAAGTCATTTTTAGGGGTCGGATAAGTGATTAACAGTGTGTGTCAAAGTCATTACAATTTTTAAGGAAAGTCATTTTTAGAGTCCGGATAAGTGATTAATAGTGGTTGGCAAGGTCATTAAAATTGTTGGGCAAAGTCAATTTTTAGAGTTCGGATAAGTTATTAACAGTGGTTTGCAAAGTCATTACAATTGTCGGGCAAAGTCATTTTTAGAGTTCGGATAAGTGATTAACAGTGGTTGGCAAAGTCATTACAATTGTTGGGCAAAGTCATTTCTAGAGATCGGATAAATGATTAACAGTGGTTGGCAAAGTCATTACAATTGTTGGGCAAAGTCATTTCTAGAGATCGGATAAGTGATTAACAGAAAATGGCAAAGTCATTACAATTGTTGGGCAAAGTCATTTTTAGAGATCGGATAAGTTATTAACAGTGGTTGGCAAAGTCATTATAATTGTTGGGCAAAGTCATTTCTAGAGATCGAATAAGTGATTAACAGAAGTTGGCAAAGTCATTACAATTGTTGGCAGAGTCATTTCTAGAGATCGGATAGGTGATTAACAGTTGTCGGCAAAGTCATTACAATTGTTGGGCAAAGTCATTTTTAGAGGTCGGATAAGTTATTAGTAGTGGTTGGCAAAGTTATTACAATTGTCGGGCAAAGTCATTTTTAGAGTTCGGATAAGTGATTAACAGTGGTTGGCGAAGTCATTACAATTGTTGGGCAAAGTCATTTCTTGAGATCGGATAAGTGATTAACAGTGGTTGGCAAAGTCATACAATTGTTGGGCAAAGTCATTTCTAGAGTTCGGATAAGTGATTAACAGTGGTTGGCAAAGTCATTACAATTGTTGGGCAAAGTCATTTTTAGAGGTCGGATAAGTGATTACAGTGGTTGGCAAAGTCATTTCTATTGTTGGGCAAAGTCATTTTTAGGGGTCGGATAAGTGATTAACAGTGTGTGTCAAAGTCATTACAATTTTTAAGGAAAGTCATTTTTAGAGTCCGGATAAGTGATTAATAGTGGTTGGCAAGGTCATTAAAATTGTTGGGCAAAGTCAATTTTTAGAGTTCGGATAAGTTATTAACAGTGGTTTGCAAAGTCATTACAATTGTCGGGCAAAGTCATTTTTAGAGTTCGGATAAGTGATTTACAGTGGTGGCAAAGTCATTACAATTGTTGGGCAAAGTCATTTCTAGAGTTCGGATAAGTGATTTACAGTGGTTGGCAAAGTCATTACAATTGTTGGGCAAAGTCTTTTTTAGAGGTCGGATAAGTGATTAACAGTGGTTGGCAAAGTCATTACAAATTTTGGGCAAAGTCATTTCTAGAGATCGGATAAGTGATTTACAGTGGTTGGCAAATTCATTACAATTGTTGGGCAAAGTCATTTCTTGAGATCGGATAAGTGATTAACAGTGGTTGGCCAAGTCATTACAATTGTTGGGCAAAGTCATTTCTAGAGATCGGATAGGTGATTAACAGTTGTCGGCAAAGTCATTACAATTGTTGGGCAAAGTCTTTTTTAGAGGTCGGATAAGTGATTAACAGTCGTTGGCAAAGTCATTACAATTTTTGGGCAAAGTCATTTTTAGAGATCGGATAAGTTATTAACAGTGGTTGGCAAAGTCATTATAATTGTTGGGCAAAGTCATTTCTAGAGATCGGATAAGTGATTAACAGAAGTTGGCAAAGTCATTACAATTGTTGGGCAGAGTCATTTCTAGAGATCGGATAGGTGATTAACAGTTGTCGGCAAAGTCATTACAATTGTTGGGCAAAGTCATTTTTAGAGGTCGGATAAGTGATTAGTAGTGGTTGGCAAAGTTATTACAATTGTCGGGCAAAGTCATTTTTAGAGTCGGATAAGTGATTAACAGTGGTTGGCAAAGTCATTACAATTGTTGGGCAAAGTAATTTCTAGAGATCGGATAAATGATTAACAGAGGTTGGCAAAGTCATTACAATTGTTGGGCAAAGTCATTTTTAGAGATCGAATAAGTGATTAACAGAAGTTGGCAAAGTCATTACAATTGTTGGGCAAAGTCATTTTTAGAGATCGGATAAGTTATTAACAGTGGTTGGCAAAGTCATTATAATTGTTGGGCAAAGTCATTTCTAGAGATCGGATAAGTGATTAACAGAGGTTGGCAAGTCATTTCTATTGTTGGGCAAAGTCATTTTTAGGGGTCGGATAAGTGATTAACAGTGTGTGTCAAAGTCATTACAATTTTTAAGGAAAGTCATTTTAGAGTCCGGATAAGTGATTAATAGTGGTTGGCAAGGTCATTAAATTGTTGGGCAAGTCAATTTTTAGAGTTCGGATAAGTTATTAACAGTGGTTTGCAAAGTCATTACAATTGTCGGGCAAAGTCATTTTTAGAGTTCGGATAAGTGATTAACAGTGGATGGCAAAGTCATTACAATTGTTGGGCAAAGTCATTTCTAGAGATCGGATGAATGATTAACAGAGGTTGGCAAAGTCATTACAATTGTTGGGCAAAGTCATTTTTAGAGGTCGGATAAGTGATTAACAGTGGTTGGCAAAGTCATTACAATTGTTGGGCAAAGTCATTTTTAGAGTTCGGATAAGTGATTAACAGTGGTTGGCAAAGTCATTATAATTGTTGGGCAAAGTCATTTCTAGAGATCGGATAAGTGATTAACAGAGGTTAGCAAAGTCATTACAATTGTTGGGCAAAGTCATTTCTAGAGATCGGATAGGTGATTAACAGTTGTCGGCAAAGTCATTACAATTGTTGGGCAAAGTCTTTTTTAGAGGTCGGATAAGTGATTAACAGTGGTTGGCAAAGTCATTACAATTGTTGGGCAAAGTCATTTCTAGAGTTCGGATAAGTGATTAACAGTGGTTGGCAAAGTCATTACAATTGTTGGGCAAAAGTCATTTTTAGAGGTCGGATAAGTGATTTACAGTGGTTGGCAAAGTCATTTCTATTGTTGGGCAAAGTCATTTTAGGGGTCGGATAAGTGATTAACAGTGTGTGTCAAAGTCATTACAATTGTTGGGCAAAGTAATTTCTAGAGATCGGATAAATGATTAACAGGTTGGCAAAGTCATTACAATTGTTGGGCAAAGTCATTTTAGAGATCGATAAGTGATTAACAGAAGTTGGCAAAGTTATTACAATTGTTGGGCAAAGTCATTTTTAGAGTTCGGATAAGTGATTAACAGTGGTTGGCAAAGTCATTACAATTGTTGGGCAAAGTCATTTCTAGAGTTCGGATAAGTGATTAACAGTGGTTGGCAAAGTCATTTCTATTGTTGGGCAAAGTCATTTTTAGGGGTCGGATAAGTGATTAACAGTGTGTCAAAGTCATTACAATTTTTAAGGAAAGTCATTTTTAGAGTCCGGATAAGTGATTAATAGTGGTTGGCAAGGTCATTAAATTGTTGGGCAAAGTCAATTTTTAGAGTTCGGGATAAGTTATTAACAGTGGTTTGCAAAGTCATTACAATTGTCGGGCAAAGTCATTTTTAGAGTTCGGATAAGTGATTAACAGTGGTTGGCAAAGTCATTACAATTGTTGGGCAAAGTCATTCTAGAGATCGGATAATGATTAACAGAGGTTGGCAAAGTCATTACTTTTGGGCAAAGTCATTTTTAGAGATCGAATAAGTGATTAACAGATGTTGGCAAAGTCATTACAATTGTTGGGCAAAGTCATTTTTAGAGATCGGATAAGTTATTAACAGTGGTTGGCAAAGTCATTATAATTGTTGGGCAAAGTCATTTCTAGAGATCGGATAAGTGATTAACAGAAGTTGGCAAAGTCATTACAATTGTTGGGCAGAGTCATTTCTAGAGATCGGATAGGTGATTAACAGTTGTCGGCAAAGTCATTACAATTGTTGGGCAAAGTCATTTTAGAGGTCGGATAAGTGATTAGTAGTGGTTGGCAAAGTTATTACAATTGTTGGGCAAAGTCATTTTTAGAGTTCGGATAAGTGATTAACAGTGGTTGGCAATGTCATTACAATTGTTGGGCAAAGTCATTTCTAGAGTTCGGATAAGTGATTAACAGTGGTTGGCAAGTCATTTCTATTGTTGGGCAAAGTCATTTTTAGGGGTCGGATAAGTGATTAACAGTGTGTGTCAAAGTCATTACAATTTTTAAGGAAAGTCATTTTTAGAGTCCGGATAAGTGATTAATAGTGGTTGGCAAGGTCATTAAAATTGTTGGGCAAAGTCAATTTTTAGAGTTCGGATAAGTTATTAACAGTGGTTTGCAAAGTCATTACAATTGTCGGGCAAAGTCATTTTTAGAGTTCGGATAAGTGATTAACAGTGGTTGGCAAAGTCATTACAATTGGGCAAAGTCATTTCTAGAGATCGGATAAATGATTAACAGTGGTTGGCAAAGTCATTACAATTGTTGGGCAAAGTCATTTCTAGAGATCGGATAAGTGATTAACAGAAAATGGCAAAGTCATTACAATTGTTGGGCAAAGTCATTTTTAGATCGGATAAGTTATAACAGTGGTGGCAAAGTCATTATAATTGTTGGGCAAAGTCATTTCTAGAGATCGATAAGTGATTAACAGAAGTTGGCAAAGTCATTACAATTGTTGGGCAGAGTCATTTTAGAAGATCGGATAGGTGATTAACAGTGTCGGCAAAGTCATTACAATTGTTGGGCAAAGTCATTTTAGAGGTCGGATAAGATTAGTATGGTTGGCAAAGTTATTACAATTGTCGGGCAAAGTCATTTTAGAGTTCGGATAAGTGATTAACAGTGGTTGGCAAAGTCATTACAATTGTTGGGCAAAGTCATTCTTGAGATCGGATAAGTGATTAACAGTGGTTGGCAAAGTCATTACAATTGTGGGCAAAGTCATTTCTAGAGTTCGGATAAGTGATTAACAGTGGTTGGCAAAGTCATTAATTGTTGGGCAAAGTCATTTTTAGAGGTCGGATAAGTGATTTACAGTGGTTGGCAAAGTCATTTCATTGTGGGCAAAGTCATTTTTAGGGGTCGGATAAGTGATTAACAGTGTGTGTCAAAGTCATTACAATTTTAAGGAAAGTCTTTTAGAGTCCGGATAAGTGATTAATAGTGGTTGGCAAGGTCATTAAATTGTTGGCAAAGTCAATTTTTAGAGTTCGGAAGTTATTAACAGTGGTTTGCAAAGTCATTACAATTGTCGGGCAAAGTCATTTTTAGAGTTCGGATAAGTGATTTACAGTGGTTGGCAAAGTCATTACAATTGTTGGGCAAAGTCATTTCTAGAGTTCGGATAGTGATTTACAGTGGTTGGCAAAGTCATTACAATTGTTGGGCAAAGTCTTTTTAGAGGTCGGATAAGTGATTAACAGGTTGGCAAAGTCATTACAAATTTTGGGCAAAGTCATTTCTAGAGATCGGATAAGTGATTTACAGTGGTTGGCAAATTCATTACAATTGTTGGGCAAAGTCATTTCTTGAGATCGGATAAGTGATTAACAGTGGTTGGCAAAGTCATTACAATTGTTGGGCAAAGTCATTTCTAGAGATCGGATAGGTGATTAACAGTTGTCGGCCAAAGTCATTACAATTGTTGGGCAAAGTCTTTTTAGAGGTCGGATAAGTGATTAACAGTCGTTGGCAAGTCATTACAATTTTGGGCAAAGTCATTTTTAGAGATCGGATAAGTTATTAACAGTGGTTGGCAAAGTCATTATAATTGTTGGGCAAAGTCATTTCTAGAGATCGGATAATTGATTAACAGAAGTTGGCAAAGTCATTACAATTGTTGGGCAGAGTCATTTCTAGAGATCGGATAGGTGATTACAGTTGTCGGCAAAGTCATTAAACATTGTTGGGCAAAGTCATTTTTAGAGGGTCGGATAAGTGATTAGTAGGTTGGCAAAGTTATTACAATTGTCGGGCAAAGTCATTTTTAGAGTTCGGATAAGTGATTAACAGTGGTTGGCAAAGTCATTACAATTGTTGGGCAAAGTAATTCTAGAGATCGGATAAATGATTACAGAGGTTGGCAAAGTCATTACAATTGTTGGCAAAGTCATTTTTAGAGATCGAATAAGTGATTAACAGAAGTTGGCAAGTCATTACAATTGTTGGGCAAAGTCATTTTTAGAGATCGGATAAGTTATTAACAGTGGTTGGCAAAGTCATTATAATTGTTGGGCAAGTCATTTCTAGAGATCGATAAGTGATTAACAGAGGTTGGCAAAGTCATTTCTATGTTGGGCAAAGTCATTTTTAGGGGTCGGATAAGTGATTACAGTGTGTGTCAAGTCATTACAATTTAAGGAAAGTCATTTTTAGAGTCCGGATAAGTGATTAATAGTGGTTGGCAAGGTCATTAAATGTTGGGCAAAGTCAATTTTTAGAGTTCGGATAAGTTATTAACAGTGGTTTGCAAAGTCATTACAATTGTCGGGCAAAGTCATTTTAGAGTTCGGATAAGTGATTAACCGTGGATGGCAAAGTCATTACAATTGTTGGGCAAAGTCATTTCTGAGATAGGATGAAGTGATTAACAGAGGTTGGCAAAGTCATTACAATTGTTGGGCAAAGTCATTTTAGAGGTCGGATAAGTGATTAACAGTGGTTGGCAAAGTCATTACAATTGTTGGGCAAAGTCATTTTAGAGTTCGGATAAGTGATTAACAGTGGTTGGCAAAGTCATAATTGTTGGGCAAAGTCATTCTAGAGATCGGATAAGTGATTAACAGAGGTTAGCAAAGTCATTACAATTGTTGGGCAAAGTCATTTCTAGAGATCGGATAGGTGATTAACAGTTGTCGGCAAAGTCATTACAATTGTTGGGCAAAGTCTTTTTAGAGGTCGGATAAGTGATTAACATCGTGGCAAAGTCATTACAATTTTGGGCAAAGTCATTTTTAGAGTTCGGATAAGTTATTAACAGGGTTTGGCAAGTCAATACAATTGTTGGGCAAAGTCATTTTAGAGTTCGGATAAGTGATAACAGTGGTTGGCAAAGTCATTATAATTGTTGGGCAAAGTCATTTCTAGAGATCGGATAAGTGATTAACAGAGGTTGGCAAAGTCATTACAATGTTGGGCAAAGTCATTCTAGAGATCGGATAGGTGATTAACAGTTGTCGGCAAAGTCATTTACAATTGTTGGGCAAAGTCTTTTTTAGAGGTCGGATAAGTGATTAACGTGTGTGTCAAAGTCATATAATTGTTGGGCAAAGTCATTTCTAGAGATCGGATGTGATTAACAGAGGTTGGCAAAATCATTACAATTTTTGGGCAAAGTCATTTCTAGAGATCGGAAAGGTGATTAACAGTTGTCGGCAAAGTCATTACAATTGTTGGGCAAAGTCTTTTTAGAGTCGGATAAGTGATTAACAGTTGTTGGCAAAGTCATTACAATTTTTGGCAAAGTCATTTCTAGAGATCGGATAAGTGATTTACAGTGGTTGGCAAATCATTACAATGTTGGCAAAGTCATTTCTAGAGATCGGATAAGTGATTAAAAGTGATTACAAAGTCATTACAATTGTTGGGCAAAGTAATTTTTAGAGGTCGGATAGGCTATTAAACAGAGGTTGGCAAAGTCATTACATTGTTGGGCAAAAGTCATTTCTAGAGATCGGATAGGTGATTAACAGTTGTCGGCAAAGTCATTAAATTGTTGGGCAAAGTTTTTTAGAGGTCGGATAAGTGATTAACAGTCGTGGCAAAGTCATTACAATTTTGGGCAAAGTCATTTTTAGAGTTCGGATAAGTTATTAACAGTGGTTGGCAAAGTCATACAATTGTTGGGCAAAGTCATTTTTAGAGTTCGATAAGGTGATTAACAGTGGTTGGCAAAGTCTTATAATTGTTGGGCAAAGTCATTTCTAGAGATCGGATAAGTGATTAACAGAGGTTGGCAAAGTCATTACAATTGTTGGGCAAAGTCATTTCTAGAGATCGGATAGGTGATTAACAGTTGTCGGCAAAGTCATTACAATTGTTGGGCAAAGTCTTTTTAGAGGTCGGATAAGTGATTAACAGTGTGTGTCAAAGTCATTACAATTTTTAAGGAAAGTCATTTTTAGAGTCGGAAAAGTGATTAATAGTGGTTGGCAAGGTCATTATAATTGTTGGGCAAAGTCATTTTTAGAGTTCGGATAGTATTAACAGTGGTTTGCAAGTCATACAATGTGGGCAAAGTCATTTTAGATTCGGATAAGTGATTAACAGTGGTTGCAAGTCATTACAATTGTTGGGCAAAGTCATTTTTAGAGATCGGATAAGTGATTAACAGTGGTTTGCAAAGTCATTGACAATTGTTGGGCCAAAGTCATTTCTAGAGATCGGATAAGTGATTAACAGTGGTTGGCAAAGTCATTACAATTGTTGGGCAAAGTCATTTCTAGAGATCGGATAAGTATTAACAGTGGTTTGCAAAGTCATTACAATTGTTGGGCAAAGTCATTTTAGAGTTCGGATAAGTATTAACAGTGGTGGCAAAGTCATTACAATTGTTGGGCAAAGTCATTTCTAGAGATCGGATAAGTGATTAACAGTTGGGCAAAGTCATTACAATTTGGGCAAAGTCTTTTTAGAGGATCGGATAAGTGATTAACAGGGTTGGCAAAGTCATTACAATTTGTTGGGCAAGTCATTTCTAGGATCGGATAAGTGATTAACAGTGTGGCAAAGTCATACAATTGTTGGGGCAAAGTCATTTCTAGAGATCGGATAAGTGATTAACAGTGGTGGCAAAGTCATTACAATTGTTGGCAAAGTCATTTTTAGAATTCGGATAAGTGATTAACAGTGTGGCAAAGTCATTACAATTGTTGGCAAAGTCATTTTTAGAGGTCGGATAAGTGATTAACAGTGTTGCAAAGTCATTACAATTTTAAGGAAAGTCATTTTAGAGTCGGATAAGTGATTAATAGTGGTTGCAAGGTCATTATAATTGTTGGGCAAGTCATTTTTAGAGTTCGGATAAGTTATTAACAGTGGTTGCAAAGTCATTACAATGTTGGGCAAAGTCATTTTTAGAGTTCGGATAAGTGATTAACAGTGGTTGGCAAAGTCATTACAATTGTTGGGCAAAGTCATTTTCTAGAGATCGGATAATGATTAACAGGTTGGCAAAGTCATACAATTGTTGGGCAAAGTCATTTTTAGAGGTCGGATAAGTGATTAACAGTGGTTGGCAAAGTCATTACAATTGTTGGGCAAGTCATTTTTAGAGTCGGATAAGTTATTAACAGTGGTTGGCAAAGTCATACAATTGTTGGGCAAAGTCATTTTAGTGAAGTATTAACAGTGGTTGGCAAAGTCATACAATGTTGGGCAAAGTCATTTCTAGAGATCGGATAAGTGATTAACAGAGGTTGGCAAATCATTACAATTTTGGGGCAAAGTCATTTTAGAGATCGGAAGGTGATAACAGTTGTCGGCAAAGTCATTACAATTGTTGGGCAAAGTCTTTTTTAGAGGTCGGAAGTGATTAACAGTGTTGGCAAAGTCATTACAATTTTTGGCAAAGTCATCTAGAGATCGGATAGTGATTTCAGTGGTTGGCAAATTCATTACAATTGTTGGGCAAAAGTCTTTCTAGAGATCGGATAAGTGATTAAAAGTGATTACAAAGTCATTACAATTGTTGGGCAAAGTAATTTTTAGAGGTCGGATAGGCTATTAACAGTGGTTGCAAAGTCATTACAATTGTTGGGCAAAGTCATTTCTAGAGATCGGATAAGTTATTAACAGTGGTTTGCAAAGTTTACAATTGTTGGGCAAAGTCATTTTTAGAGTTCGGATAAGTTATTAACAGTGGTTGGCAAAGTCATTACAATTGTTGGGCAAAGTCATTTCTAGAGATCGGATAAGTGATTAACAGTTGTCGGCAAAGTCATTACAATTGTTGGGCAAAGTCTTTTAGAGGTCGGATAAGTGATTAACAGTGGTTGGCAAAGTCATTACAATTGTTGGGCAAAGTCATTTTTAGAGTTCGGATAAGTTAACAGTGGTTGGCAAAGTCAATACAATTGTTGGGCAAAGTCATTTTTAGAGTTCTGATAAGTATTAACAGTGGTTGGCAAAGTCATTACAATTGTTGGGCAAAGTCATTTCTAGAGATCGGATAGTGATTAACAGTGGATGGCAAAGTCATTACAATTGTTGGGCAAAGTCATTTCTAGAGATCGGATAAGTGATTAACAGTGGTTGGCAAAGTCATTACAATTGTTGGGCAGAGTCATTTTTAGAATCGGATAAGTGAAACAGTGTTGGCAAAGTCATTACATTGTGGGCAAAGTCACTTTTTAGAGGTCGGATAAGTGATAACAGTGGTTGCAAAGCATTTAAATTGTTGGGCAAAGTCATTTTTAGAGTTCGGATAATTAACAGTGGTTGGCAAAGTCATTACAATTGTTGG